>CM031236.1:587906267-588506267 GCA_018340775.1 Taxus wallichiana var. yunnanensis
TGATATTAGGAAGTGAGTTGATGTCAAAATAATTCCAACCAAGTCTAGATTCATGGCTATGTTCCTCTAGAACAGGAGGATTATAAATCTAAAGGTATTATGAAAATTGCAAGGATGTGTTTAGAATGCTAGATTGCCTACTTAACTTGGGTATTAATGAGGCTTGTCGCTATTCCGGCCCCGGTCATGTTCATTAGGGAGGGTAGGCCTCAACAGGCAATGCCTATTCCGTATATTCTTACCATCCTTTCCACTTATCCTTATTAGCTATGAAGTCACTTATTACCTAAGATATAATGGTTGTGGGTTTGAATATAATATTTTCATCCTTTAAACCTTTTTGATTACATGATGGAACTTTTTTACGCTCGTTGTTCGTTTATAGCCTATTACCTATGGCCCTACAGTAACGAGTCCAAAACTATATTCTTTTCGGGCAGCTAAGATCGGGTCCTCGGCTTTTATCTTTTGTCTTCACTGGAGAATGTGGATTGATGGGTTACACTTTAGATTTCAATCACGTAATCCACGGATTACATGATTGAAATCCTAATACTCTCAACTCTTGTGTCTAATCATTTAAATTTCATAGTCTTCGCGTATTTGGTCAGTTTTCAAACTAATTGTAGTTTTAGAGATATTTTCATAACTAAAACTTATGGTTTTCTTCTTAGTTGATATGTTGAAAATTATATCTTTTTCAAAAGGTTGTTAGAGGTTAGTACTTTGATCCATTTCCTGAAATAGAATGTTTCCTTTCATGGTATTGTTAGCTAGTAGCTTATTGTTGCTATGTATAGTCTTATCTTGCTCGACTTATGGCATAAACCACTCAGGTTATTAATTATTCTTGCTGATGGCATTTACGTGGGTTAGATGATGGAAATACTTGTAGATTATCGTGCATCAATCTTGGTTCCGATGTTCCTTTGTACGAATGTGTATTATGTTATAAAATTTGGAAAGGGCCTTTGGACATTTTAGAAGAAGGGTCGATGCCTAAGTAAATGTATTGTAGAGTATTGTTGTTCAGAATCGCTTGAAACTTTGGTTTGCTTGGTTATCATGTGAAAGATGAAATTTAATTACCGCTTGGTTATGGTATATTCTAGTGAATTTTAACCCTTAGTATAGTAGCGGGGCATGTCCCATGTTATTACTCTCTTGCTCCCTAGTCATGGTTCAATAGAGATGGTATGTCCCTTTGATTTGTGCATCATGTTGGAATGAATTGATATAACCTTGTTTTGTTTCCGCAAACGAGTACTGTTAAACTTTGCTCTTGAGTTAAAATGTTGAGTTGTAAATCCTCCTGAGGCTTAGTAGCAATGAGTTTGTAAGTATTATAAAGTGAGCTGGATAGTCCTGATAAAAGTTAAACTAAAATTTATATATATGAATATATTAATGTAGATGTGATCTACTAGATAACCTTTGAGACCTGGAACAATCAAGAGGAAACTATCTTTTGTAATGAAATATGATTACTCATTTGTTTTCCCGCACCAAACTAATAAACATTATCCTTTTACGGTGAAACCTTAACTGATCTCATGGTGAAATCAATGGTTAGATTTTAGAAGATGATAGGATTTAATAAGTAGGAAGGAAATTGATTAATAAAACCTTAAATATCTCTCTATCATTTGAAATGTCCTCCTTTGTCAAACTTAATCAAGTAAAGTCTAGATGGAGCATTTAACCAATCTTGATAAACTCTTAACCTCAATAAAAGACCGATGAGTAAGCAAACAATGTGACCTGAAGCTAAATTCTCGTTGTCCCTGTTACGGTTAACCTTTGCCTTGATTCATGGTTATATTTCTTAAGCAAGGTCAAAATTTAATCCTTAAATGGGAAGGCTATTGTTATGAACCCTAAGTGGTACTTTCCACTCAATCTGAGCTTATGCCTTCGCACTACGTGCAATAAAGGTGTGGAACATGTGTTAGTGGCTTGAGTAAGTTTAATTAACCTTGTAAGAAATGGAAAATGTTCTAAAATCAAATGAATAAAAAGATTTGGACATCAAATTGATGATCCCACTTAGAAAGCTTGGCCTTAAGCTAATTAGTCAACCATTGAAAAGAAAGAAGTTCTCCTTTGTGAAAAGAATTGTGTGAATCATGACATGAAATTTTATAAGAACGTAAGTTAAGAATTAAGAGACACTTTAGTAAACAAGAAAATTTAACAAGAAATTCCTCATGGGATGCCCTAGTTATGTGAGTGTGTCATGTGGATTGGACTTCCATGTTGTCTTGTCAAAAGAAGAGTACATTGTCTCAGCGATAGGTGTGAACATTTGCATGCCGACCTTGTGGTCTCCCCCATAACAATTGATTCTCGGTGTTGGTTGTAACTCTTGTGACGACATGTTGTGTCGTGTTGTGTCAAAGCAAGTAAAAAAAAGTTATCCCGTATTTCACCGTGTTGTCCTTGTGTTGGTATTTTGGGGTTGTTACATTTGTATCAGAGCATAGGTTCATGCTCTCGAACCTCGGGCCGGATTGGTGTTATATGATGATGTTACATGGTGGTGGCGGTGGTACATGATTATACTGCGTGATGATGATGATGTTGCATGATGGTGGTAGATATTGGAAGAGTAATGTGCTTTAAACGTGATGTGATTATTGTCGTAATTGTGATATTGTGAACGCACGTGATGCGTATGTCACCTCGGGCGTATTTGTCATCATGTTGATGTGTTGGGGACAGAGTATTCTCTCTCCTTCTTGTGGATTCTATGAAGAGTTCACGCAGTGAATTCTTGGCATTAGCCATGGCGTGTGAAAAGAATTATAATGTGGATGACATAGTGTTGGAACATTGTGACATGTTGTGATATGTAAGTGTATCAACGTGTTGTATGACTAGATTGATGTTAAAAGAAATGAGTCAGATCATGATGTTTTTACCATGTTCAAGAAACGTGTGTACCACCTTGTTATGTTGCAATGTATGTTATGTTGTGATGTACTATGTTCATCGTATGTATGACTGTGCAAACAGGTAATGCTTCATGTTGTGATTTTGGGTCATACGGTGAGTGTATGAACCCTATCGTATGGTGATTGCACTTTGGGTGCAGAATGTGGTAAAGTGATGTGTTACACTCAGTGAATGTATGATCATGATCTACCCTGTATATGTACCATATGTAAGACGTTATGGTAGTTATGTGTGTGCCACTGTTATGTTAGTGATGTTGTTGTATGTTATGTTGTGAACCTTACACTAACCGATCCTGAGGGAAATCGGTAGAAGTGTATGTTGAGAGTGAGGAATGGTGTACCATGGGTCAATAACTCGAGCTAAAACTCAGTTTAGTAGATAACATGTGAATCTTTTCTCTCTCCCTATGTGGTTGTATGTATGCAACCTTAGTGTATCTATGACTATGTTTAGCCTGTCGAAGGGTGGCGGGATGATTCAGATGGAGGTGATGACGGTTGTATTATTGATATGTATTTTATGAGCCGAGGCTCGATGTTCCGAAAAGCTAAGAAACTCGTTGAAAGTACCCCTTTGGTGTCTAGATAAGGCCACACGGCTTATCGTAATGTGTCATTATTATAAGTTGATTTTATTCGTAAATTGACCTTTTACTTTATTTCTAAGGACCAAAGCATCTTTTCTTGATTGCAATGCTTTACAATTTTGGGCATTTCTTTGGTTTGTGGCACTAACATGGGGATTTCAATACTAACTTTGGCTATTTGGCCATTTATTTTAGCTTGATTTGGGGTCTTCTTTTAAATTTGGAATTCTTACCGCCTTACCCAAGGCTTGTACTTTGCCACTGGCACTTTGGTCGATTGTTGTCTTGGTTCTAATGTCGTGATGTGTGGAATAGGGTCATGGATGCACCATGGATTGGTTGGACCTATGGACCTCGCTTCGTCAGGTATGGGGTACGCCCAAGGGGTACATATAACTAGCGGGTTGTTGAACCACGCGTTATTATGTCACTTGGGTTAGGAGTGTTCGAACTCTATGTGTCTCTGGACCATAGTGGACAACCGGCCTCCTTGAGGGAGGCATAAGAGTTTGAGGGAGGCATAAGAGTTTGAGGAGGCATAAGAGACTTGAGGGAGGCATAAGAGTTTGAGGAGGCATAAGAGACTTGAGGGGGCATAAGAGTTTGAGGGAGGCATAAGAGACTTGAGGGAGGCATAAGAGTTTGAGGGAGGCTTATGATATTTGTCTCGTATGTTGATGTTTTAGGATATATGTTGAGTTATTGTGATGTTTTGGTAGTGGTCTTTGATGTATGTGTTACTCATGTCGATGGATATGTGTTGTGATGTTGTGGACGTGTCATTGATCCCCTTGTGGACACTATGTACCGTAGCATTTGTTTGGTGTTATGTGAGTTTTTCATTGATGCAAATTGAGGAAATGTCTAGTGGATCAGAAATCTTTGTTTTGGTTAAGTATTTTGGTATATCAGTCATTGATGTGTGACGAGTACTATGTTATGGAGTGTGCCTATTCTATTCCGTAATTGTGTAACCTTTTTGTGGTGTAATACAATCTTGAAGTATATACTTGTGTGCTTGTGAATCAGAGGGTCTTGTGAACTCCGAGATAGGGTGTTGTGTTGCTTGAGTTCATGTTGGGCACCCACAATAAAGAATAAACCAAAACTCTTCAATGATGAAATTTTAAAAGCAATTAAACTAAGAATAATGCTAATGGAAAGAGGCTAATGAAATGATGAACAAGAGAGAGCGCCAATCTTCACGGAACATTGAAAGTTAAAAATTCTACCAAATGTTCGTAAGGCTACCCCGTGGCCATACTTTAATCAACTAATTTTATTTTTTAAAACCATAGAGTGTACTTTCTCCTATGCCTGTTCTTGGTCGCGAACCTTTTCTTTTCCATTGTGTTATGTCGCATCGAGGACGATGCTTTCTTAAGGGGAGGAGAATGTAATGTCCGGTTTGGGCATCGTATTTTTTGCTCTACTCCGCCCTCCCAACCACCTGACCTACGGGTTGAATGACCACCGCGTTTTCCTTTCGTCCGTGCGTGAGGGAGACAGGAGTGGGTGGAGCCTCATTTTTCTTCGCCAAGATCTCATGCTGATCCTCCTTCAATGCATGCAGGTGGGTGCGGGTCTCCAAAATCACGTTGTCATGTGCAAAATCTAGGGGCGCAGAACTAAACTCCTCCTAGGAGTGTCGTGAGGAGGCATTTGGTCATATCCAGTGGCTACGGGGGTCGAGGAGGAAACGTGCCTCGTGAAAATCGGGAAGTGGCCTCTAGGAGAGAAAGTGTGCACACTCGCCGCAGGTGATCCCGAGGAGCCGTGGTGTTGATCCGGTGTTCTCGTTGCACGCGACTAGTCGTGTTCGAAGCCAGGTAAAATCTTGTAGCCCAGAAAGTGAAAAATGAGATAAAGTTTTAGTTGAGCTGTCTTTCCTTTTCATTTTGGGGAGTCGCTTCTGTCCAGGTGGTGAGTTTATCATGGAAGAAGCTCGATCACAATCAGTGCAGGATACAAGCGTTTCCATTATCCATCCGTATTATCTCTTCGGGGATGGATGTATCTTTGCAGGCTTGTGGTATGTTAGAATTAAAAAAACGAATAATGGCAGCATATGCATCTGTAATCTAGGGTTGTTCTTTGTGATGTATGCGTGAACGTGTTGATATTAGTGGAAATGTCTCTGGAACTTCTCATATCCTTCTGTTGAAAAATTTGGGCATTTTATCGGGCTTATCGAATGCTCCCGCCACTGGTATGTGGACTACAATGGCGATTGTTGGGCTTTGGTTGATGTTAACTTTTCCATTGATGTGATTCGGGCCGACCTCGGGGCTTTGCTTCGCGTTAGGGTTTCGTTGACCACATGGGACACTCGATATTCCCTGCGCCATTGGGTTTGATATGGTGGTTATAGATGAAGCTACAAGCTAGGGAAGTAGGCGTGTTCCTCCACGTTCAGTGGGTGCTGTATGGTGTGTTCTTGTTGGGGATCCACAAGAATCGCCAAGTAGAGTAGGGGCCAGCAAGTGAAGCGGGCTTGTTACAATTGGTGGAACCCTATGTGAGCATTTCCAATGGCGGAGTTGTCCAACTATGTTGTTTTTGCATATACCAATGTATCCTCTAAGTCGGGACTCTCCTTCAAGACATTCCTGTCAGAATCGACCTTGTGACAGTTGAGAGAGTTACTGGGAGACCACGATGAAAATTATTGAGAGATTCTCGTTGAGACCTTACTTGTCATTCGATGTAACTCATGGAAGAGTATCCCATGGAGGCGGATTTGTTTCAGATCGAATATTCATGAAACACAATTTCTTTCGTAATCATTTGAGTCAGTTGCTTAACGAGTCACCAAGTTAATGCAGGCATAAAGGTCTCTCGTTGGTTTTGTCGCGCCGCAAGCTTCCAGCTTGAAATGTTTTCTTTGCTGACAAGCAACACACTTGATATTTTTAATGGCCTTCTTCTTCTGGTGAAAATACATTTGGTTTGCTTTCTCGGGAGGTCATGGGTTTTGACAACGAGAGTATCATAAATATATAATCACTCCCCGGAGAATATTTCTATCCAGATTGGTAGGCGCGTGTTTACCCTAATGAGGTGTATAAACCCAATGTACACATCCTTACCTGCAAGCCTTGCCTAACTTATGTGCCGAGTACTACTAGGGCCTGCCCTATGATGGGTATTTGGTTACCGATATAGATTCGAAGGCGCAAGTAAGAGGCAAATCCGGTATTGCAATGCTATAGGCAGGTGACGCTTCATCACTCGCACCACAAGAGCAATCGCACTTGCAAGGGCCTCTTTCGAGAGTATAGCTCATGGTAATGGTTACCAGTGCATGGTTCATCCCCGTTGTATGTAATAGATGTGGCACCCAATTTGTTCACCGACAAGGACAAGAGCATGGCCATTAATGAGTCCGGACCTTTGAAGAGGTGAGGAAGAGAAGTCTTGCTGGTTGGAGTTATCATTGAATGCCCCGGTCCATCTTGTGATCGATCATTGGATGCGTTAAAAACAGTAAGATAGACTAACCATATACATAATATGCTAGTATCTAATAACCTCTTGAGATGAAACTTTATCTTTCTAGAAATTGGTTTAAATCATGTGATTTTGTGGATTTGCATTCGACATGGTTACAGTTTGTTACTTCTGGTTTTGCCTCTCGTTGGTTGTTCTCGCCGACGTGATCAACCCATTTATATATATAAATCAAACAAAGGTTCTCAAATTGTATGCTTTGATTGATCATATGAAATATATATTTATATATATATATAATTTTAAAGTTACTTCCTTCTACAAAAATGTCACCTTCTTTTTTTTGAACTCCGGGTATGTAATGGCCCCTAGAACGTTGTAGCGTTGACTAGTATTGGTTTCGTTATGTTTGCCGCCTAGAGGAAAACATACGATTAAATTATTATTATTTTTATGATAAGCGTGATTATGCACTTCGTGTCATTGTGCAAATTATTAGGGCTTTTGAAAATTAGAAGTTTCTATATATATGCTTGTTAAGAAGGAAGCTTTGGGCCGAAAATATGTCTTGAGTTGATAAGGGCATAAATTATTGATAGAACCCCATTTTGATTCTACTCTTTCGATGAGTAAAATTTGATAAAATTAATGACCTTTATGGTGATAAGATATGGTATGTTGATGATTCCTTGTGTGATCGATTTAATCATGTATAGACATAATGCCTTGATGGAGTAAAGGTAATACCTTTCACGCTTCGTGAAAGTTAAGGTTTTCATCAACTCGCTTAAGGTAACATGAAGTTCCTTAATTTAGTCAACTTGTTTGTACTTCCTTCTTGATGAGTGACCTTTCATTGCAAATTTAGAATGATTGTGATGGAGGGTCATGAATTTATTTTGTTGTCAAAAAGGGAAAAAAAGCTAAGGAATAGTTTGTTTATGTGTCGAACGTAATAATTGTAATTACATCGTTATTGAAGTTCGTTATTGGAGGATATCTATCTTCAATGGTATATCATGTGTTAATCTGCATAGGTTACCATAAACTTAGTGATGAGATGTAAATTAAGGAGAGTTGAGAGACCTTTTTCCTTTGTATACATCGTTTATGATATTAGGAAGTGAGTTGATGTCAAAATAATTCTAGCCAAGTCTAGATTCATGGCTATGTTCCTCTAGTAACGGGAGGATTATAAATCTAAGGTATTATGAAAATTGCAAGCATGTGTTTAGAATGCTAGATTGCCTACTCAACTTGGGTATTAATGAGGCTTGTATTATTATTCCGGCCCTGGTCATGTTCAAAAGAGGGTAGGTCTTTAGGCAATGCCTATTCCAGGACATTCTTACCGTCCTTTCCACTTATCCTTATTAGCTATGAAGTCACTTATTACCTAAGATATAATGGTTGTAGGTTTGAATATAAGATTTTCATCCTTTAAACCTTTTTACTACATGATGGAACTTGTTTTTACCCTCGTTGTTCGTTTATAGCCTATTAGGCCTATGGCCCTACGGAACGAGTCCAAAACTATATTCTTTTTGGCAGCTAAGATCGGGTCTGGTTTTTATCTTTTGTCTTCACCTGGAGAATGTGGATTGATTGGTTACACTTCAGATTTCAATCACGTAATCTATGGGATTACATGATTGAAATCCTAATACTCTCAACTCTTGTGTCTAATCATTTAAATTTCATAGTCTTGCGTATTTGGTTTGTCAAACTTTTGTAGTTTTAGAGATATTTTCATAACTAAAACTTATGGTTTTCTTCTTAGTTGATATGTTGAAAATTATATCTTTTTCAAAAAGGTTGTTAGAGGTTAGTACTTTGATCCATTTCCTGAAATAGAATGTTTCCTTTCATTGTATTGTTAGCTAGTAGCTAATTGTTGCTATGTATAGTCTTATCTTGCTCGGTTCGCGTAACCCACTCGGGTTATTAATTGTTAGATGGCTTATGTGGTTAGATGATGGAAAGACATATAGATTATTGCATCAATCTTGGTTATGATGTTCCTTTTTATGAATGTGTATTATGTTATAAAATTTGGAAAGGGCCTTTGGACATTTTAGAAGAAGGGTCAAGATTGTCTAGTAAATGTATTGTAGAGTATTGTTGTTGTAACTGTTGAAACTTTGGTTTGTTTGGTTATCATGTGAAAGATGAAATTTGATTACCACTTGGTTATGGGATATTCTAGTGAATTTTAACCCTTAGTATAGTAGCGGGGCATGTCCCATGTTATTACTCTCTTGCTCCCTAGTCATGGTTCAATAGAGATGGTATGTCCCTTTGATTTGTGCATCATGTTGGAATGAATTGATATAACCTTGTTTTGTTTCCGCAAATGAGTACTGTTAAACTTTGCTCTTGAGTTAAAATGTTGAGTTGTAAATCCTCCTGAGGCTTAGTAGCAATGAGTTTGTAAGTATTATAAAGTGAGCTGGATAGTCCTGATAAAAGTTAAACTAAAATTTATATATATGAATATATTAATGTAGATGTGATCTACTAGATAACCTTTGAGACCTGGAACAATCAAGAGGAAACTATCTTTTGTAATGAAATATGATTACTCATTTGTTTTCCCGCACCAAACTAATAAACATTATCCTTTACAGGAAACCTTAAGCGATCTCATGGTGAAATGAATGGTTAGATTTTAGAAGATGATAGGATTTAATAAGTAGGAAGGAAATTGATTAATAAAACCTTAAATATCTCTCTATCATTTGAAATGTCCTCCTTTGTCAAACTTAATCAAGTAAAGTCTAGATGGAGCATTTAACCAATCTTGATAAACTCTTAACCTCAATAAAAGTGATAGTAAAACAATGTGACCACAAGCTAAATTCATTGTCTTGTTACATTAACCTTTGCCTTGATTCATGGTGATATTTCTTAAGCAAGGTCAAAATTTAATCCTTAAACAGGAAGGCTATTGTTATGAACCCTAAGTGGTACTTTCCACTCAATCGGAGCTTATGCCTTCGCCTGTGCAATAGAGGTGTGGAACATGTGTTAGTGGCTTGAGTAAGTTTAATTAACCTTGTAAGAAATGGAAAATGTTCTAAAATCAAATGAATAAAAATATTTGGACATCAAATTGATGATCCCAGTTTAGAAAGCTTGGCCTTAAGCTATTTAGTCAACCGTTGAAAAGAAAGAAGTTCTCCCTTGTGAAAAGAATTGTGTGAATCGTTACATGAAATTTTATAAGAACGTAAGTTAAGAATTAAGAGACACTTTAGTAAAAAGAAATTCCTCATGGGATGCCCTAATTTGTGTGAGTGTTTCATGTGGATTGGACTTCCATGTTGTCTTGTCAAAAGAAGAGTACATTGTCCTTGATAGGTGTGAACGTTTCCAGTGGGCTTCGACCTTGTGGTCTCCCAGTAACAAGTGATTCCTAGTGTTGGTTGTAACCTTGTGACGACATGTTGTGTCGTGTTGTGTCAAAGCAAGTCAAAAAAAAAAGTTATCCTGTATTTCATTGTGTTGTCCTTGTGTTGGTATTTTTGGGTTGTTACATCTACCTTCTCTGGTAGTTCCTCTCTTGCACTTTAGTTTTTTCCGCATAGTATTTGTGATTCTTGTTGGTTGTGGTAATCGCTAGGAAATGTGTTTCTTTGTCTCTTTTATGCTCATTTCTTTATCTAGGTGTTGATCCATTTTTGTTGTTTCAGGTAGGATCCTAGTCAAAAACCTTTTACTATTAATAAAAAAGCTACAATTTAAACCTATAAAGAAACGTATAGTTGGGTGATATAACATGATCAGCACAAAATGTTCTAACTAAAAGTAGTCCGCGACTAGTTCTTACTAGATCTTATTTACAGTATGACACATTGGAAAATATGTTTATGAAAAACAAAACAATACTATTATATTTGGAAATTTTGGAAACTATATGCTAATGTTAACATTAGCATTCGGTTCATTTACTAGTGTTCTGTTTTCATGATATAATCTCAATTGGAGATTTGGGGTAGGGTTGATTTGTTATTATTTATCTAATGGATAGTACATTATAAATAAGTAACGTATTTATTTCAAATTTTTAGTGTGCAAATAAAAATAGATTTTCATTGGTAATTTGCAAAATAGAATATGAAAATGATTGCTAAAATAGAGGAAAATCATCTAATAATTTGAAGTTCATTTCACAAATGAAATATTATATGTTATTTTATTGATAAATCTGCATATAAACTTCGTAATTCCGAATTTCCAGCAAGTAATTGTAGATTTGAAAGCAGTGATTTCGTTGAGTGCATTAAAAGAATTCCATTGAACTTTTGGACGTATTCAAGTCTTTGGCAGTATTTTGCATTTCTCCAATTTTGTCTATCCGTTTTGAACTCTTGGATTGAATGCGGCATCTTTGGAAAAGTTCGTGAGCAAAGGGCAGTAAGGATGGTCTGTAGCAGCTGGTCTACTACAACGAGCTGACAGTATTCTACGGATGGTCTGTTCTCATTAACGTTGGTACAATTCCCTTGTTATATTAACTTTCATATAACAGAAAACAAAAAAGTCGATAAATCTAGTGAAGTCCTAAGTTCAGAATAGAATCCGACGGGTCGAAAGCGTACGTCGAATGCACTATCAATCTTCTTTAATAACAGATTTAGTAAAGATCTCGTTCAGGTTATATATTGCAGGTTTGTACTTGAATTTTCCGTTGTCGATCTCGTGGTTTTAATGATTCAGACAGAATCAGAAGCATCGAGGAAAGTACTTTCTTCCCAAAAAAACAAACTATTTTTAACTTTCATGCACTCCGTGAGTTCTCCTTAATTGCTAGACGTTCGCTCATGGCTGCTCACGTGATAATATAAAAAAGAAGCCTGTTGAGTAAATAAATAAAGCATTTATAACCCCTTTATAGTTTATTATACTGTGGCATATGTTTACTGTGGAAATGAAGCGGAAAACAACGTACAACAATATTGATTATCTTCAAATGAAGCCTGGGTAATGTTTGGTGGTGACGATGTAACAAAGTCTATAAAAAAATTCATGAAAGATTGTTATATTCCGACATGACCGTAGATCTTGTATTATGGATCATACTTACATGAAACTCAACCTACAAAGAAACAAAAATATCTTCTCTTGAGAAAGAATTGGATTAAATTTTTGCCAAAAGTTATCTTTACAATGCGCATATTTTATGTTATATATAGTTATAAAAAGAGTTATTTATCCCTATCTTATTGGCCATCTAAAGTTGGTAGTCTAATAGATAGCATTAATTACATCGTTATATATTTATTAATTCTAACCCTAGACATAATATGCTAATTATAGAAGCTCACTAGCTAATTTAACAATTATATGTAGATGATTTGTTGCACCAAACCTTTCACACAGGTGCATCTTAGCAATGTCTATAGCAAGGAAGTAATAAGCTCGAATCTTCATAAAATGATTCCAGAACTAAATCCTAATTAAAATCTTGATGCATAATTTGAGCAATGAATGAAGGAAAGGTCAAAGATCAATCTCCCCTAAGGACTACTTTATTCAACCAAAACATTGATCAGGAACTACTTTAGTGAAGATGAGAGATACATGTTCCCCTAAGCAATAAAAATCTAAATGATGTACGCTATAGTAGATGAATTTTCAAATGAGGTACATGTGGATATCAATGTGTTTGGTACATTATTTCCCCATTAGGTGATATGAAATTAGTACATGGCTGTTTGGAAGTTACCTAAATAGAACTGTGTTAAGTTTGTGGAAACTAAAATTTGTCAACAACCATCAAAGCGAAAATACATATTACCTAGATGGGATATCACATTAATACTCTTCATATATTAATGATATGTCGGGATAAGATTGATTCTTCCAAAAAAGGGTCCTAAACTAAAATAATAAATAACTCAATAATTATACTTTCACTCACCAACATCATTAACCATGCATGAATCAACGAATCCCTCAAAGTATGAAGAAACCCTTGATGTGTAGTGAATACTAAAGTATATATAACCCAAATTAATCTCAAATAATTTTTTCTACCTCACAATGACTCTAATGTAGATCCTATGAGAAGTGAGAGACATGTCCAACTACAAAGGAAATATTAAAATAATTGTGTGCCATATTCCAAAACTATAAAAACATTGTTTATAAAAATAGAATTATTTGGTTATGTATACCATGGTTTTAGTTATAATTATAAACTAATTTTCATGATAAAATAAATTATATCGATTATCATATTGTTATCCCAATTTTACCCCCAAGAAAAATTGGTCGAATATGACGTTGTATAGAAGAAAATCTAAGGGTCGGTTCGGACTTGCAGAGCTCACAACCGATCCCAAATCGAGGGGTAGGTGGGCTCTATAATGGAGGAGAAAGGTCGATAGGATGGGGCCGAAGAATGTCAAAGGAGATAAGAGCTCAATAGAGAAAATCGGAGGAAGGGTTCGAATTTTTTTTAGACATCTCTACATACGAGTCGACTCGGGACCGAACAATAGACTCATGGAAGGTGCCATGTGTTAGCTCGGCGCAATTCCAAAAGGCTCATCAAAATGGAGGTCCCAAATGTGAGCCATTCCTCCACGTGGTCAGAGCCTCAAAAAGTTGAATCAGCCATTGAAAATTCTAAGGCCAGTGGAAAGAACCACGTGTCAGCTCGGTGCAACTTTAAAGGTGCGACCCAAAGCGGAGACTCAAATGAGTGCTTGTCCTCCACATGGTAAGAGTTTGAAAGGCAACACTAGCCATTGAAGAGTCTAAGGATAACAGGGACGGTGGAAGCCTCCACGTGTCTCAACAGTGCACCTCTAGAGGTCAGGTCCAAACAGGGTCTCCAAATATGTGTGGACTCTCCATGTGTCTAGGTCCAACAAATGTCAAATAGGAAACAACCCCAAATTGGTTAAGTATAAAATAACTGGGGGAAGTCTCCATATGTCTCGTCGGC
Source organism: Taxus wallichiana var. yunnanensis (assembly GCA_018340775.1). Lineage (NCBI taxonomy): Eukaryota > Viridiplantae > Streptophyta > Pinopsida > Cupressales > Taxaceae > Taxus > Taxus wallichiana. Next base: position 587,920,217 of record CM031236.1, read on the forward strand.
ACACCTTCAAGTGTCGAAGCAAAATGTCATCCCCCAAACAAGCACCAGCTTTCCACATGTCCAAGGTCCGAAAAGGAAATAGAGCCGGAAGTTGAAAAGTCTCGGGCCGGTGGGTGTGCCATGTGTCTCATCGGTGCATCTTCAAAGGCGAGGCCCAAAGAAAGACCCGAACTAGCGCCACCCTCCATTTGGCCAAAGTCTAAAAGGAGACACCGGCCATTGAAAATTCCAAGCTCGGGATGGGCGGAGGAAGTCGCCATTATTGAAGGTGGAACTTTAAAGGTAAAATCTAAAGGCAGGTCCCAAATGTGCCTAGAGCCTCCACATGTCAGGGTCGGACATATGGGCCGCCAAACAAAAGGGACTTAGCCAAAACAAAAATAAATAGAGCAAGGCCGTAGAAGGAGCCACATGTCTCTTCGGAGCTCTTTCAAGAGGTGAATCCAAAAATAGTCCCCAAACATGTGTAACTATCCACATGTCTTGGGTTAGTAGAGTGTCTCTCCCAACGGGAGGGACTTAGATAGAACACGAGAGGAGCTCGCGGAAGCAAGACACATATACATCGACACAAATTCAAAAGTGAGAAGAGGGGGCTAAATCTTCAACATGTGTGGGGCTGCCACGTGGACCCTATAGGGGAAGAATCATTCGTATATTGCTGAGCCCGTGTTAAACATCCGACCCTTGATGTTTAGGAAGCCATAACTTTCAGAACAAGATCTCAATTTTTAGTGGGAAAGGATGTATTGGAAAGCTCTCGGTTCCTTCTACTCATCTACCGCCATTAAGGATCAGTCATCCATTTTGAGGTTGTCAAGTCTCACATGTGTCCATGATGAAGAATTGGCCTCCTTTCATGCCCGATGAAGGAACAACACATGGGGGCATAGGTCTTGTAGTAAATCCCATCATTGTTATAGGTGGATTTAATGCTTTCTAGGGTGGTTGGAGTAGGTGAATTAAATTCATTAGTGGGGTAGTTGAAGTAGGATTCAAATTCTTCTGAGATATCCTTCTCTCATTCTTGTATATAATTTCAAGGAGGGAATATTTCAAATGGTTGGTCATTGTTTCTCTCCCCTTTGTTTCTCTTTGTCCCCTCAGGTGGAAAGTGGAGTCTAAGCCTCTTCTCATTGCTCTGTAATGGCATTTTCTTGCCTCTTTCCCACCGATGACGTCTTGTGTGAACTTATTAAGAAATAAAATCTATTTTGTGATGCATCTTTTCCATCCTTCCTTGTTTATTGTATCTCCTTGCCTCTCATCATTGGAGGTATATTTTGCATACTTTGGATGTTTATTACAAGTTTTGAGAGCCGTGTTTAATGGGTTTGAAGTGGTGTTATGTGTGAAATCTATCTTTAGTCTGTGATGCATCTGTCCATCCTCACCATTGCTCACCTCTCTCCACTTTAGGCAAAACTAAGATTATGAAAAACAACCTCCTTCTCTTGTGTTACACCGTTTTAGTGTAGGCTTTATTTTCATTCACTTTCTCTCCCTAGTCCCTCGGTAGGTTACATTAGGATTAGATAGTTTATCTGCATTAGAATAGCTTTTGGTAGGTATTTTAGAATAGATTTTGGTAGGTAGTTTATGATGACTTTATGGAGGTATATTTTTGCATAGAGATCATTAATTTTAGATTTTGTTAAAGTTTAAGCGGTCAATTTTAAGAAAATGACTGTAGAATTTTGTAGTACGAACTACTAAATTTTAACTTGTTAGATATGTTCAATTTGATCTTCTTCCTCTCTCAACATGTCAAATAGACATGGGGGATTGTTCTTAGATGAATTTTGGATAGATTGGAAGGTAATTTTACTTGATTGATTTCCAATTCAATTTTTACAACTTTTGATAGAAAAGATCTGTGAAAGGTTTGGGCTCGATTTTTTGCAATGTTAAAGGATTTTTCCTTAAGTGTTTTAATCTAATTGAGTTCATTTATATCATAACATGTTAGATTTTAAATTTTTGATGTTATTTATTGTTTGCAGGTTCAAACTGTGCATTTTAGAGGAAGTATTTGCCAGTTTAAAAATCAAAACAGAGGTCAATTTCTATAGGATCTGTTTATCATTTTCCATCTTCCAAGTATGGAAATTCATTTCCCTTCTAGTCTAATACATTTAGTTGATTCAAACAAACCATTTAATAGCTAAAATACAAAGTCTGATTTCTAATTTTACACATTTCCAAAAGACAAAATATTGTATTTTTCTCACACGCATTTCTTCCTTTCAAACAGAGATTCCAATACATTGAAATGATCAGATTCAATACTACAATGCAATTTGAGAAAATCATTACATTCATTTATTGGTTTCAAATGGAAACTTTACAACTTCTTTCTTTTATTCCTTCCAAAAATCATTTATTGACACAAGGTAGAATAATACATTTTCTTTTCACGTGTTGCACATTTCCACTTTCAAAACATGGACTTCCTCAGTGGACACGATAAACAAAATTTTCAATGAAGAATATCATATGAGAAAGGTAAAACTTACAATAATTCAATGAAACTCATACAACCTCTTTTCCATTTGGTTTCAAAGTACAATATACAAAATAATATCATTCTTTCGCATTCTTTCCAAATCAGCATACACAAGTATAACTCTTTTACATTTCCAATTTCCACTTGTAGTCACTACAACATATTTCTATTACAAACATTTACAAGGTCATCCACTTAAAGTGGGAAGGGTTATAATGAGATCTCATTTCACAAGGGATTATCAAACTATCTTTTCTCGGCTCAGGAACAACAACATGCATTCTTCTCTTTCTTCCAATTTTATTCACAACAAAGGAAGGGGAAAGGAAACACTCTCCACCCAACAAGACATCCATTGAAAGGAGAAAGGAGAAGCCAATGCAATAAGAAATGTATTTCAGCTTAGGCCAACAACAGATTCCACATCACAAAGTAATCTTTCAACATGCACATTTCAAATTAAAAACACAGTCCAAAACAAAACAGTAGTTTGCAACCACATGAAAGACATCACACAAATCTTAAGCTTCACCATGCAAGCCAAAGGATCGAAACTATGGGGGTGCTACTTATGCCTCCCAAAGGGGAAATGGGTATCACCACCTATTTTCAAAATGGCCAAATATAGTGTATCAATAACCCTGACATTCCTTATACGTCCCCCAAGTACCCCTTATTCCTCACATTTCCTTATACCTCCCCAACCTCTTATGGCACCCCATAATGAGTAAAGAAATGCAAGCTATTTATTTGTAAGGTGGAACTAAAATCTCAACTCCCTCCACACTTATACCTCCCTAAAAACACACTTATACCTCCCACAAAATGAACCCTATAGTCTTCTCCTACACCATTCCTAGGCCATCTACCCAAACATCCCACAAACATGCTATAAAATTGACACAATAACATGTACATTCATAAAGAAAAGGATTATTTCAAGAGCTAAGCTCTTACGTCTCCATGATGGAGTTATCTAAGTTCAAAAACAACAAGCTATATCCCAATGCAATCAATCCAGACAAACCAAGCACAAACATGTAACAATCTTCCCAAAATATCCTCCAAGGCAAGATATCCAATCAAAAATAAATTTCTCCCCAAGGAAGCATTCCAAAAGTTCAACAACCCAAAACAAAGCAAGGAGTTCCAATTTTATAGAAGAGGGAAGAGAAGAGGATGAGGTGGATCCATGTAGGATGCCACATCAAAAATTCTCAACTCCAACACACAAAATCAAATTCATTCTCCAAAGCACAATAAAGAGGTGGGTGAATAATACGAAATTTACTTACACACTCCAAAAATCCCACACCCCATAAGGACTGAAATTAGTAAAATGTAAGAAGGGTGCAATTAAAACTTACAATTAGTCATTTAAAAATGCAGAAAGAAGGTCTAAATTCAACCCTCCAACCATAGGTAAGCTTGGTATGCAAATTTAAGAGGTATGGGACAAGTCTAAAAAATCAGCCCCAAGGACAAATTTGTATTTCAAGGAGGTGGAGTGTTTCATACTTCAAAATCTAACGTACACAACTCTTACACATACTTACACATCACTTACACATTCTTACACATTACTTACACATCACTTACCACATTTAATAAAAGAGCCAACAACTTCTATAATTACTTTCTTATATCCCAAATTTGATTAATTTATTTATTTTAACAATATGATTACTCACATTAATTCTCCACAATTAAAAGAATAATGAAAGGGGTAAATGCATCACAAAATAAACACATGCAAACAATAATAAAAAGGAACCACATTAATAAAATACACATAACCCCTTGGTCACATTCAAAGGTAATCCCCCATGGGAATCCCTAACAAAACACAACACAAAAAAAAAAAAACTAGCTGCCATGGTGACCTTGTTGAATTCATCTAGAATTCCATCGTGGTTGGTCTCTGATCCCCCAATGTTTGTTGTGATGTTTTAAACGTTCAAAACACAAATACCTCCTTCGGCCTCGTGGCCACATCAGAACATCCAAATGAATATAATATACTTCCAAAGTCATCAAAACATATGTGAATCACAACAATCATCAAGCCAATCAACAACGTCACTTAAAATTTCATCAACAACTATATCATCATCAATTTTAATTCAATTTTCATTTTCTAGGTCTACTCAAAATATCCAATTATTACAAGTCTGAACAACATCTATAATATAACCATGTCAAACAGTATATCAACATCAATATATAAAAAATGTCTCTAATGATCATCATGCATCATATATGAATCGAGTCGTGCAATAATCCATGCTCTAACATCTAATTATCATTAAATCGGAACTATAACAATGTCCATGCTATAGTCAACAATGTCATTATCAATATCAAAAGGTGTCAAAGGGAAGTGGGCACTACGGTTACTCTATAACATTAAATGTTTGTAAACTTACTTGAAGAAAATTTAGAACTCATCCGTTACAATATCCCTTATTGTTGTTGAATTGCATTGGACCATAATTCGGTTATGTAAACACAATTTTTTTTTAAAACAAATAAATTCCACAAAGGGTGTGATCCTACTTATTTTACATCGTTCCCTACCTCCTTCTTCATGACTTCCGAGAGGAATTCAAATCTAAGGGGAGGGGGATGTAATTCCCACTCCTCTTTAACACTAAATGAACCATGTTATCAATTTCGAATTGATTATAATCTCCAACCTTGCTGTTGTATTCTAGTTAGCATACAAATAAAATGTGTGGGACATCATGATTGCTATTGTGTTTTGGTTATCATTATTTTGACTATATGTCATACTGTGAACCCTAATGGGCATTTAAGGATAAGACAATTAGCTAGAATGGTTGCCTTGTTATAAATTGATTGTGATATCATTACTCTTTGATATTGTTTTGTTATATTTAAATCTAAAAATCATGAATCGAACTAATTAGCTATTAATAGACATTCACTCAGAAAGGAAATGATGTGTTATCATCTTAGATATATATTAATATTTTGAATTTTCTTCGTATTGATTTTATTATGATGATCAAAGTCATTTTGTGATTTCGTTGATATTGAAGAATTGATGAAATGGTGAACGAGTGAAAGTATTTCTTAAATAAGATGATTCAGTTTGTTTATGATCTTAATTACAAACTGATGTATTAGTGGAATTGAAATGTTGAAAATTGAGATTAATTGTTGAATTACTTGGTCTTAGCAATAATAGTTATGAGATTTTATTTGAAATTGATATGTAGATATAAGCATTTTACTAGTTCGATATCGCTAATATGGTGATGAGGCCAAGAGAGATATTATGCGATTTTACAGTAAACATATCACAATAATCAATGGGGATTGGAGACCAACTAAATCAGAATACCGAATGGATTCAACAATGGTCACCATGACAACATGTGGTATCTTGTGTTTTTTTTGTTGTTAGGGGTCCCTATGGGGGATGACCTCATATTTTTACCAAGGGCTTTGTGTGTTGTTCTTTTCTTTTCCTTTATTTAAATTTATAGTATGTGATTTTATGGTGATGTAATTCCCTTTTATAATTAATTAATTTGTTTATAGATTAGTAAATTAATCATCTTACTAAAATAATTATGGATGGGAAAAAAGAGTAATTTATTAGATTAGATGGTGTTTTGGTTTAAGTGTTTTAACTTGAGTGTATTTGTTCGTGAGTGTTGTACACTCTACCTTCCCTTATAAATTCGGATTTGGCCTTAAGGGCTAAATTTGGAGACTTGTGGGACAATTTAAGCTTGTTCCACACCTCTTAATTTCTTATACCAACCCTACCTATGGGTTGGGGGTCACAAATAGATCCCATTATGTGTTTTGGAAGGTAAAAGGTAAGTTTTTAATTGCAATTTCTTACATGTGTTTAATTTTTGTCCTAAAAGGGTATGGGTTGTAGTGGTGTGTGTAAGTGGTTTGTCATACCTCTCAACCACCTATTTATTATGCCTTGGAGTATGGGTTTTACTTGAGTGATGTGAAGTGGAGAAGAAATGTTGTGGCATCCTACATTGAGCCACATAATCTTCGTCTTCCTCTTTTCTATTTATTTAAATATTTGGGAAGTAAATGGGGCTACTTTCTTGGTTTTGGCTCTTGGATTTTTTGAGTGCCTGTTTTTGGAGTTGAAGGAAGCTTGGAATTTCTTGAGTTTTGAAATATTTGGGACTTGTTTGAAAATTGGATCTTTACCATGGAAAGGTAGGGTCTTGCACTCTTTTTTATTCTTTATTTTCTTGAATATTATGTTTTGTATGGATTTTTTTCTTGCTTGAAGTGTTGGGTAGTGAAATGGCTTTAGGTTGTGTTGAGATAGAGGAATAGGGATGAAATATATTGCGAGGCATAATATTTTCTTTGTGTCTTTAGGAGGGAGTGGGTTTTGGATGTCCCACCTTGTTCTTTTGTTATTTTGTTTATTGTGGGATCCATAAAAGAGAGAGAGGCATAATAGTTAAAGAGACATAAGAGACATAAATTTATTATTATAGGGAGGCAGAATAGATTTTGGGATTCATTGTATTTTGGAGGATTCTTAAGGTGGGAATCCAAACCTTTGGGAGGCACAAGGTTATCCCCACATTCCTATCTCTACTTGGCTTATTTTAGAGCCATTGTTTTAGAAAGTTGTTGTGCTTAAAATTAGTATTTTTAGTTTTTGTTTCATGTGTATTTGTTGCTTAAAAGTAACTGTGGAAGCATTGTATAGTTGTCATGTGTTTAATCCATCACTTATTGCCTCGTGGTTGAGGCTCGGGGCCAACGAGGAGAATTTCTTCTTCTTCTCATTGAAGTTTTTGTTGGGTGGAAAGTTTTCTCTCCCCATTATTGTTGTTGTGATTAAGTGAAGAAAAGATGGAGCCTTACTAGAGATTTGATACTTGGAGCACTTGTAGAAGACTAAGCAATATTTCATTATATTGACCTTCCTTGGTAAAAAAAAGAGTTACCACTTAAGGTGGAAGGCTTATAGTATTGTATTTGAAAGTAAAGTGTATTGCATATTGTGTTATTAGATTGTCATGTAATGTTGGAAGGAGAAACAATTTTCAGCCTAAAATATTTCTTAGTATAATAAAATATAATGGAGAGGGAAATATATTTGTTTCCTTTTTAGTTGGATTATTGTCTCAAATAAGTGTGTTATTCTTATTTTAAAACTATTGGGAAATTTTACTATAACTCATTTCTTGGAAATAGTTAATTTTATTGCGTTAATAGAAAGGAATAGTAGTATTATTGTATTCTTTTACATTGTTGAAGGGAAGGAAGAAAATCATTGTGTTATCAACAAGTAAATACTTGAGAAATGTTGTAGACTTGGTTAATCTTCCAATAAAAATATAGGAGGTAGAAATGGACATTTAGTGTCTTGAACTTTAAATGCATGCTCTTACGTGTTTGTGTTGGTTTGGATGATAAATATTATTTAGTCTCTTTTATTACATTTGAATGTATAGGCAAGGAATTATAAATCATTTAATCTATTATTAAAAATTTGAAAGGCCTTAAATAAATATTCTTATGCTGATAAAAATAGAACAATTCCTAAATCTAATGGAGTAAAGAAATTTCTTGGTTACTGATAAGCCATAGCCTTATCGTATTATATAAATGTAGCATTAAGTTATTATTAACATATACATAAACCCTTTGAAAACTAATTTAGTAATAAGTGAAATTGACTTTTATCATCTTAAAATATATTACCAAATCACAAAGGAAATTTTAATGGGAGGACTATGAATTAGTTACATTATCAATAATTTAATATAATTACAATTATTAATAATAATAGTAATATTAAAATGTCAATAATTATATATATATTAATTATATATATATATATATATATATATATATATATATGTATTTATTAATGTATTAACCCTCTAACAACCAAATCTCATTAAATATTACTTTTGTTAGGAATAGTTTAAATATTGTGAACATATTAAATAAATGTAAACGTGAGTTATTGGGTGGTTATGCCAACTCACAGAGATAGGGAGATAATAGTAAGACTAGGGGCTTACTTAGATATTTTAGGGATACATGATAAGTGTTGTGTCCTAATATTTAGGAATGCACTATCACTATTTATATGTTATCCTTGATTTAGAATAAATCATCCCAAATGAATTCATTTTTGATTATAGTATTGGTGTTTATTTTTCACATTATTGTGTAGTTTTCAACTACAAAAACAATTGATACTTATGTTGTCGCGACACTATGAGGTTGGGTAATAGTGTTAGAAAAGAGATTTGGGTGGTGGGGGAGTCATCGAACGCATCCCCCACCCCATATTATATGGGATGGGGTGGGGTGGTGACTTCCTCACCCAAATATTAAACCAAATACAAATCTAAATGGTCATTTTTTACCGTCCCTTATGACTACAAATTTCTTTATACAATGTAGCCACATTTTTTTGCAAATTTGAACTTTTTTTAATACAAATACACTCACATATATATAAATATAAACACAAATAAAAGAATCTTATTTCCTATTTCGTGTCTTATTAAAATGAATGTTAATATATATATCTTTTGTTATAAAAGTATATACTTCTATCATTTTTTACCACAATGCTAAAATGGGGCAAAACCCATTAGTCAATTTGGTCAAATCTTAATATAATGAGATGAATAAAACAAATGAATACATTGAAACCACTGGGTAAGTGTGTAAATAAAATAAGAAAAGAAATGTAGAAGTTCTTCCTCCCAAGAGCTTGAGATTGCCTCTAATGGCTTCCTTGTTCTCCTTCACCAATATTTAAAATAATAATAATAATAATAATTCAAATAAAAGAAAAAAATTCTTTCATAAGAAAACTTAGGGTTAGTTGAATCCCTAGATCTTGTGGCCCCAAATTAATCCATCCAATGGATGAGATTCATCCCTACAAAAAGTAGGTGGGAAGTGGGTGAGAGGAAATTTAAATTTAAAATGCATGGGTTGACTTATTTTAGGGGCCACTCAATTAAGTGTAAAAGGGGATGGGTGTTATTAACTTTCTAACCCAAATGTCTTTTAGAGACATTTTAATTAATGTCAACTTTGACCCTTTTTTTGGGTATAATATAACCTTTTAATTTAATTAAATAGATCCTTTTACCCTTGGGATTAATTTGTGCAATTTTAACTATGGTGTAAATTAAATTTTATCACAATAAAATTTAGGGGAACCTAAACTAGGACTCGAGTCTAATCTATGTTTTTTAAAGGGAATTGAGAGTTTTATTATTTTATTATAATGGGGATTAAAAGGAAATTTATATTATTAATTTAAAGTAACTTAGAAAAAAGAATGTGACAAATGTTAATTGGAAACCTTTTCGCAAGCACACTTTTCAAAGAAAATTTTTCTTTAATTTTTTTAATTCACCTAAGTTGTTCTTGGATTTTGTAGCATTACACTTGGAGCTTTTCCAACAATTATCAATAAAAAAAATATAGTCTAAATACAAATATAACAACCAAGTGAAATTGATAAAATAATATTAATCATATTCGACAATCAAATGATACATTGTAATAGATAAAATGAACCATAGGTACTGACACATACGGAAGGCTGGATGGTCTTGTGTAAGCTACATGTTTTATTCAACATTAAATAAAAATAAATAAAATTTGGCGTAGGGTAGATTTGTTATTATTTATCTAATGGATAATATATGAAAATGATTGCTAAAATAGAGGAAAATCATCTAATAATTTGAAGTTCATTTCACAAATGAAATATTATATGTAATTTTATTGATAAATCTGCATATAAACTTCGTAATTTCGAATTTCCAGCAAGTAATTGTAGATTTTAAAGCAGTGATTTCGTTGAGTGCATTAAAAGAATTACATTGAACTTTTTGGCAGTATTTTGCATTTCTCCAATTTTATCTATCCGTTTTGAACTCTTGGAGTGAATGCGGCATCTTCGGAAAAGTTCCCGAGCAACGGGCAGTAAGGATGGTCTGTAGGAGCTGGTTTACTACCACGAACTGACAGTGTTCTACGGATGGTCTGTTGTCATTAACGTTGGTATGATTCCCTTGTTATATTTATTTTCATATAACAGAAAACAAAAAAATCGATAAATCTAGTGGAGTCCTAAGTTCAGAATAGGATCCGATGGGTCGAAAGCGTACGTCGAATGCACTATCAATCTTCTTTAATAACAACTTTAGTAAAGATCTCGTTCAGGTTATATATTGCAGGTTTGTACATGAATTTTCCGTATTCATTCTCGGGGTTATAATGATTCAGACAGAATCAGAAGCATCGAGGAAAGTACTTTCTTCCCAAAAAAACAAACTATGTTTAACTTTCATGCATTCCGTGAGTTCTCCTTAATTGCTAGACATTCGCTCATGGCTGCGCATGTGATAATATAAAAAAGAAGCCTGTTATGTAAATAAATAAATGCTGTTGTGTACTTTATTATACTGTAGCATTTATAACCCCTTTGTAGTTTATTATACTGTGGCATATGTTTACTAGTTAAATCCGTCGTACCACAAATTAGATGAAATGAAGCTGAAAACAACGTACAACAATATTGATTGTCTTCAAATGAACCCTGGCTAATGTGGGAGACGGCTACCCTCCACTGAAAATGCACTCATGTATGTGCATTTTGTGGCCATGCCTACCATCCCACATGCCATGCGCCATGATGTGGCCATTTTGCCCGGCGCCGGAGGAGGTCGCATCACTTGTTATACTCGCCGTTGTCGCTTAGCTTTGGACTCCCTATGCGTGATGGGATCGACATTACAGATCTAGGAGATACGGCAACAACTACTCTATCTAACTTATTTATTACAGTTTCCCACTTTTGCCTTTCAGGTAGCCATTGCACAACAAATATCCTGCATTTAAACAGTTATGTCAGAGTAAGAAGAAAATTATATTCTCTTTCAACTTCATGGATGTCTGTTATGGCACACAGATTCATGTGGTGTTTTCTGAATCTCGAGTTACAGGGTAAAGTGATGGCTAAGCTTCATGCCTACGTCCTGCTCGACGGCCATTAGCCACTTCTTCCCTTCCCAAAGCGACTCCATTCGAAACCTAATAAGTAAGAGTTGGGTCTTTTACAAGAGAAATTTTTATTTGTGTGTTTTTGATATGGGATTGTAACAACCAATGTGTAGTCTAAGAAAATTAGTTACAGAAAAATCAATGTGATTGTAATATATAGGAATAAGGAAAATGTGAGAATGGTCGAGATTTGCATGTTATAAATTGAAATTAAATTCTCCATAGATACAAAATGAAAATGACAACATGCAAATAACATCTAATTTATTTACCACTTTCCTCAACTTTGCTATCCAATTTCTTATCTAGGGGTCTCTTATTTTGTTGGTTCGTATACTTAAATGAAGGATTGCCAAAAAAGGCCAACGTCAATATGACTATTATTGCTATGACTCCATCCAACTTGGGATGTATTAGCTAGCTATTAGCAAGAGATGTTCCTGCAACAACAATGCTTAATATTATTGCCATCATTTCATCCAACCCGAGATTTATTATTAGCTAGAGACATTGTGATTTAGTTGTGAGAGTCCAATGAAGGACAATTTTTTACCATACAACCCATAATACTCGTGTGCTAATACTCAGACTACATGGACAATGCAATATTTCAACTATAGCGCAAAATGCCAAACACAAATTTTATTCAATGGAGGAAATTCAGTTATAGACATATAACATGGATTTTTAATTACAATCTTGAAATTCAAATATTACAAGGATCTTGAATGGTATGTTCAAACACAATGCTTCTACCCTAGTCATACAGGGTTTGCACGACTCTATGTGAACTAATAATGGTCAATTTTTTTTACACTTGTTGCACCAACTAGAAGTCTTCTCTCAGGTTCAACTCTATATATTCTTACTTTGGCTACCAACCCCTTCAATAACTCCAACCATCATATATATAGGCACAAGAACTAGCTGCAATAGTTGAAGTAGTTCACCTATTTAATCCTATAACTATTTGGTTGTGAATCATCACAATTTGATCATTATGTGTTCTCAACCATCACGATCTTCCATGTGTGACATATGACACTTAACCGACACAAAATACAACACTTGCAATTCACTTCATCTCCTATATTCTCAAGTGTGTGCAAGTAGCCAAAGTTACATGAAAACCTTTCTAACTAATTGCATGCGCCATCTTGTAAGATCTTGTGAGTGCATAATACTCTTATTTTGTTGCACAAGCTCTACCTTTGTGTCATGCTTCAACATTTCTGCACCTAGGGTGCAACTCCAACCTTTATGCAAGATGACTACTACTTATAGGATCAAAAGTCTTTATTCCAAGACACTACATTGTGCATGCTCATATGTTCTTACTTTGGCTACCAACCCCTTCAATAACTCCAACCATCATATTTATAGGCACAAGAAGTAACTACAACAGTTGAAGTGGGTCACCTTCTTAATCCTCTTAACTATTTGGATGTGACTCATCACATTTTGATCGTTGTGTGTTCTCAACCATCATGGTCTTCCTTGTGTGACATACGACATTTAACCAACACAAAATATGACACTTACATGTCACTTCATCTCATATCTGCTCAAGTTTGTGCAAGTAACCAAAGTTGCACTTAAGCCTTTCTAACCCATTGCATGCCCCATTTTGTAAGATGTTGTAAGTGCATAATACTCCCATTATGATGCACAAGCTTGACCTTTGTGCCATGCTTCAACACTTCTACACCTAGGGAGTAACTCCAACCTTTATGCAAGATGACTACTATATATAAGAACAAAAGTATTTATTCTATGACACTTCATTGTGCATGCACAATGTTGCATAAAACACTTTCCCTAATTTTTTTGGGTGATGTGATTTGATTTCACATTCTAATGCTCCTACATCATACAACTTAGGTAAGAGAAATAAACCATGAAATCTTCCTCGTGTATTGCACGAGGTCTTCAATAAATCCTTTATGTTTAGAAGGTTTGTATACACTCAACCATGTTACACCTTTAACTTACCTTCCTTTCCACTTATCTAGATACTCCTGGTTTTCCCTTCTACATGTCTTCTTACAATGGTTTCGATAAATTATTCATTCTCCTCACACACTTTCTCAAGCAATCATTATCTCCAATCCAACTCTTTAGAGATTGCACTATCATTATATGTTTTTTTTCCCCTCAATGTATGTGTACAAATCTAGAACATGGAAGATAAGTGATATAACTATCCCATAAGTAAACACTATCTCATATGTGTTGGTTGTAAATTTCCTCAAAACCTTATACGGTCTAATCTTTTTCAACTTCAATTTTTCAAATTTAGAGTATTATAGTAAATGGTACAAAGGGAAGAAATACAATACTTGGGAAGATAATAATGGGAACTGATATGTGTGTGTGTGTGTGTGTGTGTGTGTGTGTGTGTGTGTGTGTGTGTGTGTGTGTGGAGAGTTTTCAGTTTATTAATTAGGGTGTAGGTTGTGAGTTTTATTCTATTCAACTGCACACTAATACACTAATAAGGATGTAGGTTAGGAATTTTATTTTGCTTATTTTGTGAATAAGGTTATTTTTAGTTTGGAGTTAGGTAGACCCTAGGGGCATAAATGTTGACCTTTAATTGACAAGCAGTCAGTAGCATGCTATTTAGGGCATTTTAGCGAGTCAAGGTTATTTCTTAACAAACTTAGTCCACACTGAGGGAGACCTTGGGGGGAGACGGCTACCCTCCACTGAAAATGCACTCATGTATGTGAATTTTGTGGCCATGCCTACCATCCCACATGACATGCACTACATGATGTGGCCATTTTCCCGGTTATGTTTATTAGATAGATACACAGGAGCATAAGTTGTGGTAGTACCCATACTATATAGTATCTTGTTACTTGAGTTGTGGGGTCTATTCATTTTAATTATACATGCACCTCCTCCATGCCAGCCAAGTATTATTGGAATATCTTGTTTGGCATGACATGAGGCTTAGTTGTGAGTCCCCTTAATATGGGTTGTCTCACTTAATTCCCTCTTCTTACTGGTTAAGTACTGCTACAACGTATAGTATATTGCTTAATTGTTATCTCACAAAACTCTAGTATAGACCTATATTGCAAAACTTATAATCCCAAACCTTATTTTTTTAGATGTATGTATTGTATATTCCTTAATTGTGATTCACAAATTGTTCTCTCTTTAGAATTTAGTGTCCTTAATGTGACACCCTTAGATTTCAACATCCTCGTTGCATCCTCACAAAACTTAGTGGTCATCTTGTCCAACATAACACGTTGCCTAATTGCTTCCTCCTCTAGAGTTAGTGTCCTTAACATAATCTTGTAATCTCACAAAACTTAGCGTTGGTCTTGTCCAAACATATCACATTACCTAATTGCTACATCCTAGAACTTTGGTGTCCTTATTATAGCCCCACAAAAGTAATTGTTGCTTAATTGCTATCCTAATACTTTTATGATCTTGTTATGACCTTGCAAAACTTAATGTCGATCTTTTCTATCACAACACATTGCCTACTTACCATGCCCTCGAAATTATGGTCCGAAATTGTAAACCTCAAAAAGCTTAATATTGGTCTTGTCTAACATAAGTTGCCTAATTTCCACCTCTAAAATTTCATGACTTTTAAGGATTTGGTAGAGAATCCCTTGAGAATCATTTCTTTAAATTATTCATAACCATGAGTGGGCCCTTATACGCATGGAAGGGAGATCTCACTTTAACATATTTGAATGAGAGTCATGCTATATGTAACATGATCTTATAGTTCATTGGGCTAAACTTAGTTGATGACTCAACAATACTACATGTAACACGATCTTATAGTTAATTGGGCTAACTTTAGTTGATGACTCAATAACACTACATGAATCTCCTAAACCGACCAACACTACAAACATCTCCTAAATTAAATCTATAATGTTTGTGGAATTTGACCTTTGTGTGTTTTATCTCAAAATGGCCTCTAAATAATCGTGACATTAATAATTTTTTTAATATTTGTCGATAATAATCACAAGATAAAATGATTCACTTAACACATAAACAACTTTAAAAAATTTACCCTCTAATATATTCTCTAGTGAGTCTGAATGATGAAGAACTCATACTTTTGAAAAAGAAGTTCCAAGTTTGAATCACATGAAAGACACTTTATACAAAGTGGTCACATATAATATAAAATATCTTCTATATACCAAAAATACAAAATATAGACTTAAATACTAAAAATAAGAAATAATCTTATATAATCTTAATGACCTTATAAAATTGACACTTTGAAAGTATTTATTAATTTCATATAATATAAATTATCTCATAATTTCAAAACAAGATACACCACATAAATCTTTAGGGTATTGTATTAATCTTTATGGTGTTAAATTAATGTTTATTATATCCCAATTATTTTATGTGGGGTGACTAATTAGTGTTAAAGGTGTCTTATATGTGTTTAAAGTGTTCAAAATTAATTTAATGTGGGTGACTTAATATTATCTATGGTGAGAGAATTAGAATAATTATAGCTAATATTAGGTTTCCATTCATCATTATAATTAGAATACTTTTAGCTATTACTTCTAGAGATGCTATGTTAATGTTATTAACAATTTGTAAATTTATTGTTCATTTTATATAAACAATCATGTGAAAAAAATTAATTTGTTATGTGGAAGGAATACAAATGAAATCTACAATATTATCTAAACGAAGTTAGTGATCATATAATATTTCCAAGAATAAGTAGGAATTACACTAGGATGTTAATAAGATGAAAAGATCGATGAAAAATATCTATTACCTTCTATATTGGTAATTGTTATCCAAAAAAATATTTTGAACATATTTATGCAATTATATAGTTGGCAAAAATCATGTTTATAGATATATATTATATATATATATATATATATATATATATATATATATATATATATATATATATATATATATATATATATATTAGTAAAATTTTGGTAATTGTAATGTTTTGAATGTTTAATGATCATGAAATATGGCTAAATAAAGTGATATCGGGATACTCTAACTCTCGCTAGGTTCTGGCATATTTGGGACAAAGTGCCGCGGAAAAGAAAAATGGAAAAAATTGACTCAATCGCGTCCTCAGAATGGGACATACGGGCAATTAATCACGCGAACCGGCCGGATCAGCGAAATGAGTCAAGGCAGCCGGAATAGTTGGGAAGGTACGCTGGAAATACGCAAAGCCCGTAGGCGAAATGAGAACATCAGGACAAAAGTATGCCCAACAAGGCTATCGTTGCATGATGAAGGGCATGCTCCTTAGCGATTCCACATTCGAAATGGGAAATTTAGGCCAAATGGGACAAAGGGACGGGGACGCGGATAGCCAAAAGAGCCGAAAGTCAATCGAGATCATGCCACGTGTTGGTAAAAGGGGATATGGAGCGCATTTAGCGGAAGTTTTGTCCCACGTAGCATTTGGGACAAATGGGACAAAGGGAATGAAGGAGAAGCGAAAAGTCAACATTTGACTCGTGGAACTTCAAACGGCCATAACTTTTGACTTCGAGCTCGATTTTCACAAAATTGGACTTTCTGAACGAGCACGACGTCCCTACACCAAAAAAAAATTGGATTTCTTATTTTTAATAAGGGTAGATATATTTAAATTAAGGAAAAGTGTTTTTCTCGAGTCAGTCAATGCTCATTCCCGTCGAATGACGAGAAAACAGGACCCAAAATATTGCCCGCACTCGAGAAGGCCATAACTTTTGCATTTCTCAACAAAATCACACAAAATTGGTACCGTTGGAATCATGGAAGAGACCGATGCACAAAAGTCAAGAAATTCCAATTTTATCAAAAATTGATTGATTTTTTAAGAAAACGTGGCCATTTTTTTTATTTGAATTTGTCAATTAATAGGCATGGTCATCATTCTTTCTGCTGCAGCACATGGGAAAGTATGGGGATGCCTTTGTAGTAATGTATTTGACCATTTCACTCAATTTAATGCCTCTTAATGGTTGAAGGACAGATTTTGGGATTTCCATTTTCCCTTCTCTTCTCCTTCTCATTTTTTTCTATTTGGAGTGTTGGGCTCATAGTAAAGAGGAGAGTTTTGGGAATACCAGTGGCCTGCATTGGTGATCCGAGCCCTTGTCTTGTTTGCATAATGAAGCAATAAAATACCAGTTTGTGGATGTATCTTCCCCTGCTGTGTTTTCTTGCATTCTTCTTGCCCCTTTAATCTTTCTACAAGAATATTGTGTCTATTTTTATGTTCTTGCAGGGATCCATTATCATTGTGTATGCTTGGAATATCATTGTGAATGCATTTTGCTAGATTATGGAGAACTATCATCACCTCTTCTAGTGTGCACTTTGCCTCTGTATTTCACACATTTGGAGACTACTCTCACATCCTCCTTTTCTGGTGTATCACCGCTTTAGAGTTTTCATTTTATGCAAATTTAGTCAGTTAGCTTAATTAGAGTTACCGGCTTTCTCGGATATCTTATAAGATATATGTTATCAATCACTGCTTGTGTATATTATAGATATATATATATATATATATATATATATATATATATATATATATATATATATATATATAAGTAAAATTTTAGTAATTGTAATGTTGTGAATGTTTAATGAAAGTTGAAGATATAAAAATAAAGTTATATCATACTCTAACTCTCAATTTGGCATCTTGGGACAAGTGCCTCTACAAATCTGATGTCAGTGCATCCCTGAAGGGCTTTTTAGGATGCCACATCCATACCAACTATCGTTACATGATGAAGGGGCTTGCTCCTTAGAATTCCACATCGATAGCTAGGTGGTATACTATCTTTGAGAAGAGGTTTTTAAAGTTGCATGCCGAGGCCCTCCACTCAAAAATGCACCCTCCCATAATATCATATCCGTCCCTTTCACAATGGATGGTTGTGATATTATGGCGGTGTGCATCTTAGTGAAGGATAACCATTGGCATTTTTTTATACTTGAATTTGTCATGGATATTGTAATTATTTTATCATATTGGATGACGTATATTCGATTTGACATGTATCGTACTAATGTTTTAGTTGTAAAATGAAGAGATACAAAAATACGAGCTTCCATGTATGGCTGAAGATGAATGGTGATCACATAAAAGTTAGAAAATTCAAGAGTTCATAAAAATAGTCATTAATTGGTTAAAAATTTATAAAATATATGTATATTATAAATAGTTGGGTATGCCAATGACTACTAGTTGTTTAGAATATATAGCAAATAATTTTTTATTACGATTCAAAAATTTTAGCACCAATTTTATATTCAAATAAAAGTGTGAAAATTTCAAATTATCTATATTCTCAATTTTAGTTTGAAGTTCAATTTTTTGAAAAAGAACGGTATGTGGGTGTTAGTGAATAATTATTATTTTATTGTTGTTTAATTATTGTGTCTTGTCATGAATAAATGTATATATATTTTTTAAAGATGTTATTAATATTTTAATTTTTTTATCTATAACTTCTATTTTAAATAAACATGTTCTTGTTTCGATAGTTTTTAACGTTTTTAGCTAAATGTAATAATATTTTATATGGAAGTTTCTCTCCACATTGGATACGTGTATTTTACATAATATTAATTTTGTAACATTCTTTGTCTAATTATATTTATTATGGCGCATTCCTTGTCACATTATAGATGACCATATTGTGACATGCTTATGCATACTGCAAGTAGTAGCGATCTATAAATTGTCATTTTCCTTGCATTTCAATACTGTCTTTTATACACGTGACTTTTGAATTAGTCAAAAATTTTAATGCTTCCAATGTTTTAAGATGGTATTCATGTTGATGATGATGAATCACAAGTAAAAATTTATTTTGGTAAGTATGACATAATTATTTCATTAATGATACAAAATTGTATGTAATAATTTTTAGCATGGGAAAGAGGCCTAAATGGCAGAGCATGATCGATCTTCCTATCCAATAGATTACAGAGGAAAAGATTCATTTTTATATGATGACCTAGAATGGACACTAATAGGGGATGAGCCGAATGTCGACATTTGTGCTGCCATCTTGCTCGTAAGACTACATGCATTTCTAAAGGGGGAAGGTTCTAACAAAAATTTTGAGACTACTTTGGCCTACACAAATCACAAGTCAATAAATATAGAAAATCCAAAACCACATACAAGCAAGTCATATTCTAGGTTTGGAAATTTGCTACTAAATTATTATTTAGTACATTATTTTCGTAAAAAGTTGTATATCATTTGATGTTACCATTTTTAATGCATCTATTGGTGTTCGTATGGTCTAGACAACAATAGAAATAAGTCAGTAACAAGTGACAAATTAAGTAGGTGTATAATTAAAAGGGGTTGCCAATGTCATTTCAATGTGAAGGTTTTTATGGGAGACCGACAACGGCCATAATAATATACAACCATCCATTTCATTGTGATGTAAATGGTGAGTGTTGTCATGGGAGGAATGAGAATACCATTAATGATCCTCGTTTGAATGTTGCCCCATACTTATCAAATGAATGCAAAACTTATATCAAGATTCTTTTATTAATGGGAGTCACCGTGGACACGGTGTATGATAAATATATAGAGGATCCATCAAACATGGGTATATAAATATATAGGGATGAATACATGACAAGAAAGGACATGGTGAATGCATGGAAAAGAGTTCACTGCAGAAGGTCTCAAAATCATGCCGATGATGCCATGAGCGTGAACTTATGGCATGTGGAGGAAAGAGATATATTTTTCTACTATCAATGCCCAAATGAAACAACCCTTCCATTTATTATGGGGTTGCAAACACCATGGATGTGTGAGAGAATGGTTCAACATTCACACAATTCCATAATCTCCATAGACTCGACATTTTCTACCAAAAAATATGGTGTAAGTAATTGGAATTAATTTTGAAATGATGTGTAATTTACATATCATTAATATTATTCCCTTTCTGTTATATTAAACCCCATGTTACCATTTGATGTCATATTTCTTGTAGTACCAATTATATGCATTACTAATTTTTGACAAGCAATAAGTTGGGGTGCCCGTGTAGCATGGGCCATTTGTTGAGGAATAAAATTGAATATATTTATGGGTGGTTGGCAAAAGTCCAAAATAAATGAAACCACCTTTATGCCAATTGGAAAATCAATGCATTCATTACAGATGATGCATTGAATGAAATCGAAGCCATCAGGTGTGTTTTTGGTTGTCGTGTAATGCTATTCCTATGGCACATGCGTAGGGCATGGTTGAAAAACATACACAAATATTGTAGCAATGAGTCTAGGTGGAATATTTTCGAGAGACTAGGTACCATCATGTATGGTTGAAATGCATCATGATCACACATTTTGAATCATTCAAGAATTTTTATTGAATTCAAAGAGGAAAATAAGTTCCTCAAGTACTTTAGGAATACATGGTGTGAGAGAAAAGAACATGTTGGTGAGTCCGATACTTTGTGTGTTTCCTTATTAATTATCATTAATTATAATTATTGGTTTATAATGTCACTAATTTTCAATCCGTGTCTCTTGTGACTATGTGGGAAACAAATTTTAGAAACTTCTCCCATGAAAATCAAGAAACAAACACATCCATCGAGTCCTACCATTGTTTTTGAAGACTAGCTACTTGTGCGATAGACAAAAGAAATGTACTCACCTGATGGACTATTTTTCTACACACTTGTGTACAAGGTGGAGCCATTTTAAAAACACAAGAGGAAGTTACAAAAATCTAGCTTCTTGACAAATTTCAAAAAGAAATGCATCTTTTGTGAGTGGTTTAGAGAGAAAAGAGTATTCACGATAGAGATTCCCTTGCAATTATGTCTGATTGCAATCAATTATGGGTGAGGAGCCAAACAACTAGAAGTACATGGTATTTGGTAAGGCAATGCAGAGCCTTGGATGTATGCGAATGTGCTTGGGATATCAGAGGAAACACATGTAAGCACGTGTTGAAGGCATTGGATTTTCACAAGCAATATGTGTCAATGTCATCATATCAAGTACCGAAGTGACAAGTAATTCAATGACATCATATGTTACCGATGTAGATTGCTAAGCATAAGTCATAAAGAAATAAACATCATGTTGAATTTATTTTCATTTCACGTGTAGGAGGCAATACTTATGGGGAGACAAGCAGGGTAAATGAAGACACGTTTCAACACATCCCCTCTTCGTCATATCCAACAATAGAAGTTGAAGGTAATTTAATGTCATCGTATGTGGAAAGTAGTGATATAGATCTCTAAGCATAAGTTGTGAAAAGAAAATCATCGTGTTGAAATTGTTTTCATTTCTCATGCAGTAGCCAATACCTATGCAGA
The DNA here is from genome assembly GCA_018340775.1 of Taxus wallichiana var. yunnanensis. NCBI lineage: Eukaryota > Viridiplantae > Streptophyta > Pinopsida > Cupressales > Taxaceae > Taxus > Taxus wallichiana. Next base: position 587,942,162 of record CM031236.1, read on the forward strand.
GATAGGCACCGTAAATGATGGCATGTTATGGGATGGCCCCTCCGACCACGTCGACACTCACTAATAGTTGATGGTTAGTTGTTAATTCCTTTAATCAATTAATCGATGCCAATGATCATGTTCATCATGAATATTTATGATTAGGTGGCATTGTGTAATCATGTGTATAATGATATTGAAAAACCTAGTGCATAAAAAAAAAAATTCTATAATGTCTTATACGTCACGGGATCTCCTAAAACCATTGGGGCAAAGGTGGTTTGATGATAGAAAGTGATTCAGATTTTATGGAACACACATCCAAATAATTCTTGAAGTCAGTCTCCAATACATGACTAAGTACAAATGAATAGAAAAAAACATTCTTTGAATGTGTTCAAAGGTTTAGGAGAGACCTAGAAGCATCAAATATGTTGGATGTTGCTTTCAAAGGAGATTTCAATGAGATTGCCACCACCCACATGCATCCATGGTTTAGTGTGAGTAAAAATTTCACTAGAGTGTGAGTAAGAGGCCAATCATTGTAGAAGATTTGAACAATCACACTAAAGACTACGAATGCTTCCAATTTCCCAATGACAATCATGCAAAGAGGAGACAAACCACACAAATGGAACATACATGTTAAAACATTAAACTATTAGTGTGAACTATTCGCAAGAAATTTTAATTGGCAGAGGTGAAGAATAACATATTGATAATTTATTTTGTAGGAGGTTAAAATGCAGCCGAAACATCTCCCCACCGCCGCTTATCTTTCAACAATTTAGCGTCTGTGCAAGGTGTGTATTGAATGTCCTTAATATCATAACATTTATTTACTATATGTAAGGTAAAAATCCTTTGATACCTTGTCTAATATTTAATTCATTGTGTTGCAGATGCAACGGATATGCAAAGAGATGTATCTTACGGAATGAGCAGGTTGAGATTTGGAAAGTAAATGTATGGCATGTTGAGTGGGCCTAAATTATAATTGTAAACATTGTCAATTCATGTATATGAGATTGTACATTGCATATATTTAAAATACATAAATATGGTACATGTAAAACTGACATACTCTTTGACTATTTTTAGAGTATTTAAAAAATCGATGGAAAAGGTTGCATTTTCCACCATGTTGAAAAAAGCATAGTCTTTTGAGCACTTTGAAAAAAATCACCCCATTCTCATATAACCCAGTGCTTCTCTTCCTCCTTGTTGTGTGGATAATATACTTTCAGGTGGAAGTTCAATTTTTCAAAAGTGATAGAAAAGGAGTGTGTTTTCCACCACATTGAAAAATGCATGATGTTTTTCAACACTTTGAAAAACACTATCATGTTCTCAAAAAGGTGCAACCCACGGTTCTTTTCCTTCTTGTTGTAAAAATGGACTCTACATCAACTACTTATCAGGTGGATATGGGTTCAATTTTTCCAAAGCAATGGAAAAAGGGGTGTGTTTTTCGCCATGTTGAAAAATGCATGGTGTTTTTCAACACTTTGAAAAATGTGATCACATTCTCCAAAAGGCGCAACCTATGGTGCTATTCCTTCTTATTGTAAACATTGAATCCACATCAACTACTTATCATATGGATATGAGTTGAGTTTTTCCAATGCGATGGAAAGTGGGGTCCATTTTCCACCACGTTCTCCAAAATATGCAACCCACGGTGCTCTTCTTCCTTGTTGTAAACATTGAATCCACATCAACTACTTGTGTGGTGGATAAGGGTTCTATTGATAATTTTTGCACTTGTGGAAAAATGGGCAACTCAGAAGTTTGTTATGATGGATAGAATAGGTGAAGTATACCTAAGCTAGGGGAGATCACATCAGATTATGTAATTATTGCTAATTTATTTTAAAAAGATTATATGAAATCAACAACTATTTGTGTTGTTACAAAACATGCAACAGATCACATAGTTTACAATTTCATGATCATCCTTAGAAAAGAACACAAGTCTGGAGGACAATTGTGTTGTCTTGATGAGGACATCCAATTGCAGAATAGGTGAAGTGTAAAGTTTTGGGACAATAGACTTAAGTGAAGATCACAAGAAATCAGATTTCATTACTTAATGTTACAAGTTCTATTCAATGTTCTTTCCTTTATGATTAAGACATTCAATTATGTTACTAAGTTGTTTAGTTCATTATATAATCCATACGAGAAAGAAGAAATGCAGAAAGAGATATATAACTCATTTACGAATTCAATGTTTTATTCAAAAGGAGAATCAAATGTTTCCCACACAAGTCATGGGATGTAACTGAAAAGTAAAGTACAGCCTATCGAAAATAAAGATACACATACATGAAGGAGAAAGCAAAGGAGTATGAGGGTGAACCCATCATTGCCTTGTGTATTCTTCCTTATGCGAGCATCTCCTAACTAGCTCCTTCATCCTCAAATCATTGTACCTGAATAGAAAAATCAAATCAACCATCGATTCTGAACTCAGGATCAAACCATATCCCTACACTATCATACTTCATGCACATGGATCTTCCCTAAATAGGAGACATATTCTACTTGAAGGACAAAGCGCATGCATGCTTTAATCACTCAGAAAGAAGGAAGTGAAAAGAAAGAAGAAAACATGGACATAAGAGAGGCCAAAAAGCCTAAATATTTCCTAACTATTTTCCTAAGTGTGCAGGTACAGGTTGCAGCCAAAGAGAGAAATAAATAAGTCATAAGTACATGCTAAGAAGAAAAAAGGTGCAACTCAAAGTTCAACAAACATTTTACAAATGGAAGAGGTTAGAGTTCAAAAGAGAGAATGGAAGATAGAAGTACATTTTTAGTTTGCAAAGAGGAAGTAGAATCATATTTCAACAAGCTGAAGCTAAAAGAAAAAAGGATTATAGCTGAAATAGGATGAGAGAGAAGATTCTGGAAAAATTTTGATAGGGCTTCATCATGTAAAATCAACATTTTAGATTTTTGAGCATACATATCAAAGCTATAAAGGAAAGGAAATATAGTATATAATGTAAAAAAATTCTTTATATCTTAAATGGCTGAAGTTAATTGAAATTCCAAGATTATATTACAAATTTCAGCTTTTCTAAGTTACTGATTTTCAAAATAAAGCAAATATGAGAACACAGAATTATGAGAACACATGAAGTACATTCATTCAATGTCAATGAAGTACATTCATTCAAGCAGGAAGAAAAAACCATTACAGGTGAACAAAAGAATCTATCTCATGATGACATTAAAAGTAGATACATGAACAATTTGAAGTAAGCTATAGGTCTTCATGAGCTCAACTTTTTCAGAATAAGAGGGGATACTTGCAGGAAAGGAACATGTCTAGGTTGAAGATGTTTTGAAAAGAGAGATAATTCTGGAAAAAAATTGGTAGGGCTTCGCCATGTAAAATCAACTTTCAAAATTTTCCAACATGCCAGAAATACTACTATCAAGGAAATAAAAGCATCTAAGTAAAAGAAACAGGTTGTAGTATTTCAATAAAGCATCTAAGTCAAGGCTTATGCCTAAAAATGGTGTTACAGCAGCTGAAGAATCGTTTACAATTTCCAGAAAGCCACTTACAATATTACAAAGGACCATCTCAGAATTTGAAATAAAGGAATACAAAGATTGCAGGTTCAGACTTGCATTTAGGAAATCATCAAATTTAGATTTTTTTGCAAATAGGTAAACAATACCTCATGCTAACAAGAACAAGAAGGCAAGCATGTAAAACATCATTACCTTTTCTAGGAGAAGATCAAACTTGGAGTAGAAAGGTTAAATGGTGCATCAGATCATCATCTTCAGAACACAAGGTAAATAACATACAAATGGCTCTCATATCCAAGTCAAAGAGTTGCAGAGGAGTCAAGCATACAGATATAGTTTTGAACAAGATAACACTTTATTTTCTTCAAAATAACTATATATTGTAGTCCCAAGATGATGGTAGAACTAGTTTATGAGTTTGAAGGATTCAGAAAGTACATTCAATGAGATAAGTAAAAGAAACTATCAAAGTGAAGCCATTGTTCCAGTTCCAAATAACAAGTAAAGGGAAACTTCATTGTTAGAACAAATTCAGAGCTACAAAAGTTATAATAACCCAGATCTAAAGTATAAATATCTATTCAGAATAGGGATATCATTTCAGGCTCGGAGTAAAAGGGATGAGTATAACTCAAGACTGTAATCAAAGAAGTTACTCTCAGCCAAAGAACAAAATTTCCTTAATGAAGGTAGTCTCGGAATAGCATTTTACATTAATATAACTAGAAGAGCTACGAAAAATGGAAGATACAGGTGTTCGAATAGCCTCCAAGTAATGTATCAAAGAATAACATGGTACAGAGCTCCAAGTCATCAAAACGTTGGCTACTTCAAATAAAAGCTTGAAAAGGAGGAAAGGCCGAGCTTCAAGAAGAAAATGGTGGCCATCGTGGAATATAGGACTCTAATGGCGAATAGGTTTTAAAGAAATCCATATCAAAACCCCTGTAATCACACAATGGTGATAAACCCACATGGCCGTAGAGGAATAAGCAAAGAAATCATAGAGAAGACTAAGTGGAGTGACTATCAAAGGTTAAGAATGTACAAATATGAAAATAAGATACAATCTGAGACTTCTCGATTAAAGATTTAAATTTCTGGTTTGTCTTTTGAAAGCTCTTAATCAGGGTATGAGTAGATTTTGTAACCAACATACACCTACAGTCACCATTTTAATGCCAGAGAAGTCAAAGTACGAGAAAAATGTAGGCCCGTAAGAACATACAGATAAAACTCTCAATGAAAAATCCAGATCCAGAGATAGTCAAGAAAAATATGAAATACCCAGAATGTAAACTATCTAGCAAACTCTCCATAGACGGTTCGAGGAAAGCTAACAGTAATAACCAAGAAAATTATGGTGACACAAGCTTATCAATATCAAGCAAAATAGAGTATTTATACTACTGAGCCATCCATAAAAGGGGTGAATCTAGAGTTACCTCTAAACCATGGTCAAAATAAGTTCAAACGGTAAAGGCCGAATCCTCGAAGATAAAGGAGCCACAAATTCTGATCAGAGCTTTGAAAAGGAACAGTCGAAAACCAAAATCGTACAAGCATGTATTCATAGTTGCACAGGGCCGAGCTCTAAGAGAACAAGAATGGTGGCCTCAGTGAAGAACACAAAGGGTCTTTTCCACAAAGGCCAAGCTCAAAAAGAAGAAACCGAGCTTCAAAATGACCACACAGAGCTAATAAGGCTGAAAGAAATCAAAATCGAGCTTCGAAGCCCCAACAATGGTGGATCTCAGAAAAGAACAGAGATAAACACTAAAATGCAAAGGCAAGAAAGAGTCATAATACCAGTCTGAGGGAAAATCTGAATTAATAGAACTCGAAAGGAACAGAAATGGTGTCCAGAAGTCTCACTGAGTTCCAAAAACTCATAAAAACACATTCATAGGCAGGAAACCCTTTTCATCGAAAAGTTGAGCTCAAAAATTTCAACCATGGCATCCAAGAAAAATTTTCTAGGGCTTCACCCTCAAAACCAGATGTGAAATGACCAAATGAGGGACTTTGAGTTGTTTTAACTCGCCCACTTGAGCTCAACCTAACCTAACTCACCTGGAGTTAGCGATCAATGATAAAAACATCAAGTACACAGATCAATGGTCTAGAAACAAGCTCAGAGATCAAAGAATAACCACGGCTAGCCTCCCACTAACCACATTAATTTCCGGCTTTAAAACCCTAACCATAGGTTACAGATCGATGGTCACCATGGAAAAGGTACAAAGATCGACATCCCAGGATGATCACCAACTTCCACACAGACCTGAGTTACTCTCTTTTGATCAGGGGTTGGTTACAAATGCCACCGACAATATTTCCCAAGGGTTGAGTCACCGTGGGGAGGGGGCCAACCCACGTGTCAATACGAAAATCATTGCATTGAATTCCAAAGTCTATAATATAGTTTATACAATCAAATGACCAAAAGGGACCGATCAACATTATGTGCCCAATGATCACCTAAAAGGTGAATTTCAAACTACATGCTACCAACTATGCAAAAACCGACACATATATACATGTGTATAATTATCAAAAGGTGGTGGATATGGTAGCATGTGCCATATCAAATGGTTGACCCCTTAAGTCTTATGCTAAGTTCCACATAGTGGCAAAACCATGGTGGAGTGTAGAGGTGGTCCCCACTTCAAGGAGGTTGGGTTGAATTTCAAATTTTATCCATGTGATCACTAGTAAACAAAATGGGTGTCAGCATCAGAGACAAAGGTGGTCCCAGTCAGATTGTTTTGGATGAATTATTTTGCAAGTATTACAAATAAATGTAATTATTTTTCTCACATACAGGGAGTTGTATTTTTGCATGCCTTCACAACAAGACAAAATAGAGAAGAAGACAGAGTTGCATGCTCAAAGGAGGGAGACTTGCCTAGCAAGCAATCCTATTTTTGGCAAAATTATTCACCATCCTTATTAAAAATAGAACAGTCAACTTCAGTTGACTGAAATGTAATCAAAGGCTATTAATGCCTCTTGCACTATTTTGTATTATTTTATCCTTTTATTTATTATTAAATAGAGGATAAAAATTAGGTTGCATGGGTGAGTATAGCCTTAGGCTATTTTTAGGAAGGGTGGGAAAATTTATTTTCTATATATTGTGTGCCTTCAAAGCACAAGGATTAAATTTGGAGGAATTTTTGATATATGAGTACTAAAGCAAATTTTTCCATTTTTTCCCTCGAGTGTTGAAGTTTTTTTGCCTTTCCAAGTTACTTTGCGGTCTTTTGTATGTTAAATTAATCTTGTGAATGAAAAATCCCTAATCAACCACCTTAACCCTGCTACAAAATGTCAAGTCCTTTCTGCTTAAATTTTAATGTGCATGTTAACTTATTAGTACTATTGTGATCCTCCCTTAGTACAATCAAGTGTTTTTCCCTTAAATATTCTGCAGAAAAACTATTGGTTCGTGCATCAAGAATCCTTCACAGATCGATTGTGTATATACTAGTCAAATCCCTCATACAAATTTGGTGTATAACCTTAGTTTTAATCATTTTTTCAGTTATCTTTTACCCTCAAACTCCGAGAAAGAAGTTTAGTATACACCAACAAGGAAGAACGGCCTTGATACGAAGACTCACATCAAAATAGGTATACCCATGGACTTAGGTGTTTTCATTGTATCTATGAAAGAGAGATATCATTTATGCAAGCTTAGAAAACTTGGAGCCATCTCTCATATAGGGTGCACTTTCAAGATATAATAGTTTTTGGCATGCACAGTGGGACAACGAATAGATCTCGCATGCGATTTTTAGATCTACAACAAATTTACAATAAATTAAAAGTCACTTTCGGGAGTAGACTCAGCTAATTTATTCTAAAGATTTTATGATCTTTTGGCGACTCGTAAAGATAAATTCAGACAAGATTACAACATGTTCCATTCCTAAAGTGACTACAAGATCATCGATAAGAGGGATTCCTTCTAATTTTGTTTCTTTACATTTGAACTCGCTAGAAGGAGAAGAGTTGGTAATACTTTTCCTTATAATAGACTTGGTTTTGGTAACCCTCCTCCTAATATTCCTTCACCACGTATAAATTTTTCTATCAATATCCTAGTTTTTCCAATGGCCCAACAACCACCTAGGAATTTTGTGCCCTTTACTAATGGCAGCCCATTAGTAATTCCAGTTTATCATGATATTCCCAATGCTGCCATGAAAATTTTGCCATCATTTACGGGTGAAAATCAGGTCATACCAGCTGAACATATCAAAGATGTTGTAACCCTATGTGTAGTCCATAATATCACTCACGAAGACATAGCCCTAAGACTTTTAGTTGCATCTTTGCAATGGTATAGAAACTTAGAAATTGGAAGCATAGGAACTTGGGATATTTTAGGTGAAAATTTGCTGAAACAATTCCAAGACAACTCAGATCATTTGTCTCTCATTGAACAATTATCTACTATTAAAAGAATTCCCAATGAATTTATTTCTAGTTTCAATGCATGGTATTTTTCAGCACTTTGAAAACGTGATCATGTTCTCCAAAAGGTGCAAACCAGAGGTGCTTTTCATTCTTGTTGTAAACATTTAATCCACATCAACTACTTATCAAGTGGATATGGGTTGAATTTTTCAATGCGATGGAAAGTGGGGTGCGTTTTCCACCATGTTAAAAAACACAAGGTGTTTTTCAGCACTTTGAAAAGCCCGACCCGTTCTCTAAAAGACGCAACCCGTGGTGCTCTTCTTCCTTTTTGTAAACTTGAATCCACATAAAATACTTGTCAAGTGGAGAAGGGTTCAATTTTTCCAAAGTGATGGAAAAATGGGTGCATTTTCTGCCATGTTAAAAAATGCACGGTGTTTCTCAGCACTTTGAAAACCACGACCTCATTCTCCAAAAGGTGCAACCTGAGGTGCTTTTCCCTCTTGTTGTAAAAATTGACTCCACATCAACTACTTATTTGGTGGATATGGGTTCAATTTTTCCAAAGAGATGGAAAATAGGATGCGTTTTCTACCACATTGAAAAATACACTATGTTCTTCAACACTTTGAAAAATGGGATCAATTCTCCAAAAGGCACAACCCGCAGTGATTTTCCTTTTTTTTGTAAACATTGAATCCACATAAACTATTTATACGGTGGATATGGGTTGAATTTTTTCAATGCAATGGAAATTGGGGTGTGTTTTCCACCATGTTCAAAAATGCATAGTGTTTTTAACCGTGAAAACCCGACTGCTTCTAAAAAGGCTGCAACCCCCTGGTGCTCTTCCTCCTTGTTATAAAAATTGTGTTGGTGCTCAAATTAGTCTTGCACCATTTTTCATTGAAATTCCTTAGTTTGAAACCTCTGTCATGATTTATTTTTCCCGTATTGATTCTTGAAGACTCTGTCCTCCATTTGGTTGTCATGATACGTCATTTCCTTGGTCGAGGATCACTTTAAGGTCAAGAATTAGTTTTTCATTCCTCTATCCATCTGAAAGAGTCTGTAACTTGGGAGTAAAACTCATGTTTTTTCTTCCCTTATATTTTTCACAAACATTTTGTTGTCCCTATCATTTTTGTCCCAAATACCTATAGAAACATGATTGGAAGTAGCTCAGAGGATCATATTTGAGCCTTATAACATTTCAAATTTCTCTGTCCTTGAAGAAGGATTCATCTCTAGGATCAAATGGTAATTTTCCTGCATTTTACGATTTGACGGGTGTATTTGTCCTGGTGAAATTTACTTCTCATCATAAATGGAAACATGGCCCTCTTTGGTTTGTTGCAGATCGGTGGGGCACTCTAAAACTCTAAGGCTCGCTTCAACCCAAAACTTGTCCATGTGGAGGAACGACACTCATTTGAAAATATCTTTTTTTTTGGCCTTGAACTTGTGCTAGGGGCATGTGGAGGCTTCTTCACTTTTCCCGAGACTTAGAAAAAAATTTCTTGTAGCTTGGTATAGTTTTGTAGACCATGGACAAGTGATGGGATGGTGCTCATTTGAGGATCCGCATCGAGTGGTCCTACCTTAACAATTACGATAGGAGACATGTGGAGGCTTCCACCGCTCTCTTCTTTGTAGTTAAAATTTTCAAATCAATTCTCTAAGGCTTAGGACACATGGTGAGCCTATGCTTTTTCATGGTCTCCACTCTTGGGAACTATCTAGAAGTTACACCATGAAGACACGTGGAGGATTCCGCCGGGTCTTCCCATACTTATACTTTTCAAGAAACTTTCTAAAGTCTTGAGACATGTGGAGGGACCGCGGCTATTTGAGGACCGACCCCTAAGTTTTATTTTGAAGAAGCGCCGGGAGAGGACACGTGAAGGTTTCCACTCACTCTTCCATTTTGCTTAGACTTGTCAACGGCCAAAGGAAAATAAGACCATAGACACATGGCGTCTTTCGTTGAACCTTCAACATTTTAAATAGACTCTACCGGAATGAGACACGTCTTGAGCCCGTGGTTGTTTGGGGTCTCTTATTTTTGGGACCATCTCAAAGTGTGACATTGAGACACATGGAAGGCTTCCACTTTGGTTCCTTTTTTCACTTAGAATTTTCAAATGTTGAAAGGCATATTTCTTGTGACCAGTGGTACGTGGAAGGCTCGCGCTTGTTTGGGTCTTGCCTCTATGCTTCTACTTTGCGGTTGTGCCAAGGAAACATGGACATCGTGTGATATAAAGTAGAAAAGGGGAAATATCAATGGTTGTTCTACATTTCACCTATTTTTCAACCATTTTTCTCTAAGACTCCTGGAGACACAAATAAAATTTTTTTTCATAGTTCTTCGATAAAATTATTTGTCATCTCTATTTGTAAGGTGCCTTTGAATGGATTTGAAACTTAAATTGTGAGTCCAAGGATTTTCAAGGTCAATATTTTGAAGTTGGAGTTGCTCAGGCACTTGCGAAAAGGGGAATTACAGAGGAGATGGATGTGGGGTAGAATTGAAAATTAAAGAGAGGGAAAAGGGATAAAATGATGAAAGTGCAAGCGGAAAAGGTGTTTCCTCGAGAGAAAAAGTGGATGGCCTATCAAGTCCGGCTATGCGAGAGGCTTTGAAAAAGATTAAAAAGGTGATTTCTCACATGCGAGAAATCGAGAATGATTAAAAGGACTCTAAAAAGTTGTGGCATGGCATCCTAGTCATTAGTTGAGGGTCCAAGAAATGTGATCAATTCACAATTCTTCCACCCGGCGATTTCAGATCGAATTTGTTAAACATCACCGTCAGAAAAAAATTGGTAATAAACAAAGGTCCCTAAAATATTCTTCTCTTTTGGGGAAAATTGAGTGATAAAAATGTATAAATGCAATGAGAATACTCTTGCAAATGGTAAGAGTTTGAATCCCTAAGAGAAAATTTTAGAAAGTCATCTTCGTGAAAGACCAAAGCCATGATAACTGTAATTTTCTTCTATGTTATATTTTCTATCGTGTTAAGTTTGTTGCATATGTATAGCCATTGAGGAGAACTGAGATTTCTCTGGAATCTTTCCTCTGCTGATGAATCCAAGCATTTTGAAATTAATTTGTTTCCAATCTCTAGTAATTTGTGTCTTCTTTGTTTTAGAATGTATGCAAATAGTTTGTTTCATTCTATTGCAATCTTAGATTGGAATTTTTGTGAAATCACACAAGATCTCATCCTTTTGATAGTCTAATGGTATTTACAACTTCATTTGAAGAAGAGCCTTCATCTTGGATGAGATAAACAAATTTAAAGTCAATTCATTACTCATTTTTGATAAAGACTCTCTGTAAGTCTTCGGGGTGTACCTTAGGAATGATTAATCGAAACTTTTGTGTTTAATTGAGTCTTTCAATTCGAGCCTTTGTGTTGGAGTCTCAAAGATTATGTGCAAATGTTTTGATCTGGGCCTCCAATAAAGTACACCTTCTAGTTGAAGGAATGTCTTAACTGTTCTGAAGCTTTTTGTTATTGAATTAGTTCATTATTATGAAGTCCCTCCAAAGATATGGTATAATCAACTTTATCTTGCTTCATCTCCCACATAAATCTTTTCAATACCATTGATTCATTCGAACTATCCTGTTTTCCCTGTGTATCCACAAAGGAACAAAATCTACTTGCAAAAATATGTAGAACAATCAAGATTTCTTAATGTCTTGATAACCTTAGCCTTGTGTTGAAAGTATCGCCATCATTTAGAAATGAAAAATCTTAAGAGTTAAATCATGGAGTATTGACCATATTTTACCAATGTTTTCTTTATATAATTTGTTAAAAAGAAGGATATCTCCATCTCCTTCATCAAACAAAGGTTACACTAAGGGTCCTCTCACCCTAATCAAAGAGGCATGGCCTAAAGTAGTGAGGAAAGGTCAAATAATCTTAATGGTGCTATCCATCTATCCATAAATCTGAGTAACAGAGGGCCAGTTAGATCTCATCCCTGGCTAGAAAATGATACACACTATGATCTATCTGCCTCTAAGCTCACTTTTGAATTTTTGTTGCTACTCGGCTTGAAAAGAAGAATGATTTTGGATACCAACACTCATGGTGCCATTATCAGGGACTCTTTGAAGTATTTGATCAAAGGTCGATGCATACCGACCCTGGTAATTCTTTTTATAGATTTTAAACTGAAAATACATTGTTGAAATGTCATTATTTGTTCAGATCTATAAAATTGTTCAAAGTTGTGAGTTAAGGAGTGGAATATTTCTATCTTATATAGTTATTGCACTAATATTTATGTCATGATTAATAAATTTGTGTAAAAGAGGAACATATCTTGTAATATTTGCATGAATTTGGTATTAACAAACATTTGATAGGTCTTTCATAGTGCATTTTCACAAAATAAGGTGAAAATCCTTAGTGGGGACTCCATGTTATTAAAATTATTTATAAATAAAAGTATCTTAAACATATATCAAGTAAGATGTGTCACTAATATCTACAAATATGGAAGGAATAAGATATTTCATCGCTAAGGACCCTAGTAGAAGGTTATTTCAAGAGCTAGGAAATTCTAATTCGGAAGGCAAAAGAATTTAGAAGGATGTTGAGATCAAGCATCAAGAAAAGATATCTCCATTGGTGAAACCGATCATATTGTGATTGAAGATTGCATTACTTCCTCAAGTTATTTTGAATCGGGTAGCCTTTTTGTTGAATTGAATTCTCCATCACGGAGAGGGTCCATCATTTGTATTTGAAACATTTGTTTCTCAATGCACCTTTGTATTTTAAAAATTTAATAGAGTTTTCCAAGAGACAAAGCCTTTAGAGGGTAGTCATTCTAATAATTATATCCTTGTACCACATAGACCCCTCACTCCTCATCATTATGTTTCTCTTATAAGATAATCTCCTCGAGAATAATATGGCTCAAACTCCACCTAGACCTCCATTTTCATTAATACTTTTGGTCTCCATCAATTTTAAAGGTATGCCTAGATATATGAATGTTGTGCCACATGATGTAAGAAATAGATTTCCTAAGTTTCAAGGAAATAATGTAATTATTCGGTGATCAACACTTGAAAATCTTTGTCAATATGGGGAGGATTTGAAATAGAGTTTGAAGATGTATACATTAAATTATTTATTCATACTCTAGAATAATATGCAAGGGATTGGTATAAATCTCGCGAGATAATTCCATTTACTCCTGGATAGAGATGAAGAATGCCTTTATAAAGAAGTATGGTGATAAAAAAACCCTAGGTTTCTTTTATCAAAGTTTGAAAATATAAAAATAATCTTAACGAATCATTGAAAGATGTCAACACTATATTTAACACAAAATTGATAAGACTACTTGTTAATTTGATCCCATGTGATGAATCATGTATGATAAAGTATTTGGATGCATTTGATAAGAAAGTTGCTTACTATTTAAGGGATAATAACCACGGGACTTTGAGGTAGGACTTTACCATGGCTATGTAAATTGAGAACAATATTAAAGTAGTTTGAAAACCTCCTAACAGTGAGGGTGTTAAAAGTGATCAACCCTAAGAAGCCTCAATCGAGAAAGGCTTTGGATCTTGAGGAAGTTTTAAGGACTTTCACATGGGGTTGTCAAAGAAATCTCTTAAAACTAGCTAGGGTAGAAAAAATAATTGGAAAAGGTTCTCATGGTGATCATAGGCAAAAAAATAAGATATACTTGCGAATCATCCTAGAAATGATCATAGTTCGATGACAGAGGTAAAGTACCCATGGGAGTTAGACACCTGACCTCTAGCTAGGGAAAATAGAGTAGTGCCGATCCTCTAAATGCCAAAATTGTTGTTGAAGAGAAAATCAAAAGGATTGGTGTGACAAATATGTCTTACCCAAAATTCCATGTAAATTAGATCAGAAATTTGAAGAAGTTAATGATGATGACAATGCGATGATGATGCATGCATGGTGGACTACTCTATAATCTCACAAAGCAAGGAGAAAATTCAACTAAGGTAATAAGTGCAAGAAGCTGTTGTAGGTTTTGGGACTGTATTCACCGAGTACCTCTTCTTCCTCCCACTCATGCTTTAGAAATATATATGTTATAAGCATTTGAACTTCCTATTAATGATTTTGAGTACATTGTAAATATCTTCCCCGGTAGATATAGATGAGCAGAAGAATATGGAAATCAAAGAAACTCAAAGCCCAATATTTATTGTGTCACCAACACCCAAGGCGCAGGTAGAGGTGCACAAGCACAAGGTGTCGACATGCGAAAATTCATGCCAAGCGCAGAGGTTAGAGAGTGCATAGCACAAGGTGTTGAGATGCGAAAATTCGTGCCCAAGTGCGGAGTTAGAGGCGCACAAAGACAAGGTGTCGACATGCAAAAATTTGTGCCAAGGTGCGGAGTTAGAGGCGCACAACACAAGGTGTCGACATGCGAAAATTTACGCCAAGGAAGGCAGGTTAGAGGCACACAGCACAAGGTGTTGACATGCAAAAATTCACGCCAAGGCACATGTTAGAGGCGCACAACACAAGGTGTCTACATGGGAAATTTCTGCGTCAAGGTGCAGGTTAGAGGCACATAGCACAAGGTGTCGACATGTGAAAATTCATGCCAAGGTGCAAGTTAGGCGTGAACAAGGTGTCGACATGTAAAATGTTTTGCCAAGGTCCAAGTTAGAGGAGCACAACACAAGGTGTCGACATGTGAAAATTCATGCCAAGGCACGAGTTAGAGGTGCACGGCACAAGGTGTCGACATGCGAAAATTTGTGCCAAGGCGCAGTTAGAGGTGCATAGCACAAGGTGTCGACATTAGAAAATTTGTGCCAAGGCAGGAGGTTAGAGGCACACAAAGACAAGGTGTCGACATGTGAAAATTTGCACCAAGGCACAAAGTTAGAGGCACACAGCACAAGGTGTCGACATGCAAAAATTCATGCCAAGGCGTAGGTTACTGTTGCGACAAAGCCTGAAGGTGTCGACATGCGAAAATTTGCGCAAGGCGCAGTTAGAGGCGCACTTAAAGACAAGTTGTCGACATCATATTTCTAGTGCACATGGCTCACTTAAGAGTATGTTGACATGAGGATAGTTGTGCCGAGGCACACCTTCTGGAGGCGCAACATTTTGAGCGTTGACACTCAACAGCAGCAAACCACGATGCAAATATTCAAAATGGCCATAACTTTTCACAGGAGCTTGGATTAACTCAAGGTTGGAGTAAAGCTTACAAGAGTGAGAACAAATTATTAAAAATGCAAAATACAGTTCTCCACTTTTTGGGTTTCTTAGGGTTCTCACCTCTACAACCATAATAAGATGAATTAAATGCAACGTAGAGGTGGTTGGGGTATATTTGGAATTCCACTCTCTTTTCTCTCTCATTCTTCCTATAAATTGTAAGGAAGGGCTTATTTGTAATGCCCCAGAGGCGTTTACCCTAGTTCTTATCGCAATGACCCTCTTGTGGGCGTCCAAATGGCATGTGTGTAATTCGATGTTTGGCTCCATGGTCGGTCTTTGCTCCGTGTTCATCTTCGAACGTTAACCTCTAGTTTCTCCCCTTGGTTGTTTAGGCATGATTGCTTTTCATTTCAATCATTTATATTAAAATTAAAAGAAATTATAATTTCACTCCTCCGAACTTGCTAGTTGTGTGCAATGTAACCTTTTTGGTTGGCCTAGGATTAATTGCATTTATTTTCTTGCTATCTTGAGAGTGCATAGGGAGGTAGTGGGTAGTGCAAGATTTGATGGGACTATTTTTTGTTTTAAATGCTAAACTAAATATTCCAGCTACCACCTATCATTCCCCTTCCTCACCTTGGCAGTGACATGTCCCTATGCGTGATTTTAAAAAAATAGAGAGAGAAATAACCTTGCGTGGGTTTTAGCTAGAAGTTGGCAGAAATTCTGGTCGCTCCTTTATTGCTTTCTATGCGTATGGTGGATGAGTGTTGGGCACATTTTTTGGGAATGAAGGCCACCTACTTCTTTAATTATTTCATTTATGCTTGGTTTATCCCACGTGTTGTGGGTAAGAAATATCTCTTCCCTTTTTGGTAGTGGGCCGCATACTTTAATTTTAGATGTTCTAGCAAATCTTTCCTGGATTTCTTGTTGTTAGCTGCATGGATTTTTGGTGAGTGAGCGGGACTTTTGGACACCTTTTTACCCATGGCCGCACACCGTTTGGGTTGGACTTATTATTTCTACTCGATTTCTTCTCTTTGCGTGTATATATTGTTTCTCCGGCCGCATGAGCGAGAGAAGTTTTTAGACTAGTTTGAAGGAGAGAAGCCATCAAATCCTTTCTATCAAGGCGTTTTCTTCATGGTTCCTCCTTAGGCGTAGTAATGGGTTTGATATGGTGGTTTTAGATGAAGTACAAGCTAGTGAAGCGGGCGTGTTACCTCCACTTTCATTGGGTGTTGCGAGTGTGTTCTTGTCATGGATCCATTAAAGAATGACCCCGCGATGTGAATTAGCTTGAGCGGTAGGCATGTTGCGGTTTAGTAGAATCCTTTTGAGCACTTCCAATAAGCAAGGTTGTCAACTATGTTGTTATTTGTTGATTCGAATGCATCCTCAAATTCGGGATTCTCCTTCAAGATTTTTTTTTTATCAAAATCGACTATGTGACTTGAAAGTGTTATGGAGACGATGAAATTTATTACAAAGATTCTCTATTGAGATCTTACTTGTTTTACGATGTAACTCATGGAAGAGAATCTCATAGAGGTGGATCTGTTTCATATCAGAATATTCATGAAGCACAATTTGCTTTGCAATTATTTGAACTTGCTGGAGATACGTGGTTGGTTCTGACTCTTGCCTTGCTGCATTTTTCCCCCCTTTTTCCTGTACCAAACGTGAATCCAATCATTCCTTCCTTGAGTGTCGTTTACTTCTACTCTGCCCCGTAGATGTGGGCCTGATAACACAAAATATGGACAGGGTTTTATGTTGTTTCCTGATGCGTTTTGGGGGAAAAGGAGCGCTGCTTTTTTTTTTGTTGGCCGCATGCAATGAAATATCCTTTTTTTTTTACCCTGCTCTGGCCCTTCCTTGCTATCCTTCCCTCGCCAGTTGGGTGGGACATTTGTACTGAACTCATGGGTAACCGGAATGGTTATTGTTTCTTTTGCGTGGTATTTGGGACACCGTGTGGGTGAGAAGCGTGAGTTTGGTGGAGAAATAATTTTGGGACTGCTGGGAGAAGGGGTCTGCACGTGCGTGGCCATGAGATATAGCTTTTAATGCAGGCATGATAAGACTAACCCTCTCTCTTAATGATTTATTCCTTTTAGTATTTGGGTAAATCAATCTTTGCAAATTTTGTTTGAATTCTGTTGATGTGTATTTTTTTTAGTAAGTAAATAACGTTTGGACTCTTGATATTATATAATATTTATTTATATATATATATATATTGACTCTTTCTTGAAAGAGATGGGTTTCAAATGAATTTTAATCATAATTGCATGAGCTGATCTCTCTCCCCTTTCCAATTTATCTTATTGACAAGAAGAAATCTCTCCAGTGATTCTCGCTTATCGATCTTATAGAGTTGGTTTATCTTTTTGCCATGATTATTCCTGTGAACAGTGGTTTCTGTAGAAAATATTGGGGTGTGTGAATGAGATTTAGAATATTCCTTGTATTGTTTTATTATGTAGAACATGGCTTGAAAACGGGAATTTTCTTGGAAGACTATGTTTGTCTTTTAATGTGGTTTGATAATGATATAAACCCCCCCATTAGGATTGGAGGCTTCTATTTGGGGAGTCGTACTGGTCTTTCTAGATACCATCTGACTCTTTTGATTACCGTTTACCTTGGGGATTATTGTAAACCCCTCACCGTGCCCTTTGTTATTATTATTAGTCTTATGAACTTATTTTAGATTGGGAACGCTCTGAAGCATGTGTTAATGGGGTTTCTATTTTGTGACCTTTTTGGAATAAGGTAAGCACTCAAGACGTTAGCTTGTGTTGATAATTATATGGCTTAAGTTGAGGCACTAGTTGGATCTTCAAATCAGTTAAAGTAATATTGGATACATCGAACTCTCATGAATGTGTACATCCTTCAAGTTGGTGACATGTGATGGCCCTATGGCATATGAATTGGCAATGTGCTTGAATTATGAAATTACAAATTTATCCTATACTTTGACTTATAAGCTTGTTGAAATGCTTTTTGGTAGGAAAAGCAGATGAATAGGGAAGTTATGAGAACTACCTAAAATGGATTCACACACGCCTTAAGTAAAGGTGACAATCAAGCCATAATGGGATTTGTGCATACCATGTATGCAAGAAGGATAAGTTGACCTGAGGAAATTATTTTGCTTCATTTAATAGAACAATAATTAATACCCATAAATTGGGGTATGCAAGTGGAGGTTGAATTATATAACACGGTATATTATGTTATCGAGTGTAACCGATAAGGATAAATATGTTATTTCAATACTTGGTTAACAGTGGAATATTTTCCGCATTTACGATGATTATTATGTTAGCTAAAAATTGATACTTGCATCTCAATTGGGAGTTGAGATAATGTTGATACTTGTATTTATAGTGGCTTGGACCGTGCTTACATATCTTAACTAGTCAAATGTATCTTTGGCATATTACCACAGATGACGATATTGTCGATCATAACTCATTCTTATGAGTTGGAATCTTTACTAAAAAGAAATATATAAGACATGGTAATAAGCAACCAAAAGGATATCTAAATAATATATGAACTTGCTGATTGGTGAAATCTTTGTTAACGTAAATATACTCTTAAAATTTCGTGATAAATATCAAAATTATACTTACATATCATTGATTATCTATTAAGGTTCGATACTTGGGTAATATTGATGAATAATATAAGATTGATACTTGTACTTATTATATAAACTTAATGTCGTTGGTGCTTTTATTTAATTGGAAGATAATATTGGTGGATACTTATATATGTGAAGTAGGTCGAGGGTATTAGGTGAGCGTTATTATTATTACCGTAATTTAAGTATGATTGATTGCGTATGGTTAAGGTTGTATATCTAGTCACTTGGAATTATGTTCTTATGTAAGCAGATCTTAAGGAAGTGAACATTAATAAGTATGAAATGTATTATCATGAGATGTGCGATTAAGTTTTAAATGTATGTTAGAAATTTATTTGATAAGGAGTATTGCAAACTTTCATTTATTTAAATGCTAGATGGCATAAATTATTAGGTGAGGTTTATATCCTATCATGCTGATTCAGCGAAGCCCGACTCTAGTAAATATTTGTGTAGATGGATTATGCGAGTAGATTAAAGGAAAAGAGTGTAAAAGTTTCATCAGTTCAAATTATGAAGTTCTTTGTAGAAAGTTCAATGCGTTGTAAATTTTGTAACTTTGCTTGCAAGGAGTTTAGAAGATCTCTTGTCTTGGTATGTTGGGAAACTACGTGGTGAAGTGTTCTTTCCCTTTTGTTGTTAGACTAGTAACTTACCTTGGTGAGAAATGATATTCAATCATTACATTGGCATAAGTATTGTAAAACCTTGATTTTGAGAATAAAGTGTTAAGTCAAAACTCTCTGACACCTTGTAATGATGTGATATAAGTAAAATTAAATGGAGTGGTTAACCCTTATAGAAGTTAACTAAATATATATATTCAGATAAATTAATGTAGAGATGACTTACTTGAGAACAATAGATTCCTGAAATAATCAAAGGTGAAACTATCCTTGTAAAGTAAAATTTTAAAATTTGATATCCCTAGCTAAACTAGTGAACACTACCCCTTTTGGGTGAACTCTTAAACAAGCTTAAGGGAAAACAATGGTTAGTTTCTGGAAGATAATAAGATTTAGCAAGTAGGAGAAGAAAATTTAGAAACCACTCAATTTATCTCTCAGCCTTTTGGAAAGTAAATAATCTCCTTTTGTAAAGCTCTTTCAGGGAAGCCTAAGTAAAATCGTTAATAATTATGGATAAAACCTCAAGCTCTAATTAAATCTTGGTAATAACTAATGATGTCTTAAGGAGGAATTCAACTTGACCTTCTTCTATTATCTTTTGCCCAAGGTGATTTGTAATTTCCTCTTAATTATGTTGAACACGAATCCATGTGGTAACAAGGTTTTGAGTGAATTTTAGTGACGTAAGTATGGATAGATGGCCTTGTGGAATTAAATTATCTCCTTTATTAAATAATGGAATTAAACAATTAATTGTCATAAAGGAGAAGACTTTAAGTGAACTACTCTACAGTGTATAAGAAAATAACTCAGTTGGTAAGATGAATTTGTGCGAATCATATATTGAATCTCTCTGAAAACATAAGTCATGAGTAAAAGGGTGTTTTATCAAAATAAATAACCTTCAATCATTTCTTACTGTGGCTTGCCCTAGCTGTGAGAGTGTCATGTGGTTGGACTTCTATGTTGTTCTGTCAAAAAGAAAAGTGTATTATCCTTTTGGGTGTGAACGTTTCCATGTTGACCTTGTGGTCATCCCCGTAACAAGTGGTTCCCAGAGTTGGTTGTAACCTTGTGACGACATGTTGTGTCATGTTATGTGTCGAAGCAAGTCAAAAAATATTATCCTGTCTTTTACTGTGTTGTTCGTGTGTGAATTTTTGGGTCGCTTACATTCTTTCTAAAGGTTGGACATTATTGTTTTTCCCCTCCCTTCTTTTCTTTGGTAGGTTAATTTGTGGAGTTCAAACCTCCCATCTAAAATTGTAATGCAACTTTGCCTCTTGGCATTTTGTAGTGTATTGTATCAATCTTTGGAGCAAATAATGCATGCCTGTGGATGATTCTCAACCCTCTCTGTATTCATTTGCATCCTCCTGATCTTTCACTACAAATTTGGTTATCTTTGCATGATCTTGCATTGCATTTTAATGGTTTGTGTTTATTGGCAAGACAGTGTCCTTCATTCCTCGGTGCATCACCTTTGTTAGTTTAGGTTTATTTTTATGAATCTTCTTATCCTGTCTCCTTGGCAAGTTATATTATGTTTTTAAGTAAACCATCTCGCATTTTTATGTGTGCATCTCGAACAGAGGAATAGGAACCGGCCTTCATCCGTAAAGATTTTCCAATTTCGTAAGGTCCCACATTTGGGAAAAGCTCCATGTTATGCAATCGCACTTTGAGAGTCTCAAATCATCAAGTTCGAGACATCTACGGGTGATGTGATTCGCCATCAACAGTTCCTAAGAGCTCTAATTATTAAGAAGTATGATGGATGAATCCCATCATAAGAGGATAAAAAGGTACTAATGAATTTTGTTATGGCCCAAGAAAAAGAGTATAACACAATAAGTAAAGTTGTCAAAGGGGAAGGGCCTCAATCCAAACCAAAGACCCGAGTTCTCAAGCAATGTCCCAAAAGACACCCCAAATAAAGATGCATCTGGTAAAGACCCTATTGTATCAAGTAGAACTGGTGTTCCCATCCATGCCCAAAATGTTAAAAACATTGTGCCATCTGATGAGTTTGTCGACCTTCTCCAAATGTTTCTTTGCCCAAGTACATTCCCTATGACATTGCCCAAGTCTTGAGTTAGATCAAGATTTCTGTCCCAATTGTGGAACTTCTTAGGATTCTTGAGCATAAGAAGAGGGCTTTTGAGTATTTGGGATTGGGGGAAGATAGGAGTGCCCAAGGCAGAAATATAAATAATGTAAACACTCCTCCTTCAACCATTACAGACCTAGAAAAACCACCAGCATTAGAGGAGATAGGTGAACCACCTGAAGTCTACTTGGGGACATCTTTAGTTGAGTCTCAGTTAAATGTTGATCCATTTTTTACAACATTGATTATTAAAGACAGACATTTCGCACAATTGTATATTTGACTCCTGGGCATCATTTAATGTTATGCCTCGGAAGTCATGAATGAATTGAACATTAAAGTGACAACAACTTATGGCAAGTGTATTACAATAGATTCTAGAGAGGTCCTAGTTGTAGGGTGTGTTAAGGGTTTGGTGGTACAACTTACGACTTATCCGGTAAGAACACGAAACTTAATGTTGTCATTGTTGATTGCCCTGCGAAATGGGGCATGTTGTTATCAAGAAAATGGGTTGCAAGTGTTAGTGAAAGTGTTAAGATGGATATGTCTTTTTCCACCATTCCATTGAAGGAAGCCTTGTAAAAATGTATGGAGATAAGAAGATGTTGCACCTCATTCAAGATCTAAATAAAGCTTCTTATGAAGTGTTATATGCTGATGTAGATGTAGATAAATTTTTGGGGTTTGCTAATGGCAAGGAGCACAAGATTGATTAGTGAAAATGTCTTGAACAAGTGGGTTTACCTTGGACCTTGTTATTTGATGGATCCTATTCCAAGTTTGGAAATGGTGTTGGCATTGTTCTAATCTCCCGAAGCCAAGAAGAGTTTGTCTTTTCTTTAAAACTTAACTTTGAATGCACTAACAACATTGCTGAATATGAAGCATTGTTATTAGGCACGAGAAATGCATGGAAATATGGTATAAAGGATGTCATTGTCAAAGGTGATCCATAATTGATTGTTAAGAAAATTAGGAAGCGTATGTTACTATAAATCGAGAGAATGAAACAATATAAGCATGTAGTTTGGGATTTTATTTAAATCCTTGAATTTTTTAATATTGTGCACCATGATAGAAAGTTTAATGTTGTTGCGAGACAAGTTAGTAGTGCTAGGATCCATATTTGGGAATTGTACAATGTCTCCATTTTGTGATTATGATGTTGAAATACTAACAAGGCCATTTGTCCCCGATAACATTTAAAATTTGCTGATGATGATTCCCAGGTGAAACATTTTATGCAGAACCAAGGTGAGTTTTCGACCAAAATATAGATTGGGAACCAATGGTGTGTGTTGCTGAAGGAAAGGAAACATTAATTGGCAAAGACATCATCAGTTGTAGACAAACATGATTCCTAAAGGTTTGGTGGATCTTCAGTCGAACTTTTATAATGTTGATTACATTATTAAAATGAATATGTTTATTTCAAGAGATGTGGAAGAGTATGACCTCAGTATAAAGGAAAATCCTCGTAAAATATGGTAGGAACCAATCTCAACAAGGAAGAGAAGCGAGTCCTATATTCAATTGCTACAAAAATATAAAGATTTCCTAGCTTGGTCTTCCTCTAAGTTGAAGTTATACAGGAAGAATTTTTCCAACATGAGATTCCTCTTGAGTCTAATGCCAAGCCTTTTAGGAAAAAATAGAGTACCATCAATCCACTTCTTTCTTTGAAAATTCAAGAAGAACTGAAGAAGTTGAGGGATGGAGGGATCATTCAACCCACAAGGTACTCTTCTTGGGTTCCAAACCTAGTGCTGTTCAGAAAAAAGAATGGTGACATAAGGCTATGAGTAGACTTTAGAAATGTGAATAGAGAATCATTGAAAGATAATTACACTTTTCCAAACATGGAGAATATGCTATAATTGGTAACAGGATCTGAATTTTTATCTACTCGGATGGTTTCTATGGCTATAATCAAGTTGTTGTGAAGGATTCGAGAAAGAATAGATACCATGTTTACTACTCCTTGGGGAACTTATGTCTATGTCAGGATGCCTTTTGGCTTAATGAATCTTTTGGAGAAACTTTCCAAAGAGCAATCGATGTAGCATTTGTTGGATATATCAATGATTTCATTGTTGTTTATCGGGATGATGTAACTGTGTTTTCTAGAAATAGAAATGATCACTTGCAACACTTGGAGATAATGAGGATAAGGTGTAGAGATTATGGCATATCATGGAATCCAAAGAAGTACCACTATGGAGTGCAAAAGGAAAATCTGATTGGTCACATTGTATCAAAAGAGGGGGTTATGATAGATCCGGAGAGAGTGGAAACCATCATCAAAGTTCCAATTCCAATCAATCCTTAAATCCTTCTTTGGGTAAATAAAAATTATCAGAAGATTTTTGTCTAACTTTGCTGACCTAACCATCCCCATTACTAACATCTTTGAAGAAGGACCAAGTTATCAAATGGGAAGAAGTTTCCATTCAAGCTTTCAATGGGATCAAATAAGCACTAAAGCATGCCCCCGTTTTCTAAGCCCCAAATTACAAGAAGTGTTTCCAAGTGTTTTATTTTGCTTGAGAAAACACCATTGCATCTGTTATGTTACGAAGGATGATGAAGGGGGTGAGAGATGAATTTCCTTTTCGATAAGGCATTACGGGGAGTTGAGTTAAAAGTACAACATTGTGGAGAAGCAAGAATTTTCCTTGGTGAAAGCAAAAAGGTTTTAGACCCTACATCTTGAGTTCTAAAGTTGTTTCTTATGTTCCATACACCATGGATAAAGACATATTATCGAGAGATAGAGGTCTCAAGAAAAATATGTAGATGGGTGAACAAGTTGCGGGGAGTATGACATGGATATCCAAACCATGAAATTGATAAGAGGTTTGGGCCTAGCTAATCTTATGGTTGAGAGGAGCAGCGCAAACTATTGAGGTGAATGAAGTAGAAGGAGAAGGGGTGGATGTCCTTGAAAAGGTGGTAAGTTATGAATGGTACAAATATATAATATTTTATCTCGGACATCTATCTTGCTTTGAATATCGAGTAAAAATCAGAAAAGAGATATAAAGTTAGACTCTCAAAATTATGTCATTACTGATTTTGGGTTAGCTTGGAAGAACCCTGAGGGAGTGATCTTGAGATGCATTACTAAAAATGAGGCCCCTAAATAATTGCTGATCTCCATGGAGGAGTAGGTGGGGGATATTTTGTTGGAAGAGTTATAAAACATAAAATCTTCAAGGCTGGTTATTGGTGGCCAACTATTTTCAAGGATACGACTCTATTGGTGAAGAAATGAGAAATTTTCCATCATTTTTATGGAAGAATAAAAGCTTCGAGGATCCCTTCCTTTGCAGTATGTGTCATTTGAAGCCCCATTTACACAATGGGGAATGGATTTCAGAGGGGAAATTTCTGATCCTTCTAGTGCTAGTCATAAATGGATTCTTGTAGTCTTTGATAATTTCACTAAGTGGGTAGAAGAAATCTCCACCAAGAAGGAAACACACTAAGTTATCATGAAATTCATTTTGAATCAAATCATATGCCAATTTGGAGTTCTAGCTAAAATTGTTGTTGATAATGCCATGAGTTTTAGAGCCAAACCTTTGGTGGCAATGTGTAAAGAGTATGGGATCAATTTGACATATGTTTCTAATTACAATCCCAAGGAAATGGACAAGTGAGTCCAATAACAAAAACTTGTTGAAGATCATTAGAAGAACATTGGAGCTGAAAAAAATGATGTGGGGTGAGCAACTGAAGTTTGTTGATTGGGATGACACAATCAATTTCAAAAGAGCTAATGGTAAGAGCCCATTTGAGTTGGTATATGGAACTCAAGATTTTCGGCCCCTTTATTCGCAATTGTCTACATTTCAGTTTGTTCAACAAATCAAAGATCGGGAAGTTAGTCCATATGATGCTCGGATCAATCAAATTATTGAGTTGGATGAAGAAAGAAGGGGATCCCATAAGGGCATGTGAAGTTCAAAAAAAAGTTGAAGAAGTTATTTGACAAGAAGGTGACTCTAGAGCTTTCATCACTGGGAATCTTGTGTTATTATGGGATAATAGGCATGAATATAAGGGAAGGCATGGTAAATTTAATGCATTGTGGATGGGCCCTTATTCCATTGATATTTGAATTGGTGAAAATACCTTCTTCTAGAAGAATTAGACGTGGAACTGCTTGAATTTCTTGAATTGCTTGTTAATGACAAGTATTTGAAAAATTTCCTTGATTGATATCTCATAATCAAGGTATACTCCATTGTATAGAGTATAGTTCTTTGTTTTCATTCTACTTGTATTTTTGTTCATTACGGTCCTTGGTGACTGGTTTCTTTGGTTTCTCGGATCGGTTTTCAAGGATGGTTATGGTTGCTCTGCTTTGCAAGCTTATTCTTTGAATCCATTGCCTAATGGTATATTTTTGGTAATTGGTCTGTTATTTAGTTCTGTGGCACTCAAAGGAGTGCCCATCCCTAAGTCGAGCCAATTTTGGTGCTCAAATTAGTCTCGCCCCATTTGTCATTGAAATTCCTCGGTTTTGCGGCCTCTGTCATGTTTTATTTTTCCCGTATTGGTCCTTGATGAATTTTTCCTCCATTTGGTTTCTATGATTAGTCCTTTCCTTGGTCGAGGATCACTTATAGGTCAAGAATTTGTTTTTCATTCATCTCTGTCCATCTAAAAGAGTTTGTAACTTAGGCGTAAAACTCGAGTTTTTCTTTCCTTTCATTTTCCACAGTCACATTTTATTGTCGTGTCATTTTTATCATAAATACCTATAGAAACGTGATTAGATGTAGCTCGAAGGATAATATTTGAGCCTTATAACATTTCTAATTTCTCTATCCTTGAAGAAGGATTCATCTCGGGATCAAATGGTGATTTTCCTACATTTTATGGTTTGATAGGTGTATTTGTCCTGGTCAACTCTACTTCTCGATGTATCAAAGGAAACATGGCCCTCTCTTGTTGGATGCGGATCAGCAAGGAAATCTAAAAATCTAAGCCTAACTTCAACTTAAAACTTGTCTATGTGGAATAATGACGTTCATTTGAAAATTTATTTTTGGTTTACCCTTGAACTTGCTAGGGGACACATGGAGGTTTCTACTACTTTACCCAGGACATAGATAATTTTTCATCATGTTTGGTATAGTTTTGGTGAACCATGGACATGTGGTGGGTTAGTGCTCATTTGAGGATCTGCCTCAAGGTCCCACCTTAACAATTGCGACAAGGAGACATGTGGAGGCTTCTGTCAACTCCGCTTTGTACTTAAAATCTTCAAATCAATTCTCTAAGGCCTAGGGCATGTGGTGAGCCCACGCTTATTTAGGGTCTCCACTCTTGGGCACCATCTTGAAGTTGTGCGATGAAGACACATGGAGGCTTCCGTTGGGTCTTCCCATTCTTTGAATTTTCAACAACTTTCTAAAGGCACAGGACACATGGGTGACCCTGCTATTTGAGTATTGGCCCTAATTTTTATTTCAAAGAAGAACCGGGGAGGGTACGTGGAGTTTTCCCCTCACGCTACCCTTTTCTTAGACTTTTCAATGCCCAAAGGAAATTATCTCGGACCATAGACACATGGTGTCTTTGTTTTGAACATTCAATTTTTTAATAGACTCTGCAGGGACCGAGACACGTGTCGAGCCTATGCTTGTTTGGGGTCTTAGATTTTGGAATCACCTCAAAATGCGTCATTAAGACACATGGAGGCTTCCGTTGGCTCCTTTTTCATTGAGACTTTTCAAAGGCAAAAAGGTGGTTTTCTTGGGCCCAACGTACATGGAAGGCTCATGGTTTTGGGACTTTCCTCTGTGCTTCTCCTTTGTATTTTCACCAAGAAACATGTGGACAACTAAGATATAAAGTAGAAAAGGGATAGGATCAATGGTTTCTATGCATTTCACCTTTTTTTTTGCCATTTTTGCTCAAGAATCTTGGAGACTCAAATACGCACTATTTTTTCATCGTTCTTTGATAAAATTCATTGTCATCTCTATCTGTTAGGTGCCTTTGAATGGATTTGAAACTTAAATTGTGATTCCAAGGATTGTTAAGTTCTATATTTTCAATTTGGAGTTGCTCAAGCACTTGCAAAAGGGAATTTCCGGAGGAGAAGGATGCGGGAAAAATTGTAGATGAAAGAGAGGGAAAAGGGATAAAATGATAAAAGTGTAGGCATAAAAGGTGAAAAAGGCATTGCCTCGAGAGTAAAAAAGGATGACATGTCAATTCCAACTATGTGGAGGTTTCGAAAAATGATTAAAAATAGGATTTCTCACATGAAAGAATCAGAATGATTAAAAGGACTCCTAAAAAGTTGTGGCATGGCATTTGTTGACAATTTTGGCACTTATACAAATATGGACAACTCGAAACTTCATCATTACAATGAAAGGCATTGGTGAAGTATACCTAAGCTAAGGGAGTTTTGATATTATTGGTTACTTCTAAATTAGTAAATGATTAAGTGAAATCTATAGCTATGTGTGCTTTTACAAAATGTAACAGATCACATAGTCTATAATTTCATGATATCTTTAGCAAAAGAACACAAGGGACCCAAAGGACAGCTATGTTGTCTTGATAAAGACACCAAATCACAAAATAGGTGAAGTGTTGAGTTTTGGGACTACAAAAATAAGTGTAGATTGCAGAAATCAGATTTCATTCTTTGAATGTTACTGGGTTCTCATTAATGTTCTCTTCTTCATGATTAAGACATTTAATTATATTACTGAGTTGTTTAGTTCATCATACAATCTATACAGAAATTGAAATGCAAAAAGAAATATACAACTCATTTACAGAATTCAATGAATTATTGATAAGGAAATTTCAAATGTTCCCACACAAGCCATAGGATGTAGCTGGAAAGTAAAGTACAACTACTTGTGATAAGAGGTACACATGCATGAAAAATAAAGTAAGGAGTATGAGTGAATCCATCATTTCCTTGGGGTTTTCTTCGTTTTTCGAAGTATATCCATCCCAACTTTTGTTCCTTCTTCATCTTCATTGTAGAAGTCATTGTACCTAAAAAGAAGAAAATATGAACTATCGGTTATGATCTCATAGATAAGTTCATATTCCTTCTTGTCCTAGTTCGTGCATATGAATCCCTTCAAAATAGGAGATATAATTTACTTGAATATTAGACGCATATATTCTCTACTCATTGAGAAAGAAGAAAGAGAGAAGAAAAGAAGAAAAATGGACACAAGAGAGGCCAAAAGGCCTAAGTATTTTCTAATTGTTTTCTTAGGTGTGAAGGTATAAGTTGTAGCCAAGAAAAAAATAGACAAGTCATAAGTATAGGCTGGAGAGATGGATTAATGTAACTCAAACTCAATATTTTCTACAAATGGAAGAATTTATAGTATAGAAGAGGGACTGGAAAATATAAGTACATGTTTCAGTTTGCAACTTAAAAATGAAGAATCAGATTTCAAGAAGTTTAAGTTGGCCTAGAAACAAAGGGTTACAACTGAAATAGAATAAAGAAGATTATGGGAAAATTTTGACAGGGCTTCGCCATGTAAAATGGACATTTACAACTTTTTATCATGCTTATTTCAACTACTACATGCTTTAAAAGAATTATTTAAATCAAGTAAGTGATACAGAAAAGTAGTAAAGCATGCCATGATCAAGATAAATAGTTATGATGTCTCAGTTTTATTTACCAAATCAGCTTCAACATGAAGTGTTAT
This sequence comes from Taxus wallichiana var. yunnanensis, assembly GCA_018340775.1. NCBI lineage: Eukaryota > Viridiplantae > Streptophyta > Pinopsida > Cupressales > Taxaceae > Taxus > Taxus wallichiana. The sequence continues at coordinate 587,971,446 of CM031236.1, forward strand.
GTTCTATATTATGAATCAGAAAATACAACTACTATAGCTGGAAATGGATGGAAGAGAGAATTCTGGAAAAATTATGATAGGGCTTCGCCATGAAAAATCAACATTTAAGATTATCAAGAATGCCATAAATGTTACTATAAAGGAAATAAAGCATCTATGTAAAAGAAACAAGTTACAAAGATCTTAACAAGCATCTGAATCAAGGCTTATGCCTAAAATAGTATCAAAAATAGATGAACTACTTGTAATTTCTAGAAAACCACTTGTAGGGTACAAATACATCTTAAGTACAAAATATCATAAATACATTTCTATTGCAGTTGACATCTCCAGTTCAATATTCAATCATAGTAATCATCAAATTCAGAATCAAAGAGTGCAAATGCAACTACCTGGTTCCAAGGATCAATTCAAAAGGTGAATGAGTGAGAAAAATAGAAATTGAAACCCACAATGAAGAATCATATATTGATGCAAAATCTCAAGGAAAAACATAGAAACCAGAGCTTGAAATGCTCGGTAAGAAATATCCCAAAGGACTTCCATAAAAAGCTCTAACAGGGAGATTACAACAAAGAAAGAATTAAGAACACAGAACCCCTCCACAGAGATTCTTCACGAGTTTTAGAATGATAACCCAATAGACGGTCAGAGCTCCAAATTATTCATAGATCAAATTCATGGCCCAAATTTAAAGAAACAGAGAGTGCAAGATTGAAATATCAGGTCATTGGTCAAGTCATTCGAAGTCTTTTAGCAAGTACAAAGAAGATGGAATGCAAAGAATAATCAAGAATATTCAGGGTTTCAGAAAAGGCTCAAGGATTGACAAAGAACAAAACTTTGAATCAGAGACACATGTAACCCCATGAAGATATAACAACCATGAATAGAAGCACATTCAGAATAGAAGGGAACTCCTGAAAGAGAAAAGTAGAATACCCACATAAATAAACATTCAGATCTGGAGAGTTTCTAGCAAATAGGGATACCCATTTAGTATTCAAAACATAGACTCAAACAAAAGAGCTTTGAATCAAAAAGGCATACACACTCGAGTTAAATAAATATTCAAGTATTTCAGAAAATATCATTCCCATTGAAACCACTTTCAAGTTACAGTACAGAGGAAAAGGGTACATAGCCTGGATTTTATCGAAAAACATTAATGGGTATCAAGAATCAGAGTATGAAACAAGAACTCACCGATTAAATTGGAGTTGAGAAAACCCTCGAAGGATGATCAAGTCTAGGGCTACAAAGAAGCAAACCCAGAGCGGGTTTTTAACTTGAAAACAAAAAAGCCGAGCCACGAAAATCCAGGAAAATACAAGCACATAACTAAGTATCAGTGTCACATCAACAACTAAGAATGAAATCATTTTCATGTTCAAGAGAAAAGGTTCACCCTTCCAAGCATTCATGGAAACCAAAAGGGTTGTAGGAAGCTCGAAATAAAATGAACAACCCAACAAATCTCCAAATAAATGAGCTCAAACTCATAGAGTGTCGGCCATCAAAAGAAAGCCCCATAAAAGTGAAGATCTCAAATACCCATAAGCTCAGAACTTTGTAGAAGGTGAAGACAGGAGGAAGCTCAAAAAAACACTAATAGTGGTGGCGTGCCAAAGGAATTATACGAAATCAAGCTCTAAGCTCTCATCACAATGGCACCCCCATAATCACTCAGAATCTCTAAATAGATCAAACACATGAAATTACAAATGCAAGAGAGTTCAGAAAACCATTTCACGGAAGGGACCAAGGTCAAATTATTCAAACAATGGCGTCAAACAAAAGTTCCCAGGGCTTCGCCCGCATAGTGAAAATCCAAATGAAATGGTCATTAGGGTCGAGCTTTTCCTTTAACACGCAAACTCGAGAGGCGAGTTCAACCTAACTCAACCAGGTCAATAATCAATGGCTCGAGATCAGAAGGACAAAGATCGAAGGCTGAGGATCAAGCTCAAAGATCAAAGTAAGTAACCATGGTCAGTTCCCACCAGCCACATTTAATGCAGAGTTTAAACCCTAACTCACAGTAAAAACCGACAACATCGAATGCATCAAGGATAGAGATCAATGGCCCAAGATCATCACCAGTTTTGAAAAAGCAACCATATTTATTCAAGCCATGGACAAACATACCGAGGGGTGAGTCATCATGCAAAAGGGGCTAGCCCATGATTAAAACAAAATCATTGCTATCAAAATGTCAAAAGATCAACTATAGTCTGAGTTCCCAATTTACCAAAGGCCGACCAAATAATTATGCAATGATCAAATAAAAGGTATTTCTAACCCTTTTATATTCGAATAATGCCAAGGCCGACAACTACAAAGTGAAAACTATATATTATAGCATATTTACAAAGTGAACCCTCGTGTACATCTAGACACAACAATATGCTAAGTCCACAAAGGTGGTCCCCAAACCAAATGGAGGCTATAGTGGCATGTGCCATATAAGATGGTTGACCCTTTTATATTGCTAAGTCCACCAAGGTGGCCAAACCAAGAAAATTAAAGGTGGTCCCCACTTCAAGGAGCTAGAGTTGATTTGCAGAGTGTCACTCATGTGACCACTTAGAAAGAGATGTCAATGTCAAAGCATGTGCACATGGACAAGTGGTCCCCACATTGGATGTTTATTTTTGCAAATATTACAAGTATTGAATTATTTACTCACAGAAAGAGAATTGATTTTTGCATGCTTCACAAGAGGATGGAGGATAAGAGAAGATGACAAATTTGCATGTTCAAAGGATCAAGACTTTCCTAGCAAGCAAGATCATTATTATCAAATTAATTACCCCTGCTTTCATAAAAATGAAACAGTCAACTTCGGTTTGATTGTATTGTAATCAAGGCTATTAAAGCCTATTTGTAATTGCATACTCTATTTTTGTTCCTTAATCTATTATTAAATAAAGGATAAAAATAAGATGCATGGGTGAGTACAAGCCTTAGGCTATTTTTAGAAAGAGGGTAAATTATTATTTTGCTATATATTATGTGCCTTTGCAAAGCACAAAGGAGGACTTTTTGGATATAGAAGTACTGAAGCAATTTTCTAGTTTTTCCTTACGAGTGCGAAGTATTATCTACCTTCCCAATTATTTGTAGTCTTGTGTATGTTTTTATTAGTCTTGTGAATGCAAATTCCCTGATTAATCATCTTACCTTGTTGCAAAATTTAGTAGTTTCTGCATGATATTAATGTGCATGTTTAGCTTAGCAATATCGTTGTGATAATCTCCCTCAATACCTCAAAGTGTTTTGACCTTAACATTCCGTAATATAGCTGTTGGTTTGTGCATCAAGAATCCTTTCACATTTAATTTGTGCATATACTTAGTCAAAGCCATCATACAAATTTGGTGTATCACCTTAGTTTTCAATTATTTTACAATCAAATTTTCCCTTTAAACCCCAAAAAGAAATTTAGGATGCATCAACAAGGAACCGCCTCAATCTGGAGACTCACCTCAAAATAGGTATACCCACAGACACGAGGTGTTTCCATTGTATCTATGAAAGAGAGAGATCAAATTTTGAAATCTTAGAAAACCTACTGACCATCTCTCCATAGGGTAAAATTTTGAGAGATAACAACATCCTAGTCATTAGGCGAGGGCCCAAGAAATGTGATCGAGTTCATAATTGGTCTACTGGCAAATTTTGGATTTGAATTTGTTAAACGTCATTATCTAAAACAAATTTTTAACAAGAAAATTTCCCTCAAATATTCTTCTCTTTTGGGGGAAAATTGAGTCAGAAAAATGTATAAATTTAATGAGAATACTCTTGCAAATGGTCCGAGTTTGAATCCCTAAGAGAAAATTTGAGAAATTTGTCTTCGTGAGAGACCAAAGACGAGATAACTTGTTATTTTCTATCATGTCAAGTCGGTTGCATATGTATATCCATTGATGAGCACCGGGATTGTTCTAGAAGATTTCCCTTGCCGATAAATCTAAGCAATTTTGAAATTAATTTGTGTCCAATCTCTAGCAATTTGTCTCTACTTTGTTTTAGAATGTTTGTAAATAGTTTCTTTCATTCCTATTGCAATATTACATTGAATTTTTGTGAAATCACACAGGATCTCATCCTGTGATGGTCTAATGGTATTTATAAATTCATTTCAAGAAGATCCTTCATCTTGGATGAGAAAAAAAAATTCAAATCAATTCTTTTGTCATTTGTTGAGAAATATTATCTACAAGTCTTCGGGTGTACCTTAGGTGTGATTAATCTGAAATTTTGGTATTTAATTAAGTCTTTCAATTTGAGCCTTCGTGTTCGAGTCTCAAAGATTATGTGAAAACATGTTGACTTGGGCCTCCATTAAAGCACACCTTCTAGTTGAAGGAACGTCTTAACTGTTGTGAAGCTTTTTGCTATTCAATTTTTTGATTGTTGTGAAGTCCCACTGAAGATCTAGTATAATCAACTTTATCTGATTCATCTCCCACCAAAATCATCTAAAAACCATTGATCCATCCTGAACTACCCATGTTTTCCCTATGTATCAACAAAGGAACAAGATCTACTTGTAAAAATATGTAAAACAATCAGGATTTCTTAATGTCTTTAGTAACCTTAGCCTTGTGTTGAAAGTATCTCCATTGTTTAGAAGTGAAAACTCTTAAGAGTTAAATCATGGAGTATTGACCGTATTTTCCCAAGGTTCTGTACGCGAGAAAAGTGACAAGCAAGTGTGGGAATCTACAGTAACTCTTAGTGTACCCGACCTCCCGAGGTCGTCTTGAGACAAATGGCCGGTGGGGATGGAATATGCGTGGGATGACAAACTAGTTAGGCAATCTAATGTCTTCAATACGCACTAGTGGAATTTGTGAATCTAAGGAAAAGAAGGCCCTTCTAACTGAGGCTGGTGTGATAGATCGATTAGAAAGGATGATGCTCGAAGGCTCCAATCAATATCGAGCTCTGGCGTGATTCGATCTATGGGTTGTGGAATACGTGGAAAATGACCTGGGATAGTTTCGTGTATGTCTCCAGATAAGGTCATATGGTGGATGGTAAATGTAGTCAATTCTATGGACGGTTCTCTGGCCTAGTCCAGAACTCTCTAGCTTTGTTAGCTGTTGTGTCTAGCAAGGATATTTGTTCGATGATGATAGGTGGAAGTGGGGTAGATCTGAATACTAATATACGTAGGCCAGTGTCTATGTCTGATTGACTTATGGATTCGTTAGGTTGTGGGATTTGTGGATCACAACCGTAGACTCTTGGTTGTTGTGGTCCTGCTATGGTCATGTACGAAATCAAGTCCTAATCCCTAGTATCCAATAATCATATGCTTTCTCAGCTTCTATATTTAGGATCAATAAGCTGCGTGATCTTCTCGGAAGTACCTCACGGGCATTCTTTGCAACCTGGATTCTTAGGTTGGTATCTATATCTAGAAGAGTGTCTCTGCATCTCTGGTTTGTGGGACCAAAGGATCACAACCAAAGGTTTGTTCTCTCTTTCGAACCCTTCGAGTCATATGTATGTTTTCCTAGGGTAATCTGTAGTTCGGTTGATTTGACCAAAGCGTGTGTGCTTGGTCATCTTCTATATTTAATCCCCTCGGCGAGAGCTGATTTGTCAAATCTGTTGTTGTTTGGAAGATTTGTATTCTAAGGTTTTGATCTATGTCAACTATTGCCGTGATGAGATTGGGTTGAGCACAATTGGCTCAAATACGTATTCCATGGGCTCCCAGGTCTGTGATTGTCATACAAAGCGATAATGTAAATCTAAGCGCAACAAAGTAAATTTTAACTACATGGAATAAACCTAGAACATATATATAATTTCTATTTTTGTATTTTCTGAGAAACCTTAAGAATGCAAGAAAGCAGCTATTTAAACGTATCTAGAATTTGACAACTAATATAAAACTTAAAACAAACAAAATAACCGAGTGTAGTTATTTGTTTCATGCGATTTGTAGATCTATTCTAAATAATGAAATAACTTGCTTAATCTATTTTGCCGGATCTCGATCCTACCTCGAAGTGAGGAATGAATCATAGTTTCTCGAAACTATCAATCCCCATGACTTCCTGGCAATATCGAAAGTAAACTTAAGCGAAAAGAAGTGATTATCTACTCTATTTGATATATTTCTAATTTTAGAACTTTGAAAGCTAGAACTTGGATTCTGCAGAACAGTGGCGAATCCAATGGCGTGTATGATCTTGTCCCCTCAGTGTGATTTCCTCATTCCTTCGTGTTCACGTGAATCCAGAAAAGCGTGTAATGCTAGCATCAACAGAAGTAGATGTTGGGACAAAGGTAGCTCGAATATAGGCCCGAATCTGATGCGAGTAGGAGAGGGATAGCGCAAGAGTACAGAGCTTGGCTTATGCAATTCCTAGCGGGATTTATTGCGAGTCATGCAACATAAAGCGTCAGAACCTGAAACTATCTTGTTTTGAGGAGCAAAACCTGCAACTTTAATGGCTTCCTAAGCTATTTTACTCCAATGGATTGGGTGAAATAATAGTACTGCCTGCACAAGATGGGTATGTGGCTTACCAACAATCTGAACAATGCTAACTAAACATGCAAAGGATTGAAACTATGGCTTCTAAGCAAAATAATAAACTGAACTATTGAAAATGAGAGTATGAGAAGTGAATGAGGGCGATCATTTGTTTGTGCACAAACCATTTATTTATAGCTTTTCATTCACCCAAAGATCAAAACCAAAGCTGAACTCTAAAACTATAAACAATGGCCAAACACTATTCGGGGACCAAAAACATAAATGCAAGCCCAAGTCGGTAAAAAAAGCTGGTGAATCGTTGATTTTTACGTGAGTCACGTTAAAAATGCTTTCTGGAAAACGTGTAAAGGACCACCACTCTGAGCAGGGCGGTGGTTATAGGACCGCCGCCCTGATCAGGGCGGTGGTCATGAGACCGCCGCCCATGCAGGGCGGCGGTTTCGTCACTGAAGAGCAAAAGGCCAAGAAAAGAGGGGAAAAGGGGAAAAAAAAAGGATGCGGGGGCTAAGCGGGGCATGCGGGATGTTAATGCATACTTGGAGATATTTTCTGGATCCCGAACACCTTGCGAGGAGACCTATATCATCATTGGGGCACTTGTCACGTTGTTTCGGCAGTACAGTACCTTACAATTTTGGGTACGTACATATTGCCCCCTCGGAGAAGCGTTTTAGCCATGGAGAGGCGTAAAATGGTGGGTCCGAGTATGGCAGTCCCGAAATGGGAAGTTAGAAGTTATACCTGACATGTCCGTGTGTTGAAATGACGCCATCCAAAATTCCCGCTACCTGCAAAACGAAAAGAGAACTCAAGTGCAGATAGAAACAATAGTTTGAAAATAAACGCTAAGATAACAGGGAATGAGAATGTACCATTTGTGCGAGGATAGGAACTTACCTCCATCAGCGCTCCAAACCTGTGAAAAAGTCATTTTAAAACAAAACAGAGTGCTATATGTATGAAAGTGGGCCCATTTTCCTATTCATTTGCGCGAGTCGATTTGGTTGATTTTGAGCTCTGGGACCCACGGTGATGGTTTCTTGCGTGAGTAGAGTCAAAACATCCGCAGTGAGATAGTGATCATGCCTCCACGTGCGGAACATCGACCTCAGCGATCACAGGTTAGTTTTCTTCAGTTTATTGTTTTTCCCCCCTTAATTTTGAAATGCTAAATGCTCTGCAATGGGGAGGTCATTTTTGAAAATGCTAGTGTTAAAAGGTCCACCTAGGGGGGGCCCTACTGGGTAGGCTCTGTTTTTAGGTTAAATGGCCGTTTTTGCACTTTTTAGGCCTTTTTAGTTTAAAAACCCGCGTGGATTTTGGACCACGACCCGCCACTGCCGAGGCGGCGATTACATGACCACCGTCCCTGCTCAGGGCGGCGGTTACACAACCGCCACCCTTAAGGCGGCGGTTACAAAACCGCCTCCCTGCTCAGGGCGGCGGTTTTGCACAAAATGCAAAAGGAACCTGTTTTTGAGATTGTGTTTGTATTTTTAGCATTTCTACATGTTTTCATGATTTTCTCGGTATTGCCTGGATGCTAACTTACTTTGTTTTGTGTGTTTTTGGGTGTATGTAGGTGAGAGAGGAGTACATCCGATGGAGTAGAGAGAGGGAGTGTGATTGGCTCCCAGGGGTACTAGATGCCCTCTCACAGGATGAGGAGGACACACTTCAGAGGGCTGGCATATTGCGCATATCGCGCGTGCCCCATGTTACACCATCTAGTCACATCCTTTGTGACTTGTTTTCATATTGGGATGTGGACGGAACACCTTCCGATTGCCAGGGGTCCGTGGCGAGTGGACCATTACATTGGAGGACGTCTACCGCATTCTGGGGGTCCCGATCATCGGGAGGCGACTCACTTTAGAGACAGCAGGCTCACGGGCACAGATTGCACAGTGGGTGACATATATGGGAGATGCAGCCATCTCCACGGGGTCGAAGAAGGGGGTGAGAGTTCGATCTATTCCTTCTTTTCCTATCCCCGTATTTGATGAGGCCATCACATGGGGATCCTTGCCTCGAGAGATTGATCGGGGACAAGGGAGGGACACATTATTATACATTTACCCCCATTGATTATCACGGAGATAGAGGGGCATCCCAAGTCGGATATACGCACGTGAGCTTGAGACATTCTTGGGACCACCTACCATGATCTATCGATATTGGTGGTCCGTTTTACGGGGCGATCATTAAGCCATCGACTCTAGTCATGAGTTGGGTTTTATGAGCATTTCATTCCCTTATGGCGAGGGGGTGTGAGGTGAAGATTAGGTGTTAACTAGATGGTATGCAGACATGTTGGTGCTTAGAGCACCTCATCAGCCTATTGCCTCACGACCTTGGGACATGGAGTGACAGCGTAAGAGTTACCATGTAGCATATGGGGTGAGGAGACTCTTACCTTGATCTCTGCTCCACAAAGGGTAGCTCATTGATAGAGTGGGACGAGTGTGAGGTGCACCTTCCTTTGGCCGGGTTCCTCGGTAGTTTGGCCTACCATATTGGGTATGCTTTCCCAGTGGTGCCGGTCTACATATCAGTATCGTGAGGATAGAGGGGGCCTAGAGGCCGAGGTTCTTGAGGTTACTCTGGCATTCCCATTGCGAGAATGGCCGGGAGGATCATCACCATGCTCTAGAGGGAGAGGGTGCACCTCGGGCACCTTTGCTTCAGATTGTTAAGGTCCACAAACTCATAGTAGATATAATGACCCTTGATATTGACTCGAGTATGAGGAGTTCCAGAGGGAGGAACAAGAGGAGAGAGCCTTACAGTGATCGAGTGGCATGACACTAAGGATATCATGCGGAGAGAGGGCTGGATCATCTCAGAGAGATACTCTAGTTTGAGAGAGCCACTCTAGGGGCCATGGTGGAGAGGATGAGTCCCGTTGCGGGGTGACACATTGCTCTCGCCACGGGAGCAGCCCCTCGGCGCTGGTAGGCATATGTACCCAGTGCCGGAGGTTTACAAGCTGACCCATCCTGGAGGCACTGGTGATCAAGTAAGTTACCCTTTCTCCCTTTTAATGTTTATTTGTAGGCTCTCCTTAGTTGTTATTTTGTATCTTTTAGTTTCTTGAGGTTTCTAATTTGCTTTCTACAAAACAGAGGCTATTGATGAGTGGAAGGATTTGATCAAGCGAGGGTATATCTTGATTCCTGATGATCCCCATGGATAGGACCCGTGTAGAGAAAAAGTGAGATGTTGGGGAGCCTTTGCCCAAGCAAGTAGGCATCACCGACATCTTTTCTCCGATCGGCATGTGGCCGAGGATGGTATCGACCCTCGCAGAAGAGCTCAGCGGGAGAGACGAATGGCGTCTTATGAGCCGCCTTCTCGTGGTGAGGCTGCGGCTGCTCCTCGGGCCCGAGCCCTCCGTACATTCCGGAGCCCGGCGTAGCCGGAGTCACTAGGCGTGGACGTGTAGTTTGGAGGGTCGCGTAGGGATTGAGAGGCCACTTGGCTCTCGTAGATTTTTTTTATATATTCTTTTGTATATGACGGGCTCTTTGAGTGTTTTGACCATGCTTAGTGCATGATGGCATTGTATATAAACATTGACTATCTATATATATGCATTGCACATAATGATCAAAACTGTTTTGGCACTTATGGTTTGTTTGTATTTTTAGCATTTCTATGTTTTCATGATGTATGTTCCTATGTGTTTTCCAAAATTCACCCCTCAAGGTAATTTTGATAACATGTTTTTTGGGTGTATGTCTTGGCGAAGAAGTACAAATGAGTAGAGAGAAAAAGTGTTTTGGTCCCTCATATTTTCTAGATGCCCTCTCACGAAGATGAGAGGACAAGTTCACGAGAAAATGGATTGCGCATAAAATTGCCCATGTTACACCAATCTAGTCAAATCGTGAAAAATGGCTTGTTCCTCGCAATAGTCGAGGATGAGGACGGAAGGCTTGAAGGTGAAAGGGGAGGCGTCTTGCGTGGGACACATTGGGACAAAGGGCGGGGTACCGTAAATCCAAAGCCGGGGAAAAGTGGAAAACTTTGACTAACTCACGGGCACTTCGGTGGGTGACATATACAAAAGTATGCGAATGCCATCTCGGATCGGTCGAAGGCGAAAGATTCGGCAGATGAAATGCCTATCCCCTATTGGGACAAAAATCATGGGTTTTTAGGATCCTTAACCTCGTGGATTTTGAACGGGGACAAGGGAGGGGACACATTATTATCCCAATTATTGCACGAGATAGAATTGTTTGGGATATACGCTTGGGAGCCGAGACATTTCTAGGACCACCTCGATCTTGATCTACTAGTGGGACAAAGGGGTGGCGGGACGTGGATAGGGCAGGAGCCGAAAGCCAATCGAGATCAGTCGCCACGTGTCACCAGGTTTATGATGGCATTTCAGCCCATTGGCGGCGGTTGGAAGAAATTTTCCCATGTAGCTGATGGGAAAAGGGATTAGGCGTGGGGACGTGAAAAGCCAAAGCTAGAAGGCGAGTAGAAAAGTCAACATTTGACCGTGGAACTTCAAACGGCCATAACTTTTGTCGAGCTCGATTTTGATAAAATTGGAGATGTGACTTTTGATCGGCACTATGAGCGAGCACGAAACTCTTACCATTGATGTTGCTCCACACACGGTTGATAAAATTGGATTTATTATTTTTAATGAGGTAGATATATTTAAATGAAGGAAACGAGTTCGCTTCGAGTAATGGCTCATTCCGTACCGAATGAAAAATGCTCGAGAGCCCAAAATAGTGCCCGTCGCTCGAGGCGATAACTTTTGCATTTCTAAACAAAATCACACAAAATTACTACCGTTAGAATTTTGGTTCCGATTGAGCAAAGAAAGGATAAATTCCATATTTTATCGAAATTGATTGAGCACCTTTTTAAAAAGAAAATGTGGCGGGTTGAAGTGTTTTATTTGGTAGTTGGGAGTGCGATTAAGAGGCATGGTCATCAGGACGCAGCACATGGGACAGTATGGGGAGATGCAAGTAATATATAATCATTTCACTCAATTTAATGCCTCTTAGAAAGTGGTTGAAGGACATATTTCGGGATTTCCATTTTTCCCTTCTCTTTTCCTTCTCATTTTTTCTATAAATTGGAGTGTTGCGGGTTCATTGTAAAAAGGATGACCCAGTTTTGGGTGATCAAAGTAAGTTACCCTTTCTCCCTTTTAAATTGCTTTTAGGCTCTCCTGTGTTGCTTTAGTATCTTTTAGTGGACTCCTTAGCATTCTAATTTGCCCTTATCTTGTAATGTAGAACTGTGATGATGATCATGAATTAATAAATATGTTGTGGATGTATCTTCCCCTGCTATGTTTTCTTCCCCATTCTTCTAGGACCCCTTTAATCTTTCTACAAATATATTGTGAGTATTATGTTCTTGGCGGGGATCCATTATCATTGTGTATTTGGAATATTGTTGAATGCATTTTGGCTAGATTATGGAGAACCGTCATCATCTCTTCTAGTGTGCACTTTGCCTCTGTATTTCACACATTTGGAGACTACTCTCACATCCTCCTTTTCTGGTGTATCACGCTTTAGTGTAGGCTTTCATGCTTTTATGCATTCTCTTTCAGAGTCCTCAAGCTGGTCCCTTGGAAATTTAGATTAGAAAAGCTTAGATTTTTTTCATCCTGCATTAGAGTTGATATGGCGGGTAGTTTGGCGCAAGACCATGCTTAGTGCATGAGGTGTATCTAAACATTAGCGAGTCCCTATTTATATATATGCATGTTATCCAATCACACCGTGAGTTCAAGTATATGCCTTGGCAAACATGGTTTTTGATTCATGTTAACACTATGTATACTACGATGTATGTTTATATGCTTTTTAGAATGTATGCAATGGAGAACAAATGATGCAAATGTTTGTTTCCTTTTGTGTTTCATGATGCCGATATATGGTGATGTAGATATAATGTGATTTTGAATCTTAGCTTCTGTAAGCAATTTTGGATACCTCATGTTTGTTTTGCAAAGTGATGAATACAAACCAGTATGATGAACAGATAAACTTGCCCCACTTCTAACTCCACGCAACTAGTAAGATGCGAGGGCTCATCACCGAGAGCTAGAAAGGGCACAAGTTGCGAGGTGTAGCTGAAATGATAGTGATGAGAGACAGACAAAGCTTTGGTGGAACCAAATTGGAAGCTACAAGCTTACTCTACCCGAGTGACTTCATAGTTTAGAATGTAACTTACTTTGTGGTTTATCTAGACTTAGATCCATAGATGGCCACATAGTAGACAAAATCTGGGTTTTTAGGATTTTAACTCTCTTGGAATTTTGAACATCTGATTCATTTATTTTTGACTCAAAGTTTCAAAGTTTGAATTGTTTGTGTATGACCATTTGCATTTATTTGTCAAGAGGACTCCCTACACTTTGCCCCATGCTACTAGTAAGAAGCGTGGGTTTAACACCATGGGAAAAGCATAGGCGAGTAAGGGCATTTCCATCCTTTCCCAACCCTACGTCACTAGTAAGAGATGCAAGCTCATCACCGAAGGTTGGTGGGGCAAGGAAATGTGTAAAATTAAAATTTTCTGTTTGATCAACGTTTGACTTGTTTTCTTGAGCAAAACGTTAGTATGTGCTTATTTCCAAAGAGATATACATATGGGATAGATGTGACACCATGAAGCTTCTAGAACAGACCATAGGCAAGACACCTGCCCTAAGAAGAAATCAAAGTGAGAATAAACTTGCAGATCTTGGTATGGTTACCGTTAAGACTTTGTCATATCTAGCTTTATTTGATAAAATGATTCCGAGATAATTTGATGACATCATGAAAATGGAGAGGTATGATTAAAGAGTTTATGCCAACAACATCATGAGTTTGTAATGAATTGCTTTGAGAATAGATTCCTTGATCACCATTTATGTAAGAAACAAGTGGACAAAATGATCTTAATCTATATGAAGATGCAATGTAAATATATATAAGTAGTGCTAGCTGCTTATGCGTAGAACCGCTTGAGGTGAAGGGAATTGACTGTTTCACCAAATTCCTCACCTTCTAGTGTACATAAGAGGTATGCACCGTTTCCGTAGTCCTTCATGACTCGGTATGGGCCCAACCATTTGGGGCGAGAATTTCCTTCCTTCGCCGGTCTTCTTGTCGATCCGGCTGTCTAGCCTTAGAACTAGATCCCCTTCGTATATGTCGCGTTCATAGACCTTCTTGTTGTACTGCCGGCACATCCGGTCAGCATAAACTCTATGTCGTTGTTCAGCATCTAACCTAGTTTCATCTAGGCTTTCTAGTTGGGAAAGACGTGCTTCTCTGTAAGCGTCTTCATCCAGAATCCCTTGTAATGAAATGTGGAGACTGGGTATTTCAACCTCGAGTGGGAGAAACCTCTGCCCCGAACACTAGTGAGAAAGGAGTTGCTCCTGTTGGTGTTCTTATTGAGGTTCGGTGGGCCCACAAGGCCGGATATAACTTCAAATGCCAATCTCGTTTGTTTTCTTTCACAGTTTTAAGGAGAATGGCTTTTAGTGTCTTGTTCGTCGCTTCAGCCTGTCCGTTGGCTTGAGGGTAATATAAGGAAGCCGTATGATGGCTTATCTTAAATTTATTGCATAGCTCGTGAACCTCTTCATTTTTAAAAGAAGTTCCATTATCGGAGATAATGATTTGTGGGATACCGTATCTGCAAATGATTTGGTTCAAAATGAACTTGGCGATTACAGAACCTGGTACAGTAGTAAGAGGCATAGCCTCTACCCACTTGGTGAAATATTCGGTGGCCGTGATTATAAAATTATGGCCATCTGTAGACGAGGGAGAGAATTTCCCTATCAAATCTAGGCCCCATGTAGAAAAGGGCCATGGAGTAGCGATTGGTTGCAGAGCTTGTGGCATGTGGATCTCATGGGAGAATTCTTGGCACTTATGACACACTGTCTACAAACTCTCTTTGCATCGTGTTCTAGAGTGGGCCAGAAATAGCCCATTCGATGTATTTTTCGAGCGGTGGCATGGCCACCGAAGTGGCCTCCACATATTCCACTGTGGGATTCATGGAGAATCTTCTTGGATTCTTCTGTGTCGACACATCTTAGGAGCATTCCATCGAACGCTTTTCGATAGAGCACTTGCTCTATAATCACGTATTTAGCTACGATAATACGTAACCACCTTCTTTGTTGTGGTGTAGCTCCTTCTGGGTACGTATGGTCCATGATATAATTAATGATATCAGTGTACCAAGGACACTCAGAGATAGAGGGTCGGGTTTCGATGTAGTATACGCACTCATCTGGAAAGTCTAAATCTACTAAATCGCCTCCATCTAATGGGTTATCAACTAACCAATCTGCGATGATTTGTCCTTTAACCAACTTCTGATTTACAAATGTTAATTTGAATTCCCCCATTAAGGTTATAAAACAGCCCAGCCTTTTTAGACAAGGATCCTTGTGTGAGGAAAGTTCGTAAATGGTCCATTTTTACCATGACCCTCGTTTCTTGATTCAGCATATAGTGTCTTAAGCATTTAGTAGCAAAGACTATAGCAAGGCATTCTCATTCTACTGTGTATAACGTGTTTCATAGTCAAGTAATGTTTGACTAATGAAATAAATCGCACGTTCCTTTTTGTCATTGTCTTCTTGGGCCAACATACAGGCCAGCGAGACATCAGTAGCTCGTGAATACAAAATTAACGGGCGGTCTAGCTTGGGTGGCATTAGCGTAGGTGGTGATAACAGGAAACGCTTAACTGCATCAAAGGCTTCATTGCAGTCTTGGTCCAATCAATGCTATAATCCTTCTTGAGTAAATTGTTGATTGGATGAATGGTGAAGCTTAAGTCTAGGATAAATCTCGGATTGCACCCAGTTTTCCGAGAAATGACCTGATTCCAGATTCATTCGAAGGTGGGACCATTTCGAGGACAGCCGAATTTTGGTTGGATCAACATCTATCCCTCGTGACGATATGATGTAACCTAGGAGCTTTCCACCTGTTACACCAAAGATGCATTTCTCTGGATTTAGTGTGACTCCATATTCTATTAGGCGTGAAAGAATGACGTGGAGTACTTCTGGATGGTCACAATGCTTCTTGGCCTTAGCCAACAAGTCATCTACGTAGGATTCCACGATTTTATGAATTAAATCGTGGAATATATATGTCATAGCTCGCTGGTACGTAGCACCAGCGTTCTTGAGGCCAAATGGCATAACAACATAACAATAGGTTCCCCAAGGAGTTATAAACGTGGTTTTGGCTTGGTCTTGTTTAGATATTCTGATTTGATTGTATCCGAGAATCCATCCATGAGAGACAAGAGTTCAAATCCAGTTGTTGCATCAACAATGACATCTATGGATGGTAATGGGAAGTCGTCCTTAGGACATGCTTTGTTAATGTCTCGGAAATCTATGTAGATGTGTATCTTCCCATTCTTTTTAGAACGGGAACAATATTAGATACCCATTGAGAGTAATCGACTGGTTTGATGAACCCTACTTGTAGGAGTTTTATTATTTCATCTTTCACCATGAGAGCCACCTTGGGTTTCATGGGTCTTGATTTTTGTTTAACTGGTTTTGCATCAGGTTTAGTGACGAGGTTGTGCACTGCAATGTGTGGTGCAACGCCTGTCATTTCCTTGTAATTAAATGCAAAAGCTTTCTGATGTTCCTTGAGGATCTGAGTGTGTATTTTTACTTCTTCTGGGGTTAACGAGGACCCTAATTTCAATATTTTTGGTTCATCCTCCGTTCCGATGTTAACATCAATTGTTTCTTCGATTAAAGAGGCATTACCTTCTTCAAACTCAGGTGGGGCTGGAGGTAAATCCAAATCGTCCCCACTTTCTACCGTGTATACACTAGGTTCCATTATGGGATTTCCACAGTAAGAAGATGAATGTGGGATTAAGGACAAATCTATCGTATGATAGGAGAGATGTAGTGCCGCATAGGCGTTTAAGTAATCCAAAGTGGCCATATCACTATCAACATGGTCTAGGATAGTAGATTCATTTTTGTTTAAAAGAGAATTTGTCGTTGTCTTTATCAATGGTTCATCACGAAGGGATACTATGAAATGGGTATCCTCTAACTTATTGCTTGGAGTAAAACGTGATGCGGAAGTTGCTATTGAATCAGCGAGAAGATTTTCTTCTCGCAGGATTGTTTCAATTGATATGAAGTCAAATTCCTTGCTTAAATCTAATACAGATTTTTTGTAAAGCTGCAAATGCTCAGCTTTGGTTTCATATATCTCAGAGACTTGGTTTGCTACCAATTGTGAGTCTCCTAATACTTTGATGTTATTAATACCGATCCTCTTGGCTAAAATGAGGCCAAGGAGGAGGGCTTCGTATTCAATGCCGTTGTTTGTACATTCGAAATTGAGTTTGAAGGCGAATGGTAGGACCTTTCCTTCAGGGGAAGTAAAGATTACACCAAGCCCCCTGCTCCATAATGACATTTAGCTCCATCAAAATGGAGAGTCCAATATTTAGCTGGGAATATGGATGCTGGGATATTTGTTGTGTTTGCGCATTCTACTTCCACCATACAGAGATCCTCAGCTGGAAGAGAACCAACACCTAGGGAATTTCCCATGCCCACAGAATCAAATGGTAGAAACATTGGTAGATCTTGTTCTAGTAATTCAATGATTTTTGTAGTAGTTCCTAATGATACCGTTTCTACAATGTTAGCCTCGCCTTTTGAGGTTGGGATTGTCTTGACTAGATTCATAGTCTCAAGATCCGTTGTAGGTACCAACTTCTCCTCTGGTTTTGCGTCAGTGGGTTTATTAAGTTGGTTTGTTGGAAGTTCAAATTCGAGTGCACACCTGGCCTTTTCTTTAAGTCAGCTAGGTGTATATCGAAAGGTTTTGGATCGCCTTTGGCTACAAACACCTTTCCTAGATGCAAGAATCTTACTTCTTGGAATAACGTAGAAGGGATTGCCTTCATTCGGTGTATCCATGGTCGGCCGAGGATCATATTATAATTAGTTTCCGATCTATAATATAAAACTCAGTCAAGATTGTTTTGGGTCCTAAGGTGACCGGTAGTATTATAGTTCCAATCGAAGTGGCTTTAAGGCTATCATAGCCTCTCAATGTATTTTGAGTGGTGGAACAGTTTGTTTCCCCATATCCTAACTTTTGAAGGAAAGAGAAGGGGACTATGTTAACTGCAGCCCCATCATCAACCATTGCTCGTTTTACGTAGTTATTATAAACCCATACTTGTAAGTGTAAGGCTGGATCACCTCGGCGTGCAATCTCAGCATCTGTAGGCATTTTACTTATTTCGAATATGAATTCGACATCCTTGTCCGGCTGTCCCGGAGGATGGATATCAAAATCTACATGATTTACCTGTGTTTCAGGAGGTGGAGTGATGTTAATTAAATGACCTAAACCTAATGCTTCTAAAAGAGCAGCCCTGTGAGCAGGAGAGTTTTTTAGTAAATCTAAAAATGAAATGTGTGAGAAGGTTTTTGTTAGGTCGTTAATTAAATCATAGGCACCCACGGGTTTTTCTACTATTTGTTGACTCTTATCTGTTTCTGGCAGGTGACTTGGGCTTGGTTGAGAGAAATATTCTCATGTTCTTGTTATAGCTTCGATAGGTAGTTCAGCGTCTAGTTCTACTAAACTGACTATCTTGGGTCTCGGCTGATTTCCTAATTGTGGCGCAACTGATGGATTTAGTGAAGTCGAGGCTTCATGATCATTGTTTCCCGTCATTGCACCCTTGTTCGTCCCAGTTGGATTTAGTCTGTTATTATCATGATTTGGGAGTGGATCGTTAAAGATCTTGAGGGGAGCATTCTGAGGGGAAACTGCCCCTGCGTGCGTGCTTGGTGGTGGTGACACGGGATCTGCCAAAAACAAATCTGTGAAGAACTGTCTTTGTTCTTCTGGCAAATGTTGCATGAATTTATTGTAGTCACGGCATGTTCTAGTATCATGACCTCAAATTTTGTGGAAACCACAATATGAATTGGGATTGTAATTCCTGGTTTGTTGGTTTGGTGTATATTGTGGCCTAAAACTCTGATCAAACTGTTGCCTATTAGGATTAAAGTTTTGCATTTGTTGTTTCTGGCTTTGATTTTGGTTTTGATAACCAAATGAGTTTTGGCTTGGCCCTTGTATGGGATTTCACCGTTGTTGTTGTTGTTGTGGATGGTTAAAATCCACTGTATTGATTGTTGGGGTAAAGTTGTTGTTTCGTTGGTTGTTTGTTTGTGATGGAGTATTGACAACATTTACCTTCTTGGGCTGATCGGTTACTCCATCTGTTGTTACACCCCGATTTTTGTTAAGGATTTTGGGTCCTTGGTTGACGTTTGTGGTGGTGGGATAATTTGTAGTGTTCTGATTGGGGGTGATTAACCTCCCGTTTGCTCCATATGTCTTACGACCACTATCAATTGCTGCTTGATCTATTCGAAGAGCACTCTCTAGTACTTCATCGTAAGTTCGTAATGGGAACTTCTGGACTTCTTCCTTCACTTCTCTGCTAAGCGAATGAAGGAATAAATCACATAGTTCCATTTGATCCATGTTTGGTGCACTTGCTGAGGAATAAAGGACTGTACGCCACCTTTGGATGAAATGGGTGACAGATTCGTTGTGTTCTTGTTTGATGTGTAAGAACTCCCTGATTCTGTCTTAACAGTTTGTTCATGTCAAATGCCTTAATGAACTCTGATATGAGTTGTTTAAATGAATGGATGGAAGCCTCAGGTATTCTATAATACCAATCAAGAGCGATGCCTTCCAAAGTTTTGGGGAATATTTTAGCAACAACCCCATCCCAAGGGAGTAGTTCTCGTATGGCTGTAGCGTAAGCTTTGATATGCGTGTTTGGATCTCCCTCACCTTTGTACTTGGGTAAATCGGGAAGGGGTCTTGGAAGCATGACGCTTCGTATGGCGAAGTCTAAGGGCTCTTTCAAATATTCTGAATAAGTCCCTATCGCATAGGTTTCGACCATTGATGGTGGTTGCTGAGGGAGTGGTGGTGGGATGGGTTGTTGATATGGCAGCGTATGCGTTAGTAGGGGCATAAGGAAACACCTGTGTTTGAGCAAGCATGCTGGGAGAGGAGAACATATCTCCTTGTGGTGATTTGGAGTACATGTTTAAGTATGACGGGGTATTGTCCAGGAATGGATTGTTTGATACTAGACCGGGAGGAATGGTGTTAGAGATGATGGGCCTAGTTGGCGTTTGTTGTGGATACTGAGGAGGCATGCCTAACGTGCCTACTCCTGTGAGAAGATCTACTTGGCTAGGATGGCGTGGAGGATTGGAACCCCCTGTTTGCACGAATTGTGAATTTTGACTTGCCTGGGCAAGTTCTAACCCTCTCACTTTTTCTACTAACGTTGAAATGACTTCATTTGGTGAAGTCACGATATTCTGCCTTGGTGGCATTTGTTGTATACCATGGTTTTGTATAGGCATGTGATATCCTGCTATGAACTGATCATTATCTTGCCAAGTTTCTCTGAGAGTATTTCCTATATGGAATGGTATAGAGGTATTTTCTTGAAAAGAGACCTCGGGTTGCGTTTGTAAACCTCCTACAGGTGGGTACATACCCCGAGAGCGTTGTTCACTCCTAGGATAACGTATTGATTGTTCATCATCTAAGACCAGGTATGGGTCTGATTGTCTACTAATTTGTGGTCTAAATAGCATCTGAGGAGATGATCCAGATTCTCCGGTGAACATCATATTATTCGAGCCTGAAGGCTCTGTTTGTTGTTTTTGAGGGGGTTGATCTAACTCCTCAGTTTGAAAAGACGAATTATATCTAATTCTTGGAGTTTGTGTTGACAACTGATTAGTTGAGTAGTTGTCACCCCATACCGAGAGTGATGGTGATGATTGCCTATTCTGTTGGGCATAGTAAGCCTCAAGACCCAAGAGGGGTCTGCCATATGCATCGAATCCCGACATATTCGGGGGGTATATGAATACCCAGCAGAATAATGGGAAGGAGCGAAGGTGGATGAGATAAGATGAAACTTCTCAAAGAGAAGGTGAAACAGTTGTTAGTTCACGTCGGGTTCACCAATTTTGTATGCCGGAAAAGTGACAAGCGAGCGTGGGAATCTACAGGTAACTCTTCCACGTACCCGACCTCCCGAGGTCATGCCGAGACAGCCGGTGGGGATGGAATATGCATGGGATGCAGACAAACTAGTTAGGTAATCTAATGTCTTCAATACGCACTAGTGGAATTTACGAATCTAAGGCAAAGAAGGCCCTTCTAACACGAATCGGTGTGATAGATCGATCAGCAGGAGGATGCTCGCTCAAGGCTCCAATCAATATCGAGCTCTGGCGTGATTCGATCTATGGGTTGTGGAATACGTGGAAAATGACCTGGGATAGTTTCGTGTATGTCTCTAGATAAGGTCATATGGTGGATGGTAAATGTAGTCAATTCTATGGACGGTTCTTTGGCCTAGTCCAGAACTCTCTAGCTTTGTTAGCTGTTGTGTCTAGCAAGGATATTTG
Organism: Taxus wallichiana var. yunnanensis; assembly: GCA_018340775.1. NCBI lineage: Eukaryota > Viridiplantae > Streptophyta > Pinopsida > Cupressales > Taxaceae > Taxus > Taxus wallichiana. The sequence goes on from CM031236.1 coordinate 587,992,511, forward strand.
TTCGATGATGATAGGTGGAAGTGGGGTAGATCTGAATACTAATATACGTAGGCCAATGTCTATGTCTGATTGACTTATGGATTCGTTAGGTTGCGGGATTTGTGGATCACAACCGTAGACTCTTGGTTGTTGCGGTCCTGCTATGGTCATGTATGAAATCAAGTCCTAATCCCTAGTATCCAATAATCATATGCTTTCTCAGCTTCTATATTTAGGATCAATAACTGCGCGATCTTCTCAGAGTACCTCACAGGCATTCTTGCAACCTAGATTCTTAGGCTGGTATCTATATCTAGAAGAGTGTCTCCGCATTTGCATTTGTGGGACCAAAGGACCAAAGGTTTGTTCTCTTTCGAACCCTTCTACAGTCATATGTATGTTTTCCTAGGGTAATCTGTAGTTCGGTTGATTTGACCAAAACGTGTGTGCTTGGTCGTCTTCTATATTTAATCCCCTCAACTGAGAGCTGATTTGTCGTAAATCTGTTGTTGTTTGGAAGATTTGTATTCTAAGGTTTTGATCTATGTCAACTATTGCCGTGACGAGATTGGGTTGAGGCACAATTGGCTCAAATACGTATTCCCTGGGCTCCCTGGGTCCCGTGATTGTCATACAAAATGATAATGTAAATCTAACTGCAACAAAGTAAATTTTAACTACGTGGAATAAACCTAGAACATATATATAATTTCTATTTTTGTATTTTCTGAGAAACCTTAAGAATGCAAGAAAGCAGCTATTTAAACGTATCTAGAATTTGACAACTAATATAAAACTTAAAACAAACAAAATAACCGAGTGTAGTTATTTGTCTGTGCAATTTGTAGATCTATTCTAAATAATGAAATAACTTGCTTAATCTATTTGCCAGACTCTCGATCCTACCTCAGAAGTGAGGAATGAATCATATTTTCTCAAAACTATCAATCCCCTGACTTCCTGGCAATATCGAAAGTAAACTTAAGCGAAAAGAAGTGATTATCTACTCTATTTGATATATTTCTAATTTTAGAACTTTGAAAGCTAGAACCTGGATTCTGCAGAATAGTGGTGAATCCAATGGCGTGTATGATCTTGTCCCCTCAGTGTGATTTCCTCGTTCCTTTGTGTTCACGTGAATCTAGAAAAGCGTGTAATGCTAGCATCAACAGAAGTAGATGTTGGGACAAAGGTAGCTCAGAATACAGACTGAATACAATGCGAGTAGGAGAGGGATAGCGCAAGAGTACAGAGCTTGGCTTATGCAATTCCTAGTGGGATTTATTGCGAGTCATGCAACATAAAGCATCCAGAACCTGAAACTATCCTGTTTTGAGGAGCAAAACCTGTAACTTTAATGGATTCCTAAGCTATTTTACTCCAATGGATTGGGTGAAATAACAGTACTGCCTACACAAGATGGGTATGTGGCTTACCAATAGCTGAACAATGCTAACTAAACATGCAAAGGATTGAAACTATGGCTTCTAAGCAAAATAATAAACTGAACTATTGAAAATGAGAGTATGAGAAGTGAATGAGGGGCCAGATCTTTTGTTTGTGCACAAACCATTTATTTATAGCTTTTCATTCACCCAAAGATCAAAACCAAACTGAACTCTAAAACTATAAACAATGGCCAAACACTATTCCAGGGGACCAAAAACATAAATGCAAGCCCAAGTCGGCAAAAAAGCTGGTGAATCGTTGATTTTTACGTGAGTCGTGTTAAAAATGCTTTCTGGAAAACACGTAAAGGACCGCCGCTCTGAGTAGGGCGGTGAAGTTACGAGACCGCCACCGACTGATCGGGCGGTGGTCACGAGACCGCCGCCCACGCAGGTGGTGGTTTCATTTCGACGGGAAAAAGGCCAAGAAAAGAGGGGAAAAGGGAAAACAAAGGACGTAGGGACTAAGCGGGGCATGCGGGATGTTAACGCATACTTGGAGATCTTTCTACGGATCCCGAACACCTTGCGAGGAGACCTGTATCATCATTGGGGCACTTTTCACGTTGTTCCGGGCAGACAAGACTTCTTACAATTTTGGGTACGAGTTCTCTTTATAGAATTTGTGCAAAAGAAGGTTATCTCCATCCCCTTCATCAATCAAATGTTTTACTAAGGTTACTCTCACCCTGGTCAAAGAGGTGTGACCTAAAGTAGTGAGGATAGGTCAACTCCTCTTAAATGTGTTATCCATATCTCAACAAATCTAAGTAACAAAGGGCTAGTTAGATCTCATCCCTAGCTACAAAATGACACACACTATGATATATCTACCTCTAAGTTCCCTGTCAATCTCGTGTTGCTACTCATCTTGTAAAGGAGAATGAATTTAGATACCAACACATTGAATCCACATCAAATACTTGTCGGTGGATATGGGTTGAATTTTCCAATGCGATGGAAAGTGGGGTACATTTTATGCCACGTTGAAAAATGAACGGTGTTTTTAGCACTTTGAAAAACGTGACCCCATTCTACAAAAGGCACAACCCATGGTAATTTTCTATCTTATTGTAATCATTTCCTACACATCAACTACTTATCATGTGGATATGGGTTTGAATTTTTCCAATGCGATGCAAAGTAGGGTGCATTTTCCACAACGTTAAAAAACACATGGTGTTTTTCAAAGCACTTTGAAAAACCCGACCCGTTCTCCAAAAGGTATAACCCATGGTGATCTTCCTCCTTATTGTAAACATTGAATCCAAATTAACTACTTGTCGGGTAAATAAGGGTTCAAATTTTCCAAAGCGATAGAAAAAGGGGTGTGTTTTCCACAACGTTGAAAAATGCATAGTTTTTTTCAACACTTTGAAAAACATGATCACATTCTCCAAAAGGCGCAACCCATGGTGATTTTACTTCTTGTTGTAAACATTGAATCCACATCAACTACTTATCAGGTGGATATGGGTTGAATTTTTCCAATGTGATGGAAAGTGGGTGCATTTTCTACCACATAGAAAAATGCATGATGTTTTTCAACAGTTTGAAAAATGCAATCACGTTCTCCAAAAAGGAGCAACCCACGTTGATTTTCCTTCTTGTTGTAAACATTAAATCCACATCAACTACTTATCAGGTGGATATAGGTTGATTTTTTTTAATGCAATGGAAAGTGTGGTGCATTTTCTACCACGATGAAAAACACACACGTTGTTTTTTAGCAAGTTGAAAAACCTGACCTCATTCTGCAAAAGGTGCAACCCATGGTGCTCTTCTGACTTGTTGTAAACATTTAATTCACATCAAATACTATTTAGGTGGAGAAGGATTCAATTTTTACAAAGTGATGGAAAAAGGGGTGCGTTTTCTGCCACGTTGAAAAACGCATGGTGTTTTTCATCACTTTGAGAAACATCACCCTGTTCCCCAAAAGGCACAACCCAGCGGTGATTTTACTTCTTGTTGTAAACATTGACTCCACATTAACCACTTTTCAGGTGGAGAGGGTTTGAGTTTTTCCAATGCGATGGAAAGTGGGGTGCATTTTCCACCACATTGAAAAACACACGATTTTTTTTAGCACTTTGAAAACCCGTCCATGTTCTCCAAAAGGCGCAACCCATGGTGTTCTTCCTTCTTGTTGTAAACATTGAATCCACATCAACTACTTATCAAGTGGATATGGGTTGATTTTTTCTAATGTGATGGAAAGTGTGGTGCATTTTCCACCACGTTGAAAAATGCATGATGTTTTTCAACACTTTGAAAACATGACCCCGTTCTCGAAAAGGCACAACCCGTGGTGCTTTTCCTTATTTTGTAAACATTGAATCCACATTAACTAATTATAAGGTTGATATGGGTTGAATATTTCCAATGTGATGGAAATTGGGGTTCATTTGCACCACGTTGAAAAACACATGGTTTTTTTCAACACTTTAAAATACCCGACCTCGTTCTCCAAAAAGGTGTAGCCCGTGGTGCTCTTCTTCCTTGTTGTAAACATTGAATCCATATGAAGTACTTGTTAGGTGGAGAAGGGTTCAATTTTTCCAGAGCAATGGAAAAATGGGTGCATTTTCGCCACGATGAAAATGCATAGTGTTTTTCAACTCTTTGGAAAATGCGATCACATTCTCCAAAAGGCACAACCCACGGTTTTTTTCCTTCTTGTTGTAAAAATTGAATCCAAATCAACTACTTATCAAGTGGATATGGGTTGAATTTTTCCAAAGTGATGGAAAGTGGGGTGCATTTTCCACCATGTTGAAAAATGCATAGTGTTTTTCAGCACTTTGAAAAACGTAATCACGTTCTCCAAAGGGCATAACCCACAATAATTTCCCTTCTTATTGTAAAAATTTAATCCACATAAACTACTTATAAGGTGGATATGGGTTGAATTTTTCTAATGCGATGGAAAGTAGGGTGCTTTTTTAGCACTTTGAAAAACCCGACCCCATTCTCCAAAAGGCGTAACCCATGGTGCTTTTCCTCCTTATTGTAAACATTGAATCCACATCAACTACTTGTCAAGTGGAGAAGGGTTCAATTTTTCCAATGTAATGGAAAGTAGGGTGCATTTTACACCACGTTGAAAAATGCACGGTGTTTTTCACCACTTTGAAAAATGTGACCTCATTCTCCAAAAGTGCAACCCGTGGTGTTTGTCCTTATTTTTGTAAACATTGACTCCACATCAACTACTTTTCAGGTGGATATGGGTTGATTTTTTCCAATGCAATGGAAAATGGGGTGTATTTTCCACCACATTGAAAAATGCATGGTGTTGTTTAGTGCTTTTAAAAACATGATCATGTTCTCCAAAAGGTGCAACCCGTGGTGATTTTCCTTCTTGTTGTAAAAATTGAATCCACATCAAATAATTATCAAGTGGAGAAGGGTTTATTTTTTCCAATGCGCTAAGAAACAAAGTTGTGTATTTTGCCACGTTGAAAATACATGGTGTTTTTGGCACTTTTAATAACCATTTATACATTTATACCAAAACATTTACATTGAATATGTATAACATTGCAAAAAAACTATGAGAAGATGAGAAGTTACACTAGAACCAATGAAAACAATTTTGTATTCTTAATGAATGGTAAGCAAACATTTAAACTAAGATCATTCCATTGTAATGTATATGCGTATGAAAGTTACATGCTTCAATGAAAACTTGAAAATTTGAATTCTCTATAATATGTACATTAACTAGAAGTAACATTCACAATACTAGCACATTTTAAATATTTTTCCATTTTAAATATTTTTTTAGTATGTTTTGATGGTATAATTATTATTTACTCTTTTAAAAATGAAAATATACATGTAACCAACACATGTTGATGTCAAAGGTTACATGGAAGTTGTCATTTTGTTACAAAGTCATTTTTATGTCAAAGGTCACTGACAATCTTTTGTGTGAGTGACTCGGCAATTTTTCCTCATCGATGCCTTGGCAGGATGTACATCTTCTTTCATAATTTTTAACAACAGAATTAAAACTTGTTACTTGATTTTGAACACTTATTTATTAGATTCACACATTGTCTCCCAATTCTTAATTTCTAATTCCAACTCTTGAACCTCAAGCTCCAACTCCATCTTCTTCGAGGAAGCATCTAGTAATTGGTCCCATAATTCCTTATTTATCTTTGAGAATTTTAAATATTGTAGTCTAAGTCTTTCACACTCGATTTTATAAAAAATTTCCTTGTTCATTGCATGTTTCAGTTCTATTTCCATACGAACTTATGGGGACGACTCATCTTCTTGTCCAGCTTCAACATTTTTCATTTGTAGGGCTCTCTATAATGTTTTTGAACACATTAGTACTAGGACTATATAATTTTCCATAGTATTTCAGTTCTAGCACTCGTGATGCCTTGCACTTTCCAACATTCTTTTGTCCCATCATCTAATTAAACATGTATTTAAACAACCAATTAATATTTTTTAACATTCAAACCTAATTGTAACCATATACCGTACATGGAAGCAAAACCCAACAAAGTAACCATATACCATTTACCATAATCCACATTCATAGTCACATTAATACATTAAGCATATACACATTAAAAACATCATTATTTATACAATAAATGGAATGTCAAATAACAAGAATTAAAACCATATAATGTGCTATAAATAGAAACACAAACCATATTCAATTTAACAAGAATGTAATACTAAATTATAAACTTCAAACACATTAAAGTAACAACATCATCACACATATACAATTTTCTTCTAATCACACTTATACCACTCTTCCGTATTCATCACATCGCATACTAGATATAACAATTTAAATATATGATCTAAATAGTAATTAATGTGTACATCATAACATCAATCGAAGAAAAACCATATTAGTGTAAAATCACATACATCTAATAATCATACCACATATGTCTATCCATATCATCTATTATGCTCAAAAGGAAAAATTCATCAAATATAAGTAATTTTTGCATACCATATAATCAATATCTAAACATATATTTCTAATATATAAGTTAAATTTGTCAAATATGTAAGTGAAATATTAAATTTCTATGACTCGTATATTCATTTGTTATCATTGTCTTGGGTGGGAGCGCCGGTGGTGTTTTTCCTCAATTGTCACATTGGCTTGCATGCACATCTTGTTCCATACTTCCTTCTTATCTTCATGTGTTTTAAGAATGCTATTAAAGTTCTCTACATGATATGAAAACACATTTTTGTCCACTTCACGCATTGTCTCCCAATTCTTAATTTCTAGTTCTAACTCCTGAACCTCGACCTCCAACTCCATATGCCTTGAGGAAATTTCTCCTATTTCATCCAATATTTCCTTTTTTCGTAATATATAAATTTTCCAATGCAAAGGTTTCACACTTGGTTTTGATATATGTTTATCTTCTTTGTTACAAGTTTCATTTCTAAATCCATACAAACCGACATTGTGGAAGGCTCGTCTTCTTCTTGACATATTTGTTTGTCAGAGTAAAGCGACATATTTGTTTCATAACAATTTGGTTCTTGCACTAGTGAAGCCTTATGATTTCCAGTCTTCTTTAGTCTTGCCATATAAATAAACTCGTATTATAACAATCGATTATTGTCTATTACCATTCAAACATAATGTGAAATGAAATAATGCACTTAACTTATACGTAACAAAATATTATCATGGATGAAATATATATAAATGCTTTGTAACCACATCAAACCCAAGTACGCATACATGGATGTAGAACGTAACTATGTAATGATAAACCACAAGCCCTAATCCATAATACATAAAATTTGAGAAACTAAATGTGAATTATCTCGTGATTAATTACTAAACATGTCAAACCCAAGCATGCATACAAGGAATAAGAACTCAACTATGTAACCACATATCAAAAATAGTAATCTATAATCCATAGTCACATTAATACATTAACTAGATACACAAAGTGACAACATCATCATTTATACATTAAATGAAATGTCACAAAATAAGAAAAAAACCCATCTAATGCATTATAGATAGATCGTAAATGGATAACTCTATGTAACCCATAACCACAAATCATATTCAATATATCAATAATGCAAAGTACTAAGTCGTAAACCTCAAACACATTAAAGTAACATCATCATCATATAAGCATATATACTAATCCAAATCCTCACAATCAATGTTATACATAAACATTTTCATCTCCTTTGTTGCCTAGTGTTAGCAACAAAAATACTTTGCATCATAAAATATAATACATTTCTTCTCATTTATATGAACATAATTTGGCATGATCCAATAATGGGTGGGCAATCGATGTCTTTATCGAGTATGGCGTATTGTCTCAACCTATACCGCATCATCCTAAAAGTAAACCATATAGTAAATAAGTGAATGTAGGTGAATCTCTCGATTAAACACATAATTAAATTAAATCATTCATTACAACTACTTACCTCTTCAAGAGTGTTAAGTCCGATATCACTCAGATCGCAAATGGCAAACCTTTGACACACTCGCCAAAGTGTTTGAAAATGTATTAGGGTAGGGAAATGGAGCAAAGTGGGAACAATGGCCTCGAAATAATCACTTTGTGGTAAATTTGGGGAGTGTGATGCCATGACACTTTGCATGTGTGATACTATCACAAATCATTCCTCTCACGAAAACCATATCATCCGAGATTAACTTGACTTCAGCCCCATCAGAAAAACCTATAATAACTAAAATCTCAATAAAATTTTAATAGGTTTTTCTTAATTTCACAAAAAAAGAATACAAAAAGAAAATGAGAACATTCTATAACTTACCGGTCTAGTTCCACCCTCTCTCGTACTACCAAAGAACAATGTTTTGTCCCTCTCCTCATGTCTCCTCTCATCAACCTATCTCTCCTAGACGGGAAAATAATTTTAAACTTCGGTATTTTTCATCTCCGCCTCTCTTACCTCACGTGAAACTATCTCTCCAATAATATTGAGACCACAAGTTGGTTGAGAAGGGGTAGTCTTATTTCAAATGTCAACCTATAACAATAGAGCCATCAAGATGATTAGAGTATCACCAAAGATAAGGCAACATACATTTTTCAATTCGTGTTAAGTGGTTTTTACTCTCTCTTTTTTCACTACGAATTGAGTGTTCTATCAACGTAGGAGTTGACTCAAGGAAATGTCATAATCCTACGCACGCCTACGGTTAGTATATATACAAAAATACACAAAAATACATTGTATATTTACTTATGAAAGACCAATAATTACTTACGTTATCATTTGTAGGGGGTCAACATATTTGCTACTTGTTCCACCCTCTTCTTTAGCTTCATGTTCATGATAGAATATCAAGTTTTTGATTTCCACCAAAAATTTATATATAAAATACTATACTAATCTTAAATTTACCTTTGTTCCGATATTTGAGTTTTTATTTCCTCTCACTCTCAACCAATTCTCCTCTCTCAGCTTTCACATCTCCGCTGAATTTAGGCACGCATTATATCATCCAACTCCCTATTTCCTTCTCAAATGAGTTCCTCTAATCGATATTTGCATTATTTTTGCAAATGTGATCGATAACCCTTTTCCATTGCAAGTAGAATCGTTGCCTCGAGGATGTAGTTCACATATTCCTCCCTCTTTTACACATATGCCATACTTCTATCTTGAGAGATAGGTGATCATTTTCCGTATGCTTACGACCACACTTACGAGGTTCCACAAAGGGAATATTTTGTTCTACTTGACGATTCCTATTTAGTCCTTGTAACTTGAAAAACCTAACATCCCCACTATCAAAGCACACATGATCCTGCCGTGACAAACATAATGAATATGACCATTAACATATTCAGTTTTATATTCTATGGGTGGTTCATGATATCGATTAAATGGGCTCCAAAGGACCATCTCGATGTATTTACATCAACTGTTGGAGGATCATCTTCCTTTGCTTCCTTTGTGACACTTGCGAAATGCATATGTGCCATGTGATGTGAAGGTACATGTATCTACTGAGTCCAAGTTCATAACTATTAGCCCAACATAAAATATTGAGTATTTTGCAAAAGAGGAAATGTTCAAATGTTCAAATATTATCATCATGGAATATGAGGAAACCTATATGAAAAGACAACAATTTCATAATTGTTATCCCAACAAATGACATAATTGTTCTTATGCGACAAACAATCAACGTTCACAAAGTTATATATTACCATCTCATTATTTATGTCTTCCCCAAAAACATAAGAATAGATTGTGAACATGGATCAGCCCATGTCACCGAAGCTTTTGCATATTTCATTCATGTGCATTTTCATAACCATCGTTGAAGCGACACATTGGAAAACAAGTTAAACTGAAACAAATGGTGTACAAACTTATTTATTCATATTTTGCATTCGCATTGAGAAAATCATTCACAATAAATGATTTGTGATGAAATTAGCCACACAAATTATTTTTTTCAAAAGCTGGATAGTCGACTCTATATGTTTCGAAGTAAACATGAAATGTGAATTACAAGTGTGTTAAAAGAGAAGGGATAAAGCATGATGTATCTAAAATGCCCGGTATATCAACCAACACTATATGATGTATCCTCATATTATCCACAAAATATATAATGTATATGCTATAGACAATTCACATAATATTAGTTATTCACAATCTGATAAATAATGTATGTCTACCATTACACAAAAAGGAAATACACATATATCATATTGAAATGTCTTCCATGGAAATTTCTAGCAATGCTACCACTTCTTGGTTTATAGTGTCCATAGAAACTTGACATACATCTAACCTACCTCTGTTAATTTTTACATACATGTATGAACATTTTGCAAAGTGAGATACACTCTTTAGCACTTGAACTCAAAGAATTGAAAGATTTACATTGTTACATTGATATACACTAGTCATTTGTTTCACAACAAGCATATTGTGATAAAACATAAAAACGTTTTGAACATCGTGGTGTATCGCTTCCTCAATACCCAATATCAACGCCCTATACTCAGCTTGGTGGAAGATCATAGTGGCATTTCTAACAATTTTACCTCTTTCTCTATCTTTCTTCCGTCAGGTCGTATAATATGAACAATGAACATGCAATATTTTTGAGGTATTTGACACTCGATGAATTTCCAATCTCCAAATGGCAACCATGCTTACCATTACAATGGAAAAATATATCGTAAGAAAACATTAAATAAAAATACAATGAACACTTCTAATTTGAATTTTTCAATACAAACATCTCTAATTTAACATATGACAAGGCCCTAAAACATTTTCTCCTAAGTTCATTTATTAATAACGATTTCCTATTGGAGAGTCAATGGATTTAGTTCTTTGTCTAAGACATACAATCTAAATGAGTTAACATCATGTGTTCGTGAGAAACTTCTTTTTGGAAAACATTGTATTAAAACATTGTATTCCTTACAATACTAGAACTTTGTATTTCGTATGTTAGACTAAAGTGTAAATATATTTTGGAATATATTGGAATCGTAATCATGGGTTGATTCCATTCCACTCATTTTCGGATTAGATAAATTTATGTTGTTAACATATAATTAATACAAACACAATTTATATATTTTTTCAAAATATGTTTTCCTATAATTATGAGTTTATAAAGGTAATGAGTAAATATTAAATTTGAATAAATCACTTAATAAATTGATTAGTTTATTATGAATAGATAGATTTCAATCTCTTTGTAATATCAATATCTATAAGCATTTGATTAGTTATAGTGTTACGAATGACATTCCAATAATTGTTATAGCCTATAGTATTGCGAATGACATTCTAAATTTTTTTATAGTTTATTCACTAAATAACCATTGTAATGTATATCTAGTATTAAAATTACATGCTTCAATGAGTACTTGAGTTCTCTATAATTAACTCCTTATCAAACAATATTGGTTTTCTATATTATGTATATTAAGTAGGCTATAGGTGCATCTCTATTTTATTTGAACTCATATTAGAACACTCTTTACACAAATAAATGATTGGAAATGATAATTGCACCAATACAATCCTAAAATGGACAAATGATGATAATCCCATACTTAGTGAATTAGAAAATCGCTATCATTACACATTTCCTACCTAAATATAATTTTAAAATAAATGAATTTTAATAATTTAAACTTTCTATAAAAATATCTAAACATTAGTAGTTTTAAAACTACAATCCATAGAAACACATATTGATACTATGGAAACATATTTAATCCAATGCAAAACATATTTCATATTTAAGCTCGTGTGAATCAAGAATATATTTGAACAACAAATGAAATATATTTATGTTGGTGCGAATCAACATAAAAAAAAAATGAAATATTTATATAGGTTTTTTTCAAACAAATCATAAGTTTTTTCTAACAAAACATAAAAAATAGTAACTATTTTTATTTGTTTTTAGCAGCAAACTTGGAGTTGCTTCCATGTGCAATCTTTTTTACACAATTTTTGGATCTATCGTAGGTTTTATGACTAGAACTCTCATATTTCTTAGCTTATGTGGAGGCTCATAAGAGAGAGCACATCCTCATGAATACGGCTCTATAGTATGGAACTTAGGCTAATAAATAACATAAGTTTCAGAAAATTGATTTGGGCCTTAACCATCGTGTAATGCCCTATTCTACATTACACCTATTCATCCTTTGGCGATCGAGTGCTAAGCATGGAATATCTCTACTGAATAATCTTTATGAACTTAGGATATAAATTGTTTTCCTTATTCTTTGTGGATATGAATTCCTGAGTTCTTTACGACCCTTTTATTAATTAAAAATCTGTTAATCACATTTTTCGTGTGACGGGTAGGGTTCCATTACATATGACACAAATTATACTTGCCCATTTGGCGGAATTTGTTGTTGCATTTTCTATAATGTCTGATATTAGAGGAGATAAGAATAGTTACATGACATCCAAGCTAGCAGTGAGTTTATCAACTGACAAGGAAATTAATATTAATCCGTATTTCTGATATTGTCGACCACGTTCTGCTTGCTTAAGGAAGGGTAAATGGCATCGATTGGGATTTTGGGATAGACAATCTGCGGTTCGAACCCCTCTGAAATAAATAACAATAATAATGAAAGTAAAAAATTTTGAAACAAATAAATTTAAAAAAATGGAAACGGAGTGGAGGGCGTGGGAAGGCACGTGTTTTCTTGACAAGGCGCAGAAATTTTGGTGAATGAAATTAAGTGTTTGACCAATTGAAAGAATGGGACAGCTTTTCTGAGAGAATTGAAGGCAGGTGGGTGAGAGTTGGGTCAGTTTGGCAGGGGGCACCCTCAATGGCTGTCACAGTCTCACCAAATGCATTAAACAATTTCCCTAAACCACTCAATGTTGGACCAGCACACTCCTAGCCTATGCCTATACCAACGTGGAGCGTAGAACTGAACTTTTGCTAGGAGAGTGCCGTGAGGAAGTATCTGGCTATTTGCAGCAGCTACAGGGCAGAGAAGTAAACTTATCCTAGAAAATCAGTGGCCTCCAGAGAGAGTTAAGTGCGACAGCTGCTGCAGGTGATCCCAAGGCACCGTTGGTGTTGATCCTGATGTTCTGGATGCACGTGACCTCAGTCATGATCAGTTGTTGCAAAATCTTGCAGCTGTAGTAGAAGAACTGTATTTGGATAACTACGCCCAGTCCACAGCGTGAAATGATGGAATATGTCATGCAGATGAAAAGATCGAAAAACTTTGGAATGTTGCACGCACTAATGAGAATAAGGAAACTAATGGGAAATTGAAGGGTAAAAATGAAAATCATAATTCAGAGGATAATGAGCAGGTAAAGAAGGTTGTTAGTGAGAGTGAAGAAGATGATAGTGCGTCTGAAGGCTCATCTTCATATAGTAGTGAAGAGGGAAGGTCGTGAAAGAAGAAGAAACGATGGAGCAGGCGTGAGGAGCCTAAAAAGAATTCAAAGAAAAAGGTTGGCAGGTCCAAAAGGTCCAAAGCAAGGAGCAACAGAGATAGTTCAGAGAGTGCATCAGGATCAGAAGATGGTACTGGTTCTTTTGATAAGGAAGGGAGTGACGGGCAGAAATCTAAACTGGCCGTATTAAAAATCTCCGATAGTAGGAAACTTGTGCAACAGTCACCTTTTGAGAGTAATGACTTGTCCGAACATAGTAATTCTGAGTCTGAACCTGTTGGCGCTGAGGAGGGAAAAGAGGATAATAGCCAACCTGTTGAAATTGACAGTGAGGCTCTTATGTTTAAAGAAATGATTGAATCTCAGAAGAAATCAGCAACGGAGGTCTTGAGAATGAGCCATTTGTGGGCCAGCATTCAGCCCAAGATCCGAGGGGCATATCAGCTATGGAGGTGCCCTTCGGCCTAGAGAAGGAGATGCAATTGCGCAGTATGTGCAGCAAGGGAAACGTATTCCTCGAAGAGGAGAGGTGGGGCTGTCAGCTGATGAGATTCAGAAGTTTGAGTCTCTGGGTTATGTCATGAGTGGAAGCAGGCACCAACGTATGAATGCTATCCGTATCAGGAAGGAAAACCAAGTGTACAGTGCTGAGGGCAAACGAGCATTGGCAATGTTCAATTATGAGGAGAAGTCAAAACGTGAACATAAGGTTATGTCAGATCTACAGCGCTTGGTACAGAGGCATATTGGGCAAGATGTTGGCCCAACACATGATCCTTTTGCAGCTAAGGATTCAGAGGTGGCAGATGGTTAGGTTTTTTGCAGAGGATGTCTTAAACTTTAATGGTGTTTTGTACAATTTCTAGACGTTTTCATAAATTGGACGGAATGAGAGCCCAGGTAGTGAGATGAATGGAGGTGCGTATGACTTTAGTACCAAGCTGCTTATAAAGCCGTATTGGAAGATGGTAATGTTGTTGCAGTGAAGAGATTAAAGGAGGTGCAAGGGTCAGGTAAAAGGGATTGTGAGCAGCATATGGAACTTGTTGGAAGGTTGCGGCATTTGAATCTAGTCAGCTTGAAGGCATACTAGTATGCAAGAGATGAGAAGTTGCTTGTTTATGACTATATGGCAAATGGAAGCCTCTATTTCCTTCTTCATGGCAATCGCGGTCCGGGACGAACCCCACTTGACTGGACAACTCGACTGACATGTTGGCTGGTGGATTGACCTACGGGCTAATTTGGAGCGGTGTTCGGAGGATTTTGGATCTACTTCTGAGAAACCCAGGGATGCATGGCAACAATCTTTGGGAAGAGGAGATAGGGTGTTGCCAGAGGATCAGCGAGGGAATGATAATCGGGTGTCAATGCGACCCAACGGACTATGGGTAGAGATGCACATTTCGGACTATACAATTGTTTTTATGAAGTCAAGAGCATGGCCGTTAACAGAGTTTGGACCTTCAGCAGGCTGAGGAAGAGAAGTTGCACAGGTTGTGTTGCTGTTGCCCAAGCCCTGGTCGACGTGCTTGTTGGGTTGGAAGAATTCTAATCAGGCATGTTAACTATACTCTTTGTAGTAGTTTCCTACCTTCTTTCAGTATCTTGAAACGAATTTTCTTTCCTCTTGAATGGCGCCTAGACTAAATGTTTTTGTGGATGTTTATATCGCTACATGATTGTGTTGGTTGTTCCTTTAAATCTCGTTCCTAGTTCGTTGGTTTTGCTTGGAATGTTCTTTCCCCTCTTATAGCTTACTCTGTTTATTTTTGTCTAAATGGGCTACATGCAATATTGAGTGATGCAGTTTAGTTCGTAGGGAAGGAAACATTATTGAGTCTTGTTTGCTTATATGACCCTCTTTAAAAAGAATTTTTGATGGTAATTATAATAGAAGGCTTACTATATGGAAGGTTAAGCCTTCATACCTCTATTTGGTTGAGTAAACACATATTTCTGTTTAGGGCTCTCCTGCTTAGCTAAAGGTAAATTAATAGTGGCGTTGGGTTCTAAAACTTGTTTAATCCTGTGGGCATTCCTTACTTTTTGTTTAATTAGAATATGACATTAGGGTTTTACCTTAGAACTGTACATGGTTGACTTTTGTACCCAGTTCTAGGGGATGAATAACCTGACATCTATTTTGGCCTCTACGTGTTGAGAAAATTACTTACCTACTATCTGGTTCAAACTCTTGTTTGATTAAAGTAAGGGGAAGACATTGTAAGTTTAATTGAATGAAATCTCTACAATTTTATTAAGGGTCGCAAGCAAGCTATTAATAGCTGGACTGAAACAAAAGTTGTAGGTGAATCCATGGGATTGGACTCGT
The DNA here is from genome assembly GCA_018340775.1 of Taxus wallichiana var. yunnanensis. Taxonomy (NCBI): domain Eukaryota; kingdom Viridiplantae; phylum Streptophyta; class Pinopsida; order Cupressales; family Taxaceae; genus Taxus; species Taxus wallichiana. The sequence continues at coordinate 588,008,216 of CM031236.1, forward strand.
GAACTCGTTTCCTGTCAGATGACAGCTGATTTCAGTGATAATATAATAGGTGGCGGTTATATTTATCTGTTTGATATTTGCTAGACTTTTCCTTGATAAGTCCACATGGATCGGGTAAAATTTCCACCTTCATACCATTGTCGAGGAGCTCATAGAACTTCTAGGCTCGACTACACTACGTAACCTTCTTGATGGATATGTGTGTTGGTTCTTATTTTTGTGCTTGCACTCGTGGTAGGGTCTTTTGAGTCTGGGGCATCGTTGGTGTTTTACCCTCTGCGTATCGAATCCCCTTTGTTTTCAAACTCGAATATCTTATTCTTCGAACTTGGTTCCTAAAAGTATCATTTTGTGGCTTTGTTAAGGAAATAAATTTTTATTTTTATTTTAAAATACTTTTTGGCATTGTCGGAAACATATAAAAATTATTAACGACTTTCAGATTTAGCCTTCCCTTATATTATGAAGAGAAGTTGACGATTAAGATAAGGTTTGTTGGAAGAATAATGGCCCTTTTTGTGTCTCATTTGTATGCGTTTGGAAGGGTGGATTTGTTTTGTTAACTAGTACTACGTTTAAGAAATCCTATAAGGAAGTGGTGGTAAACTCCTTGGTTAAAACTGAAACTATAGTTGTTTTCTTTTAGGGCGTCGAACCCTTATTACTATGAAGCCTTCCCCTGAGAGAATTGGATAACGTCATTTTGTTTCGCGCCTACGATCATAATTATTATGTTTTGTCTTCTCTTGGACCCCTTTAAATGGATGGATTGAGTATGGATTCCAATCACGTAAACCATAGGATCACATGAAGGAAATATCAACCCTCTTGACCTTCTTGTTCCTAACCCATAAGGTCTTGCCTTGATTTATGTGATTTTGTTCTTACTTGTATTTTGACTTTCTCCTTCTTTGGATGGTTTAGATTTCTTTCTCTTGCGTATAATTTTAGAGTTGTGGGTTGTGTTTTAATCCATTTTGAATTAGAACTTTCCTTTCTTGATATTGTTAAATGTTAGCTTCTTTGTTGCAATGAGTAGCCTTAACATGCTAGTTCTCGCGAATCGATTCTAGCTAGTATTTTGTGCGAGATAGATTATGCGAGTAGATTAAAGGAAAAAGTTGTAAAGGTTTCATCAGTGCAATTTATGAAGTTCCTTGTAAAAGTTTCCAATGTGAGGTAAATTTTGTAATAGTGCTTGCAAAGGAGTTTAGAAGACCTCTTGCCTTGGGTTGTTCTGAAATTGCGTGATGATGTTGTCTTGTCCTTCTGTAGGTAAACTGGTAACTTATCCTTGTGAGAAATGGTATTCAATCTTTACATTGATATGAGTATTGTAAAACTTTGATCTTGAGAATAAATTGTTAAGTTAAATCTTTCTAAGACTTAGTGACAATATTTTATAAGTAAAGTAAAATGGGTCGGTTAACCCTTAAGAAGCTAAACAAATAATAATTTTATATTCAACAAATAAATGTAGAGGTGATCTACTTGAAATCAAATAATTCCATGAGTGATCAAAATGAAACCATCCCTTGTGAAGTAAAATTTTTATAACTTGATATCCCTAGCTACACTAGCGAACATTATCCTTTTTATGGTGAATTCTTAGAATGATCCTAAGGTGAAACAAATTTCTAGTTGATATAAGATAATAAGATTTAGCAAGTAGGAGAAGACTTTAAGTGAACTACTCTACAGTGTATAAGAAATTAACTCAGTTGGTAAGATGAATTTGAGCGAATCATATATTGAATCCTTCTGAAAACTTAGTCATGAGCTAAAGGGTGTCTTATCAAAATAAATAACCCCTAATCATTTCTTACTGTGGCTTGCCCTAGCTGTGAGAGTGTCATGTGGTTGGGCTTCTATGTTGTTCGTCAAAAAGGGTATTTTGTCCTTGAAAGGTGTGATCGTTTCCATGCTGCCTTTATGGCCGTCCTTGTATCAAGTTGTTCACAGTGTTAGTTGTATCCTTGGTGATGACATGGTTGCGTCATGTTATGTGTCAAGCATGTGAAGTCAAAAAAAAATTATCTTTTCTTTTACTGTGATTGTGTGTGTGTGAAAATTTGTGGGTCGTTACACATCGCTGCAATTTCCAGTTTACGTGGCTTATTCTATTGATGATGGACTATATAGAAAAAAATGTGGACCTTCTAAATCATTCCTCCCTTTGGAATTTGGGAGTTCTCAACGTTATCGCCACGGGATTAGGAGGAATTGAGCTTCGTGTATTCATTTTCACCACCCAAAAAATAAAACCGAATACCACAACACACATGCAAACAAAAATATAAAATTAACGTTAGTACGATACATGAAAAATAGAATATACATCATCTATTATGATAAAATAATCACAACATTAGAAAGCTAATATCGAAAAATTCAATTATCAAAAAATGGCAATGGTATCATTCACTCAAAATGCACCCTTCCATAATATCACAACTATCCATTGTCAAACGGAAGGTTGTGATATTACTGGAGGGTACATTTCTGAGTGGAGGATCGTGGGAAACTTTAAAAACCTCTTCTCATCACATTATACCAACCAACTATCAATGGATAATCCTAAGGGGTAATCCCCTTCATCACGTAATGATAGTTAGGTATATCGATGTGGGATCCTAAGGGGAATGCCGATTCAAAATGCACCGATTCTTGTCTTTGCGCAGAGGCACTTGTCCCTATATGCCAAATTGAGAGTTAGAGTATGATATCACATAATTTTTATATCTTCAACTTTCATTAAACATTCACAACATTACAATTAATCATGAGCCACCATTTCATTGAGGTATAAAATTTCAAATATACGTATTTAAATGAAATAATTGATCATATTAGGAAAAGTTATATAAAAATGTTGTGGAGTTAGGAAACCTAACAAATGCATTCCTACTATTTGAATAAAATATGAATGATTAGAAATTGGACTTAGACACCCTATTAAGCACGAGCCACCAAATCTAAATAGAATGCAAATCGGTGGATATCAAAGTTACAAACCCTCCGATGCACAAAGTTTTAAATCTAAATAAATTATGGGTCCCATTTCCAATAATTAAAGCTAGAAACTTTGTCAACCACCTGACTTTGATTCTTCCACAATGAATATTAAAATGCATACGAACCTTAGGTTGAGTAAGCACTTCTCTAAATATGATTATCTAATATGTGATCACCTTTTTATAATTTAGGATAAGCTAATAAAGTTCAGATTTGAAAGGAAAATTTGGATATAACATATGTAATAAGTTATATTCATTACCTCTTCCTCCTCCCCCAATTTTGGAGATAACTCTAAGGCCTCAACACTATAACTAGTAACTATGGTTATTCTTGTAGACTCCCTCATGAATCCTTAACAGATCTTACCAAGATACTAAGGCAAGTCCAAAGTAGTGTTGCTCAAATGAGTGGGGATCCACCCACCATAAAAGTACCTTGTGGGCTTTTTCAACCCCGAGCTCATACTATAATTAGAAAATATGCCCATGTATCATATGTCCCCATATACGAGCACCACATAATATCCCCTTAATCTCATATAATCACTTGCTAATGAATTCCAAAAAAAACACTCAAATAAGTGAAATATTAAGATAATATGTAGATGCTTCCCCATTAGTATATTCATCATGAACATCTTATAAATCCGTGTCAAAAATAGAATCACTAACCTAATCACCATATTTTATAGAGATAATATATGATAAATTTCATGGTACAAATGTACCAAATTTATACTCATTTATTCCTTGATCTCGCACCACTGACACATGACTATACAAAACAAAGGGAACATCTTTAACTTGTGACAAAATACACATGTCACCATAAGATTTATAATTGCCTTCTAAATATCAATAATTAACATATACATCCTCAACCACACTAGGTAGTAATGTACATTATAACAATATGAGGTTTTTTCCCACCTATCTACTTCCTACCTAATGTCATCTTGAGTGCCATAAATAATGGGTGTACCCACAAATAAATTACCCTAATATTAAAATGTAGATCTCTTATCGACACTAGAATAAAATTAGGATATTGCATGTAAGGTAATAATGATCTATAAGGATCCTTTCTAAAAATAGTATTAAATAAATGACCATTCTAGAGCCAACTCTAAAAAAATACCAGCTTACAAAATGATATAGGATAAGACAAAGTTATGTCTAAAGGAGGTTATATGTTCCTTTTATATACATTGTATGTCTTTAGGGTCTACTAGACCTAATTTAACCTCTCTTTATAGCTATCTAGACTTGGCCTAGTACATATTTGCACCTTTCTCAGGATTTGGACCTAATTTAGCTTCTTCCCTTTATAGTGTATTTGGACCTCTCCTAACACCCTTACCTTTGAGAGATATCTTCGCTGATTATACTTACTTTTTTATACTCGTTTGTATACATTGCATTATACTTTTCTTTGTATTCATTTATTATTCATGTTACCATGAGTAATTTTTAAAATGTTACATGTGGTCGAGATGATGGATCCAATATCCATTCATAACGTAGAAACTTAAGTAAAGGTATCCATATTTCATTATGTTCAACTTCTTAAGAACTATTACTTTATAGTTATTTACCTAGATTTTGGTATAGTAGGTCAATTTCCCAAATCACCAACTCAAATTACACTATAATGGCATGTGATGAACTTTGGGTAGAGTATATGTATACACCTTGTTTTCACTTACTAAAGGTTGAAATCCGTTTGAGAAAAAGGCCAACTTTCCCAATCACTTATTTATATGTGGGGTTTGGGTGTCTACTGTTTTAAGGCACACAAATTCAATTTGTTTATGCCCTACATAACTCGAAAAGTTGAAATACTTCTTGTTCGCACACATTCCCATTTGTACATATCCCACAATATCTCATATTTATTTAGTCATACTTAGTTGGGATTTTAAAATTATATTTCTAGAGGTTTGTGTGGATTTTTAAAATTATAATCAACAACACCAAAATATTTTTTACATAAATTCCAACAAGAAAAATTCATTCATAGCACACATATCTCATCAAAGCTATTTGATGCACCATGCAATGTCGACAACATGGTCGAACAAAGGCTACCTTTCAGCCATTTGAACATAGAGTGAATTAACTACTGTTACTCAATTCATACAAGGGAGAGATCGTACGATATATTTCACAATACCATCATCATGAAACTAAAGAGGGATAAATAACTAAAATGTTAGTTTATGGTGTTATTACACATCATTATGTGTTTTCTATTATATTATTCATTATGAGATCTAAGTTAGTTTTAAATTTTTATAATAATTTAGTATCAAGATCGTGTATGCAAGAGTGGTTGACCTACATAGGCCAAAAATGGAGCTTAATGCAACACAATAAAATTATGTCTATGGCGTTGTGTTTGACTCCTTTGATAGTTTTAGTGACTTTCAACTATATACATATCAATATGTATGCTTTTTTTATGAGGTGGGTTTTGGCTTGGTTGATGGTTGTTACTATTTGTTGTTATTTTGGACATATCAACACATCAACACTTGTCGGTTTTTAGGGGTATTTAATATTGTTGTATAATTAGACATTCTTTTTTACTACATGGTGGTTGTATAGTATTTAGTGGATATTAAAGGATTTCATACCATTAGTCCCTTGACTGCAAGTTAATGTATATGTGAGGAAGCAGTAGCAAAGAAGGCTTGTAAAGTTTCAAGTCAAATAGGAAGTTTTTTCAGTATACAAATTTATAAGTTATCACGTAGTCTAAAATCTTCATGTCTAAAATGTAAACCAAAGGAGATTAACACAGTTAACTCACCCTTCTTGATTGACACTCAAAATATTGTTTGATATTTGCATGGGCTTTGCATGCTCAAGCATGGAAGAGAGTAGCATCAGTTTCCAGCCCTAAATTTGTTTGAATCGAACTCCTTGTTAACTGCAGTTGTGCTTGACATTTTAGAAGCATCAGTATTTTTAGAGGATGAAAGGGAGAGAAAATACATGCAAAGAGGAAGTGGGGAAGTTAATAGTGGCAGTCAGTTTGAAGATAAAGGAAGAGTTATGACCAGGAATACAACCAAAAGAAAACAAGAAAATAAATCTCTGTATCATTTGAACTGATGAATTAATATCTTATTTTTATTACAGGTCAAAATACAATGCCTTACTCCAAGATCCGGCCCCAGGTCTGATTTTTTTAGTATCAAAGTCTCATTTGATGTCAAAATCTCTCTTATAAATATATGGAAAATTATACCTATGCATTTAATGGCAGAGAATCAGAACGTTGGAGTAAATCTGTTAAGGAACAGGTTGAGCGGATTGCAGTCTTCAATGAGAAAGATGATGCCCAAAAGATTATCAAATGATGTATATCTATTTGCAAACATGGTTTGCCGAGAAGATGATCAAACGATGTATATATATTTGCAAAGATGAATTTACTATTTGCAAACATGGGTCACCGAGAAGATTATCAAACGATGTATATCTTATATTTATACACAAGCCACTTCTTATCTTTGGCATAATAATAAACACCGGGGATTTCAAACTTACGGTTGAATATAGAGAAAAACAAATATGCTATCATCTACAACAGACTCCTCTGATGGCTCGCTGAAACAGGATTCCTCCTTATTCGGCATCTTCCTCAAAAACTGTGGTCTTGTTCTTTCCGCCTCGTTTTCTGGTTTCCTTTTGTGCTTCTCTCTCCTCATTTCAGATGTAGGATTTGAATTGATACCAAGGAACAAAAAGATTTATATGATTCATTAGCGGAGAAGGATAGGTGTCACGTACATTAAGAATTAAAAATTTAACAGTTTGTGTCCAGGTCACTTCCTCCGTGCCTCCCCCATACATGTGAATGGAGCATGGTTGTATGCTCACTAGGCCTGTTTCTGGCGTAACATTAGGATATTGGGTGAGCAAGTGGAATGGTCCATGGAAGAGGAGGCACCATCCATGGCGTGATAGGCACCATACATTGGTGAGAATTGAGTGGAGGGTAGCCTCCGACAGTAATGTGTGGTGGTGACTATGTAACAAAGTCTATAAAAAAATCATGAAAGATTGTTATATTCTGACATGACCGTAGATCTTGTATTATGGATCGTACTTATATGAAACTCAACCTACAAAGAAACTAAAATATCTTCTCTTGAGAAAGAATTGGATTAAATGTTTGCCAAATGTTATCTATACAATGTGCATATTTTATGTTATATATAGTTATGAAAAGAGTTATTTATCCCTATATTATTGACCAACTAAAGTTGGTACTCTAATAGATAGCATTAATTACATTTTTATATATTTAGTAATTCTAACCCTAGACATAATATGCTAATTATAGAAGATCACTAGCTAATTTAACAATTATATGTAGATGATTTGTTGCACAAAACCTTTCACATAGGTGCATCTTAGCAATGTCTATAAAGAAGGAAACAATAAGCTCAAAATCTTCATAAAATGATTCTAGGAAGTAAATCTTAATTAAGCACCGATACATAATTTGAGCAATGAATGAAGGAAAGATCAAAGATTAATATCCCCTAACGACTACTTTATTCAACTAAAACATTGATCAGAACTACTTTAGTGAAGATTAGAGATACATGTTCCCCTAAACAATAAAAATCTAAATGATGCACGCCATAGTAGATGAATTTTCAAATGAGGTACATGTGGCTATCAATGTGTTTAGTACATTATTTCCACATTAGTTCATGTGAAATCAGTACATGGTTGTTTGGAAGATACCCTAAATAGAACTATGTTAAATTTGTGGAAAGTAAAGTTCTTTCAACAACCATCAAAGCCAAAATACATATTTCCTAGATGGGATATCACATTAATAATCTTCATGTATTAATGATATGTTAGGATAATATTTATTATTCGAAAAAAGGGTCCTAAACTAAAATAATAAGTAACTCAAAGATCAATCTCCCATAAGGACTAATTTATTCAACCAAAACATTGGTCGAACTACTTTAGTGAAGATTAGAGATACATATTCCCTGAACAATAAAAATGTAAATGATGCACACCATCGTAGATGAATTTTAAAATGAGGTACATGTGGATATAAATGTGTTTGGTACATTATTTCCCCATTAGGTCATGTGAAATCAAGACATGGTGTTTGGTTACCCTACATAGAAGTGTTTTAAGTTTGTGGAAAGTGAAGTTCTTTCAACAACCATCAAAGCCAAAATACATATATCCTAGATGGGCTATCTCATTAATACTCTTCATATATTAATGATATGTTAGGATAAGATTTCTTGGTCCTAAACTAAAATAATAAATAACTCAATAATTATACTTTCACTCACCAACATCATTAACCATGTATGAATCAATGAATCCCTCAAATAATGAAGAAACCCCCCGATGTGTAGTGAATACTAAAGTATGTATAACCCAAAATTAATATCAAATAAATTTTTGTACCTCACAATGACTCTCATCTAGATCCTATGAGAAGTGAGAGACATCTCCAACTACAAAGGAAATATTAAAATAATTGTGTGTCATTTTCAAAGACTTTAAAAACATTGTTTATAAAAATAGAATTGATTTCGCTTATATATATCATGTTTTTAGCTATAATTATGAACTAATTTTGATGTTAAAATAAGTTATATTGATTATCATATATTATGTGGGTAAAATAGAACTCATTTTTGTCCTTGAACATGATTAATTGTGTCATTCTTCTTCTTTTCGTGTATGATTTATTTGCATTTGTTTGAGAGTATGGACTACATGTATGTATTGTTTATAGATGTCTAAAAGTAAAATATGGATATAATGTGTAAGGTTTTAGAAAATGGTATTAGCGTTTTAGAACTATAGTATAAAAATAGCTTAAATTAATGTATATATCAACAATTCCTAAAAAAAATATATATATATATATATATATATATATATATATATATATACTATTTTATTTTGATTAACAATAAAGGTTGTTTATCAAGTACACTACCCTGTAATAAACCATATAAGGGTCTAAACAACCAGATAAAGAAATAAGTACAAAGAAGATTACACAAGGAGCTCAAACCAGAACAAGTGATGGAAAAACATCAGAGAAACCATTAGAACTTGACACAAAACAACACACATAATAAAAACTATAGTGAAACCATAAGATAGAATCAAATAATCAATTGACCACCAGATCAAGATATCCTTTGTACTTGCTCCTTGTGATTCTCTTCAAGAGTGATAAATAATTCTTGTGATTATCTATTTTAGACCGCACCATGTTTCATCTATTGTCCAAACCTTTAATCACACCACAACCATATGTCAAAAATAAATTCTCTCTATAACCCTCATCCTCTTATAATTTCAGACCTTGAGGGAGTCGAGATCAATATAGAGTGAGACAATTTTTTGATGGGTAAAAAAATATCTAGCTTACCCTTCAGAAAGATGTCGATAGTCCACGTCCATCACTTTTCTTCAAAATACTCCTTAATCTCATTCTCCAAAATCAACACATTCTTCATTGATGGGGCAACCCGACCAAGTGCCAAGACAAGTTCAATATTGGTTTCTTCATTTATCGTTGGTGGCACTGCGCTATAATTCAACCATATCTTCTCCATATCCTCTATCTCCATGTCAATTTTCTTTGAAGACACCAAACATGACCTACAAGATTCCATCACTAAATTCAAAATATTTTCCACAACAAAACTTGGCTCACTAATTTCATTATCCTCAAAATCCTCCTTCTCTCGCATCCTTAAATGCCTAGTCATTATCTAAATCTTATAAATAATCTTTTGAGTCTTCATTGAATAAATATCAACCTCTCGAGCCAACCCAAACATCATTATTTTAGTCAATATTTTATCCCATGTCATGGCTCACTCACCCTCCACCCAAATCGATGTCACCTTTAGCCACAATATCATAAGGGGTGAAATCAAGTTTTAGTGTCGCATATTTATGAACTTGAACCAAACTCAAATGTTTGAAAATCCTGATTTTTTTAAAAATATTTATTATAAGCTATTTATTTCTCAAATGGGTTCGGGATAGAACCCATAGTGTACTAGTACTATTTTATCTTCCATTATGTTTTCTAGGTGACATACCCTTTAGACTAGTTTAAATTAAATTAAATTAATTTAGTAGAAGGAACATTCATTAGGCCACCCAAGCCTGTCATATCTCTTAATTAACTTAAAGGGACCTATGCCCAATATTTGTTTATTTAATTAATCTACCAAATACACCCTTTAAAATTAATCCAAGAAGTTTATTTTAAAAACAACTAGGTTTCCCACTACTTAGTTTTTCCAACACATTTAATTTATGCCCCCAACTCCCACGGTTTCTAGTTACATCCACTAATTCCTCTTTTAAATTAATTTTCCCAATACAAATAAAATGTCTATCCCACCAATTTAAAGTTGTAGGATTTAATCTATGTCCTTGGATTCTTTTATTTTTAAACCTATATGATCTTTCAATTTTCCTACAACCATTATTCTCATCTTTATGTTTCTTCTTTCTAATATTGTTCAATTTATTTTTCCTTATTTTTCCATGTTTATCCACAGAAGAGGAAGAAGGCCATGGAGGACATTTGGTAGCTTCACTTCCTTGGTGGACAAATTTTAATGGAGGGGTTTTAGGCTCCCTTTTTTAATTCCACTATCTAAGGTTTCAAATTTTATTTTATTTTATGCATAGTGTATGTGTGTGTACACACACACACACACACACACACACACACACACACACACACACACACACACACACACACACACACACACACACACACACAGGCCGCACACACACACACACGCACACACACATAATCGCACACACACACACAAACATAATCAAACATATATTCATTAGCTTACCAAAATGGAAAACTATTAAAGATTTTGGAGGATGGGAAGCGTAGTCGTGAAGCTGGGATTTGGGGTAGTTGTGTGGTCGTGGCCAAACCAAAAGTGATCTGTGGTGTGGACATGCCCACACCAAAATGTTTATTCAATGTAAGGGAGAGACGGCATAGCAGATCTTCTCCCCAAATTATATTCAGCTATATTCATTTCAAATTCAAAATGATTACCACACAACCGATCATTGAAATCTAATTATATATATATATATATATATATATATATATATACACACCTATAGTTTACTATCTTTAAATATCCGAACATTGAGGGGAAGTTATTACATTATTGGGTTTCTAAATATCTAAACACCGAGGGGGAAATTATTACAATGTTGGGTTTCTAACATTTTATCCGAGATTTAAATATATTTGAATATATGGGGTTAACTATATATATATATATATATATATATGTGTATATGTGTGTGTGTGTGTGCGCGCGCGCGCGTGTGTGTGTGTAGGTATGTATGTATAAAAATACATGCTTCAATTTCTGATTTGAATGATTTTACAATAATAATAAGGATGTAAAGCACCATGAAATCTATTTTTATTAAAAACTTCTTCCTTATTTTCTTCTAAGAAATACAACTCATAAAATGGAACAATAGTGTAATAATTTTAAAAGTAAATGATATATTAAAACCATTCACACTTTTGGGTATAAAAATGCAAGATATTTGAACCAAGAGAAGTTTTCAATGATAAAATTTATTGATTCTTTCATATCACTAATTTATTAAAAATATTGGGATGAGATTTAGCCAAATCTACAACATGTTTACTATATTCTTATTCTCAACGTCTATTGAAATGAGAGAAACTAATGTACCAAAAGAATATTAATTTTTTGAATACAAATATATGCTTATAAATGCAACAAACAAATCTACTTTCTTTTCTTCCACAACTAATAAAATTTGGAACATCAATTAGTAAACAAAATGAACTAATAATTGAAATTATTTTCTCTCAATACAATAAGCTAATCAAATAGAGTATGAGTAACAAATTTATTGAGACTTTAAATACATTCATTCCTTCAAAAATTTATTACAATATAGATGAAAAATCAACCTCCCAATCCCATAATCCAAGCCTTATAATATCCATTTCCATAGATAAAAGCCAATTGGCAAATCCCATTAAAAAGGGATTACAAACATGTAACAAATGCAAGGGTAGGAGTTTACTACGACATGTAGAAATATGTTTACAATATTCCAATCCTTTTTCTTAAAGAGATGACAAAATATAACAATCTTACCAGGTCAAGGGTTCAATATTCTTCTCAAGATAGGATAAGACTTAACAATTATTATAGCATCATTACGAAAAAGTATGCTAAAATTCAAGAGGACCAGCCTCACCAAAATGGGTAACAACATGCCAAATTTCAAATTTTTCTTTATGTGTTCCAAGTATCATTTTCAAGGCTTCCACACCACAAGAGAGTCTTCAATACACAAGAGAAAATGGGCCCGGTTTCCTCCGTAATAAATGGCATCATCACATGCCATCTCCACCAAATGGAGGACATGCTAGCCTCCCTCAAATCCCATGGGAGAGAGAGAGAATGCATACATCACATTTGCACAAGTAAGGTGAGACAAAGGGTGAAAATCACAAACGCATAACATTTCAACACATAAATACCAAAAGAACACCAAAATCACAAGAGAAGAGCCTCATGTTTTCCTTAAAGGGGAAGAGTGGCAAGGATCCCATAATAATCCATAATGTGAAGAAACCATAAAAACACTATAAGAATCTCCAAAATACCCTCCTTATCACTCCATCCCAAACACCAAGCCTCCTCCTCGGGAGGATTTTTAAACCAACTATGGTTTCTTAGCAAAGGATGGAGAAGGAGGTTCAAACCATATGAACAGTCCTTCCACATCAAACCGAATTAGGAGAGGAACACAAATAAAAACCTTCATCCCTTTCCCATCAAGCCATGTGGTGTAAGAGGGGTTTTCCTCCCTCTTCCCCTAAAATTCAAAAATCCACCACAAAATAGGAAGGATGGAGAATATTACCACAACCAAGATTTACAAAGACACCCAAAACAAACATGCAAGTATTCAAGAAACAAAACAACCATTCTTTTCTTTTTCACATTATATCAAAGAACAAAACCAAGAGGTAAGAATGTCTACCTCAAAAATAGTTATCCAACTTCAAGAACAAAACAAGATCTACCAAGCTCCAAGCTCTCTCCAACTCCAATAGTAAAAACAAAAATGAGTAGAAAAATTTCCTACCCCTCTCAACGAGGAGGTATAAAAAGAATAAACAAACAAAAATCCTCACAAATGAGAGGGTGACATGTGTCACCCTTCTCATTCTCCAACAAAATATCCCTAAAATCATAATGAGCATAAAATAAAACACATTTAGGAGGAAATATCCCAAATTTACTAAAAATCCAATAGACCAAAACACTTCATCTTTTAAGAAATCAAAAATGCACACTTACAATATGGTGATAAAATAGGGGTCATATGGGAGAGGAAATCCCATTTGACCTTGAAAAGAGACCCCACTACCCTTAGGTAGTTGAAAGGGCTCATTTCAATGTAAGGAGACCCCTAGTGTAAAAAGAGGACCTTACAAATACCGCATCTAGCTTAAATTCGAGATTGGGAAAAGTTTCTCAAAGGAAGAGGTATTGGGTCCCACCCAAATGATGATTATGTGGTCCCAAACCACTAACAAAAAAATTAATTAACATAAAACACTATTTATGTATGTAATAACCATTAGCTCCCTAAAATAGTTTATCACAAGGCTTAAACAAATTAAAATTATCATATACACATTAGGAATCACCAATCGTGTCTAAAAAATAATATGCCACAAAACAATAGGGCTACACAAATATCATGCATGGCTAATTGACTCGCCCTAGTCATCCATTTGAGATGAAATATTGAAACCCACGTTCTCTTATGTGACCTTTAATTTGCACACTCAATTCATACATTAAATCATACCTTCTGATACAATAAATTAAATAAATAATATCAATAAATCAATCATGGATAATCACGCTAACTATAAAATAATCAATGTCCGTAGGTTGAGCAATAACAACATACACCCATAGTAACTAAATTTATAAGATCCATCTAAGCACTTGCATGATAAATTGAGTTTACAATTATCAACCAATTATATCAAAGGATACAAAAACACTATATATCTTGCCATCATATATGAAGTAAAACTAATTGTATCACAACTTGCTAGTATTAAAAATCATATAATGTAAGAAAATAAGATAATGATCATAATTCTAGATTAGAACTACATGCCCTAATCATCACCTTTGTAACCAAATGACCCATAATGAAACCAAATAATATTCAAATAGTATGTTATAAAATCCATGTCCATAATATAGTAAAAGAAATGATTCAGATAAATGAACACGAGAGACAATATTTAACGTGGTTCACCCAATTTGGGCTACGTCCACCAAGAAGAGGTAGGTACTACACAAGGTTAACCTCTACCTACCTAGAATGAGTAAGTGAAACCCTATTTATAGCATCTAAGATAAGACCATATAAATAGAGACAGGTATCCCAAATATTTGTACAAAACAATGGGCCGAAAAGCCATGGGCCCAAAAACAGCCCATAAGTTACCCATTACCTGATGGGACATTTGATCTTCCCGAGTGTAAGAGAGGAAGGTTCATACTCATGAAATAGGCTCCACAAACATAAAAATTACCATTCATAATATAGCATGAAATGAGACAAATGAACTCGATGCATGAAGAGGAGAATTCATAGAATAGTAATCAAACCCTTTGATCCAAGATGGTAAAGGGTTTGATCTTCCATTACGGAAAATCCTTTATGGATAATAGATTGAGAGGGAGGGATTCATTGTCTTAGCTCAAACTAGGATAATAGATGGAATATTAAACACACCATTATATTTATACACCATTAGAAAGAATAGTTGGATCAAAGGATAGATAGTGGCCACAAGATATATCTATCCTTAGAGGAACCTATTGATCCCAAAAATATATGGGAAGGGTAGGAAGAAACACCTTAATGGCCAAAGCAAGGAACCGTAGAATACACATAAGCCCCTAGTGTCCACTAACATAGATTGATGATGTTTTTTCCATATAACTAGGCCCCCCTATAAGACATATAGAAAACCAGGCTCTAATCTAAGAATGAAAAAAATGCTTCATTAACTAGGGAAATGACCTATTCAAAACCATTAATCCTCCATTTTATTTTGGTGCATTCCCTAACCTGGTCTATTTTTTTGTTTGAAACTAAAAAAACCCAATAAGACTTATCCCACACCTTTTGGTGTATTAATTAGTACTGATAAAATGCAAACATATAAGGGTTTCCATTCACCAAATATGGGGAAAGAGAGAGCATAATCAAAGAAAAATTAACCCCTATGGACCATGTATAAGTTTCATTCATCACGCCCATCCCATGAGCAAGTTCCACTTCCAATATGGTATGGAATAAGGCCGTAATCACATTTCGCAGAGTTTATTTTGTCCTCCCAACCTTTACTTATTTAAATTTGATCTTCTTGATCATGTGTTTTACATGTTATTAATAAAGAAATATTTAGTAGTAATTATAAAATAAATATGGTAAATAGAGTTAAATTAATTACATAAATTATAAATTATAACAACCTTGTTATGATAAATCAATTTAAAGGATTTATTTTCTAAGAGCATATGATTACTATACAATAATGCTACCAATGTTTAACATTATTATTCAGCTTATTGCTATTTAATCTAGTATATTTAAATTATTCATAATCCATCACATAATGTATAATTTTTTTACGAAGGATATGTTGGTACTCAATTTGATCTTGTCTCTGGTTTGTCCTTGAAATTCTTCACCATGCGGGGCTCTATCGTATTTTCTATCTCCCTATATTGATATGCGAAAGCTTTTCCTTCATTTGGTTACCATGATGATTCCTTTCCTTTGGTTGAGGATCACTTAAATTCCATAATTTTTTTCCATTCCTCTGTCCATGTGAAATAATTTGTAACTTGGGCGTAAACTCGGGTTTTTCCCCTTCTATTTTTTCCACAGTCACGTTTTGTTTTCCCTGTCAATTTTTTTTCTTGATATTTATGGAAACGCGGTCCTTTCTAATTAGATGTGGATCAGTGGATCACATTTGGGCCTTATATCATTTCCAAATTCTTTTTACTTAAAGAAAGATTCATTTCCAGGCACAAATGGTGTTTTTCCTATATTTTATAGTTTGATAGGTGTGTTTTCCCCATCAATTTATATCTCTTAGCATTTGTGGATACGTGGTCCTTTCTAATGGATGCAGATCATATGGGAATTTTGAAACTCTAAGGCTCACTTCAACTCAAGTTTTGTCAACATGGAGGGATTGTGCTCATCCGACAAATTTGCCTCTTGGTTTGAACTTTGGAGTTGCGCGCCAAGGAGACGCGTGAAGGTTTCTCGCTACCTTTCCTGGACTTAGACATTTTTTTCCATGTGGTCGGTGTAGCTTTTTCGGACCATGGAAATGTGGAGGACCAAAGTGCTCATGTTAGGATCCACCTCTTGGTCCTATCTTAGTAGTTGTCGTAAGGAGACATTTGTGAGCCCGCACTTGTTTTTGGTCTTCGCTTTGGGAACCATCTCAAAGTTGCACCAAGGAGACACGTGGAGGCTTTCACCGGATCTTCTTTATACTTAAAATTTTCAAGAAACTTTCTAAGGCCTCGGGATATGTGGAGGGCCCACGCCTATTTGGGGACCTCGCCTCGAATTTTATTGTTGAAAGAGCACCATGGGGAAACATGGAATCTTCTGTTCACTCGCCCTTTCTTGGACTTTTAACCGACCAAGGAAAACTATCTCAAAACCTATACACATGGTACCTTTTAATGGTACTTAAACTTTTTCAACAACTCTACCGGACTAGGGCACGTGGTGGGCCTACGCTTGTTTAGGGTCACCACTTTTGGGCACCATATAAAAAGTGCACTAGTGAGACACATGGAGGCATCCTCTGGATCCTTTTATAATAAGACCCATGCTTGTTTGGAAACTTTCCTTTTACCTCACCTTTGCATTTACACAAAGGAAACTCATGATGGATCTAATCTAAAGTTGAGAAGAGGAAGAATCAATAGTTGTTGTGCATTGCATCTGATTTTTCCGCTATTTATACTCTAAGATTCCTAGAGATGCCAATACGCGTTGTTTTTTCCATCATGTTTTGATAAATCCCCTTGTTTTTTTATCTGCAAAGTGAAATTGAATGGATTTAAAGCTTAAATTTATAAGTCCAAGGATTTTTAGGTTGATGTTTTCAAGTTGGAATTGCTCAGAACTTTAAAAATGTCAATTACTAGAGAAGTTGGACGTAGAGAAGAGTTACAAAGGAAAGAATAGGAAAAGGGTGAAATGATGAAGGTCAGAAGTGCAAAGGATGAAAAAGGTTTTTCCTCGATGGTGAAAAGGATTTCTTCAGATCCAATTGTATAGAGCCACCGGAAAATTATTAAAATGGGGATTTCTCACATGAAAAATTAAAAGAATGATTAGAAGGACTGTCAAAAAATTGTGGCATGGCATCCTAGTCATTAGCGAGGGTCCGAGAAATGTGATCAGTTCATGATTTTTCAACTAGCAGTACTATGGGTGTAAATTTGTTAAATGTTACTTTCCGAGACAAATTGGTAACAAACAAAGGTTCCTTGAATATTTTTTTTGGGGAAAAATTTGGGATGAGTGAGTGAGTGAAATGTATAAATGTAATGATAATACTTGCAAAACATCATGGGTTAAATTCATATGAGAGAATTTTGAGAAAGCCTAACTTCCCGAGAGACCATCCGAGAATCCTATTAATTTCCTATGTTTTAGATTTTAAATCACATCAAGTTGGTTACAAGTGTACAACCATTGAAAAACTGAGACTGCTTAAAGAAAATTTCCTCGCGATGAACCTAATGAATTTTGAATTAATATGTGTTAATCTTGAGTCAATTTGTGTCTTCTTTATTTCAGAATGTCTTAAGTAGTTTTTCTTGTTCCTATTGCAATCTTGTGTTAAAATACCTCGAATCAAAAAGGATCTCATCCATGTTATAGTTTAGTGGCATTTTCAATTTCATTATGAGAAGAGCGTTCATCCCGTAATGAGATATACAATTTAAAATCACTTTACTATCATTTTATTGATAAAGATTGTTTGTAAGCCTTTAAGTGTATCTTAGGAATGAGAAACCAAAGTGATCTTAATGTTTAATTTAGTCTTTAGCTCAATCCTTCATGTTAAATTCTTGGAGATTGTGTAAAACCATGCAAATTTGGGTCTCCATTGATGCACACCATCTCGGTTGAAGGAATATTTTAGCTACTCTAAAGTTTTCTATCATTTAGTTTTCCAACTGTTGTTGAGGTTCTCAAAGATCTGGCATAATGAAGTTTATCCTACTTAATCTCCCACCAAAATTATTCAAAAAATAATGAATCCCACCTAAACTACCCCGTTTTCCCGTATGTCCACAAATGTATAAATTCTACCGCCAAAATATGCAAAGCAACTAAGATTCCATAATGTCTTAGTAACCTTTGTCCTTGTTTAGAAAATATCACCATTATTTAGAAGTGATAACTCGTGAGAGTTAAATTTTGGTACATTGATCATATTTTCTCAGTGGTATGCTTTAAATTTTTTTGCAATGAAGGATATATTCATTCTCCTTCACCGACAGAGATTACAAAACGGGTCCTCTCACTCTATTTGACAGCACATCCTAAAGTAGTGAGAATAGATCAAATCCTTAATTAAGGTGTTATCCATTTCTTTGATGCCCAAGTGACAAAGAGTCGATGAATCCCCTCCTTGGCTACAAAACGACTCATAATATGATATGTTTGTATCTCGGTTGTCTTGCTAAACTGTGATGTTGCTTAATTTCCAAGGAAGAATCAATTTAGATACCAACACTAGATTTTGGCTCGGCTCGTGGATGGGAACTCCCCGTGAGTACCGGAAGAACAAATAGTAGACCAAGTGCAAAAATAAACCATTGGGAAATGAAGTCAAAGAACAAGCTTGTAGAGAATAAAAATAATAACCAAATCCCCCAAGGATGAACCGAGAAACCAACAAAATGGCTATGAAGGACTAGGATAAAACAAAACAAAAAACATGAAAGCAAAAAGAAACCATAATGTTGAAAATTTTTACACTTGTGCAAAAATCAGCAACTCAAAACTTTGTTACGATGGATAACATTGGTGAAGTATACCTAAGCTAGGGGAGATCACATTAGATTATGTCATTACTGCTGATTTATTTGAAAGATTACATGAAATCTGCAATTATGTGTGTTGATACAAAACGTAATAGATCACATAGTCTGTAATTTCATGACCATCCTCAGCAAAATAACACAAACCCTGAAGGATAGTTGTGTTGTCTTGATGAGGACATCCAATTTCGAGTAGGTGAAGTGTAAAGTTTTGGAACAACAAACATAAGTGCAAATCACAAATAATTAGAGTTCATTACTAAATGTTACAAGTTCTATTCAATTTTATTTCCTTTAAGATTAAGAAAATCAATTATGTTATTGAGTTGTTTATTTCATTATAGAATCCATACGTAAAGAAGAAATGCAGTAAAGAGATATACAACTCGCTTATAGAATTCAATGATTTATTAACAAGGAGAGTCAAATGTTTCCCACACAAGCCATGGGATGTAACTCAAAAGTAAAGCACAACTACTGAAAGGAAAGTTACACATGCATGAAAAAGAAAGCAAGGAGTATGAGTGAACCCATCATTGCCTTGGGGTTTATGTTCTTCGATTGAAGCATCTTCATCTCCATATTTTGTTTCTCCTTCATCTTTTTATAGAAGCCATTGTACTAAAAAGAAAAAAGTTAACCATCGCACAAGCTCGTGGATCAAACCATATTCATACACTATCCTACTTTTTGCATATGAATCTTCCCCCTAAGTAGAGATGTATTCTACTGAAGGACAAATTTCATGCATGCTTTATTCACTCAACAAGAAGAAAGTGAAAAGAAAGAAGAAAACATGGACTTAAGAGAGCCCAAAAGCCTAAATATTTCCTAACTATTTTCCTAAGTGTGCAAGTATAGGTTGCAGCCAAAAGAGAGAAATAAACAAGTCATAAGTACATGTTAAGAAGATGGAAGAGTGCAACTCAAAGTTCAGCAACCATTTTACAAATGGAAGAAGTTAGAGCTCAGAAGAGATAATGGAAGATAGAAGTACATTTTTCAGTTTGCAAAGAAGAGGGAGAATCAGATTTCAAGAAGCTGACGCTAAAAGTAAAAAGGATTATAGCTGAAACAAGATGAGAGAGAAGATTCTAGAAAAATTTGACAGGGCTTCGCCATGTAAAATCAATATTTTGAGTTTTTCAGATGCATCAAAGCTAGAACAAAAGGAAATAGAGCATATAAATACAAAAGATAAAGGGAACTATACTTTCATCCATTAAATTGAAGTATTTCAAAACATTTATTATAAGCCAACCAGCTGAAGAGAGATGAAGTTACAAGATAAATATACAAGTATAGTTTTCAAATTTATCAGGTATCAACTGTACATAATACTATAGTATAACTTCAAAGTGATCAAAATAAATGCAATATTTACAGTTTTACATAAGGGATGTCGCATTCAAGGCATTCAAGGAGCTACAGGATATTAGATATACTCAAAAAAAAAAAACTGAAGTTGTAATAACTCAGTTTTAAGCTCAAGGTGGTGAAACACAAAATCCCTCAAACTTCGGAAAAGTACAGAGATCAAGTCTGACTATTCAAAAACCTTTTTATAGAGCTCTCAGGTCTAAGACACATCTACAAGTAAGTATGCAGATGCCAAGTACCTAGAAAACATCAAAAGAAAAAATAGTGTAATGATTAAAATGCATACCTAGATAACAACGTTTGGTCAGAAGTTAAAGGGTTCGTAATTTACCGAGACATGCAGAGGAAAAAAACTTACAAACTAAAAATAGTGATGTCCAATCAAGAACAGTTACAAGAAGGATAAAATAGTGATTCAAAGAAAAGGCTACGTAAATTCCAGAAATCATTTTACTAGGACAACAGGTAAAATAAATCCTCAAAGAAAGTACAGATCTTAACTAATAAATGAAGTCACATTATTGCAGAGCTATAGAAATAGAGCAAGGAATGATACTTACTGGTTGTAGTAAAAAAAATGTGAAGACCAGCAAAAGAACTCTCAAGAGTAGGTTTAACTTGATAATGACCAAAGACGTGCGGGAGATCTTCAAAGGAGTTCAAAGGAAAACGGGTATCAGTTTTTTGAAAGTCGAAGTGGTAAGAACCAAATACTAGCGAAAACTCAAGGATCCAAAAACTTACCAATCTCATCAGAAAAAGTGATACTAGACCAACAGAACCAAGCTCCAGGAGAAATAATCATGGTGACCAATAGATCATAGAAAGATAGACACAAAACGTCACACAGAGATCCCCAAATCATAGAATGACCAAGTTTCATAACTCACGGTGGCAACCGAAGGAGGAAACCCCTTACCAGTTACACATAAAGCTCGAACAGAGCGAGAAAAAGGGATACAGACCCAAATGAGCAACCAAAAATGAGTTCGAAGTACAGGCCAAACTAGAAAACAACCAAAGTATTGCAAGTAATCCTTCAAACGAGACAACTGTGATACAAATCAGGCTCTGAAATCTCATACACTCAATGATTGCAGAGAACTCACGATTCAGAAGAAGGATAACAAGAACTGAATGAAATGTTTGATGAAGACCTCCATCAATAAACAAAGATCCAAGTTTTTCTAAATGTCAAAATCTAATAACAAAGTAGAGATACCGAGTCCTTACCTTACGTGAATGGTCCTACGAACCGTAATAGGAGAGGCAGCCATTAATGCAAAAATGAGCTTCCACAAAATAGAATCAACTTGGGAATGTGAATCCAGAGGCATCGAAAGCATGAGCATCAAAATGAAGAAAAATGGTGGCCATTGTAAAAAATAGAACTCCACAGTGGTCATATTTCATGAAAAACCAATTTTCAATGACTACACAAAGATCCCGAAGAGAAAGAATGATAGAGCCGAGCACAGAATCAAATCGATGGCGTCAAGCCAAAATTTTTCCAGAGGCTTTGCCACTCTCAGTGAGCAAATGTGAAATGACAAAAATGGTGGAGTTCGAGTTGTTTTAACTCACCCACCTGAGCTTAGAAAACCTAACTCAACTTGAGTTAATGTTTCAATGGACAAGATCAAGCCATGCAAAGATAAAGGGCAAAAAGGGATCCTCAAAATTTGAAGCAAATCACCATGATCAGATTACCACCGACCACATTAATTGCTGGTTTAAAACCCTAATCATAGTCAAGGATCAACGACATCGAATACAAAAGGTATAGAGATCAATGGCCCAGGATGATCACCAATTTTCCAACAAACTCAACTCAAGTTACAAATGCCACCGACAAAGCATATGAGGGGTGAGTCACCGTGGGGAAGGGGCCAACCCACATGTCCACAATTTAAATCATTGCAAAAGACTTTCAAAGTCTAAACTATAGTCCATCCAAAACAAACAAAGCCAACCAAATTATGCCACAATGATCACCGAAAGGTGAGATATCAAACTATATACCAAATAAACATGCAAAGCCAACTATGTAATTGCCATGTGTGTTATCAAAGGTGGTCCCCTCATCTTACATCAAGAACCATGGTAATATTCAAAGTCTACAAGGTGGCATATTATAGCATGGCATGCACAAAGTCCACAAAGGTGGCCAAACTCGGTAATATAAAGGTGGTCCCCACTTAAAGGAGGTCATTAGCAAGATGTAACTATTGTGACCTTTTGGAGCCAAAGGAGATGTCATCATCGAATATGTACACATGGCGGTGGCCCCACATTGGGTTTTGTTTTGCAAATATTGAAAATATTTTTATTTACTTACTCACAGATAGAGAGTTGTATTTTTTGCATGCTTCACAAGAAGACATAACAAAGAAGAGACAAAGTTGCATGTCATGGAGAGAGACTTGTCTAGAAGAAATTTTATTTTTGGAAAAATTATTCACCGAGCTTTATTAAAATAGAATAGTCAACTTAGTTGATCGAGATGTAATCAAAGGCTATTAATGCTTCTTGTACTAGTTTGTATTATTTTATCCTTTTATTTATTATTAAACAAAGGATAAAATTAGGATGCATGGGTGAGTACACCTTAGGCTATTTTTAGGAAGGGAGGGAAATTAATTTTGCTATATATATTGTGTGCCTTTGTAAAGCACAAGGATGTGTAGAAGAGGACTTTTAGATATATGAGTACTCAAGCAATTTTTTTTTTTTTCCCTCTCAGTGTGAATTATTTTTTGCCTTTCCAAGTTATTTTGCAGCCTTGAGTATGTTACATTAATCTTGTGAATGCGAATTCCCGATCAAACACCTTATCCTACTGAAAATTTAAGTCCTTTTTGCTTAATTTTTGATGTGCATGTTAACTTATTAGTATTATTGTGATCCTCCTCAAGCATAATCAAGTGTTTTTCCCTTAGATATTTTGTAGAAAAAACTATTGGTTTGTGCATCAAGAATCCTTCACAGATCACCAGTGCATATACTTAGTCAAATGCCTCATACACATTTGGTGTATCACCTTAGTTTTAATCATTTTTACAGTCATCTTTTAGTCTAAAACTCCCGTAAAGTAGTTTAGGATACACCAATAAGGAACCGACCTTGATATCGAGACTCACCTCGAAATAGGTATACCCAAAGCCCTAAGGTGTTTCCATTGTATCTAACAAAGAGAGAGATCATTTGTGCAAGCTTAGAAAACCTATAACCATCTCTCTACAGGTTGCCCTTTCGAGATATAATAGTTTTTGGCATGCCCAAAGTGGGACCACGAATCAGATCTATATGTAAACAATAAATTTACTGACAGATTAAAGTTTATTTTCAGGAGCAAGCTATAGGAATTTATTCTAAAGATTTTATGATCTTTTGGAAACTCCGTAAAGCTGATTTCATACTAGTATTACAGCATGTTCCATGCCTAAAGTGACTACAATATCATCGGTAAGAGGAATTCCTTCTAGATTTGTTTCTTTACCTTTGAATTTTCTAGAAGAAGAAGAGTTGGTAATAGTTTACCTTATAATAGACCGGTTTTGGTAACCCTCCTAATATTCCTTCACCACGTATCAATTTCTCAATTAATATTCCATTTTTTCAAATAACCTCCTAGGAATTTTGTGACCTTTATTAATGGCATCCCATTAGTAATCCCAGTTTACCATGATATTTCTAAGTGCTGCCATGAAAAGTTTGGCATCTTTCACGGTGAAAATCGGTTACACCAGCCTTAACATATCAAAGATGTTACATCCCTATGTTTAGTCTATAATATCACTCATGAAGACGTGGCTTTAAGACTTTCAACTACATCTTTTAAAGGGCAAGCCTTACAATGGTATAGAAACCTAGAACTTGGAAGCATAAGAACTTGGGATGACTTAGGTGAAAAATTACTCAAGCAGATTCAAGGATAATTCAGATCATTTGTCTCTCATCAAAAAATTATCTACTATTAAAAGAGCTCCAAATGAATTTATGTCTAGTTTCAATATCCGCTTGCTTAACTTGGGATAGAATTCCAGCAAGTGTCAAGCCTCAAGTGATCATGCTTTCCTTTATTATCTTAGAGCATTAAACAACGATATCTCAACTATGATTCATCAATGGGTGGAGATACACTCCTAACAGCTTATGATATCGCTATACGAGCTGAAAATAGCCTAATTCAAGTTGAAAAATTGGCGCCATGGCCATCAATGCCTTTTACAATAGATTTAGTGCCTATTCCTCAACTTATTACAATCATAGAGCCTATTGTGTTGTAGCTCCATCAAATGATGTATTTAAATCTTTTGGACTATGGGAAATAAATTGACTTCGATTGAGAACAAAATGGCATCACCTAATAGAGCCTACCGTGCTCCTTATCAACCCTATCACAGTAATCAACGAAACAATAGCTATCACCAGTAATCAAAATTATAGGGCAAAGCATTACAAAGAAAGGCTCCTAGTTCATCTAATGCTTTAGTGCTAGTTAATATGGCTATAAAAGAGTCGTGGTCAACCTTGCAATCAACCTCATTTAGCTAAAAATTGCCCAAACACTTTCCTAAATCTTAATCTTGTTTCACAACCTCAATCAAACATTGTTTATGCCTCAAATAGAGGGTGGGCATCAAGAGACTCATGTTCAAAAAGCACCCGAACAAAATTTAGTCGGGTTTTAATGAGAAGGATTTCATTGCACTCACTACTAGGGCTCAAGGGAGGCCTACTGAAAATCAAAAGAAACAAACTAGGCCTATCCTACCTACTGTCACTAACAAGACAACATCTACAACTCCAAAGTCAACTAGCAACCCCGTTGTTACTAAAAATCAGCAAGTGTCCGAGTTGATAAAATTCATCAAAGATAGCTAGAACTCCTGATCTAAGAATACTATTTATACCTCGTATATCCAATGCAAAGCAACAAGGTAATCGCTTTTTCTAAGGCCTACTCTAAAAGAGTTGATTTTGTCTCTAAGACAGCTTACTTCTTTTAACATTGTTGATGTAATGAAAAAGCATAATGTTAACATCTCAATGTGGGACAATCTCAAGTATTCTTGGGCAACAAGATTTACTTTCTCATGAACTAGCTAAGCTACATATTTCTTCAAATACAATAGAAAAATAAGTTCACAAGACAAACATGGTCCTTGGAACGCTTTGAGAAAGACCATATCAAAGAAGTTAAGTGGATGGTTTAGAAAATTCTGAATGCTCATGACATTAAAAAAGCTAGCATTTTATTTATCATTGATTATTAGAAAACATTTAGTTCATAATTACATGGTGGACAAGTGGTGCAAGTAGCAAAGTTATGCCAAAAGCAATTGTAAAAAAATAGGGTTGCAATATGAGCCTACGTAAAGGAGAGTCTTACAACTTGATGGAACTCCAACTAATACGGTTGGTATAATCAAAAATTTAGAAGTGATGTTACATGCTTTCCCAAATGTTTCTATTCTCGCAAGATTTTACTATTGTGGATCTACCTCCATACTTTGCCTTGTGCTTATCTAGAGATTTCACAACGAAAATACGAGGTTATCTCTCTTCGAATTGGTCCTTATTCTTTTCTACACATTATGGAACTAAAGTTACTATCAATTAAGAACCATTGGCTGGATCCCATATTGAGCCTCATTCTCTAAATCCAGAGCTAATTACTCAACTTTAAAGCAAATCTAATTTTGATGATGTAGCTTAGGTTTTAAAGATTAGATGGCATTTTTAATCATGTTTATGGATGAAAAGACATTTGAAGAACATTCTCATGATCCTTTTCAGGAAGTTGAAGAACGTATTTCTGGTGTGTATTGTATGCATGAAGAAAATACACCACTTCCCTTGTTTTCTAAAACAGTAAAATTCTAGCAGAAGGGATTTGGAAGCTTCGTTTTGATGGAGCTAAGAACAAGAAAGGACAGGGAGCAAGTTTGATGTTCACTTCCCCAACAAATGAAAGGTATTTCTCATCTTTGAGTCTCCAATTTACATGTACTTATAATGTGGCTAAATATGAAGCATTAATTCATGGCTTGCTTTGGACAGGAAAGAGAGGTATCATCACATTACAAATCTTTGGTGATTCTGAGTTGGTTATAAATCAAGTAAAAAAATTCAATGTTTGTAAGAATCCACTAATGAAGTCTTACAGACATAGAGTTTCAGACTTAATGGAAGATTTCAACGCCATTAATATTTAATCTATTCCTAGAGCTGAAAACAAGCATGCAGATAGACTTGTAGCAGTTGGTGCTAGTTTCAAAGTGCTGGAACAGATTGAAAATAGTAAAATTTAGCCTCATATTAAGCTAATTGTCAGGCCCTCAATACCTGATAATGATTTAAATTGGTAGGTTTTTGAAAGTGATGATCAAATCTGCAGGTTTTTCAAAGCAGAAGCTGAATTTTTTATAGTAAATCATGATAAGTGACAACATTTATACGGTGATTAGATTGTTCAACTAAAGAAAAATAAATTGCCTTGATGTCTTGTCACTTTTGAAGACATCTTCAAGATCTGATGATTAGTTAATAAAAGATAAAACTAAGCTGTCAACACATGTTGATAACTATGAAGAGATTTCAATTGATGAAGGGAAAAATTTACTTCTTGGAAAGGTATGTTCCTCAGCTAAAAAATAGTCATTTATTAATCTTTGTAGAGAATTTAAAGATGTTTTCACTTGGAGATACCAAGACCTGAAAGGGTTTGATCACATCATACTATCGAATTGTACTCCACATTTTAAACCAATCAGAAAAACAAAGGCTCTGTAAATCTTAGAATGGAACCTCTTATGAGGAAAGAGTTATCAAGTTGATTGAATCGTGTATTATCTTTCCAGCTTAAGTATTCAAGTTGGGTAGCCAATCTTTTCCCGTAAGGAAGAAGAATGGAGAAATCAGATTATGTGTGGATTTTAGAGATCTTTATAAAGCATCATTAAAAGATCATCACCCACTTCCGAACATGGATTAGATTTTTTGAGAACAATTATAAGGTTTAGACAGACTATCTCTTATAGATGGTTACGGCAGCTATAATCAAATTTTAGTTCAAGGAGAAGATAGGTATAAAATATTTTACCACCAAGTGGGGTACTTACGCATACAAAAGAATGCTCATTTTTCTTTCAAATGTCGGTGCAACATTTCAACATGCAATGGACATGTATTTTTGCAGCTTATTAAATAAATGCATCCTTGTCTATTTAGATGATGTGACTGTATTTTCAAAAGATTTCAAGAAAAACTAATGCATTTAAGGAAGACTTTTTTTTAACTATGCAGAAGTTTGGAATATCTTTGAATCCCAAGAAGTCAATCTTTTCAATACATCAAGGTAAATTACTTGGCCATATTGTTTCTAAGAAAGGTTTAGCAATTGATCCTTTCAGAATGAAGCTATATCCCAGCTATCATTTCCTCATCATAAGAAGGCATTGCAAATTTTTCTTGGAAAAATCAACTTTGTTAGAAGATTTGTTCTAGATTTTGCAGCATTGATTAAACCATTAACAACTATGTTAAAGAAAGAGAAAAAATTCTCTTGGACCAAATGAAGGGAGAGAAGGTTTTAAAGCAATCAAAACAGCGATCTCTCAGCTCCTACTCTTGCAAATCCAAATTTCGAAAAATATTTTACAATGTATGCACTTACGGGAGCTGAAACAATCTTAGCTATTTTAACTCAGGTTAATGATGAAAATATTGAGCAATCAATTCCTTTCTTTGGACAGAGTTTACATGATTATGAAACAAGGTACACATTTCTTGAAAAACAAGTACTTTAAGTAGTTATAGGACTAAATAATTTTAAGTACATGCTTTCAAACAATAAAATTCACGTTCTTGTTTCTCTTCCAAGTGTGAAAGATTTCCTCTTAAATAAAGAATTGAATGAGAAAAGAGTAGGATGGAAAATGAAGGTTATGGAATATGATGTTGATATCCGGGGTACTAAGATGGATCGAGGTACAGTTTTATGTGAACATCTAATTGCTGATATGGAAAAATAAGCAAGTCAGCAGAACTGATGATAAAAAAAACATGCTAAAATTGTGTATTAGCAATCAGAAATTATGGTCCAACTAGAAAATCAGCAACCTTAACATGCTCCAGAGATCCAAGAATCAAGGTGGATGACTTATTTGGTTAATTACTTACTAGCATGGCACCTATCCAAAAGGTATGGATAAGAATAAAAGAAGATATTTTAGATTACAAGCAATTCCTTATCTTTCCGTCAATGGTGTGTTGTTCAAAAGGGATATAAATGGAATCTTTCACGATGTGTTGACTATGATAAAATTCATAAAATATTATCGAATTCCATGAAGGACTGTAGGAGGGCACTTCTCAAAGATGTACTACAAACCTTAAAAATCATGAAAGTAGGTTATTATTGGCCTAGCATATTCAAAGACTATTTTGAATGGATTAGAAAGTGTAAAAATGTGCTTTCTTTGTTGAAAAGGAATGTTTAGCTTCATTGCCTTTACGGTCTATTTCATCTTATCAACCTTTTATGCAAAGTGGGGTCTTGACTTTATTGGCATGATAAACCCGCCTTCTTCACAAGGACACAAGTGGATCTTAACTCCCACAGATTATTTTACATGATGGTCTAAAGAAATAGCCTTGAAAGATGCTAATGAAGATTCGATACTATCCTTTTATGAAGGAATAGTTTACAGATTTGGTGTTCCAACAACTATCATATCAAATAATGCTTTAGCATACTTTGTGCAAAGATAATAGATCACCGGGCAACCATGGAATATATCTAAGTTCTTAATCTAATTATTACCCACAAGGTAATGGCTTAGTTGAAAGTACTAACAAGAATCCATTAAGAATCATGGAAGAACACTCAAGGATAATCAAGAGAATAGCATCCGATGTTGAATTCCGTACATTGGGATGACAGAGTGACTCCTAAAATATAGTTGGAAATTCTCCATACAAACTTGTGTATGGAAAAGAAGCAAGAATGCCTATTTTAGTTGATTTACCTGCATTATATTTGTTGCATCAAATGGAGTTACTTGAGAATGAACCATTGCAGGTTTTGTTATGTAGACTTAATGGAATTACAAGAGCTAAGAGATTAAGCTCATTTAAATATGGAAAAGAATCAAACAAGTCAAAAAGATTTTTGACAAGAATGCCAAATTCGAGTCTTCAATGAAGGAGATATTATGTTAAAATGGGATGCTTGATCATGCAAAGCTAGGAAGACACTCAAAGTTTGATACACTCTAGAGTGGTCCTCACATGATTTCAACTTCGCAAGGAACACAATGCTTTCCATATTTTGAAGTTGAATGGAGAGGAACTTCACATTCTTTGTGAATGGTATGTTTCTCAAAAACCGTTATTGAAAATCTTACAGTGATTGTTAGAGCATAATTTCCCTTCACTAAGTGCAGTTTCTACACATTGCTTCATTTTTCAATTCAATAAGTGCATTTGTGCACATAATCCGGTTTACCAGATCCTTTCCCAATTTTAGTTTTGTTTTGGAAAGGTTGGAATTTTTAGTAAAGGAAAATTTTTGTTGCATATTTAGACTGCATGCCCAATGGACAAGAGCAAGGTACTCTTGGTATATAAGCTAAGTGAAGCTTTCCCCATAGGATTTCAAGAAATGTTGACAATTTTTGCACTTGTGCAAAAATGGGAAACTTGAAACTTTTTATAATGGATAGCATTTGTGAAGTATAATCGAGGTAGTGGAGATGACATCATATTATGTCGTTACTATTGATTATTTGAAAGATTACATGAAATCTACAACTATGTGTACTGTTAAAAATGTAATAAATCACATAGTCCCGTAATTTCATGACCATCCTCAACAAAATAACTCAATCCCCGAAGGAAATTTATGTTGTCTTGATGAGGACATCCAATTACAGAGTAGGTGAAGTGTAAAGTTTTGGAATAGCAAACATAAGTGCAGATCATAGAAAATAAGAGTTCATTACTGAATGTTACAAGTTTTATTCAATTTTCTTTCCTTTAGGATTAGGATACTCAATTATGTTACTGATTTGTTTATTTCATTATACAACCCATACAGAAAGTAGAAATGCAGAAAGAGATATACAACTCATTTACAAAATTCAATGTTTTATTCACAAGGAGAGTCAAATGTTTCCCACACAAGCCATGGGATGTAACTGAAAAGTAAAGCACAACTACTGAAAGGAAAGATACACATGCATGAAAAATAAATCAAGGAGTATGAGAGAACCCATCATTTCCTTGGGGTTTCTATTCTTTGATTGAAGCATCTTCATCTCCATCTTTTATTTCTCCTTCATCTTCGTTATAGAAGCCATTGTACCTGAAAAGAAGAAAAGTTAACCATCAGTTATGAGCTCAAGGATTAAACTATATTCCTATACAATCCTACTTTGTGCATATGAATCTTCCCTAAGTAGGATATGTATTCTACTTCAAGGATAAATTACATGCATGCTTTATTCACTCAAAGAAGAAGAAAGTGAAAAGAAATAAGAAAACATACACATAAGAAAGGCCAAAAAGCCTAAATATTTCTTAACTTTTTTTCCTAAGTGTGTGCAGTACAAAGTTAGCTAAAAGAGAGAAATAAACAAGTCATAAGTACATGCTAAGAAGAAGGAAGAGTGCACTCAAATTTCAGCAACCAATTTACTAATGGAAGAAGTTAGATCTCAAAAGAGAGAATTGAAGATAGAAGTACATTTTTCAGTTTGCAAAGAAGAGGGAGAATCAGATTTCAAGAAGTTGAAGCTAAAAGTAAAAAGGGATTATAACTAAAATAGGATGAGAGAGAAGATTCCAAAAAAAAATTGATAGGGCTTCGCCATGTAAAATCGATATTTACGACTTTTCCAGCATGCATCAAAGCTATAACAAAAGGAAATAGAGCATATAAATGCAAAAGATAAAGGAATTATACTTTCATCCATTAAATTGAAGTATTTCAAAACATTTATTATAAGCCAACCAGCTGAAGAGAGATGAAGTTACAAGATAAATCTACAAGTATAGTTTTCAAATTTATCAGGTATCAACTATACAGAATACTATAG
This sequence comes from Taxus wallichiana var. yunnanensis, assembly GCA_018340775.1. Lineage (NCBI taxonomy): Eukaryota > Viridiplantae > Streptophyta > Pinopsida > Cupressales > Taxaceae > Taxus > Taxus wallichiana. Next base: position 588,039,977 of record CM031236.1, read on the forward strand.
TATAACTTTAGTGATCAAAATAAATGTAAGATTTATAGTTTTACAGAAGGGATGTCACATTCAAGGCATTCAAGGAGTTGTAGGGTATTAGATATACTCCAAACAAAAAAACTAAAGTTGTAATAACTCAGTTTTAAGCTCAATGTGGTGAAACACAAAATCCTCAAGCTTCAGAGCAAGTATAGAGATCAAGTTTGAGTATGCAAAGACACGTCTACAAGTAAGTATGCAGATGCCAAGTACCCAGAAAACATCAAAAGAACAAACAATGTAATGATAAAAATGGATACCTAGATAGCAACGTCGGGTAAGGCCGAGACATGCAGAGGAATCAAACTTATAAACTACAATAGTGATGTCCAATCAAGAATAGTTATAAGAAGGATAAAAATACTGATTCAAAGAAAAGGCTACGTAAATTCCAGAAATCATTTTACCAGGCCAACAGGTAAAATAAATCCTCAAAGAAAGTACAGATCTTAACTAATAAACAAAGACACATTATCAGTAAAGAGCTAGAATTAGAGTAAGGAACGATACTTACTGGTTGTAAAAAAATGTGAAGACCAACAAAAGAACTCGAATAGAGAAGGTTTAACTTGAGAATGACCAAGGACATGCAGGGAGATCTTCAAAGGAAGTCTAAGGAAAATGGGTATCGTATTTTGAAAGTCACAAAGTGTTAAGAACCAAATACTAGTGAAAACTCAAGGATCAAAACTTACCAAGCTCATCAAAAAGTGATACTAGACCAACATAACCGAGCTCCAGGAGAAATAATCATGGCGACCAATAGATCATAGAAAGCTAGACACAAAAATGTCAGAGATCCCCAAGTCACATGAATGACTGAGAGATAGAACTCACGGTGGCAACCGAAGGAGGAAACCCCTTACCAGCTTACACATAAATCTCGAACAGAGTGAGACAAAGGGATACAGACCCAAATGAGCAACCAAAAATGAGTTCGAAGTACAGGCCAAACTAGAAAATGACCAAAGTATTGCAAGTAATCCTTCAAATGAGACAATTGTGATACAAATCAGGATCTGAAATCTCATACACTCAATGATTAAAGAGATCCAATCAATAAACAGAGATCCAAGTTGTTTTAGATGTCAAAAGCTAATAGCAAAGCATATATACCAAGTCCTTACCTTACGTGAATGGTCCTACGAACCGTAATGGTGAGAGAGAGGCAGCCATTAATGCAAAAAATAGCTTCCAAAAAATAGAATCAACTTGGGAATGTGAATCCAGAGAATCAAAAGGATGAACATCGAATGAAGAAAATGGTGGCCATCAGAAAATAGAACTCCATAGTGGTCATATTTGATGAAAAACTGATTTTTCAATGACTACACAAAGATCCCGAAGAGAAAGAATGACAGAGCTGAGCACAAAATCAAATCAATGGCGTCAATCCAAAATTTCTAGGGCTTCGCTACTCTTAGTGAGTAAATGTGAAATGACCAAAATGGTGGAGTTCGAGTTGTTTTAACTCACCCACCTGAGCTTAGAAAACCTAACTCAACTTGAGTTAATGTTTCAATGGACAAGATCAGGCCATGCAAAGATCAAGGGCCAAAAGGGATCCTCAAAATTTGAAGCAAATCACCATGATCAAATTGCCACCGACCACATTAATTACCGGTTCAAAACCCTAATCACAGTCAAGGATCAATGGCATCAAATACAAAAGGTACAGAGATCAATGGCCAGGATGATCACCAATTTTCTAACAAACTCAACTCAAGTTACAAATGCCACCGACAAAGCGTATGAGGGTGAGTCACCATGGGGAAGGGGCCAGCCCATGTGTCCATAATTTAAATCATTGCAAAATACTTTCAAAGTCTAAAATATAGTCCATCAAAAACAAACAAAGCTGATCAAATTATGACACAATGATCACCGAAAAGGTGAGATATCAAACTATATATGAAATAAACATCAAAGATGACTATGTAACTACCATGTGTGTTATCAAAGGTGGCCCCCTCATCTTACATCAAGAGCCATGGTAAAATGGAAAGTCTACAAGGTGTCAAATTATAGCATAAAGCATGCGCAAAGTCCACAAAGGTGGCCAAACTCGGTAATATAAAGGTGGTCCCCACTTCAAGGAGGTAATTAGCAGTATGTTACTATTGTGACCGTTTAGAGCCAAAGGAGATGTCAACATCAGAATATTTACACATGAAAAGTGGCCCCACATTGGGTGTTTGTTTTGCAAATATTGCAAATATTTGTATTTATTTACTCACAAGTAGAGAGTTTTATTTTTGCATGCTTCACAAGAAGATAGAACATAGAAGAGACAAAGTTGCATGTCATGGAGAGAGACTTTCCTAACAAGCAATTTTATTTTTGGCAAAATTATCCACCCAACTTTATTAAAATAGAATAGTAAACTTTAGTTGACTGAGATGTAATCAAAGGCTACTAATGCCTCTTGTACTAGTTTGTATTATTTTTTCCTTTTATTTATTATTAAATAAAGGATCAAATTGGATGCATGGGCTTTGTACAGACTTAGGCTATTTTTAGGAAGGGGGTGAAATTTATTTTGCTATATATTGTGTTCCTTTGCAAAGCACAAGGATGTGGGTGAGAGGACTTTTAGATATATGAGTACTAAAGAAATTTTTGCTAGTTTTTCCCTCTGAGTGTGAATTATTTTCTACCTTTCTAAGTTATTTTGCAGTCTTGTGTATGTTACATTAATCTTGTGGATGAAAATTCCCGATCAACCACCTTACCCTGCTGCAAATTTCAGTCCTTTTGCTTATTTTTAATTTGCATGTTAACTTATTAGTACTATTATGATCCTCCTATTATATATATATCCCCCCGTGTAAATATAGTCAAGAGCAGAAGAATATGGAAATCAAGGAAAATCAAAATCCTTCATTTTAGGTTTTGAAAGTGCATTGCATGGTCGAAAACCTGACATTTATTACGTCACCAAGCACCTCTAGTGCACATCAGAAGGTGTCGACATGTGAAAATTCATGCCCTGGCGTAGGTTGGGGGCACACATCAGAAGGTGTCGACATGTGAAAATTTGCGCCCTGGCGTAGGTTGGGGGCACACATCAGAAGGTGTCGACATGCAAAAATTCACGCCCTGGTGTAGGTTGGGGGCACAAAGAACAAAAAGTTAACACCACATTTTTAGCACCTATGGCGCACTTAAGAGTATGTTGACATGAGGATAGTTACACCGAGGCGCATCTTCAGGAGGTGCAACATTCTGAGTGTTGACACCCCAAACTTCGATGTAAAGCAAACCCTTGTGCAGATATTCAAATTGCCATAACTTTTCACAGGGAGCTCGGATTCACCTACCACCATAATGATATGAATTAAATGCAACCTAGATGTGGTTGGGGTAGATTTGGAATTCCTCTTTTCCTCTCTCATTCTTCCTATAAATAGTAAGGAGGGGATTCTTTCTAAAGGTTGGACATTCTTTTTGCCCCTCCCTTCTTCTCTTTGGCAGGTGAATTTGTGATGTTCAAACCTCCCATCTAAAACTGTAATTTAACTTTGCATCTTGGCATTTTGTAGTGTATTGTATCAATCTTTGGAGAAAATAATGCATGTTTGTGGATGATTCTCAACCCTCTCTGTGTTCATTTGCATCCTCTTGATCTTTCACTACAAATTTTGTTATCTATGCATGATCTTGCATTACATTTTTAATGGTTTGTGTTTATTGGCAAGACAGGTGTTCTTCATTCCTCGGTGCATCACCTTTGTTAGTTTAGGTTTTATTTTATGCATCTTCTTACCCTATCTCCTTGGAAAGTTAGTTTAGGTTTTTGAGTAAACCCTCTACATTTTTTTCATGTGCATCTGAACATAGGAATAGGAACCGGCCTTCATCCGGAGAGCTTTTCCGATTTCACAAGGTCCCACACTTGGGAAAAGCTTCATGTTATGCAATCGCACCGAGAGTATCAACCCATCGATTTTTAAACATTCATGGGTGCTATGATTCACCATCAACATCTCCTCAAGATAATCAAGTGTTTGTCCCTTAGATATTCTACGTAAAAACTATTCTTTCGTGCATCAAGAATCCTTCACATATTAGTTGTGCATATACTCATTCAAACCCCTTTTATAAATTTGGTGTATCACCTTAGTTTTAATCATTTTTTTACAGTCATATTTTAATCTCAAACTCCTAGAAATTAGTTTAGGATACACCAATAAGGAACCGGCCTTGATATTAGAGACTCACCTCAAAATAGGTATACCCATTGCACTAAGGTGTTTCCATTTTATCTACGAAAGAGAGATATCATTTGTGCAAGCTTAGAAAACCTGCGGGTATCTTTCTACACAGGTGCACTTTCAAGAAATAACACATAACACTATAAATTGTACAATGGTGTATACCTTGATTATGAGAAATCAATCAAGAAAATGTTTCAAATGCCTCGCCATGAATAGGAAACTCAAGGAATTCCCCATCTAAGTCTTTTAAGAAGAAGGTATGTTCACCAATTTGAATGAAAATTTAATAAGGGCCCATCCACAATGCATCAAACTTTCCATGTTTTCCTTATCCTCATGCATGTTATCCCACAATAGCACAAGATCTCACACACCGAAAGATCTTGGAGTCACTTTTTTATCAAAAACTTCAATTTCTCTCTCGAATTTTACATGCCTCGATGGGATGCCCTTATTTCTTCATCTAACTCAATAATATGATTTATTCGAGCATCATAGGGACTAACCTCTTGATCTTCTAGTTGTTGAAGAAATTGAAATGAAGACAATTACATATGTAGGGGTAGTAGAGATTGAGTTCCATACACCAACTCAAATGGGATTTTTCTAGTAGCTCATTTAATAGTGATTCGATCAGCCCAAACAAAAAATTTCAACTACTCACCCCACTTCCTTTTGTTTAACTCCAAAGTTATTCTAATTATCTTCAACAAATTTTTATTGTTGGACTCTGTTTGTCCATTTCCTTGGGGATTATAATTGGAAGCATATGTCAAATTGATCCCATATTCATGGCACATGGCCACCAAAGGTTTAGCCCAGAAGCTAATGGCATTATCAATAACTATCTTATTAGTCATTCCAAACTTGGAGATAATATAATTCAGAATGAAATCCATGACAATTCGGTGAGTTGATTTCTTGGTGGGGATTTCTCCACCCACTTGGTGAAGTAATCGGTGCTTATTTAAATCCACTTATGGCCAGCACTTAAAGGATATGAAATATCACCAATGAATTCCATTCCCCATTTCCAAAATGGGGCTTTAATTGATACAATTTGCAAAGGAAGGGAGCCTGAAGCTTTCAGTCTTATGGAAAAGCATTAACAACTTTCACATTTTCTTACCATAGAGTGGTGTCTTTGAAATGTTTTTGCCACCAATAACCTTCCCTTAATATCTTATGAGTGTGACTCTTCAGAAAAATGTCTCCACAAACTCCTCCATGGAGATCAACAATTATTTTAGGGTCTTCATCTTCAAAGCAATCCATCTTAAGATAATTCCTCTGTGGTTTTTTCCAAGCTAACCTAAAATAAGTAATGACATAATTTTGGGAAGCTAACGAAGTGGTATTTTCTTATTCTTGTTCAAATGTTTAGTGTATTGTAAATGTTTGAGATAAAAATGATGTTCTTATACCATTTAGAAATTTAACAATTTTTAAGGACATTCAACCTTTCTTCTTTAGCTTCATTTACCTCAATTGTCTACAGATTGCTCTCTCGGCTTAAGTTTTTCCATGCCCAAACCTCGACCAATTTTATTGTTTGGATATCCATATCATAATCTTGCAATTTTTTTACCCATCGAAATATTTTGCTTGAAACCTCTATTTCGATAGGATATCTTTCACCATGGTGTGGGGAACATAAGAAATGACTTTGAACTCGTAATATATGGCCTAAAGACCTTTGTTTCTTTTACTAGAGAAAATGCCTACTTCTCCATGATAGTATACTTTATCTCAGATCCTTGTAATGCCTTACCGAAAAGGCAATTGGTCTTTCAACTCCATCATCCTTCTACAACAACACAGATGCAATAGTAATTTCTAAAGCAAAAGAAATTTTTATGAAAGCCTTCTTATAATTTAGAGCTGCTAAAAAAGGGGAATTATTTAATGCTTCTTTGATTCCGTAAAAGATTGAATAACTGCTTCTTCCCATTTGATACTTTGGTCTTTCTTCATCATGCTAGTGATTAGGATAGTTAATTCAGCAAAGTTAGAGATAAATCTCCTAATAAAATTAATCTACCCAAAAAATATTGAATTCCCTTCTTGGTTCTTGTAATAGGGACATTTCTTATGGCTTCTACCCTTTCAGATCAATTTTTACCCCTTCCTTGGACACAATGTGTCCAAGTACCTTGCTTTCTGAAATCCAAAATGGAACTTCTTGGGATTTAGTGAAATACCACACTCCCTACATCTTAACAACATTTTTTTAAAGTATCAGAGGTGGTCATTCCTTTTTGGAGAAAATAGTCACATCATCTTGATATACAAAGAGTGAAATCAGTAATATAGCCATAGAAAGATACATCTATTTCTCTTTGGAAAGTGGATTCAACATTCATTAGACCAAAAGGCATTCTAACATATACATATGTTCCCCAAGGAGTGGTAAAGGTAGTCGTGATTTTCTCTGATTCCTTCACAACTACTCTAGTTATATCCACAAAACCATCCAAGGTGGATAACTATTCCAAACCATTAACCAATTGTAACATATTGTCCATATTTAGCAGAGGGTAGTTATCCTTCACCGATGCTCTATTCAAGTTTCTAAAGTCCCCACACAACCCTATATATCTTTTCTTCTTTCCGATAGGTACCAAGTTCAGTGCAACCCATGATACGTACACTTGTGGGATGTATTATTCCTCCATCCCTTAACTTTTTCAATTCTTCTTGCATCTTCAAACGACACATATGGGGAAACTTGTGAACATGTAGAAATAATATCCTCTCCTTTTGTAAAAATAAGGTAAGTTTGTTAAGGATAAGGTAAAGTACATGATCCACTTTATTCATTTATCATTGGCTCCTCCATTTGACTTAGGAATATTACTATGGTCTTCTTTTTGAATAATCCTTGGACATATTATAGTCTAAGGTAACATCAATCGTCCATAAAATAGTCTACGCAAATAAAATAATAAAGGGGAACCCCCTCATGATGACTCACCCTTGTTGATTGTCATTGGAGAAAGGGTAACCATGGTCATTTAGGGTTTTACTTGAGCTGCCACTTATGTATTATCATGAACTTTGGTCGAGTTCTATTAACTCTTTGGTAAGCAATGGTTTACATTTTTAGCATTGATTTATGTCTTGTTTCAACTGGAGTGTTGATCTAAATTCATTGAGTGAGTTAACAAGAAGACGATTGAGTTGATTTGGGTAAAAAAACTCAAACCCTAAAATTTTCTCATGGTTCATTTTTGAGGAAAAATTCCGGAAAAATTTCTTCATGTAATTTTATCATTCTCTATCATGTAATTTATCATTTCGTGGCATTATTTGGAGTTTTAACTATGGATCTTAAAAGAAATAGCAGCCATTTTCTTGAGATTTTGAGATCTATTTAAAATCTTTTGGTTCCTTTGAGAATTTTGTTCATGCATTTTTTGGATGTATCTGCTATTTCTACCACAATTTTGAGTTTTCTCGTGATTCGATGCACATAATAGTAGAAGCTTTAAAGATTAATGATATCTTTAGTTTTAAAAAAATTACTTCAAAATTTTTGATGGATAAGGTAATATCATGTTTCATGATTACGGAAAATTATTTTTCTTCAAAATTTGAAACCCTTAAGTTGAGTTTTGAGTTTTTATTGAATATTACATGGTATTGAGCTCTTTCTATTTTCTTTTCTTGTTATGAGCTTAGCCATTACCTTTGATATATTTATTTCTTTTGGGTGCCTTTAATTTTAAATGACATTAACTATTTGAAATAAAATGTTGATTTTTCATTATATCTTTTAGTTCCTTGCAAAATTTGGATAAATTTGTATCTTCCGTTTTGAGTATAAAAATTCTAAGCGTAGAAAAATGTTTCGGTTTTTTTGTATTCAGTAAAATGTGGTTAGAACCTCACTTTAATTTGTGTTAACTTGTTCCATTTTCCTTTATTTTAATGATATTTCATCTATATCTAGAACTAGGTTTTCTTTATTTTTAACTTTAGGCAATAGTTGTATAATCAAGCTCCATTTTGCTTTGATTTGAACTCCCAACCATTTTACTATTCTTGGTGAATGGATGAACTTCATCGTAGTCCTAAACTTACACTCAAACTTTTTGATGGTCCTATTGATACCAAAATCATGTTTGCATTTGTTTCCTTTTCCATCTCTCAAAAACTTAGTTATTAATTTTTTGAAATTCTTTTCACTCAATAATCTTCTTGAACATTTTTATGGTGATTTTAGCTATGTAATTCTATTTTTCTTTATCTAAAATTTACTTTTCATCAAACTATTCATTCTTCGAGTGCATCAAGCTTCATATGAAGATGCTTGTACTCTAGTGAACCTAGAGGTGGACTTTAAAACCAAATATAAAGTTATGTTTTTGTGATTTCTTTTACTCTTAATTCATTATGTTCAATATTTGTACCTACCTACAAACATCTATTATGAAAATATGTGTTTCTATGTGATAGCTTCATAATGTAATTTATAATTCTTTCTATAGAGCTTCAAAGATAAAATCTCTTGCACTTTTACTTAACTTTCATACTAGACATCTCACTCAAAATTGTAACTATGAATGATCTTGTAGTTTGAAAATTGTAGCTTCATTTGAAGCATTTGAAGTTGCTTGAAAGGGTTACTATTATGCTTAGTTGTACTCCATCGATACTTGTTATTAGTAACTAAAAAAAATGCCTAAAAGAAGGTTGTAATATGTAATATTGACTTTAAATAATGACATACTATACATATTTATTTGATCTTCTTACTATGGATGTATTATACTTCATTTTAGTTTCTCCATATATCTCATTGATTAGCCATAAGTTTAGATGATTTTTTCAGCTACATATTATCAATACTTAGTAATCCTTGATGTTCTTGAATTTGTATGCCTCCTTTGGTCACTTCTAAATTGAAATGATATTGTATGTATTGTAATATTTCGTACCTTGATCCTTATGTTGTAAGAACTTTTGAATACTGTACCTTTATATTTTTCAAATCGGAAAGCTTTTGATCTTGTTTGTTCTAAAGTATGTTAAAATATTCAAATGGGCATTTCTAACCTTGTCCTTTAACACTTGAATACTTTAGATTTTACTATGATTTTAAGACTTGTTCTTCTTTTTCTTCTCGTGTCCATACCCCGAATTATATGAAGTTTTACTATGGATCATCAGTAACTATGGAAACTAATATGAATCAGTAGTTTTGATTATGTTTCGATATTGATGCATTATGTACTTATTAGTTATGAATTTAAATGATGGGAAATATTTTTGTTTTATAAATCTGCTACATATAATTGCACACTTTAAGAAAAATAGTTATGAAAAAATAGGCTTTCAACCTCCCTTATATTCCATAAAGACTTTTCTTCTTCCTTTTCTTGTCTAGTTCTTAGAATCACATGTGCTTCGTAAGATAATACTTTTGTTGATTTGGTATCTTGTTCTTTAGATGTACCTTATGCTTGTTGACTTCAATTGATTCATTTGTATGAAATTATTATCTCACATACACATATTAAACATTGAGCTCAAATCGATGACTTTCTCTTCTTCTCTACTCGAGTTATAATGATTGAATGGGATGATGTAAAAGAATAGGATGAATAAATGAAAAAGGATGAAGATAAAAAGAAAAATTACAGGAAATGATGGGTTTTCTCTATATTATTTTCCTTTTAGCTTTGTGTACATGCATCTTTCACTTCAATAGTCATCATTTATATCCCATGACATGTGTGGGAAACTGAATTTGTATCTCTTTATGAATAAATGAAATTGAATTTTGTAATTGAGTTTTCTAATTTCTTTTGCATTTTATTACTATAAATGATGATTATGGAATGAACTAAAAAAATTAGAACATAATTAATCTCATTCAAAAATATGAAATAACAAGAAATTAATGTACATGTAACTAATAATGTACCTTAAACCATGCAAACAACAACTATGTTTGTTGTTTTGGAGTCCAAATCCTAAGGTCCGATGTTTTTCTGCCTTTATCAAGGATGTACATTAGTTCTTCAGGAATTTTGTGTAATTTGGATGAAGACAAACATAGAATAGCAACATACGTGAGGTGTTGTATTCAACAACAACACACATAAGCGCATTTTTCTTTCTTTGAATCACTTACTACAACTTAAAACATTTAAGAAACTATATTTCTTCCCCTTAGTTAAGTTCATCACATAAATTCTTTCCATCTGAAATTAAGTTTTTAGTTGCGTATTTTTGCATGAATGCAAAATTGTCAACAAAGACACTCATGAATCTCTAATTTAATTATTAATTATTCTATCCTAAGGTGAAAAATAGAAAAATGTGTAGAATTTAGGAATTTCTCTCATATATTTATTAAAACCTATAGTTCAAGAAGTAAAAGGTTATTCAAAAGTTTTTTTATAAATGTGATAGAATTTTATACATAGAATCAATAATACCTTATTAATATTCTTGACAATTTTTACACTTGTGCAAAAATGGGTAACTTAATGGACCTACTTAGAGGGAATTCATAAATTTTTCATTATGTTTTAAGTTGTAGTAATTGATTAACAACATGCAATATGTAACTATGTGTGTTGTATTATAGAATGTAACACCTCACATATGTTATCATTCCATGTTCATGTTCAACAAGGAAACATAAAATCCCCAAAGAACTAATGCAATGCCTTGATAAAGGTGGGAATCACACATTAGGTTGGATGTTAAATTCCATAGCAGCAAATAAAGTTACTGATTATTGGTTGCATATGTTCATTATTAAGTTACAAGTATTTTAAATTTGATCATTTCCTATGATTAAGTATTATTAAGTATGTTATTGAGTTGTTTAATTCATTGTGAAATAATTACATATCATAAGAGATGAAAGTAAAAGGAATGTAGACAACTCAATTACAGAAATAATATCATTTATTCATGAGGAAATTTCAATGTTTGTCACACAAGTTGTGGGATGTAATTTATGATTATTGAAATAAATGATGCAAGTACATGAAATTAGAAAAAATAGAATAAACCCATCATTGCCTTGGGTTTTCTCCTGGTCTTCATTTCTTTAGTTCCAACTCCATCCTTGTGTTTTGCATCAGCCTATTCATCAATGTACCTAAAAATAGAAGATAAAAGAATATCAATTAAAGAGCTCTAGGTTTAATTTGTACTCATGTGCTATCTAGTTTCAGGTAAATGGATCATTTAAAGAAAACAAGCATAAGCTACATCAAAGTAAAAATGTAAATTTGACAAAGTATTATCTTACAAAAGCACATGTGACTCTCATAATAATGATAGATGAAACATAAAAAGAATGAAAATAACTTCGATATGGAATACAAGAGAGGCTAAAGTCTATTGTTTTCTAAATTTTTTTTAAAGCATGCAGGTACAAATTGCTTTTAGTACATAAACAATATTCAAGGGTATAAAATAAGAATTCATTCATGTCTTTCATAATGATCAAGATACAAGAGTACAAGTATTCAAAGCTTTATCATTCAATTAATTACAAATTTTCTTGCATAACTTGAGAAAATATTATCAAGTACAATTTTTAGGTACAAATAGGTAAAGAAATGATCAAAATGCCACAAAATTTCAATACTTTTACAGATAAAATATGAAAGAGAAAACAACATGGATTGAATTTTTACAAACCAAAAAGTGAAAAGTAGCAAGTATCAATGATAACATCGGTCACCACTTACAAGTTTTTCTTCTATCAAAGACAATTGGTTACATATTGAAGTATTTTTTAAGGAAAAATAGATTTGTAATAGCATTAAGGTTTTTTTCATAGAACAAATACATCTAAAAGAAAAGTAGAAGTAAGTAGATACATAGTCTAGAATGTAATAGCTTATTCAAACAAACAAAACGAACAAAAATCACACACATTCATGGTTTCAAAATGGAATGATATCACGAGGGAAATAAGAAAGAACGAGAATAATGAAATCTCAAAGTTATGACTATCTACAGAAGTATACCATGTCTTCAGGTTTCATCTTACAATAGATGCTCAAATTAAGAAAACTTAATATATAAATTAATACTAATGAAGTAAGGAAGAGATTAATCATACATTTTTCATCAACACAAAGCTTACTAAAGCAGATTTTAAGTATACAAATTCTCAAGGTTCTATTAAACTGAAAGTGAATTCAAACTTTTGTACAAAAATTTAATTATATGGAGAAAAAGAAAGCTACAATTTGAAGGAAAGGAAGAAAATTAAATATAAGCAAAAGTTCTAGTTTCGAACTAGGATTCTATTGGAAAGGAAACAAATTCCAGAGTTTAGTAAAGAAAACAAATTTCTATTAACATGATCATTTCAAGCCAATATATTTGTATCATTAGATATGGTACTTGAGTAAAGGAAACACTTCAATTCATCTACAAAGCTCAATAATCAACTAAATAGTTTAGGTCACATTTAAAGAGATAAAAAAGTACAACAAAAAGAAGCTCTCATCTTAAGCAACTATTTCAAGTTATATCCTAGTTTATACTTTCATTTTTTAGTCAAGAAGCAACAATGTCATTAGGTTTCATTTAATACTAAAGAGTTCACCATTAAAAAATTAACAATTATACTCATACAAAAGTAAAGAGATAAGAATAGATATAAAATGAAATTTTATAGTTAACAGTTCTATCAAGCTACTTGAAAGATTATTTAGATCAATATTTCAATATATTTCGTCATTTAAGAATAGTCCCAAAATAATGAGAAGTAAAGGTTTTAAGGTCATCAATACAACATGAAGCAGAGATTTTCCATGAATAATGAAGAGAGTCATTGGAATAAGGCTAGCCCAAAAAATACAAGAAAAATAAAGTAAACCGATTCTGAGATGAATCCTATAATGTTTAAACATATGAATCGAAAAAAAAAATAAAAAATTCATAGATTTCCAAGGAAAACCCTTGAAGTAGATTTATACTAATGTGAGTCATATAGTTTTCATAAAAAATGTAGGATTAAAAGAAAAATTGAGCTCACGATATCAAAACTAAATACACATTTTAAATCAAAGTAGAATGAAACAAACCCATTTCATAGGTTTCAAGAAATGAGGATAATAGAATATGCATGGTAAATAGCAGACTTCAAATTGAAATTACAATATGAAATAAATTACTAGTTTCCATTTTCTCGCATGTAAATTTTTCTCTTTCTTAAAGAACATAATAAATGGGTAGGCATAAAATACCTAGAAAAACAAATGGAAATGGAATATCCGGAGCAAGTAGAATAACCAGAAAAGGAAAACATTGGAGAGCCTAATTCAAAATGAAAATACTAGTGCAAAGACAAGTGAAAATTCAGAGCTCTAAACAATAATGAAACAAGGGTTTAGTAATTTTGAACCAAGAAATAGATGAAATTTATAGGATGAAGGAAAGAAAGAGATCCCATATAGAACGAGGTTCCCATTTTATGTTTTCGTGTCTAAGAAAATCATAATGACACATATAGATCAATTGTAGTATAAATCAAAAATGATGAAAATATGAGTCATTACAATATATTTATGAAATGCCTTATGTTTTATGACCATTCATGGTTTCCATTGAAATTTCAAAAATATTTTCAATAGAGAAACAATAATTCACTGTTGGTTACCAAAATTTCAAAACCCACAAAGAATCCTCATGTAACTCCCACAAAAAAATGAAATTCTAGGAACACGCTAAAACCCTAAACACTTAACCCAAAAGATTGTGTCTATTTTTTTTTTTTAAATTTGAAATGTTACAGAGGGTGTCAACCTTTAGTGTATATTAAATTTATTTTCACCAATACTCTTTACTTTATAATGGTTGAACAAATTCTAAGTAAAATGATTAAATATTCTTAATTTATCTCTAAGATCAACTAGGAAGGTGTGATAATTCAATTTCCTTGGTTTAATGTTTAAATTCCTCCACAAATACATTCAAACCCTAAAAATTTACCTTATATTTAGTTACTATAGTTATATTATTTAATAACTTAAGTGTTCATCTCATTATTTTTCTAAAACATGCTAGGAAACATATTAGAGACTTTGCACACCAAGGTAATTAAATGGTCCCATTCACCCATCTACACATACCTTTAATTTTTAGTTAAAACATCTATAAAATATATTCCTTCCAAAAAAAGTAGGGTTGATCCTCAACCCTTAGTTTAATTCATATGTGGCCACTAGATCCTATTGTTCCAAACTAACGCAAAATATCCTTACGAATTTTTATTTAATCTCTTTCCTTACGCAAGTCTCCTCATTTGGTCACTTTTTCCTTTTTTTTAATTTGTAGGTCAAGAGAAGGAAGCCATGGGAGCAAGGAATAACTAAGGAGGAGTCTACAAGTAAAACAAGCATAGATTATTTTAGATTGTAGGTTTATTATTGTAATTTCTTTCATTCAAAGATTGACGGGATTTCCTTTTTAAATCTGGTTTTATTTCAATACTATTTGTATTTGGAGTTCTCTAATTGGGGAAACCCTACCTCTATTACTATATAAGAGTTTGAGTACTTTGAATCTACCATTTGAATATTTATGTTCTTTAAGATATGAGATTATGTATTATTTGTTTCTTTGGAGGTTTCCTCTAAATGTTTACATGCTTAAAATTTTGTTTTGACCAAGTTAAAAATTACACAGGCGTGGATTTACTTTTTTCCGCAGAAAGTGACAAAACCGCCTCTCGAAAGCAAAGCCAAATCTCCTAGGACCGCTATCCTACCTAGGTGATGATTCATGAACTACCACCTTGTTGGAGTGGTGGCTCTGAGACCACCGCCTGCGCATAAGCGGTGATTATGAGACCACCACTGCACATGGCGGCAGCCCTATTCCTTAGAAACAAAACCTAAAATCGAGATTTCTTAAAAAAAAAAGTTACTAGAGTGTTCTAAAATTCATCCCGATCCTAAATTTAAGTGCCTTAAATGTCCATTATAGTATTTAGTTCCATTTATTCATTCTACAATTAAAACTACTCATTTTAAGGCATTATCTATTCTAATAATAGTAACAACAACTACAAGATCATTTTCATTTTGTTCAATAAATTTTTCCTTTCAATTCCAAAAGTAAAAAGGATCTAAATCTACTTCTAATATTGTTATTTTTCCTTACTACCAAATTGCAACATTTCAATATAAAATATACTTCAAATTTGTTGTCTCTTTCCATTTCCACTACGATCATTCATTCAAATAACTCTAACAAATTTGTTCTACATTCAAGTTTACTATATATACATTTTTATCATCTTACAACTTTTATATTTCTTCTTTCTTATTTACAATAATACAATTTCACAATGAAAGTAAACTTTCTTTTCCCATTGAGCATAGCTCATTTATTTTAAAACAAAGAACTTCTTTTCTCACAATCCAAACCAAAAATAATCTTTTACACAAGCTTTCCATCTTGATTCTTTTCTTTCCATACTACAACTTAAAGAGGAGGTAAATTTTACAAATCTTTAATGAACTTCTTCAAATAATATTACAACTTACAATACAACATTTCCTTTAAAGAAAAACACAATATTACAAATCTTCCACCTTGAGTGGGAATAACAATAAGGCTTCTCACAAGAAGGGATTTCTTAAGGACTCCAACAAAAGCTCCAAGCTTCACATCACCAACAAGAGAGCTCCTTCATGATTTTCTTGATCCACAACAAAGATGGGGGAGAGGAAACACTCTCCACCCAACCAAAGTATCCAATGAGGAGGAGAAGCCATCCTCCTCATTGGCCCCCGAGCCCCAACCACATTGCAATGAAAGGTGGATCCAACACATGGAAACAAACAAGCTTCCACAACACAAAACCAAGTATTTCACAACCATTCCAAAACACAACCAACTCAAACTACAAACACAAGAAGGAAAAAAACAAATATACAAGGCTTCTAAATGAAAAGCCAAAGGAGCAAGAACCTATGGGGAGGTCACTTATGCCTCCCATTGGGAGATGGATGCCTACCTTAAAAACCTCCAAGACATATCTTAGAACCCCTACACACTCTTATTCCTCCCTCAAGTATATCTTATGCCTCCCACATAATCTTATGACTCCCTCATTCTCTTATGCCTCCCTCATAAAAGAAACAAGGAAGAAATGCAAGCATTCCTTGTCCAAGGTGGGGGCACCTAACCCAAACTCCCTCCAAAAAATGGAATAAACTCTTATGCCTCCCTACATGAATTATCCCCATAGTTCCCTCCTACTCCACACTTAGGCAATAAATCCAAGCACGTAACAAGTATATCAAAACATTCAAAATAAGAACATACACACAAAATGAAAGAAGAACATTAAGCAAGAGTATAGCTCCTACCTTTCCATGATAGAGCTTGATCTAAGAGTCCCACACCAAGATCCTGAAGCCCAAGAAATCATCCACAAGCACTCCAAAATCCTCTATCTCCCCAAAATGCAATAGCACAAAAGAACTAAGTAACCCCAAACAAGAAAAATGACTTGAATAAATAGAAAAGGGAGAGAGGAATGTGAGGTGGCTCCATGTAGGATTCCACATCACTCATCCTTATACCACCATAGGAGGAAGCTAGTTTTTGTAGCCGAACAAGTGTAAAAATGTTTTTATTTTGAAGGATAAAAAATAAAACTATGTACCCAAGTGAAGATTGGTCACAAGTGAACACATAAAGAAGAAGGGTAAAAACCCTAAAAATAGATAAGGCTAAAAGAGTTAGCAACACCTAAATATAGGTCAATAAATCTTGAAACTAGAAAAAGAGAGAATTAAACCTCATGAAGCAACGACATAATCTGCCTTGAATACGTCTCTATGTCACAAAATCGAACAATGCGACTTCCTTAGATTGGATTGTGGTCAAACCACCCCTTAAACTTTTGCGTCCAAAACCCTACCACCTCCCTACCATGAGACTCGACCAACGTTCCTCATAAGAACAACATCCAACATGCTTTGCACAATGAAACAACTATTACCACCTATCTTAGAATGGAACAAAGTAGGGAAGATCTAGATGAATATTTTATTGGTTATAAGTCAAGAGTTAATGTTCTCCATGTTCTTTTATATTTAGAATATATATAATAAATAATAATTAAATTTATTGATTTTACACTAATACTTAAAAGATGTGTTATAAATTTATAGTTAATATAAAAAAATTGTTTTACTGAAGAAAAAAATCATTTTTTTACTACTTTTATGTTATATTAGTTTGACACTTATGTTACAAAAGAACATCATAATGTAATTCTAGCAATCATAAAAATTATGAATCCATTAAAAAATTAAAGATTTTTTAACTCATTGTTATTCACCTAAATCTAATACTCTACCAACAACGCATTAAATAGGAAATTCCTGGATATTAATTATTAATATATAAATAAGAATAATGGTAGTTCACGTGTTCAAATCCTAAATATAACAACACTAGAAGTGGAAGTTTTGGTTTAAGCATGGGGGTCAGCTTGATCAATATAGTTGTGAAAATATTATAGGATAAAGAAAGTTATAGGTTCTCATCCCAATGTTTGCCATTAGTGAATGTCCTCTTCAAGGATAGTATTAAAATCATAATGGATTCCCTCATTTCTATAATAGTTGCATTTTTCTCTAGAATAAAGATATGCTTTTAATTCCTTATTACATTTATTTACAACAAATGATTTCAAGGAATTATGCAACCAAATAAATTATAGTGCATACAATTTTCCTATTATCTAGAAAAACATACAAGATTAAATTGCTTGTCTAGCCTAAATGAATATTAATCCTATTCATGAATTCTTCTTCATAAGTGCCACAGTTATTCTTACTACCATTTTTTTAGTGGAGGCTACGCTTTTCAATGACTAGAAATTGACCATGTTAAATCTATGTATACCAAGCTAGTGCAAAACCCCTTGGTCTAGTATGTCTCTTAATTATCATAATTAATTACTATATCGACCGAACATGGGATTTTGAGTCTTTAAGCCATGATCATATCACTAAAGTTTCCAATGTAGAGACAAATTAAAAAATCCTCAAAATGGTGTGGTTTTGTGGGCTATAACTACATGTTGTAAAGATTATGTGTTATAATGATTTTTAAGGTGTTGTTATCACCAAATCACAACACCCTTGTGTTTATACAAGTGCATATACTTGAACTCACGGTGTGATTGGATAACATGGGTATTATCTCCAAGTTGTGGGACTTGCTACTTGAGATAGACCTCCAAAGAAAGCTGGTTCTTGCTCCTAAACTACCTGCCACAATCTACTCTAATGTAGGGGAAACTAACTATTCTAATCTAAATTTCCAAGGGAACATGAGAGAGATAATGCATAAAATTAAAGCCTACACTAAAGTGGTGATACACCAGAAAAGGAGGGTGTGAGAGTAGTCTCCAAATGTGTGAAATACAGAGGCAAAGTGCACACTAGAAGAGGTGATGACAGTTCTCCATAATCTAGCAAAATGCATTCACAACAATATTCCAAGCATACATAATGATAATGAATCCCTGCAAGAACATAATAATAGACACAATATTCTTGTAAATAAGGTTAAAGGGGCAAGAAGAATGCAAGAAAACACAGCAGGGGAAGATACATCCACAAACTTGTATTTTATTGCTTCCTGGTATGCACAGTTCAATCTATTACAAGATAAGGGCCTGGATCACCATGCAAGGAGTCCACAACAAGGGCCTGCAACACATTGGCTTCACAAAGAAATTTTGGCAGAGCTTTGCTACAAAACTACCTCCCTTACAATGAGCCCAACACTCCAATTTATAGAAAAATGAGAAGGAAAAGAGAAGGGAAAATGGAAATCCCGAAATCTGTCCTTCAACCACCTATAAGAGGCATTAAATGGAGTAAAATGATTGTATATTACTTGCAAAAGGCTCCCCATACTGTCCCAGGTGCTGCAGCAGAAAGAATGATGACCATGCCTCTTAATTGCACTCCCAACCACCAAATAAAACACTGTTATGAACCCGGCCACGTTTTGTTAAAAATATCAATCAATATCTCATCAAATCCATAATTTATTGATTTTTGTGCATTGGGCTCAGAGCCACGATTCCAATGGTACCAATTTTGTGTGATTTCGTTGAGAAATGCAAAAGTTATGGCCTTCTGAATGCGGGCAGCTATTTTGGGTCCTGGCGGGGGTTTTCTCATCATTCGACGGGAATGAGCATTAAGCCTGACTGGAGCTGAATATATTTCTCTTGATTAAATATACCTACCCTCATCAAAAATAAGAAATCCAATATTTCTCTTAATTGTGGCGTAGAGGACGTCGTGCTCGCTCCGAGAAAGTCCAATTTTGTGAAAATCGGAACTCGAGTCAAAGTTATGGCCGTTTGAAGTTTCACAGGTCAAACGTTGACTTTTGTTCTTTGCCTTCGGCCGCTTCGGCTTTTCACCTCCCTCGCGTCCCACGCATACCTTTTCCAGCTGTCCGGATGAAAATCTCTTGCTTCGCCGATTCAAGCTCCCTTGTTCCTCGCACTAAGCAAAGACACGTGGCGAGATTCCATTCGCTCTCGGCTCTTTCGGCTTTTCACATCCTCCACGTACTTTTGGCCCGGATGTCGCAGTACGAAAGTCCTCTGTTTCAGCTGAACTGGCTGGTTCGCATCTTCCACGCACTTTTTCCCAACCTGTCCTGACTACCGGGACAAATTTCTCTAAACCGCCGAAATGGATTGACTTGCGCCAAACCGGCCGATCCGCGTCTTTCGGATAACTTTGTCCCAATGTCCCAATCATAGCGCGATAACAAAACTTGGCAATTTTTCCCTCTTTCAGCCGGTTCACTTTTTCGCATCCCGCGCGTCCTTTCGTCCCTCCGCTCGCATGGATCGCCCGCAGAAGCTTTTCGGGCCGATTCGCACCTGAGATGTCCCTCATGTCTCGACTGTCCCACGGACTAGGACTTAGCCATTTTTCATGATTTTTTCCCTGGCTCAAGCTTGTTTTCTGTAACTTTTCCACCTTTCTCAGAACTTTCTCTTTTCTTCTTGGACAGGGGAGTTAGAAAAATCGAGGGGACCCTAGAAACATGATTTTGCCTTGCATCAATCTATTTGCACGGGACTTGAGAATTTAATGCATGCTATCAAAATTACCTTGAGGGGTGAATTTTGGATAACAGTGTCATATTAAAATATATTAATATAAATACATTTTTAGTCATAGATCCCCATATATAGGCCATTATGTGAATGTTTTCATATATAGGTATATCATAATGAAAGAACCTCATGTCTAAAAACTTAATTCTTATATACAAAAAGTATCTTCTTTTCTATTGTTATTGTACATTTTCTCATAGAAAAAAAAATCCATGAATTACATAGGTGACAAATGTTGAATTTATTAAATTATTTTATTTCCCTTTTTAATGCAAAACATACAACATAAAATTCCTCATCCAACCTATACATGAATATCAATGTAGGAACAAATTTCTTGTCTAAGAGACAAAAGGTTATGCTTTATGCTAGAATATGAGTAGAGGTTTGAATTTTCATGTTAAAAATTATCAATAAAAATGTCACAAAACCATTTATCGTGCAATTTTTTGGGGTTATAATATTCAATGAATCTATCATCTTGATATAGGATGTTATGTCCACTCGATGTGTGAGTGAATTAATTAAAAATGTGATCCAAAGTGATACAATGATTTCTACGACATATGTGACATGGAATACTTAAAATAAAATTATGTAGAGGATGTGATATTTGTGACATCATCTCATCCAATGCATGTGATGAATAGTGTTCGTAAGAGAACAAGATTATGTTGCATGTGATTCCCTCTTAGAATCAATCTTGGTACATGAAGTGTGCAGAAAAAGGATGCTTTATTCTACTTTAAAGACTTGAATCATGGTTGTTCAATAATATTCATCTTAATCTATAAAATATACATTGCAGTGATTTTATGAGTCTTTATAATTTTAGTTTCACTCCTATATTTGTTCATTTTATACTATGGATGTTGATGAAGCTCTATTTTTGTTTCTCTAACATTCACTTAGATTTTGCTTTATAATTTACAAACCTTGTACCTTCTTGAGTTTTCCCTTCAAATGGTAAGGTAACAATCTTACTTTCCTCTTTAAAATAAATCTTTACACAATATAAAAATAATTACTTTGAAGGATTCCTCTAGGATATTAACAAGGATAAATGGATTTATTTTGTAATGCCCCATTCGACATTACCCCATTCTTGACATGACGACCCTGTTGCTAAACATGGGAGGTTGTGTGTGTGTGCTCCCATTGACCGTTTTTGACTTCATCTTTGTCGCAGTGAAGATTTTGCACCCTCCCTCTCCTTCTTGCCTTCTCGGGTCATTGTCGACACCTCAATTATGGACCTTGTAGCATCATGTATGATTATCCTGTTAAAGGAAAATCTTGTTCTCGCTTCTTCGAGCTGCCTATTGATCGTTATTAATATGATTGATTCTTATTATCTTATTTTAGGTTGTAAAAATAATAATAATAATGATAATAATAATACTATTATTTAATTGTCGATTGACGATTAATTTATTTTGTGTCGATTTTTCATGAATATTATTAGTTACCTTTAAGCCATTTTATTTCACCTTTATTCGCTCTCATGCCTGAGCCTCGTTTCACACAAAAGGAGCTTGTTGTTGGTGGTGCCATTGTTTAAGGCGTGGTGTTTGTGTTAATGTTTAATGTTCCTCCTTAGCCGTCTAGGCATCGTTGCAAGCCTTGTAAATATAGATTTTGTTGATAAAAATGTTTTTATTAATTTGTGGAGGTATCCACCTACCCCACCATTTATTCTTTCCCATGCTGGCCGTAATACACTTGTTTTATTTTATTTTGATTATTGAAAAGACCTGGTCTTTAGTTGTATGCATTTGGAGGTGGAATACCTGTCATTCCATCTTGTCTTCTTTAAGAAAAATGTGTGTTGGACTCCAGCTGGTAGGAGAGCTAACCACCGTTTTAATGAAACCTACCCTGCTCCCATTTATTTCTTTATTTCCTTTCTCATGCCATGCCTTGGCTCTCAGTTTGATGGAAGGAAATGTCAAAAAGGAAACTGGAAGTTTGTCTACTCTACATTTATTTTCTTTCGGTGGTTAAAACACCAGGCCTTGCCGAAGGAATGTGTTTGGCGTGGGTTTGTGGGGTTCGTTTTTATTATTTTAAATTTTTTTAGAAAATGAAATGCATTTTCTAATGCACTGTCCTCTTTATTTTTTTTGGATCGTTGTTTTCTTTTTCCTCCATGGCTCGTGATTGCAGCCTGCAATTAATCCTCCTGATGCTGGCCGCATGGAGAATTCTAGTATGGAGCCTTGTGTGGGACGTTTTTCTTCTGCCTGTTTTCTGGTTACCTCGCTGAGGAGGACGTCCTTACCTTGTCAAAACTCCCTTCTTGCTCTGGCTGCATGAATGGTAAAGGTGTGTTGATCAGGTTTGACAACTATTGGTTGTTTTTGGATGATCCTTCTATGAATAACCTGCAAGGATAGCGTCCCTTGAGACCACATCTCTTTGTGGTGTTTTGGAAAACATGATACCTACATTTTGTTCTCCCACATTCTGCTTACGTGGCCCCTTGAACCACCTATGACTCCTTTTGGTAGATTGGTTTCCCTTGTGCTGAGATGGACATTTTGTTATGCTCTAATCACACCATTTTGATGCAGGTTGGGAGTGCTCTTTTAAGGTTGTGGAGTCTGACATCCTCTTGTCAAATTTTTTTTTTTAAGTTCCTGGGCTTCTCCATTAAACCCATTTTGGGTATTTACTATAGTCTTAACAATCCTTGAGACCATTTTCTTTTCAACCTGATGAAGCTCATGTTTTTGGTACCTCTTTACCTCGTGTGAATGTAGGATTGAGTGGAATGTTGGCGCCTTGCATGCTAAGGACGAATATTCATCAAGAAGATTATTGTTGCTAGACTTTGAGGTGTTTGGATACCTCGTTGAAGCTGGAGGAGCAGGTAGGATATTTCTACACTTTTCTCCTGTTACCAAATATAAATTATCATGAAATCGAACCACCATTTCCTTGAATTAATTTTTCATTTGGTTTCCTTGTTGGAAGATCTCTCCTTTCTGCTTATTTTCTTCTTGTTTTTAGCTTTTATTTTGTCAATGTGTTAGTGGAAAGCATGTGTGTGTCCTCTCCTTTGGGTGTTATGTTTTTCTTTCTCGAGTGATTGACCTTCATATTTTTTTTTATATATATCTTCTTCTATGATTGAGTTTCAAGTTTATTATGTTGTTCCAGCTATAGTATTTCAATGTCGTTAAAGTAAGCTTGCAATAACTATGAAGAAGGTTCCTATCACCCAATTTTTCTTTTCTTTGTCTTTTTCGTATGTTGTTAACTATCTCTCAATACCCTTTGATAACCTTTTTTATCTTGGGAAAGAAAGGTTATAGGACTGGAGTGATCAATGCTTGGGCTAGCCAGGATTGGAGGTTGGGTTTTAAACTTTTAGAAGGAATAAGTTTGTGTGTAACGTTTTTCGGACCACACATGTTTGAGACTCCTGTTTATCATTTATCTTGTTCCTAGGATTTTAAATCCTTCCTCAAGAAGTACCTTGACCATCCCCATCATCTTGAACCATAACTAGTTATTGGGTCACCTAAGTTTGAGGGTATGATTGTGCAATCCTGTATCCCACTAATATTAGACTTGTTTTGGTCTTTTTCCCCTCTTGGAAATATTGTTGGTGGCATTTCCTATTTTCCTAACTTGTGTTATTTCTCTTTTATAATGTTAATGCTATTAAATAAGATTGGTTGGTTTCTATGCACATCATTACCTTAATGTTTTGCGATGGAATTTGTCTTGAACGCTATTAATCTTGGGATAAACTAATCTTGCAATTGAAAGTCTTATGGATTTATAGCGGAAGGATTTTGTTTTGTTAACGACACTTAGTAATTTATGTTTGTACCTATGTTTGAACGATTGATTTTGTTATCAAGGGTTTCCTTAAAATATTTCATTTTGGGAAAGAGATAATTTCTTTTAAACTAACCAAACTTTAGAATTGTTGTGGAGGATTGTAAATCCTTAGTGATATAAAATTTGGATGATGTTTTGTATACTCTTGTTTGATGGAACTCCCTTCTTTTTTGGCATGTTGTTACTAGCCTCTAAGGGCATTGGCCCTTCTTGAATGATTGGGGAATCTCTTGGAGTTAATGGTCAAGATTGGTATATTTTTTCCTTCGCTTGAAACTTATGTTGTGTGGTGTCCGTGTATTTAATTTCAGTCATATACTCTATGTGATTATAGGGTTGAAAATTCTAATATACTTGGTTTTCATGTTAATCTTTGAACCCGTGGTTCCTCCTTGTTGGGCTGGTCAACTCTTGTCTGTTTAGAAATATAATATTAAAGCCTATGATTTTGGGATCTTTTGATAATTTTAGATGGATGGCATGTATATCAAACTTCAATATTGTAATTATTTAACTATTTGATGGGAATCCCATTTCTACTAGATGGTTTATTTCTTCTTATAGGGCCAAGGACCCTTCTCATACGATTGTTATAATTTCATTGCTTTTGTTCATAACTGAAGTACAAGGTCTTTCTTCTTTGATTGGCATGGTAGAGACTTTATTATAACTTGAGGTGTTGTTAGTGTTTAGAGCATTGAACCAATTCTTGTAATAAAGTGTTTCCTTTCATGGTATTATTAGATAATAGTTATTGTGGCTTTGTGTATCCTTATCTTGCTTAGTTCTCATGAACTGACTCTTGTGGAATTTATTTTTGCAAATGGCTTATGTGAGTAGATGAGGGATAGACTTCTAGACTTTTGCATCAACCTCATTTGTGAAGGTCTTTTGCTCGAATCCTTTTTATGTAGTTCAACTATTGATAAGGTCCTGTGGAAATGTTAGAAGAGGGTCGTGTCTTAAATTAATTTATTGTGGTTTATGTCATCTTAACGTTGGAACCCTTGGATTGTTTGGTTATCGGGAAAAGTTAAAATTTTATTTCCGCATGGCTATGGATGATTCTATGTTTTATATAAATCCTAAGAATAGTAGCATGGCATTGAAAAATATTATTACTCTCTTGTTCCCTAGTCATGGTTCCATTGACTTGGTATGTCCCTTCGAGTTGTGTATCGTGGCTTTAGAAAGAATTGTTGTAACCTTGTTTTGTTTTCATAAATAAGTGTTGTTAAACTTTGCCCCGAGAATAAATGATGAGTTGTAAAACTTTCTAAGACTCAAGAATAATGTCTTATATTGAATTATAATGGGTTGGTTAATCCTTATAAAAGTTCAATTAAAATTTATATTCAATAAAATTAATGTAGAGGTGACCTACTTGAGAACAAGTAATTCCATAAGTGATCAAAGATGATTCTATCCTTGTAAAGTAAAATTATATAACTTACTTATCCCTAGCTAGACTAGCGAACATTATCCTTTTATGGTGGATTATTAAACAATCTTAAGGGAAAGCAATGGTTAGTTTCTATAAGATAATAAGATTTAATAAGTAGGAGGAAAGTATTTAGAAACCACACAATCTACCTCTTAACCATTTGGAAGGTAAATTGTTTTCTTTTGTAAAAATCATTCAGTGAAGCCTAAGTAAATTCTTTAATAATTTTGGATAAATTCTCAAGCTTCAATTAAATCCTAGTAATAACTAATGATGTCTTAAAGATGAATTCAAATCAACCTTTTTCCTCTAAATTTTTCCAAGGTGCTTTGTATTCTTCTCTTAAGTGTGTTGAACGTGAACCCATGTTGTTATAAGGGTATGAACGAGTTCTAGTAGCATAAGTGTGAATAGATGGCCTTGTGGAATTAAATTACCTTTTTACTAAATAAATGAATTAAACAAATAAATGTCATAATAGAGAAGACTTAAAGAAAAATTCTCTTTAGTGTAAAAGTAAGAAACTTAGCGTTGTAAGATGAATTGTACAAATCATATCCAAAGTCTTGGAAAACATAAGTTAAGAATTGAAGGATGTTTTATTAAAATAAATAACCTTCAATAATTTCTGACTTTGGTTGCCCTAACTGTAAGTGTGTTATATGGTTGGACTCTATGTTGACCGATTACAAATAAAAGTGAATTGTCCTTGATGGGTGTGAACGTTTTCGTGCTACCTTTGTGGTCATCCTTGTATCAAGTTGTTCTCAGAGTTAGTTGTAACCTTGGTGACGACATGTTGTGTCATGTTATGTGTCAAGAAAGTAAAAAAAAAAAAAAGTTATATTGTATTTCTTGTGTTGTATTATGTGTGTGGATTTGTGGGTCGTTACATATTTTATACCTCCTATCTACAATACAAGTATTTCATAACTTCAATACAACATAAAAAGAGTTCAACTTAAATTTAATTGAACATTACATTAGACAAGTAATCAAAGTTAAATGGGTGTTTCTCAATTACTTTTATAATTAAAATGATCTTTTAATTACTAGCTTAGTTTCCCACTAAATCTCAAAATGCTCAGTTATAACCTTATTTCTTCTCTAAATTTGGATGAATATTGTGAGATAAAAATCATTGATGGGTTAATGTTTGAAGAAGAAGAATGATAACTATAGTTAGAGAAGAATTTTTTGTCGAATGTTGTGTATGGATCCTTAGTTGGCCCAAATATTCTAAATGTACAATAGTTAGAATAGTTTTCCCTTATCTTAGATGCCAAGAAGAGACCATTTTTTTTTTTTACACAGTGATCCAAATCACGAACGATTTTGTGCTTCCTATGGGAATTTTGATAACTATATAGAAATTATACATTTTGTATGCCCTATTGTTATTCATTGGATGCTTTTTCTCATCCCTTTATTGTGTATTTCATTAAATCCAATATGGATATAGTATAGTAATGAGTATTATCAACATGGCATTGACCATTTTGTATAGCCCTTATGTTGCATAACTATTTTGAATTGTAATTTATGTTGTAGAAGTTTACTTCCTCCAATGTAATTGGTGTTTACATGGTCATCAATATCTTGTGTTTTTAGAAATCGTAGAAGTAAATGATACATAGTCATCAAAAGTAACCTCTAAAAATACACCATTTAATCATTATTGTGTGTTTTTAAGTGCATGTGTATTCAAGGCCTAGGGAATACCATACCTTGAGTAATTGAAATTTTGTTTACAATTACATGTGTTTTTAACTTCCAAATATAAAGAAATGTTCATTAGATGTACGAAATTTTTTTGTTCTAAATTTTCTAAAATAAGATTTCAATAATCTAAGATTTAGTGTAGGAGATTAGTGATTTATTTTCTAGTTTTATCTCATATGATTTCAAATTCCAATATTTACTGACTTCTTGATAGTACAATTATCACTAACATTCACACATGCAATTTACCCACAACTTCAATATCAACAATTTAGTGGTATATTAACTATTTATATTCCTAATTACACTTATAGTGTTATGAGTGTGTAGTGATGCTCATCTCAATTATATAAATTTTTGTAATGACTGGGTTGATTACCATGTTTACTCGATGATCTTAAACCTTTATTTTTTTATTTATTAAAAAGGATAATAAAGTCAAGGGTATCCATCCACCTAACATTAGATAGTACATTGACCAAAAGTATCATTATGGTGTTGTTAATTGATGTCACCCACAATTAATAAACTTCAATTATTTGTGTATTTCTTAGAATGGTATGTGAAAATGGGGAGGGCCTTCCAATAGAAGGTTTTCAACATTGACAATGGCACTCATGGCAAATAAATTTTTGCACCAGTTTTACACACAAGAAACTTTAAAAGCAATGTAGGGGCATTTGAACCCTTGAATTTTAAATTGTATCTCGTTTTCTTGAAAACAATTGTGCTCAAACATAAAATATGTATTTAGGCGAGTCCATGATACCATACCTTACTATGCATACCTTGCTTAAAGCTAGTAGTTTTTCATAGATGGATTTATTACCATAAAACATCACAAATACAACAAAAATTGAATTTATCTCACTTACTCTTGTTACACGGTATGTTTCATACTCTCCTTTCTTCTCATCTTCATAGTACTTCAATTTATTTTCTTTTTCTTTCCATTCTACGTTTTCCAATATACTTGGAATGCACCTCCTACATGTAATTACAAGTTTGTGATTAAAAACCCCAATGAGCATGCATGTGGTATTCTAATGTTCCATTTGTGAACCTTGCAATGTGTTAACGTTATTTTTACTTCCAAATAAATGGATTGTATATACAACATAATAAATTTGTTTACAAAATAAGAACATTGAAAAAATTAGTGCTTATATAACTTCGAGATCTTTAGTGATGGTTGAAAATGTTATCAGAAGAACGTAGAGACTTAATGAAAACATATCAAATTTGACAGCGGTAATGAAGATGAAGTTATCAGTGACGATAGAATGAGTAGAGTTCGAATGCTATTGTAATTGACGTATACCTTTAACCTTACCAATTAAATACAACTCTTAGAATTTACTGCTCTACTTTTAGGAATCATTTTAATCAACGCGTTGTTTTTGTTTCTGTAATATCAAAATCAGTACAACAGTTGCGCACGACACCAACTAATCTCTTTTACGAAAATAGTACAAATAAAATGTTGACAGTTACACTTACAAGACAGCCGAACGTGGAATGATATTCCGAATGAGACAAAGTCAGCATGTGCATATAAACTTTATCTTAAATAAAGATGATTCCGGAGAGTAAAATGTTAAATCACGGGTATTCACACAATATTTATAACACGCTTTCCGATATCTGTCTTATTTGTTAACGTGTTTACTACTTCGTAATAGCAAATCCATACAAAACAGTTCAATGGGTATACGGATAGGAAAAGTAAAAGTAAAAGGTAGAGCGGGAGGCGGAAGGATTGGAAAGTTGAATGGGATTGAGTAGAGTAGAATCTGTTGAGAAAGTGTTTCAAAGAGTGGTATAAGTTTATTTATTTATTATTTTGTTTTGTTTTTTGGAGAGTTGGGTGGTGTTGTCAAAACATTTTTACCCCGATTTGAACATGTGGAGAAGTGTCCTTTTGAAAAATCTTTTGATATATAGAGGAGGAAAGATATGTATGTCATTGAGGATGAAAATTCGCAACAAAGGTGTCTAGATAAAGTGAAGATGTATGTGTTTGGTTAAATAGAAGAGATTATTGCCATCAAAGTACTTCATGTTTATAAAATTTTAATACAAAATTTGTACTTTGTCAAGACCAGCAGAAAATGGTGAAAATGGTAAAGCATGAGAGGAATGTATGTAAAAGAGAAGGACCATGACCAGAATAGATTATTAGAACTGATTGTAAAGACCATTAGATATTTAAATGGGGTGGGATCACTACTTATGAAGAATTTGCTCCTCCTTTTTTTTCCTAATTTCAACATATGGGTGGGGCCTTGTTTTCGAGAAGAGTTTGGAGGAGAAAAAAGGAGATATACTCATGTAATTGAGGGTAGAAACTTTGGAGAGATTTGGGAAATAAATACCATTTATTGTAGTCCCTTTGATATCACATAGGGCTCTACCTTTTGAGAGTTATATGAACCCAACCCTTTTTGAAGGGAATCTTCCTATAGTTCCTTTCAAAGAAAATGGAGAGGCACACCAAGTGGTGGCACACATCCCAAGTTATACGTATGTATTATTCAAATTAGATAACAAAAAGAATGGCATATATGTTTGTTTTCCGCCTACATTGTAGATAATAGATATGACATGATTGTTAGCTTTTTTTATGAACCCAACTTCAACCTATAAGTTGTTAGTAAGCATAAGCATTTGATCCTTTAAAAGTAGATTTGTTGGTCATATTTGGCTATCATCACGGTTGCTTTGAGATTTATATCTTCTTGCTACGAGGCCATTACATGACTTCAACACTTCTTTTGTGTTTTTCAGCAAAGAAGTTTGTTCTATATCAAATGGGGAAAGTTTTTTTACCATATGCCATCAAGGAATCTTTATGAAAATGACAGAATCGAATCCTCAAAATGTGCCTCAATAATACAATCGTTGAGAAGGATGTGGTGGAAGGATACTTTTGCAAGGTAAGAGCCTATTTTCTGAAATATTATCTACAAGGTGATGTACATGTTAAAACATCTCCAAAATGCCACATCATGATAAAAATTACGCATTAAACATTAGAATTTCCTTGATAGAGGAAATTGAATGAGGTCGATGATGATAATGATACACCCCATGCAAAAGACATTATTCTATTGTTGGAGAAATAGTCCCACAAGTGAGGGTTAAACGAAAAAAAAGCATCTTATGGCCTTAGGGTTAAATTTCATCAATTATTTTATATTGCACATCTTTGAGAGAGTATTTGAAAGTAGATAGTCATTCCTTGTCAAGTAGTTTCATTTCCTTGATTGGTATAAAAGGAGGTATTATATTATAAAAATATAAATGTTAAAATAAATGAATCTAATAAAAGCTAGAAATTGAAAAGGGAGCTAGATCACATGTTACTAAAGAATGTGCACATTTGATTGCATTGAGGATAAAATATTTTATTGTCATTGTTGTACCTTTAATGATAATTTTATCTATGGAAGCTAGTTTTTATGTGTCCACTTGTTGGAGATTAATGACAAGCACTAATTTTTACATAGTGACAAGGATTATGTTGTTGGAGATAAATAATAATGAAGGCAAAGTTATGATAAAAGATGTTCTAATGAACTCTACGAAAATTAATAAATATCACTAAGGAATATGTGACACCACTATTATGTAAATTGTTATGGATAGAAATACCATGATGCCCAAGCATGTCTAGTTCACAAACTATCATATAAATTTTTGGATGTTGTTGGTACAATATGAGATATTTTTCATCTATTTGAAATGGTTTTATGTCATAGAAAACTTTTTCACAAGATTTTTTAGAATCCTATCTTTGGTGTGTAGGGAGGTGTATGGACTCGCATTTACAAATAACAATTTTAATCCAAAAGCATCAATATCTTAAGGTATGTTTTGAAATCGTTTTTTTACAATATTATCTCACCAAATCAAAAGCATTTTAACAAAAGAGACAATTTTTGCGGAGCCTCATAGTAATGGGGGTATAAGCACAACAACTAGCAAAAACTAATTTTCCATTTATTATGGGAATGTTATGTTTCATAACACAAGGAATGGGAATGTTTGATAAGTGAAATTCAATCCAAGGATGGAGGTCATGTTTCATAAGGGATAATGAGGGTAGAAGTGTTAAGATGAATTTACACTTCTTGGGAGAGTGTGCAATACTTTATTCTCAGTGTTCAAAAAGACAAATGCAAAACTACAAATAAAAAATGGAATTTTCTGCAACATATGAAAATATTCTTGTGTGCTTATGTCATGCTTAATGAATGGTTGGTTATAATGTTTCTAGTGGAAATCGGGGGAGGGAGTATTAAAGTTTTAACTGTAAAAAATTCTTTTGAATATTTGATAAAAGTTTAATAATATTTATCATCCTTGGATGTGTACATGGAACTATATTTTAGAAAAAATGAATACAAAGCATGAGAAGCAATTCAACATTTTCTCTCAATACAAGGAATGTAGGTTATTGTGGATGTGCGATAGTTCATATTTTCACAAGGAAGGTATTTATTTTTCACTTGTGTCAAAATTCATACATGATTGCGGTTACATTAACCTATGATGACTATATCAATATTAAAGGGATGAATATTTCCTTCAAAATCATGTATCTTAACAACATTTGGTGCATCTTTTAACATAGTTTATAATATCTATTGATTCAACCCAAAGTTGTACAAAACATATTGGATATGTTTTCAATAAGAAATCAGTCATCAAGGATTGAATTTTTTTCATCATGCGGTTGTACAAAAGTTTGTTGAGGGATTCCATGTGAATTTTTTTGAGGAATTTTTTGTTTCTAGCTACTACAAATTCATCTCCTGGTCGAATGACTCAAGATTAGGTACATTATTCAATCATAAGAACCCAATAATGTTGGTGGAATATCCATGTTTCAATTCACATATGGTAAGAGAAGAAAAGATAAAATTATAAAGAGGAATTTCAGATGCAAAAAAATTATAAGGTAGGTAACTGGAATATTAAATATACAAGTAATCCTTTTCCCTATGTTTTATTGAAAACATTTTTTTGGAAGGCAATAAATGTAAGGTGTAGAGGGTAGAAGCTTTATGAGGATTAGAGATAATGTTGAAGATCTTGAGTGGTTTTATTCATGTGTTGTTGAGGGAGAGGGTAAAAAAATTTAAGTTTATGCAAGTCATACCTTTGATTTCCAAAAGCCATAAGAGTGATAAATGAGGTGGAAGGGTGTATTTTCATGATCATGTATAAGTCAGTTCGATGCATATTTTTGTCTAGTAAGATCTATTCCCTCACAATCCCAAGTGAAATCTCATCAACCAATGTTGAAGGGTTCCATTGGGAAAATCATACTACCATATACGGATATCTCGTATACTTGATTGAAGGCTATCCCAAATGTTTTTTATCGTGATTGTTTTTGGTTTTTTCCTTTCTATAGTGTTGGATCTTTAGATTTTAAAAATAGATATAAGTATGGATGGAAGCCAAATATTCCATCATAAGTATAACTATATCATGTGAAGAGAATATTTGTGCATAGGAAAGTATTTTAAGAAAACATAATTGAATTTTTTTGACATATTGGAAATAAGGCTGCAATTTTCATAGAAAATAACCCTTGTATGTTGGTATCATTTATGGGAAATAGACCATGTTATGAACAAGTCATGGTGCATTGAGAACTGTAATTGTAGAAATAAAAGACTTTCTTACCTCTTATACTTTTTCTACTTTATGAAGAAGTATATACGCAAAAGAAAATGATTTTTACTATTTTTTTTTCCAATGTGATTCATCCAATCATCAAACATACCTTCATTGTCTTCAGATTAAGGAATATAAATGCAAACATTTCATATAATTGAACATAACCCATTAGGGGTAAGGAATAAGGGTGAGAGAGAATTATCATCAAACAAGACATCCTTATAATATTGATCGGGACTTATTTTATAATTTATGTATTGAATGAAAATACAACCTAAGTATGCCAAAAGGTGTTCTTATAGTGGAGACCAGTCAGTAATGGAGCAAGTTGTTCACTTTTTTTGTAACATTATTTATTTAACATCCATTTGAATATCACATGATACTTCATCCGTATGTTTGATTTCTATTTGACTCTAACTTAAATGTTATTTTTTTCAAAAATTCAATCAAAAAATAGTAAAATTTGGGCGATATAGTATTTTTATTAGATTAGGTAATAAACAAAGAATGTGGATCCGGGGCCTTAGAGAAAAATACATCATGAGAAGCTCAAAGGAGGGTAAGATAAAGCGTTAAAGAACAAGATAAAATACCTCTCCGGTGGTTAAAAGAAATGAAACCAAAGAAGTGAAAACCTAAAGACTCGAGGGCATTTTTGACAATTTTTGCACTTGTGCAAAATGGGAAACTTGAAACTTCGTTACGATGGATAGCATTTGTGAAGTAGACCTAAGCTACGGGATTTTCTTTCGAGAGAATATGGTTACTGTTGAATTAATTCATGATTGCAGGAAATATGTAGATATGTGTGCTATTACAAAACGTGTGAGATCACATAGTCTATAATTTCATGACTATCTTCAGCAAAGGAACACAAGGACCCAAAGGAGAGATGTGTTTTCTTGGGAAAGACATTTGATTGCAAAATAGGTGAAATGTTGAGTTTTGGAATAGTAGACATAAATGCAGATTGCAGAAATTAGAGTTCATTACTGGATGTTATAGGTATTCTTTAATATTATTTCCTTCATGATTAATACATTCAATTATATTACTGAGTTGTTTAGTTCATCATACAATCCATATAGAAAGTTGAAATGCAGAAAGAAATACACAACTCATTTTCAGAATTCAATGTTTTATTCATAAGGAATTTCAAATGTTCCCACACAAGCCATGGGATGTAACTGAAAAGTAAAGTACAACTACTGAAATAAGAGGTACACATGCATGAAAGATAAAATAAAGGAGTATGATTAAACCCATAATTTCCTTGGGGTTTCTTCTTTGGTTGAGATATCTCCATTTCAACTTTGTTCCTTCTTCATCTTCGTTGTAGAAGTCATTATACTTGAAAAGAAGAAAAGAGGGAAACTATCGTAAGCTCAAGGATCAATCCATATTCCTATAGTGTCCTAATTCATGCACATGAATCTCTTAACAACAATAGATATAGATTACTTGAAGATCAAAAGAGAGAAGAAAAGAAAATCTATGGACAGAACAAAGGCCAAAGGCCTAAGTTTTTCTAACTATTTTTTTAAGTGTGTTGTAGTTACAGTTGTAGCTAAGAAGAAATAGATAAGTCATAAGTACATGTTGGAATGAAGGAAAAATGCAACTCATATTTCAGTAACTGTCCTACAAATGGAAGAAGTTACAGTACAACAGAGAGATGTGCAAATAGAAGTACATGTTTTATTTTGTAACTAAATAAGAAAAATAAGATTTCAAGAAGTTGAAGTTAACTGGAAAGAAAGGATTACAACTCAAACAAAATAAAAAGAAGATTCCGGGAAAATTTTGAAAGGGCTTCACCATGTAAAATGGACATTCACGACTTTTCATCATGTTGTTTATAAATGAATACATGCTTTAAAAGAATTATGTAAATCAAGTAAGTGATAAAAAAACATGCCATGATCAAGATAACTTGATTATTATGTTTAGTTTCCATCTACCAAATCAGCTTCAATAGAAAAAGTTACATTCTCGTATTCTAAATCAGAAAATACAACTACTACAAATTTGAAAAGGGAAGGAAGGGAGAATTCTAGAAAAAAATTGCTAGGGCTTTGCCATGAAAAATCAACATTTCAAATTTTCCGTAATGCCAAAAATACTACTATTAAGGAAATAAAGCATTTAAGTAAAAGAAAAAGGATTACAAAGATTCCAACAACGTGACAAAATCATCTTGAGTAATCAAATTATGCAACTACATGCTATAAGCGATCATTTTAGAAGGTAAAGCGAAGAGATACAAAAGAATGCAAAGCTTGTGCATTTAATTTTACTGATTTTATCAAACTTAGAACATTGAGTTCAAGAATACTAAAGACTTACATCTCAAAGTACAGTTTTAAAATAAAAAGATCATGAAACAATACAGAGATACATAAATGAATCAAATTGATCCTGAATAATGAATTATAATAGTGGAAGCCATAAAGAACCCAAATACAAAGCACGCTTTGAGAGAAGCTCAATACTTGAACAAATTCATCTACATCAATGAATCATCATAGTCATGAAAGGTAACAAAATATAGGACAACCTAAGCTACAAAACAAGTAAATCAGCAATCCCATAAACCAAAGTTCCAGTTTTGCAGTATAAGAGTCAACATAGTTCATATTCTCCATGAGAAAAGAAGGAAATACCTTCTTGTATATAGACTCGAATGACCACTA
Source organism: Taxus wallichiana var. yunnanensis (assembly GCA_018340775.1). Taxonomy (NCBI): domain Eukaryota; kingdom Viridiplantae; phylum Streptophyta; class Pinopsida; order Cupressales; family Taxaceae; genus Taxus; species Taxus wallichiana. Next base: position 588,075,791 of record CM031236.1, read on the forward strand.
CGTTTCAAGGAACATGGTAGAAGCAAAATAACAAGGTACATATTCTTCAGATCCTTGGAAGAGAAATTAAATGCAAATGAGCTTCGTTATTATAGTAAGTCTGAAAGAAAGAAAACTTTCAGCTTGTAAAGAATGTTTTCCAAATAGTGGTATAGAAGAAATGTGCACATGAATGGTATTCAACTATCAAGTTTTAAAGAATACGGTTTTCTAGGGGTACAGTTAGAGAATATTATCATCACAAAAATTAAGAAATAGTAATGCAAACTTAGTATTCCATAGGATCCGAAAGATATCAAAGTGAGATAAGAATATCCAAGTCAGAACAAATTCTCATATTATATTTCTGGGTTGTTAAAATGAAGCTTTCAATCAAAATACGAGTTCGCAACACAACATTCGATCAACTATACAACTCAAAGTTTTCAGTAATGAACAAGAGTTTGAAAATTTTAAGGAAATCCTTCTCGAAGTTCGAGACAAAACCTAACAGATGGTGAGAACCTCAAAAAATTATTCATAGATGAAATTAATGGCCGCAAATAGAAGATTTGCATAATCTTATCGAAGCAAATGGAACTTGAGATTACAGATCTACAAATAATGGAAAATCCACAACAAAATATATGCATGAGGTCAACTCCTCCATCATAAGAGTAATGATATCTACTGAGAATACAATTATAGTGCATGATGAAAGCCAATATTTCAAAAAAAATTATAGATGTTTTCTACACAAGGTTGAATAATTTCTCAAAACTCAGATCTACAAGTACCCACGTCTCAGAAAGCATAGATCCTAACCAATGAATGAAGACCCATTAATGGGTAGCAAGGAAATGGAGTAAGAAAATAACTCACCAATCACAGAGAGCTTCCAAGTCCTTGAAAAACCAAGAAATCCAGAGCAAACACAATAATAGTAGAGGCTCTTCGAGCTCATCTAACCAATGATCGAGAACAAACAATACAAGGGAAAAGAGAAATGCAAGTATCAATGCTTGAAAGAGAAACTGACACTCTAACTTTTAAGAATGTTTTCTAAGAAAAGTTGAAGAAATCCTCAAGATTAAAATTGTGAAGAAAAATGTACCGAGCATTTGTGCTCTCATGGCCCCACGAAACCATAGAACTAGATAAAGCTCAAATAACTAGAAAGTGTCAATTGTGAAACCCTAAGAATGACAGGAGCTATTTTTCGATGATCTAAGCTCAAAAATCCATCAATGGCATCAATCCAAAAAAATTTCAAGGCTTCACCGTTCTTTGTGAGCAAAAAGAAATGATCAAATGATGGAGCTCGGTGCTTTTAACTAACTCGATAACCGTGGCTTAACCTAACTCACCCGGAGTTAGTGATCAACAATCCAAGATCAACAAGTACATAGATCGAGGGCTGGAGATTGATCTACAATATTCAATGCAAACCATAGTGATCAAATGCCACCGACAACATTCAATGTGGTAAAAACCCTAACTACAAGTTTAGCAATCAACGATCATAAATTCATCATGGACGATAAATCGACAATCGACATCAAAGACCTAACTCAACCTTAGTTCCAAATGCCACCGACAAGCTCAAAGGGTTGATTCAACGTTGGAAGGGGCCAACCCCACATTTGAATAAAATAATCATTGCATATTGACTTTTATAAGTTTAAACTATATTCCAACTCCCAAATGATGCAAGTGCCCTTATATTATTTCAAAATCATGGTTTTGATGATCACCAAAAAGGGTAAGGTCCACCTTAGTCACTTCGAATAATGCAAAATCGACAAAATATATCATGTAATATAATCAAAGGTGGTAGACCATATAGTGGGCTATGTGTATTTAAAGGTGGCCGAATGTAATGTTTTGCCCCTTCTTCAAAGTGCCTTATATTATTTACAAAAAATGGTAATTTGCTAAGTCCACAAGAGTGGCCAAACTAGTGAAGACTAATGGTGAGGAGCAAGGGTGGTCCCACATACTGCAGAGAGAAAAGGAAGCATGTACACATGGACAAGTGGTCCCTACAGTAGATGATTTACTTTGCAAATATTACAATTATTGTAATTATTTTGTTCTTGCACATAGAGTTATTTTTGCATGCTTTCACTAGGGGACAAAATAAATAAGAAGATGAATTCACATGCACAAGGAAAGAGACTTGTCCAGTAAGCAAGTTTATTATTAGCAAATTATTCACCTTTATTTTCTTAAAAATAGAACAATCAACTTGGTTTGATTGTAATGTAATCAAGGTTATTAATGACAATTTGTAATTACACGTGTTCTATTTTTATTCCTTTATCTATTATTAAATAAAGGATAAAAATAGGATGCTTGAAGAAAGTACAAGCCTTAATCTATTTTTAGGAACAGTGGGGAAATTATTTTACTATATATTGTGTGCTTTGGCATAAGCACAAGGGAGGAATTTTTGGATATAAGAGTATTGAAGCAATTTTTGCCAGTTTTCCCTCTGAATGTGAAGTTTTTCTGCCTTTCCAATTATTTGTAGTCTTGTGTATGTTTATATTAGTCTTGTGAATGCAAAATTCCTAGTTAATTATCATACCCTCCTGTAAATTTAGTAATTTCTGCATGATGTCAATGTGTATGTTTAGCTTAGCAGTATTGTTGTGATATTTTCCTCAATACATCCAAGTGTTTACCCTTAATATTTTGCAGAAAATTGTTGGTTCATGCATCAAGAATCCTTTCACATATTAGTTGTGCATATACTCAGTCAAATCCCTCATATAAATTTGGTGTATCACCTCATTTTTAAACCTTTTACAGTCATCTTTTCCCTTAACCCTAAAAATAAATTTAGGATTCATATATGAGGAACCGGCCTTGACACTAGGAGACTCACCTCAAAATAGGTATACCCACAGACCTGAGGTGTTTCCATTGTATCTACGAAAGAGAGATCAATTTTGCAAGCTTAGAAAACCTACAACCATCTCTCTAGAGGGTGCACTTTCAAGAGATAACAGGCATGTCATGAATGATTGACACAACCTAGAGATACTAATGCCCGCAACCGCATACCGCTCTGGAGAGACTACGAGTAACATAATGCTTTTTACCGTGGACTACCATCTAACCCTCATCATTAGTTCTAGGTGAAGAGTGACCCACGGGAGCCAAATTGGGCCCAATGAAAACTTCAATTTCACCCCACCAAGATATACCACCTTGCTCAAAGTTGTCACAAAGCTAATTGCTGGCCTAATCCCATTTACACCCACATGGAGGCCATTGAATGTAGTTTCTTTTTAGCTTCGATGTAGATTAAAAATTGGAGTACCACCCAATCCTTGGTCCTCCTTGTAGCAAGAGTCGGCTCCACCCGTCCCTTGAGAAACCACCATCAAACCTAGATCAATCCACGCAAAGAAAATTTCCACAGAGGTACAAACAAAGGCATCAACAAAACCACAACACCCCTCAGCGGAAAACACCTCCCCAACACCACTCGATGCCTCTTGAAAGTGGTCAATTTTTTTAACGCTACTTGTCCAAGCATAGGATTTTCTTCAAAATTCTCCACCGAATCATCCTCTTCTTCAAATGAAACCTCTAGGTCATCATATCCTTGGAGATAATTGAATTTATAAATCAGTTCCAGAGGACCAAAACATCCTTTCATCTCATATCTTACCATTCTACAACCTGTTGCAGAAGATACGAGAGATCTCTACCTCAATCACCTGTTCCCATTTGCACATCGGGAGAATGTAAAAAAATCTCTTAAGCACTTTGAAACCCACAGGTATATTTATGCAAATCCTAGCAAAATCTAAAGCTGGATCAGGTTTTGGTTGTTGGATCCACAACAATAAGTAGTCCCACCGACCCTGCAATCCCTCAAAAGAGGACTTGTGCTCCAAGAATTTTAGAGGAAGACCCTAAGCCCTGATCCAAATTGGTAGAGCATGTAAGTAAAAATGTGTGGCATACCAGGTTCCCATTGGTGGAAAGTCAAGGTTGTAGTACCAAAAACCATGACCCTTCTTGCTAAACTTTCTACAATTATTTCTCATTGAGGAAGCAAAAAAATCCTTCACTAGATAGAGCTCGTACATCAACCTTACATAAAGCAGTATTTTTCTTGCCCCACTCTCCCACCGAATCAATATTTGGTCATAACCCAACAAACCTTCCCACTATTGAAAATTGGAATCTGTTTGCTTGCACTATCAATGATAACCTTCAGGACCTCAAGCGGTGGCTCCACATTTTTCCATAGAGGCGAGAACTTTACAAGTGCACGATTCATCTCTCCAAATAGTTTCGCCGCCCAAGTGCCATCTTCTTTCCCTGCCATTCACCTGGCCTTTGCATGGGTGTAAATGGTTTCATTGACTGATACGATCAATAAAAATTGATAGATAATTTTATAACATTATTTATTAAATTGGTATAAAAAAGTCTAAACTATGACCCTTGAAATGAATATATATTCGTTCATGTATTTCATATAGATACATGATTTCTTATTTTATTTTTATTATCATGTTTAGTGTAGAAATTGTATTAAAGATATCGGTATATATTTATTAAGTGGCTTATAATTTCACCACTAACCTCTTCTTTCCTCTAACAATCTCACTTCTCTTATTTACATAAATGTAGGGCATGTCCATGGAGACTTAGAAGGCTGAATAAATCCTCCTTTTAGTGATTATCTATTTCTGCTTGACATTCAATTTTCTCGAGGGAGGCATTCCTATATGATGAGCCTTAAACTTTGGAGAAGTAGAAGTTTGAAAATCTAACTGACAAAAATGCTTCTTCCTATGGATAAATGCATGAGGATTGTCAGAAGTACAGTCGAGTCTTAATTTTATTGATGATGGCTTCAATGGAAGAGGTATTCATAGAAATAGACTTATGTAACTAGTCAAGATTAGAAGCTTTTTGAGGCTTAGGTGCAGAAGGCACAATGGACTGGTAAGTCTGTAATCTGGGTACAGATCCTTGGGAAAATGGATCTTTTTGGCTAATAGTATAGGGCATACAATTATTGAGATTGTTAGAGCCAAGCAACATATCATAATGCAGAAGGTCAAATTGATGAACTTTAAAGGTAGTCTGCATTTTCCCTAGCTTAACAGGAATATAGGCAGAATAGTGGGAGAACACTTTCTTAGAATCAAAGCTTATTTGTAATGGCTCTGTAACCCAACAATCTCTAGGGATGGCATTAGCTTTTAACAGGCTGATTTCAGCACCTGTATCAATCATTGCATCTAGAGAATATGGCTTTATGTTGGGAATACATATTTGGATTCTACAGAAAGGATTGCAGGAGGTTTTATAGTGCTTACCTCTGCTTCATGTTCTACTTCATATTGGTCATAGGATTTTTCCATGATAAGCCTATCAATGGCTTCTTCAGTAATTTCTGGACTGGAATCGCTTCTTCTTCTTGGAGCAAAGCTTGGAATTCTTGTGTAGCTTTCTGGATTGCTCTTTCTAGAAGAGAGAAAGACGTTGTTGTCTCCAAATTCTTCGTTCTGGTGTTCCTTGGATAGGAATGGGAGGAGAGACAAGAGTCTGTGGTGCTGGAACAGGAGCTTGTGATATTGGGACCTGAGACTCTGGTGCCTTAAATTCTTCTTCTTCAGGGAATAAGAAGGGAAAATGCCGAGAAGGAAAATGTCAACAACTGATTGATGAAGACTCGTGTGTAGAAGAAGGATGATCTCGTCCACGACCTCTACCTGGGGAAAGAGAAAAATGATAGGGATCATTTTGAGGAATGGAGGCAGCAGATTGAGCAAGGCGCAAATCTTGGCGTTCTCCTGTTTAATTTTTTCTTCAAGCCTAATTTGAAGATCATAGAGCTGAGACTGAAGAGAATAATGACGATGAACCAAATAAGGAGGACACTCAGCAAGATCTTTCTTGACTTGATCTAGCTTTTTTTCAGTACAATGGAGCTAGGTGGTATGAACGGATGATTCATATGAGCTCCGTATCATGTTGCAGTGAAAAGTAGGTAAAGAATCATAACCTGAATCAGAGTCTGAATAACTACCGTAAGAGGAGGACTCTGTGATCTAGTTGGCTACAACTGTTAGCTCTAAATATTCAATATCTTGATATGTAGCTTTCTTCATCAGATATTAAAACATAATCATCTTCATCGAGATGATGTTCTTGAACAAAATTAACTTTGGCCTTTGTTTTGGCCTTCTGTCCTTTTTGTGGACAGATTTTGCTATAGTGATTTCCCTTACAAATAAAGCATTCTATAGATTTAGACTTAGGGAAATACTTTTTCCTTCTGAAGAAATTTCTTCTGGGCTTAGCTAGAGGGACGATCCATACAATCAAGACATCTCTTTTTGCCTTTGAATCTTTTCTTGAAGATTTTGTGTTTGGAGTGCTTTGATGCAGAGCATCCAAACTGATTGTCAACTTGAAGCTTACAAAACTTGACTCCTAAAGCTTTTTCTGCTTTTAAAGCTTCTTTCTTATGTTTTTTCTCAAGGAAAATCCATTTGTTAGTCTCATTGATAATTTGATTAATACGGCCAAAAGTAAGATTGCTTCTTCAAACCCATGCATTGCTTTTTTTATTCAGTAGAAAAATATGGTGGATAAGATTCGACATATCTGAGTTTCATAGTAGAATCAAAAGGCATACCTTCATTATAGAACAACTTCTGCATATAACATTGGTATTCATGTACCTTGGACATGTCGCAAAGTTGGGCTCTTAGGAACTCAAGTAATGTTGAGCTTCTTTTCTCATCATCAATCGTGCCAATGAATTCAGCAATGATGGCAGTCAGTTAGGCTAGCAGTTCCGCCACCACGTCGATCAACACCTTCCCCTTCACCATTAATAATGGTATCTTTCTATTTTTCGGGGATGGCATCCCACCATTCTTTTAGAATGCCTACAAATCCATTAGTAATAACACTTGCTACATCTTTATCATGCTTATTGAATTATAGGACTTGAGTATTTGACCAGCCTATCATGCCATGTATCATCTCCTTAATTTCTTCGGGAGATTTGCATTCAATCTTATAAAATTTTGGCTGGAATTTTTGGGTACGCATCATTGTGGAATGTAAAGGAGGAGCAAACTATCATGCATACCTTCATCCATGATGCTTTCAGTTCTTCTACTGTGAGTCGCGCCATGCCAATCTTTTTCTCTTTCTCCTTGCTGAGAGGAGACTTCATATGCAGCAACTTGAGCCCAAGTAATAGCTTTAGACCAATCAGGATTAGTACTTTGGGAGCTCGAAGAAATACTACTTTTATCTGACTGTGAGCTTTCTAATTTATTTACATCACTAGTAAGAGCAGGGAAATTCTGCTCAAGCTCAGAGACAGAAAAACACAAATTACTGACTTTGTCATTGATAGTCTGAATGCTGTAAATAACCTTTTTCTCAGTTCCTTCAAAAACAACATAAATAGATTTTGAATATGAGACTGTAAACTGTTACTGACCTGATCAGGAACTTGTTGTACATTTTAGACAGCTGTTGTATAGTTGAAGATAAGCTATCTACTTTTTTATTTAATAGTAACACAACAGAGTGAATATCCCCCACTGATGAAGCTCTATAGCCTTCAAAGTATCTTGCATCCACTTGAGCTTCTCATTCTGGGAGAGAACTTGATCATGAATGGCCTTTGTAGCTTTGTTGTTCAGTTTAGCATTCTAGTAGACTCAGATTGCTCTATTTTTGTATCTAGCTGATGCTGGTACCAATATTGTCGGCGTTGTTGCCGATCTTCTGTATAGACATCAAAATCTTTGGCATATGGAAATTTTTTATTGTCAGCTTGGGAGGAAGTAGCCTCCTTAGAGTCCATGGAGATTTTTGCTCGTCGGAGAAAAGATTGGGCTTGCTAGAGAGTTTGGTAATAAGTATTTTGGGAACAACTATTCATATTTATGTGAGGGCCATTTTTGGGATGTACTTCTGCTGAACTAAAACCTGGCAGTGTTCACACCATAAACAATCTGTGTTGGGATCATGGACGAGAGATGGATGGCTACAGGGATGAACATCTTTTTCTTTGTCTTTATCAGACAGGAATGACTGGGTAGAAGAAGAAGTGGACAATCTAGGCTTTATAGAACTGGATTTTCTAAAAGAGATGGTAGCCTTGCCTTTATCTTCAATGACTCGAGAGGCAGACTAGACCGATGAAGTGGCTGCAGAGACACACTTTGTTGAAATGGATTCTCCTCTTCTATGATGTGCATCTCATCATTCACTAGAATCATATCTGACGTATTCATGAATGCATCATCGCAGTCATCAACTTGTTGTCAGTCGAATACATGACATCTCTTAGATCTAATAGTTATTCTTGATCAAATGAAATTTGGAGTTTATAAGCTTCCTTTGTAAGGAATCTTACAAGAGTGTATATGACCACAACACGCCTCACCCGGGTAAAAATTTCCGAATCACTCAAGACTACGCATCTTGCACGGGATTGAGAGAAACAAATAGACTGACACTGGAACTATAGAAAAGAGATGAATCGAAGCTAGAAAAACAAGAATAACAACCCGCTCGGGATACCAGGTCTGCAACTCAACAAAGGATCTAAAACTAAAACATTATGATTTTATTTATGTAAGAGCAAAACTCCATTACAATATTCTTGTATAAATCTTAGCAAAAGACCAAGAGATGCTAAAGCTAGCAATATTCTTATTGACAAACAAAATTTCTACGAAAATATCTAAACTTTAAAAGAAGACTCCTAGACACTCTTATTATCTCCAAAATCCGATGTAGTGAATGAGTCTCTACGTTTCCTTATATAGGAAAATAGAGAGGCTTTTCACCGGATCACTAGATAACCTAAAGACCGGGAACCGGTAACCCAAGTCACCAAAAGATTCCCACAAAGACAAAAGATGAGCACATGCCACCCATCATAACACCTTTTACAAGTGGGGAGGTCCACAACTTTACATAAAGTGAAGTCATATCACTTCTTTTACAAGGATGACAACAAGCCTGTCATCATAGCTTCATGGGTTGTATTGGACGTTGGGTCCGGTGTCATCATCAGAGGAGCTGGAAGATTCTTGTCATTCACCAAAGTAGATGTCACACATATTTCTTTCATACCATAATCTAGATAAATATCTATATCCGTCAGTATCTCTTTGGAGATATCTTCTTATGGGGTACAGTCTGGTCAGGAATCAAGAAAATGTCCTGGTGCCGGAGGAGGTACATTCATTGTATGATGAATGAATATCTTGTGCCACAGTTGTCCATTTGGATTGGTATGGTGTCCCTACAAGTGGATTAGTTCTTACATAATAGCACATTTTACATACCATGGGATTTTATAGTTGATAATAATATTTCTAACAGTATCTTGACTAACATTAATTAATGGACTGTCAGAAATTTTAGTAGGCAGAAACTTAGATAGGAAATATTTAAAATGGTTGGCTATGTACTGCCTATCACAAGGGGAGCGTTGGGGTGATTCCATGCATCATTTTCTAATGGATGACCTTCAGGCCATGTTCTGGAAAACTCGAACCTCCATAATGTATGTGGCCTTGGGACCAATTTTCTGAGATGACGTCCTTCAACTGGAATGTCATCAGCTAGTGGTTCCACATATCTAAAATGTCTCCATTTCCATTGAAGTGTGTAGAATACCATAGGCTCATGCCTAGAATGGAATTCTGTTGTAGGGATCTCAGGATCCACAAATCTACAGGCAACTTCAGATGTCTGATAAGGAGATACAAAAATTATACCTCGAGACAGAAGTATGTGTTGTGCTTCACAGGACATCTGATTATCACACCTTTAGAGACTTTAAATAATTTGTACAAGTGGAAGTATTCCATATGGGTTCAACAAACTCATGGAATACCTGAGTGACATTCACATGCTTAGATTGAACTAACTCTCGGTGGCAAAATCAGCGAGAGCATTCTTCTTACCAGAGATGTGTTCAACATTAAATTCATATCCATCGAACCACTGAGCCCATCTCTGAAGGTGACCATAAGTTGTTTTATTGGTAGGGTCGCCTTTATACAATCTTCCTTAAAATGCTAAATCTGTTCTGAGCAGAAACTTCTCATGTTGTAGAAAGAACAAGAAATCCTGTATGGCCTTCTTAGCAGCAAGTATTTCTTTATGGCTAGAATGGTATTTAAGTTATGGGCCTTTAAAGGATCCAGAAGCATACCTGCAAATTTTCTCAGTACCATTCTCCATTTTTTCTTTGAGGATTGCTCCCCAATATTCTTCAGAAGCATCTGTCTCAATGATCTTTAAACCATTACCTGGTAGAGACAGAGAAGGAAGCATTTGGCAACTCTGTTTAATTCTTTGAACAAATTTAGTCATGTCAGAGTTCCATGCTGGAGCATTGGAGCGAAGTCTTTTATTAAGCAGGAGTCTATCTGCCGCAACATTCTTATAAAATCCTGCAATATAATTAACACAACCAGAAATCTCTGGAGTTGAGTCTTGTCAGTTATCTCATCAGGAAACAAACTGATCTTTGATATTATATGATCTTGCATAAGGATGGCTCCATCTTTAAGAGTAATGCCAAGAAACTGTATAGAATCTTTAAATGTTTCCATTTTAGTTGGACTGAGACAAAGTCCATTGGCATACACAGTTTGATAAAACTGTTCAAGGTGCTCCAGATGATCTTTTGTGTTCAGAGAGAAGATCAAAATGTCATCAATATAAACAATTAAAAATTTGCTTAGGTGACCAAAAATCTCATCCATTTTCTTTTGGAAAATGGAGGGTGCAGTCTTAAGACCAAAAGGCAAAACTTTCCATTCATATTGGCCACCTGGAATGCTGAAAGTAGTTTTGTATGTATCTTCTTTTGTTGTTCAGAAATGCCGTCTTCGTTCTTATAATGTCTTCCACCCCATTCCGAATTAAATATTAATGCATTTCCAGAAGAAAATACATAAGCAAAAATCTGCCGTAGAATTTAATATAATGCATTTTATAGTACTTCGCTTGTTTCTTCCTTAATTTGGCTTTCTATTCATTAATGCTCCAATACACTGCGCTTCAACAATATGGACAGGTCTATGTTTACCGTGCATCGACGCAGATCTGCCCTGCAACACCAACGACCAAATGCCAAATTTTCTGTAGCACCCCATGCCAAATTAAATATTAATGCATTTATAGAAGTGAATATAAAAGCAAATATATGCAATTTAATGGTTAAATTTGATGCTGATTTAGACGTTTTTAATGATTTTAGTCATTAAATATTGCCAATGTTAGAATTAACATCACATACAACTTGTATATAAAAAAATATGCATAGTTGAATATATAAAATCTTCTTGTTTATATATTTTAACTAATAGCATATAAATAATATGGCTCGTTTACATTATTAATCCTTAAAATTGTGTGACAGGTATAGGTGGTCGTCAAATAGAACTCCTTGGGCGTCAAATTTGATTCCAGCTAGATCTTATCATTACTGCTTGCTCTGTTACGATCCATCCACAATCTCCCTGTAAAAACACCAACATTAAACAGAATTGAAAAAAAAAAAAAAAAAAACTGCTTACGGTTACAATTTCATGGGCCTGTATTTCGACAAATCAAAAATGGAAAATTAAAACTCTAACAATTTACTTGCACTGCCCCACACAAATTGACATTTGAACCGTGTGTTCTGTCCATTATTTCTTCTTCCTTTTATATTTTGCAATTTTCTACCACTTCACCTCGTAGCAGAATTCAAATTATTAAAAGCTATCTACAGCAGGAAAAGTTTTTTTTTTTTAAAACTTAGCACACGTTAAAATCGCTCAATCCTTACTATTCCATCTTATAGTACTTCGCTTGTTTCTTCGTTTATTTGGCATTGTATTCATTAATGCGGGCTCTCTTCTTATTTGATGTTTATCTTCTGCTCCAACCCACGCCACTTCAACAATGTGGACGGGTCTATGTTTACCGTGTATCTGCCCTGCAACACCAACTGACCATCCTATGCCACAAGAATTCTGTCAACTATGTACTAGGATACTTTTTTAAAGATAAACGAGCTAAATATAAATTACAAATAAAAAGATACTGGTAAGTAAAATGTTGAATCAGTGTCAATCATTGGTACTCTTCAAATACTGCTTAGACTACCTCTGCAATAACACAATTTCCAATATCTCTGTGTCATTTATAACTTAGTTTTTTATAATGGCATGCAGATCTTGTTGTCATCAACAAAAACAGAAAAAGGGACTGTGGTCACCCGACGAGGATAAGAAATTATATGATTACATTGCCAACAACGGTCATGGGTGTTGGAGTACGTTGCCTAAGCTAGCTGGTAAGAACAAAATTACAGATTTAGATAATTACTGAAAATGGCATCTACTTTAAATTCACTGAATGCGAATAAAATGGTCAATGGGTTAACCATTCATGATCTTTCGATTATTATATTTGTAATAGTATGTTAATGTTCAGGCCTCAAGAGATGCGGGAAAAGTTGCAGACTCCGGTGGTTAAATTACTTGAGACCCGGTCTCAAACGAGGTGCTTTTTCACTCATGGAAACCAAAATCATCGTTGAAGCGCATGCAGCCTTTGGAAACAGGTGTCTTCCTAGATCCTTCTGTTTTTGAATTCTCTCTATACGACATCCTTAGGGTTGGGATCAGGTCCGCTCTAGTGTTGAATTCGCAATTGCACGACGTTTAGTAGTTATGGAGGAGATAATTGTCATGATTTTTTTATAAATCAAATCTGAATGTTTCTGATGTCAATAGTGCATTGTTAAATTACAGATTGCTTCTTTGGAAAATTTATAGGCCAGGAATACCTTATATCTTTACACGAGAGAAGGGGCTCAAAATTAATGGCCCGAGGGAAACATAATCACCATGAAATTTGATGGTCTATGGAACGGTTTTCTTATATTTGAATTGGAATTTAAAATAAAATGAAAATTCAAACCGCATGCTGACATTAATTAACTTTAACGTAAACTGAAAATTTGAGAGGTTATATTATTAATAAATTGCAATTTTTTAAGGGTCCAGTATTAGAATTTGCAAGTTGGTAGAATATAAAAGATTACTATCATATATATATATATATATAAAATTGAATTTGACTAATTCGATTTAAAAAAGAATTTAATTTGAAGATATGAGGGAGCAGGGGAGCTCCTTCCAATACGGACCATCTTTAACATATTTCTGGGGTCCAATACCCTCATATCTTGATGATTGTTGACTACGGTTCTGGGTGTTGTACTATTTTGTGCAAGATCCTTTCTGGGTTTCAAACCGTTTGGCTTGTTCATATGCGTGTTTGGTGTATGCTGTAGTGAATGTGTTGGAAAATACTTGATGATAATTTGGGCCATCTTTATGCTTGTTTGAAAATGCTTGATTCATGCATTTTTGTTTGATTTAGTTGGATCTTTGTGGCCTTCCCTTTTCCCTTTTCCCTAGCGTGGTTTTGCTTAATATTTCCCGACCTTTGCATAAGTTGCGTTTTGGGTAGCTCGTGCTAAGTAATGTCCATATTTTTTTATGGAATTTGCTTCTAGATTTCCTTGTCATCCCATGATGGATATGTTTACTATGTAACTTGTGGTTATGAAAATTAATAATTTGCAAGGATCTTCTACAATGGTTTCTCTATAATCTTGCTATGCATGTCTTGGTTGTATTATTAATTGATTTCCAATATCTTGTTTCTCAAGAGTACTGAATTCAATGTTCTATCAATTGAGAACTGAATTTAATGTTCTATCAATCTATACAATGTTAGAGGTTCTTTTCAAAACCCTTAGAACTATTTAATCAAAATAAAAATAATAATTCACACTGTATTTATTTTCAAAAACAATATTTTTGAAAGGGTTTTATTCATTTTAGTAATTGAGACTAGAAAATAGAATATAATAACTTTTAAAAATATGTTTTTCCATATTATAAGTAAAGTTTGAAAAATTTATTTAATGTACAATAGTAATATATTATCTCTATAGATGATTCTGAAATAATTCATTACATATTTTCCTTAATACACAAATTATCTTTAGTTTTGTTTTGTCATATGACAAGAGATTCTTTTATGTATTTGGTTTTCCTTGGTTTGCGGTGTAGGATATCTCTTGAACAAAATTATTTATTGGTTATTTGTGGCTAGTTTTTTTGGATAAGATAAAAAGATTTGATTTTGAAGGGATCAAAAAACCCTATACATCAAGAGAAGTCGGGTCACAAGTGACCAAAAAGAGAACCAGGGTAAAAATCCGAAAAGAAAAAAGTTAAGCCAATGTTTGCAACGGTGATATCCAGGTCAAAGAAACTTGACCCAAAATAAAGAAAGAGCTAAATGTCAAGACATAGTGTTAGAAGACGTAAGACTATGAATTGTGGCTAGTAAATATCTATGCATAGTGAGATTTTTCCAAATGGTTTGTTTTATGAGAGTGACTACACTTTTGTGTGATTTACTTGGCTCTTGGTGGCCTTACCTTTTCCCCTAGGGTTGATTTCTTAATAGTTATAGTAACCGTTGTATAAGGTGTGTTTGTTGTAGCTTGTGCTGAGCAATGTCCGTATATTTGTGGAGCTCGTTTCTATGTTTTTGTGTCATCCCATGATGGATATGTTTACTATGTAACTTATTGTTATGAAAATTAATGGTTTCTTATAATTCCCACATTTTACACGAGACAAATTGAACAGTAAAATACCAGGATAATTTTATTTTTGACTTACATTGCTCACTACACAACGCCACAAGGGCTCCAAGTAAGGAAAACTAAACAACACATACAACACTTACATAAGTCATCAACTCACATAGACACATGACAACATCATATACATGTCTATGCCACACTTTCCCCAATGAACGAATACTAGAAATAACCCAACCACAAGAAAAGGACTCAAGGATTGACAAACCCACAACACATCATTTCTTTAATTGCATCTTAGTTACGATCATTATTCCAAGAACATTATTGTGCAAGGATATTTTTCTCCTTTTTCCGCCTACAGATTCTTAAGTTCATTCCACATTTAATTTACAGTTCGACCATTTTAAGTTGGCTTTTATCCTTTACGGAAATTTCCATAACTTACATAATTATTAGGCATAATTCAAATTGCATATAAAGCACTTAATTCTCTTGTTCTTATGTTAAGAACATGATTCTCACACACATATTCAATGTTTAAAATTTACCCTTGCTACACAAGTGAATCTAACATGATGTCAAGAAGAAAATCTTAGGATTAAGGGAGATTTAGATACAAGGTAGTTCTTTTTTTCCCAAAAACATTCTTCGATCACGGTATAGTTATTTCCCTACCATAGTTATTATAGTTCAACAACTTGTTGAATTTCATTTAGATATATATATTTTGTTTTCTCGAAGTTTGATCACACCAAGGAAATTCATATTCTTTGTAACACATGAAAATGTTTAATTAAGTTATAAGGACTCCAAGAGTGACATTATTCATAACCTCCAATCTCGTTTTACTCTTATATGCTTTACTCTAACATTGCACTATGGTCTCATTATTGGCATCACTTTAGAACAAAAGAGTTACGAAAGTGCTTGTCTAACATCATGAAGAAGTACATGATTGGGAGCATTATAAATTTCTTATGAACCACAAGTGATTTGTGTTTAAGGTAAGATCCCGTGTTTCAACATTTCACGATTTCGCATGTGAAATTTATTTTATTCTTAATGTCATAAAAGGGCATAGCAAGGGATTAAGCAAGTTTCGGTTTCTAGGTTCTCTAAAGTCAACATAATTCAAATCGATTTCGCTAGCAAAGAGTTACTTACAATTTTCTACCCACAAGCTAACCTCCTAATCAACTAAGGTTTAGTTTAATTCCAATTTTCACTCAAGGATCTACGCCCTATTATAAATCAGATTAAGGTGTGAAAACATATTTACCCTATAAAATCTCCATAAAATATCAAGGCACTATATTGTCACTAGCCAAAGGTAAGACATTTAGCTGAGAGGATCTAAAGAGGTCATTAAAAAGATTTTAAGTGATAGTACATCTATTTCACTAGCTCCATGATGTCATCTGGATCCCACAAGCAATTCATTCAATGAAGAATTTTAATTCTAAATCTTACTTGGAAGACAAGGTAGTCCACTAGGATATGAAGGAAGAGTTAGCTCTACTTACTCCAGATAAAGTTTGACTGTGTCACTCCTATCTGACAGGTTTATGATAATGTCACTAAACATACCGACTAAGATGATAAACCCATTCTTGGGCTCTTATTTACCTAAACTAGGAGGTTCTGTTTCACCGTTTTCTTTACATTTTGGAAATGATGAAACAGATAAGGGTAAGGGCAAGGAGGAATACATGTATATATTTGTCGGTTAATGGTGGTTGCGCACGTTCGAATTGCTAGGAGGAACTACCCGTAATAGAAAACAAGACCACAAAAGGATAGTTAAATGATATATGATGGTGGACTACGCGGCAGACGCTATCTTCTGAAGTGTGATACTTCCTAGATGGTTGTCAATCAACTGTTTAAAAAAATTAATGCGAGAAACAAGTAAAGTCCTACCGTAGTTGATATGATTTAGGTATGTCACTCAAGTACAATAAGAAAATCTAATATAACAGGCTAGGTTATAGTTAGATCTAAATAATAAGTAGGTGTCAAGTTGTTGGAATTGGTCAGGATTAGATTCTAGGTCGTTAGGTCAATTGGTGAGATGATTGTTGGGTTTTTTGTTAGTCAAGGTATAAAACAAAGAGACCGACGTCGGTCGGGTATGAATGATGTCGGTTTAAGTAGAACTGATGAAGCCATTGTGTATAGCTAGGATTGAAGTATGGTCGAGGTAAAATAAACTTGAATAGATCAAATGGAAATGGCTGATCTAATGTTAAATGAGGTTGGGAGAGTAGATGAGAAGGTAAGTGGAGATCTCGGGTATACTCGAAACAAATATTAGTTCACAATGGTGATTTTTGGTGTGGATAAGGGAAATGGTAGGGTTACAAGCTAATAAACAATGGAGGAATGAACATGCATAATATAAACTAATGAAAAGAATGATAAAAGTTAGCTATGCTTTGAAATAGACAATGCTTTGGTAGAGATGTACTTACCGTGATGTAGATTTTGATGGCTGAATAGAGATGGTTGTTGATAAGAAGAACAAAGTGTTGGATATTGTAGCAATGATCCTAGAATGATTCCGTGAGTGCAATGCTTCAATATCTATCCTGGTGATGGATCTAGATGTCTGGATACATGAAACGATATTGGTTTCACTTGCATGCAGCTCGGATCTCCTTCCCTTTCTCTCGTCAAGAATGTGCTCAACCAAAAAAAGGTTTCTTAGGTGAATAAATTGTAATCGACGACAATTACAGGTTGACCAACGTCATTTTAGGGGTGACCAATGTCGGTTAAGGCGGGATTCCCTAGGTTTACTAAAGTGGGAAGATCTCTCTGATTTATTTTAGCCCAGTTCGTTTATTCTCGCAGGATTAAGATGAAAAATTACCTTCTAATGAAAGGGCATGTGGTTAGAGAGATTTTAGGGATTGATTTTAGGGTTAGACCAAATTTTAGGTCATTAAGGCAAGTAAGACTTAGTTATTGTTGGTTATGGAAACATGCCAAGAATAGGTCTAGGGTGAGGTGGCTGGATGAGGTGTCTATGTGAGGTGTCTAGGTGAGTTGGTGGGGTAGAAATTAAGGTAATTAGATATTAAATATTGTGAGGATATATATTAATTTAATTAAATTAATGGTGATGTAGGGTGGAATGGGCCATGGTTAGATGAGTATGCTTGAGATGGTTATTTGAAATAGGACCAAGCAGTGTGACTCCAATTTTGGTGTCTACATTTTTCCCCTTTTTGTTGTGTAGCTTGTATTGGTAAGTGATGCTGACAAAAATAAGATGTGGTTACCCCATGTGTGGGTGAAGGTGATCCCCCTCAAACTAGGAATAGATGAGGTAGAAGATAGAATCAGTGAGTGGTTTGATAAAAGGTGGATGTGATGAAGAGGAAGGTGGACAATGGGGCTGATTAGGTTAAGTTCCAATCAAGTTATCCGGGTAATGGGCCAGGGTCAAAGATAGCAACATTCAAACGCACGCACACGTATAAACTATGGAATAGTACTAGGTTGAAGAGCATGAAAACTCTATATCATCTAAGGTTGATAGGTTTATCCAAACAAGGTTGAGGTGATTCCAAAGTATCAAGGTATACGATATGGTGTGAAAGCATTTCACAGTCGAGTGCAAAGAATGTTTAGGTATGTTCCGGTACACCAAAATTTGGGTCGATAAATGGTCATGACAAGAGGAAAGGCAAGGACACTAGGTCAAATAAAGCGGGTACATGCCTCACAAGGTATAACAAGCACATGAGTTCACATGTCACTGACAATGTTCCAAGTCCAAGTAGCTAGTTCACGACACAGGTAGGGCTGAGGTATGGGTAAAATAACAAGTCCCAAAATTAAATTAAGGATAGGTATAGATAAGGTAGGCATGGAGGTTGGTTGCAATAAAGGGTGGGTAAGTTCAAATGGTGGATGATTGGGTTAAGGGTTGGTTGGAAATGGGGAAAGGGTATGGGAAAGAGTATGACAGGTAAACGTTATCAGTCATACGTAACCAATGTTGGTCTCAGGTAAGTCAATCATGGTTTATTAGGGTAGATGATTGATGTCGGTTTGGGTAGAATGTGCATAGGAAAAGGGAAAGAGGGAATTTGTTATGGTAGAGAGAGTGAATAGGAAAGGGAAAGAGGGAATCAAGGTTAGGGTAGAGAGTGAATAGGAAAGGAAAAGAGAGGGAATTGGTTAGGTAGATAGTGAATAGAAAAGGAAAGAGGGAATTGGTTAGGGTAGAGAGTGGTTGAGCTAACCTCCAGGCCCCATGGCCGTGGAGTGATGCCTACATATTTCTAGCGAAAAAGGACCTCAGGCCGATGTAGTTCTCTAAGCTAGGGAAGATTAGGGTGAGATAGGGAATGGGTTAATAGGTCCTAGGCATGGGAGATGTAGGTCATATGCATGATTGAGTTTAGGTGGTAGGAATGGTTGAGTGATTTTTAAATACCGTTGTCGAGTATCCTGGTCTTGTATAGGATAATAAATAAGTAATGATGAAGGTGAATGGTAAGAGGTGGTAAAAGAGTTTCTTAACCGATAAGAACCCTAATGAGTCTGTCATACCCTAGATGGGATTATGAACGTAACAACCTACTGCTGGCATGGCATAATGGACTATTCTAAGGGTGAAGAAAATTCACATGATTACAAAATTTCTGTTTGCAGCAAGTCCCTTGAGTAACGAGGGATTCGGGTGAAAAGACAAGAATGTGAGAATGGGAGGTTTAACGTAACTTAGTGTATGACGTGTATTTTAGAACAAGAAACCCAAAACCTAAAATAGGTAATTCCATGATGAAAATTTCATCTTTTTCTTTATTTGGTTATTTTTAATGGATTGATCGATGTGGCAAGTCTATGTGGGATGAGCATATTATCTCCTTAAGGTCTTCGTGAAGCTGATCGATACGAGAAGCTTCTAAATATTTATTATATGTTTGTAATGACCGTATATAGTTGTCCTTCAAGGGAGCAGTCTATTGATAGTGGTAGAATATAAAGAAGAGATGTCCCTTTTGAGGGAGTCATATTTTACTAGAATTTTGACTCAAGGAGTGGTATCCCTTTTTGTTTTTAGATGTTTAAGTCATGGACAAGACTATAGAGGATGATTGGGTTCTTGTTTAGAAGACAAGAATGTAGTACACAAAGAGTAACTATGAAAGAGGTGGTTTCGAGTGATGAATGACCATGGGATTCCATCTTGAAGAAGACGAAAAATATCAATGAGAATCATGGTATGAGTAGAGTCGTGGTAATCCTATTAAAGACAAGGCTAAAAGGTGATGGGTAATCACATGATTCTTTTTAGTCGTGGATCCTGAAAATGGGTAATATGGAAGGTGAGCAGTAACTCAAGGGACAAGCGATCAATTGACATAAAGTGATATAGGAATTGATATCAAAAATAGAATGTCCGAAGATGCAAGAGATTAAGCAGACTCAAAGTTCGGGTATACCTTTAAGTGAAGACAAATGATAAACACCTTTTCCATAGGTTTGGGTGATGATATAGGCTCTATTGGTACCCAAATTGATTCTCCCCTAAGCTAAGAAACATCACGGGTTTGGCATGAAACTTAGAGACAAGAAGAGCATGTAGTGTTTCATTTTGTAGCCGGGATGGAATGTAACTTGCTCTTTGTCACTCATATGTGGAGAAATGGGTAGTACTCAAGAGGATTTGACCTATCCTCACTACTTTATGGTTTTACCTTTCAACCAGGGTAAGAGGACCCTTTTTGTAGCTTGTTGTTTATGGAGGAGATGGAGATATCCTTCCTAGTGAAGTTGTTAAGAAGACATTGGAGAAAATACGATCAATGCAACAAAACCTAACTCTTACGAGTTATTACTCTAGATAATGGAGATATTTTCTAGGCAGAGACTTCTCGGGCATAACATGGGGAGAAAATTTATGATGAGGTGTAAATTTATAGATTTTGAAAGGCACAATGGGGCTTAAACTATTTTGATCACCAACAGTTCCAAGCCAATTAGGAGAAAATTTTCCCCATTTGCTTTTCTCCTCTTTGGTTACATGTTGATTTTCCTTCGGGATGATGTCAACGACTTGAAAGGTTTGTTCGTGAATACATTTTTCATAGGCACATTTGATACGTTTTTAGTATATTTGAATATGGTCAAGGGAATTGAGACAACGTTCATCGAATAACTCAAGTGTGCCAAACTATCCGGAGAAAATCATCATTGTTGAGCATGTCTTGTAGTGAGATGTGTAAAGATGGAATCGGGACTTCAGGAGGTAAGACAACCTCGCACTATAGACCAAAGAAAATGGGTGGCAGTAGTCAAAGTGTGAATACTAATGCGATAAGCCCATAAGGCGCTTAAAGGAATGTGTCTATACCAATCTTTCCTAAGTATATGACTATCTTCATAAGGAATTTGTTCAAGGTTTTATTGGTCGATTCCACTTGACCATTGGTTTGAGGTTAATAAGGTGATAAGAAATTCAGTTGGATACCAAAAGCATCACATAGTTTGCATAGGGTTTTGTTTTTGAATTATTTTCCGTTATCGGTGATAATGCGATGAGGGACACCAAAACGGAAAATGATGTGATGGTTGATGAATTCACATATTTTCTTAGCTTTTTGGAAATGAGGGGAATGGATTCTACCCATTTAGTGTAATATTCAGTAGTGGTTATGATCCATTGGTGGCATTGTGAAGAATGGGGGTGGATTTTGCCGACAAGATCCAAACCCCATTGAGAGAAAGGCCAAAGGTCTCTGCATGACCTGTAAGTCATGAATAGGTGTGTGATGAAGATTAGCATGTTGTTGAAATTTCACGCAACATTTGACATAATCACAATAAATCATGGTTGAGGTTGGCAAGAATATCCTAGGCGAAGAATGCGTTTTGTGACAACAAAACCGCTAAAATGACCTCAAAAAAATTCCATCGTGGACTTTCTTAATGGTGTAGGGAATCTCAGAACTTGTGAGGTAGTGCAAGGGAATGACGTCAAAACTGTGCTTGTATAGAATACCACCCATGATGACATAACAGAGACACTTTTAAGAAAGGCATGTTGTCCATTGCGAGTGAGATCAATGGGTAAAATGGAAAGGAAAGATAGTCTAGATATTGCTTTTACCAAAGGTCACATGGGTCAAGGAAGAGGTTCCGATAGAGTAAAATTCACAAGGAAATTAAGAGGGTGATTGTTGTGATTGTATGGTGAAAAATATTTTAGAGTCAACTAGAAAAATAGGTATCCGAGAAGCAAGCGTGCCATAATATCTCGCAATTTTATTGGTAGAACGTGGGGTGATTTGAAGTGCGTAATGGTCAAAGGTGGTCAAAATTATGTCCATGTGATGTTCATACTTTTGAAGTATCTTATTACTAAAGTGGTATGTACTGTTGGCTTGGTTTATGACCAACCGAGAATCATCAAATATGTTGATTGACTTAACATCTAAGCCATAAGTAGCTTCAAGACCCAATACGAGTGCTTCATATTCAACAATATTGTTTATAAAATCAAAATCGAGATTGAAAGACAAAGGCATAGGTTCACCATCAAGAAAAATGAGGATAACACTAGCCCCACCTCCACGCGTTGACACTTGGAGCCATCAAAGAAGAGTGTCATTTGGTAAGTGGGTTTTTCCAGGAAAGTGTAGCTTTAGACTCATCTGGAAAGTTGAAGCTAGAGGGTTGATTCTTTAAAATATGTGCGTCATCCAATTGGTGGTGATATTCTTGTGCTTGATGGAAAATTTGAGGTCGAGGTCGGCCAAGCATAAGCCAACATGTGGCACATTGATTTTGATAAGGTTTGGCATACATATAGTATAATGGGCGAAGTATTAGTAATGACAAAGGCTTTGTGGTTGAGTAGGAAATGGCGGAGTTTGGTTGCGATGAAAATAAGGCTAGCCATGCAATGTTTTTGAGAATGGGTATATCGAGTTTCGTAGTCAAGAAGAGTATGAATTATTTAATAAACTGTTTTCTCTCGGTGTTGGTTGTGGCGATGAGTGAGCATTGCACCTAGATAATGGTTAGTTGCATGGGAAATATATAGGTAGAAGGGCTTCTCATCCTTAGGAGGAATGAGCACCGGTGGTTTAAGTAAGTATTGTTTCAAGGATTTGAAGGCTTTATGGCATTCTTCATCCCATTTAAAGGACACATATTTCTTGAGAAGATGCTGAAATGGTTAACAACGGTGAAAGCTGCAAGATAAAATGACAAATTGATTGGAACTTTCCCTATAGGTTGCAAAGTTGATGGAGATTAGTGGGTAGTGGAATTTCAAGGATAGCCTTGATTTTAGTAGGATCAAATTCTATGCCATGTAAAGAAATGATGAAACCTAGGAGTTTTCTGGAAACTACCACAAAGATGCATTATTTTTGTTGAAGATGAATGTGCAATACACCGATGAGGTGGTCAAAGATGATTTTAAGAATGGGAAGGTGTTCAGTTCGATGCTTGGATTTGGAAAGTAGATCATCTACGTAATCTTCCAATATGTGATGCATGATGTCATGGAAGATGTAAGTCATGGCTCCCGATATGTAGCGCCAGCATTTTTTAAGACCGAAAGGCATTACTCGAAAGCAAAAAGTTTCCCAAGGGGTAATGAAGGTAGTCTTGTGTTGATCCTCGAGGGCTAGTAATATTTGATTATATTATGAGAAACCGTCCATGAGCAATGAAATTTCATGGATAGAAGTGTGATCAACTAGTTGGTCAATTCCCGATGTTGGAAATCATCTTTGGGACGAGGCGAGTTAAGGTCACGAAATCTATGCAAATGTGAGTCCCCATGGCTTTTATAATAGAAACGATGTTATAAATCCATTGGGGATAATCAATCGGTAGAATTACTTGAAACTAAGAGAAGGCGCTGAAGCTCTTCTTTGACTGTAAGAGCAATGCAAGGATGCATTTTCCACATCTTTTGTTTTGTGTTTTTGGCATCAGAATGGTTATGATATTGTGAACCACGATTTTTGGGTCAATACTGGGCATATCGGCATAGGACTAGGAAAATGTGTTGTTATGGTCTTGAAGGAAAGAGGTGAAGGCTTCTTGTTTAGTAGTGTCTAAGGATTGGCCAATATTTAGAATGTGCAGGTCGTCTTGAGTATTAATGTTGATTTCAATGGTTGATTCATTCAACATGGTTTGTGTCTCAGAGGGTAACAACCAATGAATATAAGAGTCTTCTGCACCAAGGTAGGTGAGGATGGACTCATCGTCCTAACATTGAATGACATTAATGAAGGTGTATTGTCATCGATCATGTCAGGATATAGGAATGGGAGAGAAGAGGGAGCCTCACCATCGCATTGATAGGTCAATGGTCCTAGGGAAATGGTGTTTATGAAAAAAAAAGTTAGGAGGAATAGATTCAGGATCTATGGACTCTGTGGGTGAAGATGGTAATGTGGGTGAATGAGAGGGGGAATATTTCTCATCCTGGATAAGGTCGAAGGAACCTTCTTAGAGGGTGGAGTGTCAAAACCAATGCCACTACGGTCATTGTGTTTACAAGAGGTACAAGAAATGACAGTATGGTGGCCTTGTTCATAAAAACTGAAGCCAAATCCTTTCCACGTGCACCGGTGGTTAGTGAGGGAGTGTAGGCCGGATGAAAATGGTTGGGTTTGGGATGGAGGTTTGGGTTTGTAGGTGGCCATATAGAGTCCCCATATGTTAGATTTTTATGAAGGTGGGGAGGGCCATAAGGGAAAACGTCACCGATGTGGTTGTCGGGCTAGGGTATTAATGTAGATTCCCATACTCTTGTGGGGTGAGGAAGGTATTGATATTGTATAGGCGGTACTCCTCGAGAGTAGGCATTGAAAAACACCTTCTAAGGAATCAATATTTGGTATGTGGGTAGCAGGTATAGATTGTTTGCTAGATGATGGGGAAACAGGGGCACGATGGTAGTAGAGCTACACCTGTAGTGGGGATAACAAGGCTAGATGCAAATAGAAGTAGTGGACATTTTGGTGGATGGACTCGTGGATGAAGGTGAAGTGGTAACAATGGCAGATGCCTTGACTGGTACAAGCACATCATTGGGACGATATAGCATGTTACAGGTCTTGAAAGTCAAGGGGTGGAAGGGATGGTGTAATTATGTCCCTCATGTTCTAATTGGAGGCATCAATGTAAATTCAAAAGGACACAACCCATAGCATGGATCCAAGTTCGGCCAAGTAGAAATTTATACTGGAACTCTTCTTCTAGGACATAGAAAAGTTGTGGGACGGTGCAGGGACATAAACGGACATGGAGAACAATGGCACCTAGTGTAGAGGTGATGGCGTCATTAAAGGAATGAAACATAATAGGGTTACCATGCATGCAATTGGCAGGTATTTTCATTTGGTCATATGCATGGGAGAAGATGATGTTAATAAGTAGCACCACCATTGATCATAATGTGTCATATGCGTATATTATCGATAAAGACAGAGATGAAAAGAGCGGGGTCAGGATCATTAGATTGGAATGGAGTGATCTCTTCATCCGAAAATATGAGGGAGGCCACTTGGTGAGTGGGTGGAGGCATAGAGGAAGGTGAAGACCGAATGAGAGAGGCTATGTGGTGAGGGGTAATGATGAATGCTATGGATGTGGGGTCATTTGGTAAGAGTTAGATAGATTGAAGGACCTCCATGAAGGCTTGATGATGTGACTCGAGGTTTGGACGAGGTCGTATAAAGACATTTAGAGAGGGTATTGGTGTAGTTATTTTAGCATTTTGTTGTGTTACCGCTTCGTAAATATAATATGCAGGACCTCAAATGATGACTTTAGGTATGGGTGTGATTTATATGTGGTGTACAGGGGGGTTGGTTGATGGGCCATTGCTTTTTCCTTTCCATTGTCCTTCCGAAAAAGATGAAAATGTTGATCATGTTAATCTAAGGGGAGGTGGATGAAGAGGGTGTGTCATGGAAGGTATAACGGCATGAGGGACAAAACCCTAGTGGGGGATACGATCCTTGTGAAATGAGTAGGGTGCATTGGCATTTTGGTGGTGGTTTGGCCAACTCTCTTATACGAACCATGTTAATCTCAAATCTTGGGGGTGGATCAAAGAGTTTTGGGGGTGGAGATTTTGGTCACTGAGTAGGTAATGGGAGAAGATATGTGGAAATTGGTGAAGGAGAAATGGGGTCCTCATCAAGAAGATCGTCATCGTCAAAATTTTCTTCGGGAGGACATAATTGGACAAGGGAAGTTTTCAAAGCCTTACATTTCTCTACATCGTGTCCTGACACATGATGGTAGGAATATATTTTTGTTTCCTCAAACCCTTTTTTGGGTTTGAGTGGGTCGTAAGGTATAAGAGGCAGTACTTTGATGACGGAAGTTTCGAGGAGATTGGTTAAGATTTTGGTGTAGGATCCCACTAGTGGATCACAATGGGAGGTGAATGTGGGTTTGGGTACATGTATCACTGATTGTGGAGGAAGAGGCTTTATAAGAGAGGGAGTAAGTTGGGATACTAGTTTGGTTTGTGGTGTGGTCTTGGGTGTTGGTTGTGTGTGTGCTTGGGTAGGGGCATGGTAGAATAATTGGTGATAGAGTGTTTGGTTGGTTTAACTACCTTATTGGAGGATAGAAATTTTTAGCTTTAGGTTATGTCTTTTTGGGTAAAGGTGATATGGGCATACGAGATATGTAGGGAAAATATGATGGTGGAAGAGGGTGCAAGGTTACCCATGGGGGTAACCAAGGTGTTGTGGAGGTATGTAGTGTGGGTTGGGAAAGAGGCATGAGTGAAAGAGAAGAAAGGGTCATGAGTAGTGAAGATTTTTTTGACAGTGAGTGGAGGTATGGGGGTGGTAAGAAGGTCACGGGTGAGGGAAAAGGTTGTGTGGGTCACTTGGTTATATTATAGGTTGTGACGGGAAAATAGGTTGTGCATTCTTGGCTTACCGGTGGACGGGGTTTCTTGGCAGAGGTTGAGGGGTGAGGTCCGGATGGATGGAAGGGTGAAGTGATAATGGCATGGTAGGAGAAGTTGGTGTATGAGGTCTAGGAGATTGGATTATCGTTTTAGGGGTAGGGTTAAGTTTGGTGCTAGTTTTGGAATATGTGGCTAAATCTAATTTGATGGGTGGGTAAGGATAGGTGTTGGTATGACCCTAAGGTAGTGATAGGTTTACGTAATGAAGATGATATAGGTGTAGGCTTGGTGTATATGTATGTTGGGCTATGGGAAAAGGTGTGAGTTGGGCCACGAGTGGTATTGTAGGAGGTCTTTCAATAGTTATGGTTGTGTTTAGTTTGGTCGTCGAAACACTTTTGGATAGATAGTGGAGGTGTCAAGCGAGTGACAACCGCATTTGTGTTGAAACAGGAAGTAGAACTCGTCCCAAAAGTAAATCTCTAATGACATAGTCTCGGTGATCTGCCAAGCATGAGAATGGTACTCTGCTATAAGTGGGGCTATCATGGAACAAGTGCGAATACCCGTAAAATGTGTTTAAGGTATACGAAATGGATAGCCTCGGACTATGTGGGTAAAAGAGAAGAAAGAAAATCAGCAGGATCTTGAAGGTCTGATGATGAATGTTCATCTACAAGTAGTGGTACTTCTATAGTATCTTCTATGAGTAGAAGAGAGGATGGGCCAACAAAATTGGACTCTCCTGTGTTGATGTAGGTGGTGGAACTACATTTTTTTAGTAGGAGAGGTGCCACCGACAACCGCTCTTGAATTTTGAAGGGTCAAAGGTGGCATGCTAATTATAGGCTCTTGACATTTGGTGAAGTGGAAAATTAAGGGGGCTCCTTTGTGGGTAGAGGAGTAGATGAAATAGGTTCTGTGTCGATAGGGGAGCGCAGCTAAGATTTTATCTATGGAAGGAACATGAGGTAATTAGGAAGCAATTGGTGTTTCATTGAAAATAGTGTGGACCTCATGGACATTGCTATCATTGTTTGAGGTATCACCAGTTTGGTTGGAAGATGGGGCATGATTAGGGAATGGCTTCTTAAAGATATGTAGGTTTTTGTTAGTGGGTGCATTGGGATATCCAAGACTAGATCTCCATTTTCTAACATTTCTTGGATGATATTCTTGAAGGTGATGCACTTATTGTCATTGTGACCTTTGACACGATGATAGTTGCAAAATTTGTGTTCCTTATACCAGGGCAGCACGGGTCGCCAGATAAAAACAAAACAAGTATGTGGTTTTATAGGTGGAAGGGTAATGACACCAACCTTAACAATCTTTTCCAAAATGGAAGAATAAGATTCTCCTATGGAAGTGTACTTTTCTCTGTTCTCATCTAAACTGGAAAGCTTGGACATGAGAGAGATTAGAAGGGGGTTTGGCTGGGTTTTATTGATGAGGGGGACTAGATTTGAGAACTATGGCATTAGCAGACCCTTTGGGCTTTGAATAGTTATTTTGGGGTTTCAAAGATGAAGAAGCATCATTTGATTTGAACATAATGTTCTTGTTACGAAGTTGAATATTCTTTTCTTCGATAGCATGAATTTCCAATTTTCATGCCATGGTGAATGTGTCGTCAAAAGTATGAAAAGTTTGCACCTGAAGGGTTCATGAGATGTGTCTAACACATGCTCCAAAGTAAATAGTTCTATAAGCTCGGTTTGAGGTAATTGGGAATGTGGGCTAGATAATGAGGCATTGGCCAATGATGACGAATTTAGCGATGGACTCATCGTCATACTGTCGTGTGGAATAAAGATCAGTCATGGTAACCTTCTTAACAATGTTGATGGAGAAGTGATCTAGGAAGGCTTGGGCTACTTGATTAAATGAGTAAATGGAGTGTCTTGGTAGTCCACTATACCAGTCTAATGCAGGTCCTGTCAGGGACATTGGGAAAGTCCTCAAAAGTAAAGCGTCATTGTGGGCAATCAGGTAACACCCATGTTTAAAGGACCGCAAATGTTGTTGTGGGTCTTCTTTGCTATTGAAGTGGTTGAATTTTGGCATTTCCCAATGTACAAGGTATGGTCAAATAGGAATGGATGGGTGAATAGGCTCATTACAAATTTCATCATAGGTCGGAATTCATGTGAGCCGAAACCGATGCTTCTAGTATTTGCATCTTTTCCATCATCAACTTGATGAGGTCATTAGTAGGTTGTGATGGAGGGACACCTCCTGTGGCATAAGGGGGTAGATATTAAACCCGATAGGAGTTTGAGAATAAGGAACCGACATCAAAGGCATATATCCATAATGGGTGACATGCGAGATAGGGGTTTGTTGATATTAGGTGTATGTAGGTGGGATGGTCGTCGTGACTTCAGTAATGATGGAGGAAGTGTTTGTGGGATGGAGAGGGTGAGATTACGGAATGGAGTAGGGGTCACCGAAATATGGGAAGTTGTGTTGTAATGGGTATTTGTGAGACAATGGGTGTGTGCAGACTGGGCTATGGCCTAGGTGGTCGATGAGGGGACAACAGATACGAAAGGTGAAAGTGATACTATAGAAAGAATGGTCATGGTGGGTATGGGTCCTAGCTACAAAACTACCGGGGGTGAATCAAGTGAGGGTAATGCCGCATTATTAAGGGCTAACTAGGAATTGTGGGAGAGATGGATACAGGCATGTTGTATATCAACCGACATGAGGATTCTTGAGTGGAAGAGTGGGAAAGGTATAATCAGAAGGCCGTGGGATTCTTATCAAGGAGTCGTGAAAACTCTTCATCACCCGCAACAATGGTGGTAGGTAAGGTTGGATCATGGGTGACAAGAGGGAAGGTAGCGAGGGACTAGGTGGGAGTTGTTAATGACTAGCATGGAATATGAGGGCATTAGTTTGGCTACGAGTCAACACCATATGAACAAGTGCTCACTGGTAAGATTGTATTTGGAGATGACACGTAAAAATAGTAGAAATAGAGAATAATGGGGTCCGGAGGTGAATCTGGTCAATGTATAGATTTTGAAAATCCAACACAGGTAACTGAAGACGGTCAAGTTGTTTGTTGATGGTTGAGGGAAAACCGATGATGGTTACTAAAACCAATACCGGTCACTGTGGAAGAAAACTAGTCTCAAAGAATGAAACAGAATGTTGGATATGTACTGAGGAAACTGTGTATGACAGTAGGTATCAACAAGGGAGAAATATGATGATGCCTTGAGGGCTAGAAACAAAAAGAAAGAGTGATGAAGGATATTATAGGTTAAAAACTAGAAATTTAGAAGTCGACACCGGTTAGGGTTAACCAACGATGGTTAGATGTGAACCAAAGTGTGATGGTCGTTGGACCGATGTCATGACTATGAAATTAGAAATAAATGAAGAAAATGGGTTTTGTGAATTAAATTAAGTGAAGAATCAAACTCAGAAACCTAAGAATGAGGAGATGGGGCCTTGACACACTCGAAAAAGTTAAAATACTCCAACTACGATGGTTGAGTGTGCAAGGTAGAAGAAAAATTTTGAGTCGTAGTCTGACACCTCAAAACACAAGCCAAGAAGAACACTAAGAAAAAGCACGATCCTAACAATGATTTTATTATGTTTGTGTAGCTTATGCTATTTAGGACTGACCGTGTGTATTTAGAATGGATTTTTTTGTTAGGAAGGTGTCCTACAAAGAAGGATATCTAAAAGGAGAGGTTTCAGGTATGTTATGGCATGGGGGCGGTCCATCCTCTGAGATGATGAATCGACAGAGGCGGAAAATTGGGGAGTACCGCCAATTGGATGTGTGATTAATGACAAATGTTCCTGGGTAAGATGTTGTTTAAGAAAGATGTGTATATTTTTATTTTGTGCAAGTTTGGTAAGACACAGAGAGAGAGAAAATGTGCTTTCTACGATTCTTTGTGTCAACCATCAACTGGGCATGACTTCCAACATATAGCTTGCCCTCATTTTAATGTGATCTAAATGCAAAATATCATAATGTAATGCAAGTGTTTTAAACCCAAATTGAAGTGTGATATTCAATGTAGCAAGTGATGAACATGAAGAGGGATGCTCTTTCACTAATGCAATGCAAAAGAAAGGAAGATGTTTTCTTTTTAAAGCACCGAAAATATGATTGTTTTTAGACAATAGAAAGAAGGAGAATGATTCCAAAGAAAAAAATCAATGTGGAAGATTTTCGAAGGGAAACAAACACACAAGTTTCACCTAGGAATGAATAAATGCAAAATAACCCCTGATGGGTCCCACTGTGCGTGCCAAAATGTTTCACCATTTTCTTTATATTTTTTAAATGACGAAATAGATAAACATAAGGGCCAAGGAGGAATACCTATTAAATGCTAATCGGTTGATGGTGGTTGCATACGTTCTGACTTCTTGATCCATAGCTGAATGTGAGAGCTTCCTTTTGTCTAGGAGGAACTACCTGTAATGGAAATCAAGACCACAAAAGGATAGTTAAATGATATATGACAGTGAACTACCTAACGTATGCTTGTTGGAAATGCGATTCTTCCTAGATGGTTGTCAATCCATTGTTTAAAACAAATTAATGTGAGAAAAATTAAATTCCTATTGTAGTTCATATGATTTAGGTATCTCATTCAAGTATAATAAGCAAATATAATATAACCGGCTAGGTTATAGTAAGATCTAAATAATAAGTAGGTGTCGAGTTCTGAACTGGTCAAGATCGGTCTAGGTTGTTAGGTCAATTAGTGAGATTATTATTGGGTTTGTTCTTAGTCAAGGTATAAAACACAGAGACCAATGGCATCACTGTATGACCAATGCTAGTTTAGGTAGAACCGACGACGGTTGTGGATAACCTGGAGTTCCTATGGTTGAGGTAAAAGAAACTTGAATAGATCGAATGACAAGGGCTGATCTAAGGTCAAATGAGGTTTGGAGAGTGCATGAGAAGGTCTCAGTAAAGATCTTAGGTATACTCGAGAAACAGATATTAGGTCGAATGGTGATTTGGTGGTGTGGGTAAGGGACATGTTAGGATTACAAGCTAATAATCAATGGAGTAATTAACATACAAAGTATAAACTAATGTCATCGGGAATGAAAAAGTTAACTATGATGAAATACACAATGTTGGTATAGATGTACTTACTATGATGCAGATTTTGATGGCTGAATGGAGGTGGTTGTTGATCAGAAGAATAGTGTTGGATATCGTAGCAGTGGTCCTGAATGATTCCGTGAGTGCAATGCTTCAATATTTGTCCTGGTGATGGCTCTAGATGTCTAGATATGTGAAAGGATATTGGTTTCTCTTGCATTCAGCTCTCATCTCCTTCCCTTGCTCTCAGAATGTGCTAACCCAAAAACAAGGTTGCTTAGGTGAATAAATTGTAAACGACGAGGGTTACGGGTTGTCGATGTCGGTCATTTTACGGGTGACCAGCTGTGTCAGTTAAGGTAGGATTCCTAGGTTTACTAAAAGGGGAAGATATCTCTTATTTTTTTGGCATAGTTCATTTATTATCATGGATTAGGATGGAAATTCACCTTCTAATGAGAGGGAATGTGGTTAGAGAGATTTTAGGGATTGAGGTGTTTTAGGGGTTAGACCAAATCTTAGCTCATTAAGCCAAGTAAGACTTAGTTATTGTTGGTTATGGAAATATGCCAAGAATAGGTCTAGGGTGAGGTGGTTGGATGAGGTGTCTAGGTGAGGTGGTGGGGTAGAAATAAAGGTATTTAGATATTAAATATTTGAGGATATATATTAATTAAATTAAATTAATGGTGATGTGGTGTGGAAGGGTCATGGCTAAATGATTATGCTTGAGCTTGTTATTTGAAAAAGGACCAAGAGGAGTGTGACCCAATTTTTGTGTCTAAATTTCCATCGAGTGTAAAGGTTCATTTTAAGGTCATAGTTTTCTATGCTAAGGGATTAACACAGGAAGGTTAGTTATGCACAAATTTTGAACTAGGGTTGAATATTTTGTTTGGATTTCTTTATTGCATTTTCAAGGTGAGGAACAAAACACCAACTATTTAATCAACAATTTTCCAATGGAATTATGCTACAAGGTATTCACTTTAATTTCATTAAACATATAAATTCAAATTTAACCATACAAATTTTGGGATCAAAATAAAATCCATGATTAGATACATATTTCCCAAGCACCTCTAAAACTGGAAACATACACATACTACCAAATTCATCAATAAATATTTCAATACGTTACAAAAATATTGTTAAACCCCTACATTTATATTATTTCAAATATAAAATAAAATAATACATAGTGAATTACAACCACGCCATTTTTGCCACCTTACTTGCATCCTGCAAAACCATGTGAGCATAAAATTAGCGATAAATCACTAGCATGGCATCCACCCTAATCTATCATAATTAAGATTTTTCAGTTTCCCATTTACATATAATAATATTTACAATTTTTATTTGAAATAAAAGATTTAAATACATGTATTCATTTCATTTCACTTCATTTCGTAACCAAGGAGAGAGAAGGAGATAGGAAAGAGAGAGAAACACTATTTTGTCAAAAGTTCTATTTCACACAACAAGCTACACTATAGAGTTTCAAACAATTATTTACATGTGTCAAAATTTTCCACAGTGGTTTGACAACCCAAAAGGGGTCCTACAACTTTCTTTTTACATTCTCTTGTTAGCTACAAAAATGTTCAAATCAGCTCGAGGCTGAGAAATCACTTTCAAATGTTGTCTTACGATGATAAAACACACCAGGGTTAAATTTATATATGTCCAATTAAATACCATTAGTTCATAGGAACAAAAAAATTTGGAATTAGCAAACGGTTTATGATTGGCGGCTAGTTTTTTGGGGCCATTGATCGTAATTGGCCTAGTTATAAATGATTAAAAGTTAGCTCAAGGGCTCAATAAACCACATCCAAAACTAACGTTTGATGGATGTATGTGCCATGATAAAATTACTACAAGTTCCCCCATATATGGATAATTCATCAAAGTTGATGAAACTCAGAACTAGAAAATTGTTTTCAAACGACGACATGATTTCTTAAGCCATCAGTTCTAATTGGTACAATTTTACCTAGTCAAACTGCGACCATAGGCATACAAAAAAAGTTTGCACAACTATATGGAATTTTTTTTCTCCCGAATCAAAGGTTCCATGTAATTTTCTAGTAAAAATAGTAGAGGTTTGCAAATACGGATAATAATTTTCTATCCAAGTTTATAATGACGGTTCAAAATGAAAGCCAACTTTTTAGATTTAAAACGTCCTACCACTGCAAAATAGTGTAACAGAGGATCCTATAAGGGCATCAAAAGGGTCATAAATGTTCATACAAGGTCAAACCAAGGATTGAAGGGACACCTCAACTAAAAAGGTACGCGAAGGAAGATTAACCTCCCTTTTTTGAAGTTATGAAGGTTACTTTGCAAGTCCCCATAAATTGCAATCTATCTAATTAAACTAGGAGATGGTCAACATATGTACCAGGAAGTAAACTGCAACTTGTCGATAAAAATCGTAGTTATTTAATTTGATCGGGTAGTTTTCTCAATCACCTCAAAATGAGGGTTGAAGTTCATGGTTGACTACAAAATGGTTATTTTGATTGCTTGAGTTATGATATGACATGTTATTATTTTGCAACAAGTTATTATAAAACAATTAAATGTATGATAATCCTAATATTTTAAATTATATTTTGTTGTAAAGGAAAACTAAATTATAGGAATTATGAAGGATACATAGAGATGAACCATGCTTGGAGGAACGAGTCCAGTCAAGCCCACGGGATTCGGTTTAGCATATCACTTTGGCATTTCATGACATCACAATTATTTTCACATTTTGAAAAATATATTATGAGTGGTCTCAACGCTCCCACACTTTTCATACATAGCTACAAGGGAATAATGAGGTGCTTGTTAGCCTCCACCAAAATCAATAAATAAACAAGTCATTAAAATTTGCAACACATGTATGAGGGAATATATCCTTAAAGACACCACCAAAAACTCATGTGACCTGCATATTGGCATTTGAATGAGAAACTTAGGATTTCTATAAAACTACACCCCCTGATGAATCACCAAAATATTCTCCCATTTCTTCTCCTTTATCCTACTTCTGACAACCTTCAAAAATGCACATGATCAGGTCCATTACCTCTTCTTCTAGATCATATCTCTTCTCCAGCTCCTTCTAAGACATTACCATTAGAGATATCAAATAGGTTCCTCTGCAACAGCTCTTGCACTTGCTTCTTCGTCCTTCCCCTTTGGTCTCATCACTTTATTCTAGTGTTTTTTAATCATAGGCATAGAGACAGTCATCTTCATGAGAATGAGTAGAGCTCATCAACAAAATAAATACCTTCACTCACCTTGGGCCAATACATCTTCTGGAGAAGCATTTTCTCAACATTTTTGGACTACTGAAAAATCTCTATTCTAGCTGCAACAAATTGACAATGACTGCAATAAAAAACAAAATGGGTTTATTGAAAAGGCCCAAGAAACTTCAATTAAATGTGATTGACAAGAGGAAAGCCAAACTCCATGACCTTGCCAACATCCTCCCATCCTGCGTTAGAATGGGACATTAGAGAAGGACATAGATATCCATCGAAGCACAATGGAAATCATATCTCTGTCAGATGTAGTCACCTCAGGGGTCAAGTATGCAAAATGTGGAAGTGTATACGAGGCATGAAACCTGTTTGACAGAATGCCTAAAAAAAGTGGTCTCATGGGATTTCCAGGATTGCAAGAAAAGAATAAGCAATGTTAATGTCCTCCCCAGATGAAAGGTAAAGAGCAAGAACGAAGTGGTAGCTGACATCTACCCGAGAATGGCACTAAAAAGGTTAGCTACAGACAACACAAGTGCTAAGAAGAAGAAGAAGAGTAAAAAAAACTAGATATTACCCCTAGATGAAGCGCCTACCCAACCTCAGTCTTCTTCTTCTACATACAATAGAAAAATGATGGCAGGAGACAATTTCCTTTCCTCTGAAAAATAATGAAAACCGCTTTAGGTACACCTCGAGGTCCACTTAAAATATTTTTATAGAGAAAGGCATGGAGATAATAGAAATACAGACTTATCTCTACGCGTAGGTTTGATTAAACCCATAATGGTCTGATTTTGGATGGCTAAAAGAGAGGGGTTTGTCTGGCACAGGTCCCATAACATTTTGTTTATTTAATTATTTTTACATCACTGTAACTATCTAATTTCTACTAAATTTACAATTGTACTTGGGTTTTCATGTGGTTTTGGCCTTTGGATCTAAGTAAAGTGGTTGAATTATTATGCAAGGAAAATGACAGGTCTGAATGCCCATGTGCCTTGTCAGGCATCCTCCACACACCAACCTCTTGCCACGCATCCTCCATTTAATACTCTCTAATTGCTCCCACTAAATTTCTCTAATGCCCCCCGTTTATTTTATTTCTTTTGTTTTATTTAAAAAAACGTTGAGAAATACATTTGTAGGTAACTTGTACCATGGTTTTTCTATGTGTGTTGCCATGAAGGTCTTGATTCAATTATTTAGTTGTTTGTGAAATTTCTCTTTTCTCAATTATTTTATGTTTTGTCTCAAAGGTTTAATAATTTTTTATATCTCAGTCTATATAAGGTTATAGGTCCCTATCAAAACCTGTACAATTATCAGTAACACCCACATTTTTACACACACTATACAATACTAAAAATACCAGATTTTTTTACTTACATTGTAGTATACACGAAACTACGGGAGATCACTTAGGATGACACACAACACAAGATATGTTTACAAAATAAATAACCTACATAAGTAACATGAACCACGTGATGTACAATAAGGACACTTTTTTATGACAAGGCACAACATAATGATACCACTACTAGACACACTTATAGATAGGGTCTTCCCATGACATAATCTATTAGAATTACACATTTTTACAATAATGTTTCAATGTTTAACATAAGTCCTAGAAAGGTTCCTAATATTCTTATCATACATTCCCTTTTGTAATTTTGCTAGATTTCCTCTACATTGTGTAACATTTAACTTTCGAGTATCTCATGAATAACAATCATCTAAATTATTGCAACTACTTGTTTAAATTTGATCATTTGTTAAAAGCCTAATTTTTTGCACATAAGGCTATTTACATGCACACATGGCTACTAGGTCATATCACTAGGATTCGACCCTAACGCCATGCCTCTTGATCTTATATCATACCTCCATTACACAACGAGACAAGTGTAAGTCCAAAGGATGTGAAGTTCTTTTTATTTTTATTTTTAACGATTTAGGGTCAGTTTTATCTCATTCATTTATAAATTGATATTTGAGTTAATACACAATAATTATTATAAGAAATTATGTTATTTATCCATAAAGCAAAGGGTTTATTCACATTACAATGAAGATTATGTTTCGCTTAACCCAGGGGATAACATCTCACGATCACAATTCCCAAGGACAAGAATAAATTATAGTTATTTATAGTTATGTTCTAATAGTTAGTTAAGAATTTGAAGGAAATTAACCTGACAACATACTTTCTTCTAACTAAAGAGGCTTTTCCTCCAACTCAAGAGGCTTTTCCTTGACTAAGTACATATGCCTTTTTGTTATGAATTGTATAACATTTTGGATAATGGTGTGTTTGAATCCTCAAAGAGACTAGTAGTCATTGTCTTAGGGGATTTATCTCTAAGAAACAATCACATAGATTCACATCATACATTCGATACGTAATAGGACAAGTCGAGAGAAAAATGAAATAGTTCACCATTTTAAGGGTTTAAGGTTCACATAGAGTTCGCACAACATGGGTCGCGCTTTCTCACTAAAAGATGGTTTAAACATGATATGAGAATGACCAAAATTTCAGCTTCCTCTAAAGACATCATCAATTAGTTACATTTGCACAAACTAATCATACACAAAAATGTTGTTAAATTTCATAAAAACTTTTGATTTTGCATTGAAGAATCTAAATGACAATTGATATTACATATCAATTTCATCTATGATCCCAATTCTTAAATGTGACTTCCAAGGTTGGTGGGTGATCTTCACCAATCAACATGTATGATTTCTAAGAGGATTTTATAGCATGTTTAATGTTGGTTTCCCAAGGGGCAATACCATAGGAGAACACATTCACCTTACTAGAGACATAATTACAAAACATAGGAGGTAAATTACATAATCAAGATAATGTTTTACTATGTCATTCCTAGCCGCTCATTCACGACAATGTCGCTCAACATACAAGCTATGATGATAAGATAAAACTCGAGGTCTTATTTATTTAATCTAGAAGGTGTTATCAAGCGTAATGATTTTAGTTCGTCTTAAGGTTGTTTTCATCCTACAAAGAATCACACAGAAGGGTATCTATACACGAAGTTTAAACTAGGGTGGACTCTTTCGCTTAGATCTTTTTTTATGTTTTAAGGTAATAAACACAAGACACCAATTATTTAATCATCAATCGCACTATAAACTATTAATTTCATTTTCATTTAATACATTTGTCCATCTTTTACAAAGACAAATTTTGGAATCAAATAACACCCACATTTAGATGAACTTTCCCCTTAAACACTAGCATCTTAAAAATATTTAAAAACTTCTTAAGTGAGCCTTTCATTACTTCACAAATGATAAATTGTCCTATGTTAATATCAGTTAACATATATATCAAACCCTTTTTACCATATATAAATTTGAACCAAACGAACACCTATAGTTAAATGCACATTTCCTAAGACACCACAAAATTAGGAATCTAACTCATAATACTAAATTTCAATAATAAGTCTTTATTGTAACATACCAATACATAAAGTTTTTTTCCATTAAAATACATAAATTACAATAATATACAATGAATCAAAACCATACCATTTAATCATCTTACTTGCATTCGGAAAACCATGTGAGCATGAAATCAATGATAAATCGATGGCATGGATTCCACCTAAATCTCGCATAATAAACATTATTGGGTTTCCATTTACATGATCATAAAAATACACAAGAAACAACAGAGGGTTAAGGGAATATACTCATTTTTATTTCATTTCATTCCTTAACTAAGGGAGGAGAGAGAAAGAGATAGGAAGAGTGAGAAGAGAGAGAAACATTATATTTCCATAAGTCAAAATTTGACACAAGTCGTGAAATATAGTTTCAAACAGATATTTACAAGTGTTAATAAGTTTCCACAATGGTTTTATAACTTGACTGGGGTCATACAACTTTCTTCTATTAAATTTTCTTGTTAGTGTTAAAAATGTCTCATTTTGGCTTGGAGAAGAAGAAAGTGCATTTAAAAACTATCTTTTGATAAAAAGATTCATAACGGGAAAAATTCAACATGCACACCTATATACCAAGATCCACAGAACCGACGGATTCTAGAACTAACTAATGATGTAAATTTGGTGAATGGTTATTCGAGCCACCCGTCATAATCGATCTAGTTTGACCTAGTCCAATAACAACCGAAGGCCTATGAAACCCCTTTCACACACTTACAGAAATGTTTTTTCCCAAACCGAAGGTTCAAGTCAATTGTATAGCAAAAACTAGGGCTCAAGGGCGAGATAATCATTTCATTGTTCAAAGTGCTCACACGACGCAGCCGAGGCAAAACCCAAATTTTCATTATTTAACTACAAGGTAACATGGCTCTTAAAGGAGTGACAAAGAGAACGCAAATGGAAAAACAGGTTGAGCTAATGCTTGACGTGACTCTCTAAATAATAGGAAAAACTACAACTTTTTATATCTCTTTACGGGGCTTAGAGTGTTGTTTTGTAAGTCTCGTAAATAGCATTATTTTCTAACCTTGTAATGCAAATAAAATGGTTGTTTCACTTGACTCATCTAGCTCTCACACAAAACCAATGAACACGAGCACCTAATTTTAATATTGTGAGTGTAGTACATACAAGTTTGCGGTAAGAACATGGTTGACGGTCAATTTGTTAACTAGTAGCTTAGGTGACTAGGTAGAGTTTTATTGTTTCACACTAACATTCTAATTAAAATACTCAACTATACACTTATCCAATAGTTTTTTATTTCTATTACATTTTAATGAAGAACCAAATTATAAGAAAATTATACAAGACAAGGTAAGGAGACCATGCTTTGGAAGCAGATGAGTGGGCCTTAGATGTCCTCACTGTTCCGATCAACCTCTTCGAAACTTTAAAGTTGTTACACTCAACGTGAGTGCCCTTACATGAGTAAATACCTTGAATTGATGGCATGATTTGAATAAGGTTCCCAAAGGAGGTTTAGAAGTAACCTATGACAAAACTTGATTCCTATTTTTTTTTTTAACTTCCAAGCTTAGTTGCAAAGCTTCCCATTTTAGTACAAGATGGGAGAATCCCGCGATTGATACTGAGTTGGTTTTATTAATTTTGGTCACATTTTTAAAAATAGACTTCTTTGCTTTAATTCACCACAAAATCCGTTCTTTCCAGCACGCTTCTGTAGTACAAATCACAGTAATGCTTGAATTGTTGTAACATACAAAATTGCGTGAAAAGATTTTCCTTGACTTCAATAGTTTGTTTTAGAGTTTGTAAAGTGATGGATTCTTCGTCTCCATCACACATACCATAATTTTACAATTTCCTTTGCATTTTTTTCGTACA
Organism: Taxus wallichiana var. yunnanensis; assembly: GCA_018340775.1. NCBI lineage: Eukaryota > Viridiplantae > Streptophyta > Pinopsida > Cupressales > Taxaceae > Taxus > Taxus wallichiana. The sequence continues at coordinate 588,116,103 of CM031236.1, forward strand.
TCCCAAACACGCTCTCACACATACTAAACACCAAAAATGCTAAAACAAAATCAGTCATTTTCAAAAATTATGCTCTCTCGACGGTTAACAATAAGGACATCTCTTAACTTCTCCAGAGTTTCCTGAGAGGAAAATTTTTCCGGAGAATAAAATGAATTATTTTTTTCTGAAAAGCAAATTCCCATCCGGATAAAGTTTCTCCCTCACTCGGGTTTATGCTCTTCATCTGGGGTAATCATTGTCGAAAACTACAATACATTCCAAGGGAACATAAATAGGAAAAGATCGGATGTCATATTTAGGTCGAGACATGGAAACAACTTATATTTTATGGCACACTTGTATATTCTGTTGTAGTAGTCTACCAAGTTATTTGTTACTCTGGATTTCTCCACAAATGTGATTTCTTTAGTTTTCTATTGCCTGAGACCGTGTATACAAAATTTCTTCTAAAATATCTGATACCTAACTTTTACTTTCAAATTTCAATCCATGCAAGGCAATTGTCAACCTCCTCTTGCATACAACAAACAAAACAGAGTCGTGCAATAGTTTATTTCGCAATATAACTGAAACCATTGCATATACAGATCCAGATCAATCAATTCGTATATAACAAGATGAGGGAATTTTAAAGTGCGAGCACTACTACAAGGGGGGGTCATTTGAGACATTAATAGAGACAAAATTTGACTAAATTGTCTCAAATAGAGACAATAAAAAAGTTGCATATCGTCTCTATTATTGTCTCAAAGCGGGTGTCTCTAATATTGTCTCTAATTATTGTCTCTCAAGAGACAATAATGATTGATACATATTTTGTCTCTTGAGAGACAATATCATTTTCGTCTCTCTAGAGACAATATCATTATTGTCTCCTTAGAGACAATACTAAATACTAACATTTTGTCTCTCTGGAGACAATACTAATTTCAATTTTTATTGTCTCTCTAGAGACGATACGAATGTAAAGAATGAAAAATATGAATTTTAAAACTACATAATAACCAAATATCAACGAAGTTACATATCATCTATGGTGTTGAAGTGGTCTGGTAATTAATATTATAAATTAACAACAATTTGATTTAAATATTATGCCCAATAATGGGTCCACAAATATTTTATTAATATCAAATAAGATAAGATACAAAAGGGTGTCTGAATTCCGTTAACCCTTGAAATACAATGATAAAATACAAAAGGGTGTCTGAATTCCATTAACCCTTGATATACAATATTAGCACCTTCTCTCCACCAAACTTCAAGTGATCCATATGATTCCCTAGTGCTACTTTGAAGTTATTTTTCTTAACTTCGATTTTGAGCAACTTCCTTTTTGAGCAATTGTCTCTCCATCGACAGCAATCATCTTCATGTTCTTCGCTTTGATTGTCTCAACTTTGATGCAATTCTCTACTTATCGTTAGCAACGAAGGTGCATTGGATTCTAAGAAATTATGATCACATATTTTACTCCAATTCTGCCAAAAGTATTCACAAATTGCATTTAAATTAGGACAATAATTAGTTTTTACTAAATCGACTTGATCTTTACATTTTGTTATAAAAAATTAGTTATCACTAACTCATTACTATCAATCCATTTTCATAAATTATACCAAGGACTAACCTCAGACATTAAAATCCCTAGAATTCCACACATGCCTAGTGAAAATGTTCCGATATAAGCCTGTACAGAAAAACAAAAAAGAAGCCATTATTCATCTATTTTTTCTTTAGTGGATATTCTACACTACATGCATGAAAATGATTAAAAAGAGAATTACTACTTCATTTGCATCTGCATATCAGTATCCTAATTGTAGTGAACAATTTAATTAAATGAAAATAAATCCCAACAATAAAGATGGGTGGATATAAAGATGTGATAAGTGTAATTACCAGTATGTAAAAGGACAATCCAACCACAAAGCAACTGACGCTCATTCCTCCAGTAGCAATCTAAAGAAAATTTTCTCTTAATATTCATGTAAATAAGCAATGAAAATCCTTATAACAGCGTTTTATCAAAGCCTAAGTTCATACCATAAGAAGTGGTCATCTACCAGATTTGTCCATCAGCAATGCACCTATTGTTGTCATTGGCACCTGCCAAGCAATATATACATATTGATAAACACAGAAAATGTGCTTCATCATGGAGACAAGCCAAATGGGGTGTTATTATTTAAGGAATTAGACATATTTGGCACCTACAGTATAGCTATTCCAACTGATGTTTCCATCCTATGCTTTGTCCGAGTGACCTGTTAGCTACCATGAATTGTTTCCTGTAAACAATCAAATCCCCATAAATATCACATGAATGAAGAGGTGCCAAGATGAAGGTAAAAAGGTGAACATATCAGAATGTATGAATAATGCATATCATAAGCATGCACTGTACGATGTTGTTATTAAGACTTGGCATTTTGACTTCAAGATATTCTTCATGAACCTAATTAATGATACAATAAGTAATGCATATAGGAAATCACGGGAATAAGAAACAAATTATATTATCTTTAATAAAGATACAAGAACATTGTTAAGCTTAATTTGAAGTCATATTTACAAAGTAATGGTAAGTCATACCTATTAAATCATTTATATGGATCTCTTCTCAATGTAGCTGGGGGCATATGTACAGATGGGGTATGGATGACGATTCGATTGGATGTAAAATGCCTTTATGTACTTATGGACTTTGAAGGACCTGGGAGCTTTGAGAGGACAGAGCAAGAGGACATGCTTCTCTCTGTCCTTAATGCAGCTATCAGTAATCTAACAATCTTCAATAAAAAGTTGGGCGGAAGTGATTATGTATCTTCTCTTCATTTTCTGCTTTGATTTGCATGTTTTACTTGGCTTTGTTACCTTTTAAACTAGTGTAGATACTTGAGATTAATCGGAAATCTGATATGTTACATCTCGGGACTTTCATCTTGACAAGGAGACAAAAACGTGTTTCAACGCTTTCAAAATGGGGTAAACTTGGTTAAGAGTGATGAAAAACTATTCAAGGACTATTCTTCATAAGAATCAAGGATGTTGATCTAGCTGATGTAGAGGACTTAAAAGATGATTTTCTGTAAAGCTGTTACAAATTCATAAAAGATCCCATGAAAACTTTCTAACAAAGATGTATGGAGGAATGGTTGAACTTGCTGCAATGCCTTCTTTCACCCGAAAAGAATATTATCAAGAAAGTCTGTCTGAAATGGCTTTAACCGTGGAAGAATATTTAGACCATACCTATCAGAATGGACGTTCCTTCTTAAGAGATTTGAAGCTTGTTACTTCCCAGATAGCAACCAAGGACTGGACCCCTGTTGATTTGAAGCGTGTTGCCATGAAAGTGAATATCCTTCATAAAAATTTGGAGTCTGCTTTGTGAGGGAAGGACAACTCTCTATGTCGCCAGAGCCAGCAGGGTGCTTGTGAATTTTGACACTCAAGAAGAAATACATGATGTTCCAATAGAGCTTGGAGATCTCTTGATTGAAGTGTAGGATAGTGGCTTTTTGGAGCTTGCACCTACGGAAGAATCCATTTCAAATGATAAAGTCTTGTCGGATCTAAGATCAAGGCTAGGCACAATTTTCAAAAAAGAAAAGGTGTAAATGGTGACCAATGGCACTCGTGTTTCGAGTTTCTTAGGGGCTTTGATAGAGAGACGGTGTGATCGTGTTCAAAAGTGGCTGCAAAGATAACACAACAGAATTTCATGGTAATCATGATGTACAAAAGTTACTGATTAGAGGCGTTCCAAACCTAGCAGAGCTCAAACAGGTCTCTCTCGTCTCGTGGTTTGCAAGTGCTTTGTCTGCATTTCGGAGATGCAAGATAGAAGTGTAGCAAGTCCCGGGTTTACTTTATTCGAGATGTAGTGGCTTTCACGCCTTGTTCAATCTATATTCACCTATCTTTGATGCTAAAATATTGGACCATTACTCGATTCATGCCCCCATTGCACATTGTGGGTCTACCTTTCAATACCACCATCTTGGCAATAATCATGGCATGATATCATGGTCATGTTTAATTTCATGTTTGCTTAAAGTTTTAGAGGTTCGATATGCACTTATAGTCTTATACTATGTCAAAGTACATTTTTCTCATGCGGAAGTCTTTAAGTGTCTCAACAATTATGCACCTTGTCAAAAGAATGCTTATGAAAATCATACGTATAAACGATATATAGAGTGGCGTGTGTTATACTTGAACATAAGAGTCCTAGGCCCCTTGCCATTATAGCTTAGAACATATATATTTTTGAAGTATATTATGCCGGGGTTACACAAAATGAAAGACACATGCATAAACTTGCCATATATAAAAGTGCATTGTTGCTTTGTTGAGAGCAAGTGAGTCGAGTTTATGCCAAAGAGTTGTCACCACCCACCAAGCCATGTATAAAAATAATGAGGATGAATGAAATGGACTTCCACCCCACTTTTGATTCTATGCTATTTTAATCTTATTTCTGTACCTTTGGTTTCTTTTAAGCAAGAGTGTTCGGGTATGATTAAAAAAAGGATACTCATTTAATCTAGGAATCACTTAGATGTCTACATGCATTGTTTTAAGGATCCAAGCACAGTCACACTAGTCCATACACTTACATTGAGTGTCTTGGATAGTTGAACAACTCCACACTTCGAGCAACTCCATGCGGTTTGATGCACCATGCACATTTTATGCAACACCAGATACGCACCGCATAACTTGTATGACAAAATTTCTCCATTCACTCAAAAATGGGACAGAGCCCCAATAAATGTCAAGGCGTTCCCGATTCCCAAAGTGGGATGTAGGGCAATTCCCTGCAGACCATAATTTAATGATCAATTTCAGCGTTTTTCAAAGCATAAATTAGAGTTCAAAGATGACCTACGATTCGGCAAAGGCAACATACGCGCTCTATGCAGCTTGCGAAGCACTGTGCTATGCGTGCAACGTCTACATAGCATTTCTTGTCCATAAAACACCTGCAAACATGCAGTGTGGCTTAGTCTCTGGGCACAACATTCAAAATTCACGGCAGTCACATCTACACTCCACGCCAAACTAGGTGTCAATTCAAGGGCTCATGACATGCTAGAGCATCCATCAACAGACCGGGCATTTGGCAGTCAAACCATGCAACCATCAAGAGGAGAAGAGCCACACAAGGAAATTCAACCGTGTTAACTTCCATAATGTTTCCTTAAGCCTTTACAACTTTGTAATATAGGAAACATCCTCCCACTCCCAATCGAGAGAAGAATGAGCATGTCCAGGGGATGCCTATTGAGATCTTTGTTCGAGCTGCTGATATGTTTCCCAATCAAACATGTACTCTTCATAGCTAAAAGACTCGCACACTATAACCAATGATATGAGTTTTCATAAGCTTCAACTTCATTGTTTTTTGTATGGAGATCTCCTCCAAAACTTCCAAAACAGAGGACAACAACTGTAACAGTCTACTATTTTCTTGATCGAGGTATTTTTCCTAACATGGAATTTACGTCACTTTCACCTTTATCTTTTTTCGCATTGAATTTGACGGCTGCTTCAAGAGAAAGGGGAACCATGTGTTAATTTTCACATTCTTTAATTTTGCAATATTTCATTACCTCCGAGACATTTGTTTTCCTAGATGTTACAAAGCAACCCGAGTTTCTTCGGATTTGTTATTTGCCTCGGTAGAAGCTCCCTTAGAGGCTGCATGTCAAAGAAATTGTCAATATATAAAAATATGGATTCCGTTTGCATAATATCTTTTAAGATTTGTTGTCCTCTGTGGAAGTCTCTGTAACATCTTGTTTCAAACTTGTCAAATGCCCCAAAACGGGACTATGCAACTCTTCTATGTTTGGATGCTCTTCCATGTTTCAGAAAAGAATGACTTTGGAATGTTTCCAACCTTGGAGTTTGTCTTCCAAAGACCTGCACTGCATCTGCCAACGTGGTTTATCCGGATCCACCAATTCCATGCAAAACCACTACTCCTGCAGTACGCTTCTCTTTCCAACAGATGCAACTCCTAAGCTTAATGATTAAATTGGACATCTCCTAAGCCTTTGACAGATGCAACTGGCAGTTCCATTTCTATACTTTATCCAAATTTGGATTCCATACAGATATAATCCAATGCACAGGCAGCTGCATAAGCACTCCTGCATTCAATGTCACTTTCAATGGTGAAACATGCATTAATGTTCACTCGTCCAGAGGATTACGACAAGGAGACCCACTCAGTCTGAGCCTCTTTATTCTTATGAGTGAAACTCTTTTAATATCCCTTCATCAGACAATAGAAAGAAGAATGGACCACAAAGAAGAATGGAAGTTTTATAAGTTCTTAATGTTACGTGAAGATTGGCGTTTAGATTGCATTATTACCTAGTTACTCTTTTCCCTTAACAACATTTATCAAACTCAATCTCTTAATATTTCATTGTTTTAAGATTTTATTTTATTTATTTATATTTATATTTTGTGGGTGCTCAACAAAAACTAAGATCAAAATACCACACCGGGGCCAAACACAATACTAATGGTTCACAAGACATAATGATATATACTTTCAGTACTATTTCACATCATAGGAAGTCAACCGAACCATGGAAAGATCATACATAGCCCTCACAACATAGTACTTATCACACATGCACTGACACAATAGTACTCGTAACATAAGAAGACTACTACAACATGGAATTACCAACATGTAAAAATATAAAGGTATCACATAACTTGGGAAAATAACTGTAGTTACATAGTATCAAAATGGGGTCAAATCATACCCTCAATGAGGAGCATCAATCATCAACATCACAAAACACAACTAGACTCACATGAGTACACATAACTCATAACACCAACACACTACACCTCCAAAAACATCACAAAACAACTCCATATACTTCCCAAACCATCACCAACAACTACATATGCCTCACAAGCATCACAAACATAAAAATAAAACTCCAAGTGTAATAATCACCCACACACAATTCTCTTATGTCTCCCTCAAGTCTCTTATGCCTTCCTCAAGTCTCTTATGCCTCTCTCAAGTCTATTATGTCTCCCTTAACAAGGTCGGTCACCCTATGGGCCTAGGCACATACAATAAAGACACACCTAACCCAAGTGACATAATAACTCATGGTTCGACAACCCACTACTTATATATAACTCCTTAGGGCGTACATCGCCATACAATGAAGTAGGTCCATAGATTCAACCACTCCATGGTGCATCCATGACCCTATTGTAAATATTACAACATTAGAACCTGCACAACAATCTATTTCAAATTCCAAGTGGTAAAAATCCAAAGCCTTGGGCTAGGCTATAAAACATTTAAACATGAAAAGAAAATTTAAATCTAAATAAAGAAAATGGCCAAATAGCCATAGTTAGTGCAAAATTCTTATTTTAGTGCAACAACCAAATAAAATGCCAAAAATATAAGAACACATCAATTAAGAAAACCGTTGGTTCTTAGTAAGAAAAGGTAGAACGTTCAATTCATCAATAAAATACTTATAGAGAAATAACACATCACAATAACTATGTGGCCTTATATGGCCACAAAAGTAGTACTTAAGGAGTTGTTAGCACTCGGACATTGAGCGAAACTCATAAAATAACATGTCAAATAATATAACTATCATCTTCTCTATCTGAATCATCCATCCATACACCCACAAGGATCAACCTAGTAAAAATCACATAGGATTGTTTGATGGAAAACCTAATAGGTTAGAGTAGGGGACGCTAGTTTACATAAGTTGAGCCGAAGGTAGTGCGCATCCATAATATCTTGAACAAGCTCAAAGTATACTAAATAGATAGAAGTGTGTTTTTAGTCTATATAAGACTCCACTTCCTTAGTCATACTGAGCTCAAGATTATGAAAACCTGATCCATGCCTCGTCTTTCCACACATACACTCTTAACAAGTGTTCCACTTAGGGTCATCTAGTGTAAGGTTCAAAACATAAAACATGAAAACATCACTAACACAATGGTGATTCACGTACATTAACCATAGTGTCAAATGCAATCATTACGTTCATGGGTTACGATACATCACATTTCCACATAATGCATCCAAGGTGCAAGTGCTTCACGATATGGTTCATAAGATCCCCATATGCTCCTAATTCTCGACATGAATCATCTTATATTACATGAATTATACACATGATGAAACATTATATAAAATTACAAGATAGATCCATCGCAATACATTATGGCGACATACACAATTCATCACAACATGGTCGCAACATCACGATACATTCTAATTCACTCCACAATCCACAATTTTGTCATGCAACACATCAACCACCTAAATATAATAGAATTAAAAAAACTCCAACACTCCATAATCCACAATAAAATTATTTTCACACGTACAAAAAGGTGGAACATCACCTATGAACTCCTCATTAAATGCATGAAAAATAGCGCGAATGCTCTCATTACAAGCACATCAACATGGTATCAAATCTGCATTAAGTTACATGCACAATATGTGCATTCATAATATCACAATTACATTGTTGGTCACATAACGACATATATCACATTTCTCTTCCAATTTTGATAACTACCATGTAAAAATAATCACAACTCCAATCTATCCCAAAGGATTGAGAGAATGAGCCTCCACTATGATACCAAATGTAACAATTACATTTTTACACACACTATACAACACTAAGAATACCAGAATAATATTTTCTTTTTACTTAATTTGTAGTATACAAAACACTATAGAATATCAGTCAAGGTGATGCATATCACAAGATATGTTTACACACAAAATACCCTACATAGGCAACATGAACCACGTGATGCACAACAAGGCCACTTTTGTTTTTATGACAAGGCACAACATAATGATTCCACTACAAGACACTTATAGATAGGGTCTTCCCTTTACATGATATTTAGGTTACACATTTATTACAATCATGTTTCAATGTTTAACTTAAGTCCTAGAAAGGTTTGCAATATGCAAATCATACACTACCTTTTTCATTTTTGCTAGATTTCCTCTACATTGTCTAAAATTTAAATTTCATAGTATCTCATTGAATAAGGATCATCTACATTATTGTAACTACTTGTTAAAATTTTCTCATTTGTTAAAAGGGTAACTAGTTGCACATACGTCTATTTACATACACACATGGCTATTAGGTCTTATCCCTAGGATTCGCTCCTAATAGCATGCATCTTGATCATATATCATATCTCTGTTATACAACAGGACAAGCTTAAGTCCAAAATATGTGAATTTTTTTTAAGGATTTAGGGTAAATTTTATTTGATTCATTTATAAATTGATAATTGAGTTAGTACACAATAAGTATTATAAGAAATTAGGTTCTTTATCCATAGTGAGAGGGTTTATTCACATTACAATGAAGATCATGTTTCACTTAACCCGTGGAATAACATCTCATGATCACACTTCCCAAGGACAAGCATCAATTATAGTTTTATTATAGTTATGTTCTGATAGTTAGTTAAGGATTCAAAGGAACTTAACATGGAAACATACTTCCTTACTTTATTTCTAGATTAGGTTTCCTAAGTATTGTTTTCTTCCAACTCAAGAGGGTTTTCCCTGACTAAGTTCATATGCCTTTTTGTTCTGAATTGTATAATATTTTTGCTAATGGGGAATTTGAATCCTCAATGAGACCACTAGTCCCTGTCTTAGGGGATTTATCTCTAAGAAATGATCACATAGTTTCACATCATACATCCAATACATAATAGGATAATTCAGAGAGAAATATGGAGTAGTTCATCATTTTAAGGGTTTATGGTTCAAAGTAGAGTTTAAAAACATGGGTCTCGCTTCTCACCAAAATATAGTTTAAACATGATATGAGAATGACCTAAATTTTAAATTCCTCTAAAGACATCATCAATTGGTTACATTTTCACAAACTTTTCATATACAAAATTTTTGTTAAGTTTAACAAGAAACTTGTCGTATTGCATCAAAGAACCCAAATCGTGATTGAGATAAGGTATCAAGTTCATTTATGATCCCCACTCTTAAAGGTGACATCAAATGTCGGTGGGAAATATTCTTCATTCAACAAGTATTTCTATCTAAGAGGATTTTATACCATGTTTAATATTGGTTTCCCATGGGGCACTTCTACCGTAGAGAACACATTCACTTTACTAGACACATATTTACCTAACCTAGGGGAAATTACATACTAAAGATAATGTTTGACCATCTTGTTCCTAGTTGTTGGGTTATGTTATCCAAATAACTCTCCTAGTTATTTTGGATAACTTGTATCTTCATTCTGACTATGATGCTTCACATTTCAGGTTGCGCCACGCGTAGGATTGCTCACTTGGAATTTTTCATAAGATGTAGTTCTTCCACACGCCCCTTGCACTTTGCTTCCTTTGTGCCTCCCGATCCCTTTCCTCTGTATTATGTTATCCCTTTTCATTTTTTCTTTGCACTTTCCTTCTGCGCAACTACTTTCTCCTTATCATGTTGCATAGTACTTGCATGCCCCTCTGCAGACTTGCCTTCAATAAAAATAAGTCCTTGGCATTCCTCTTACGTGCTTGTATGACCCATTTTTCACATGCCCTCTTTCCTCCCGCCTCGCCCATGCATGCCTTCTTCCCAAGCACCCACTTTCTTCCCTATTCCCACATGCTCTCATTATTTCTTATCCCATCACACCCTCCTTGTGCATCCTCTTTCCTTTCCTACCATCACGCCCTCATTCGTGGAACACCTATGCGCCACATTTCCATACCTTATACAGCTATGCCTCCCTCCTATGTACACAATTACATGCATGCCTTCTCTTTGTTTCCCTTCCACACCTTGTGCCTGACTCTTGAACTTCAAAAGGCCACAAATTTTGATCCAGACCTCTAATTTTCACAAAATTGGACTTTTTCTATTTTTAATGAGGGTAGGTATATGAAAATAAAAGAAAATTTATAGCTCAAGTCAATTAAAACCTAGTCCTGTCAAATGACAGAAATCCTGGCAAGCTCAAAAAAATTTGTGTTCACTTAGATCTGTCATATCTTTTGCATTTCTAAAAAAAATAGCACAAAATTGGTACCGTTGGAATCATAGATACAAGAACAATGTAAAGATATGAATAAATTCAAGATTTGATAAAGAATTGAGGGTGAGTTTGTAGAAAACGTGCCGAGTTAGAAAAATGATTTATTTGGTAGTTAGAATGCATTCAATGAAGCATGGGTTGACATTTCTCACTACATGTAAGTTATAGGATAGAATGGGGGGGCCTTTTACCAGAAACATAACATAATTTAACTTCATTTAATACCTCTTGTAAGTGGTAAGAAGACATATTCAGGGGATTTCAATTTCGCCCCCTCTCTCCTCTCAAGATTATATAAACTAGAGTGTTGGGGTCATTTTAAGTTGGATAGTTTTGAGTAGTAAAAATATGTCAAAAATTGTTTTATGAAGCCAATGTCTTTGCATGCCCTTGTATTGGAATCCTTGCATGGTGATCCGGCCCTTAATCTGTAATAGATTGAACTATGCATATCATGAAGCAATGGATACAAGTTTATGGATATCTCTTCCCATGTTGAGTATGTTGCATTCTTCTTGCCTGTCAATATCATGCAAATATATTATGTCTATCTATGCTCTTACAAGGATTCATTATCATTGTGAGTGTATAAGATGTTGTTGTGAATGTATATCCAAGATTGTGGAGAAATTTTATCACCCCTTTTAGTATACACTTTGCCCCTATTTCTCACACATTGGAAAGATATCCTCACACCCTCATTTTCTGTTGTATCACCGCTTTAGTGTAGTATTTGTTTTCATGCACTCTCTCTCCCTCATCCCTTAGAAATTTAGATTAAGACAAGATATTTTTGCTTGCATTAGAGTAGATTATGGCGGAGTAGTTTAGGAGTAATAATTATCTTTGTCCTGGAGGTATATCTCAAGTAAGAAATCCCACAACTTGGAGATAGTACCCATGTTATCCAATCACATAGTGAGCTCAAGCACACACACTAGTACAAACCAATGCATGTTGTGATTTGGAGATAACGAGTTCATGACAATGTCACTCAACATACAATTTATGACGATAAAATCAAACTTGTTATATTATTTATTTAATATAGAAGGTGTTATCAAGTTTAAGGATTCTATTTTTTCCTAAGGTTTTAGTTATTTGTCTATAAATAATCTCATAGGAAGGGTAGTTATACAGGAAGTTTAAACTAGGGTGGACTATTTTATTTAGATCTCATTTTTTTAAGTTTTACGCTAAGAAAAATAACACACCAATTATTTAATCATCAATTGCACCTTGAAATTACACTATAAGCTATTCATTTGAATTTCATTTAATACATTTAGAAAAAAATTTACATTACAAAATTTTGAATCAAATAACACCCACGTTTAGATGAAGTTTCCCCTAAAACACTAGTATCTTACAAATATTTAAAAACTTCATTAATAAACCGTTCGATACATAAAAATGATAAAATTCCATCTTCAATAGCACTTAACATATATATTCAACCCCCTTTTTACCATATGTAAATTTGAACCAAAAGAACACCTATAGTTAAATGCACAATTCCCCAAAACACCCCTAAATCTAGCATCTCATTCATATTACCAAATTTCAATAATAAGTCTTTACTGTAACATAGAAATACATAAAATTTATTTCCATTAACATACATAAATTACAATAATATACAATGAATCATAACCATGTCATTTCACCATCTTACTTGCATCCTGCAAAACCATGTGAGCATAAAATCAATGATAAATATATTTACCTAAATATAGAATAATTAACATTATTGGATTTTCATTTACATGATCATAAAAATACACACGAAACAAGATAGGGTCGGGGATGTATACTCATTTCATTTCATTTCATTCCTTAATAAAGGAAGGAGAGAAAAAGAGATAGGAAGAGAGAGAAGAGAGAGAGAAACATTATTTTATCAAAAGGAAAAACTTCACACATGTCACAAGATAGTGTTTAAAAATATCTTTCCAAGTGTTAATAAGTTTCAAGATGGTTTTCTAACTTTATTGGGTTTCTACAACTTTTTTTTTACAATTTCTGATAGTTACAAAAAGCGTGTCATTTTTGCTCGGAGGCCAAGAAAGTGCATTCAAAAATTGTCTTTGGATAAGAAAATTCAGAATGCAAGAAATCCAACATGCCCACCTATATACCAAAATCCATAGGGCTGAAGGATTTTATAGCCGAGTGAACGGTGCACAATTCTTTGAGTGGTTATCTGGAGCCACCGGTCATAATCGATCAAATTTGACCTAGAAAAAGAAGGACTAGAGGCCTATGAAACCCCTTTTCCAAACTTACTAGAGATGCGTTTTCCCAAACCAAATGATCCAGTTAATTTTATAATAAAAGCGGTAGGGGTTTGCGAAGGTGGACAAGCATTTCTTTGTTCAAGGCCCACGGGACGAGCCGATACAAAACCCAACTTTTAATTTTTTTAACTTCTTTAAAATGCAAAACAAGGTAACACGAATCCTAGAAGAGTGATGAATAGAACACAAATGGAAAAAAGTTTGAGATAATGCTTGGCGTGACTCTATACATAATAGGGAACACCTACAATTCTTGGCATCTCTTTTATGGGGTTCAAAGTGTTGTTTTGCAAGTCTCTATGAATAATTTTATTTTTCTAACCTTGTGATGCGCAGATAAAATGGTTGTTTTAGTTGACTCATCTAGATCTCTCCCAAAACCAACAAAAATGAGCACCTAATTTTGATATAGTGAGTTTAACACATACTGAGGTTTTCATAAAAACATGGTTGATGGTCAATTTGTTAACTTGAGAGGCATAGGTGACCAAGTAGAGTTGTATTGTTTGAGACTAACATTATTATTAAAATACTCAACTATACACTTATCCAATGGTTTATTATTTCTATTACATTGTAATGAAGAACCAAATTATATGAATTTTATAAAAGACAAGGTAAAGAGACCATTCCGAAAGTCGATGAATGGGGATTTGATTTCATCACCCTTCCGATCGACGTGTTGTCAAACCTTAAAATTGATACACTCAACATGAGTGCCCATCCATGAGTAATTACCTTGAATTGATTACATAATTTAAATAAGGTTCCCAGAGGAGGTTTAGAAGTAACCTCGACAAAACCCAATTCCTTTTTTTTATTGAACTTCCAATCTTTGTTCCATAGCTCCACATTTTAGTACATGCTTTAGGAGAATCCATGCGAATGATATCAAGTTTTTTTTAATTAATTTTGGTAACATTTTAAAAAAGGGACTTCATTGCTTTAATTCACCATAAAATCTACTCTTTCTGCAACATGCTCGGGTCATTGTACAAATCACGGTAATGCTCGACTTGTTGTAGAAAGCATATAACATTGTGTGAAAAGATTTTCCTTGAACTCAATCATTTGTTTCTGAGCATTGTAAAGTGATGGATTCTTCGTCTCCATCACACAAACTAGAATTTTAAAATTTCCTTCACATTTTTTTTCATACATCCAAAACGCACACACATACAAAAGAATAAAAATGCTACAAACAAATCACTCTTTTTACAAAATTATGCTCTCTCCATGGTTAAGGTCTAGGGCATGTATAAAATTCTCCATAGTTTCTGAGAGGGAGATCCTTTTCGTATAACAAAATAATCCCATTTTTCTTAAAAGTGATTTCCCATCCAAATAAAGTTTCTCCCTCACTCGATTTTATACTTTGCGGTTGGTGTTATCTTTTCGAAAAAAAAACAACATTCCATGGGAACATAAATAGGAAAGGTTCAGTTATCATCTTGAGGTATAGACATGGCAACACTTTATATTTTATGGCACATTTTTATTTTCTATTGTAGTAGTCCACGAGATTATTCATTACTCCAAATTTCTTCACAAATGTGATTGTTAGTGTAGAATCAAAACACCCCTGAACATCTGAAACCAAATGGGTTGAGACTCTCAGTGTGATTGCACAACATGGAGCATCTCTCAAAGTGTGGGACCTTGTAAGTTGAGAGAGATTTTGGATTATGTTCTATTCCTATTCCTCTGTTCTAAAGGTGCACACAAATAAATTGTAGAGGATCTACTCTAAACCTACTTTATCTTACTAAGGAGATATGGTTGAGATTATATAGAAAAATAAACCTAAGCTAACGAGGTGATGCACTAAAGGAATGTTAGAAATTCATTTTGCAATTTAACACAAGCCATAGAAATGTAACACAAACACCATGCATGGGTAACCAAACTATAATGAGATATCGAGAAGACACAATGAATACATGAAAGGGTTGAAAATCATCTACTGAGATATATATTATTTTTCTAGAGTCAATACAATATATTACAGGATTCTTTAAGAGGTGGAACTTAGCATTACAACTTGAATGGGAGGTTAGAAAGCTCCATAAATTGTCTTGTAGACAAGGGAAATAGGAGGGTACAAAATGAAACTCTGCAACCCTTTATGATGAGCCCGACTCCCTCTTTTATAGATGCTACATAGAGAGAAGAAATAGAGACATAGAAAAAAAAAAACTAATTTGAAGCTCAACTACCAACCATCATTGCCTCGTGAATCCACCCACAATATGTCAAATATGCCTCGATTACTTGTTTGATGCATTGAAGGAGGACGAATGGTGGATCGGATCAAATCGATATGGTTTTGGAGCAACTAGATCCTTTATTAATGGCATGAAGAATTTTTCTAATTTTCCCCATGTAACTTCTTAAAAATTAAAGTTTCAGCTCTCCATGTTGTAGATGAGGTCGAGATCTCTCCAATGGTGCCAAATTTGATGGATTTTGGGCCTTTGAATAAGAAGATATGCCCATTTGAAAATTTGAATCAGTCCATAGAAAAAATGGCAGAAACTAGTTAGCGAGAATGGGTCTCATGCGGGCCTTAAATTCACCTTGCGCCTTTTGGCACAAAAATACAAAAATTTCCTCGTAGCCCCATAATACCTTTTTGTCAAAAAACCATCTTCGGGTCCACCGGTCCGCATTTTCCATTTGGGAAAGAAATCACTCCAAGGACCACCGGCTGTATGTAATTTAGGCCTAACGCATGTCTCCTCAAGCATCAGCAGAGGCACGACTCATTTTTATACTTTATGCCTCTTGGAAATGAAGCCAAAAAATTAAAATTACTCCCGGAGACCCGCCTTCCTACTTTGACTTGGAACATGGCCACGTGGAGGGCTAGCGCATGTTTGAGGACCACTTTTGGATTTTTCTTTTGATGTTGCGTTGGGATGACATGTGGCTCCTTATGTGGCTTGTTAGCTTGTGGAGCCTATTTTCATGTGAGAAAGCATTGAAGACAAAGTACACTAATTTACTTTACACTTTCCATGATTGTCTCACCAAGGTTCGGGGCCGGGCCGGGCAAGCGGAAGTCTCTGGGGTAGTAGCCCATGACATGGAGTAAACGTGCTCTTTTCATACGGGCGGGAACTTTTGACCCATAGGTTTATGGGATGGTTTTGGCCCATGGTTTTGTAAAATTTCTTAAGCGATTATCTATTTATATGGGAGGTATTAAAGTGGATCCTTCAAAGATTTGTGAGGAACCATGGGGATAGTTTTTCACTACGAGTGGATCGAGACACCACTTTGTTTGGTTATGTAGATTCATATATGGCTGGAGATGTAGACAACGGGAGGAGCAAGACAGATAAATTTTTACACTGTAGGTGGGACAACAATGAGATGAATTTCATGACTACAAAAGCTGGTGGCTTTTTCAACCATAGAGGCTCAGTATGTTGTTGCCACAGAGGCAAGTAAAGAAATGATTTGGTTACAACAATTGCTTAAGGAGTTAGGGCATAAGCAAGAGGAAGGAAAGCTACATAGTGATAGTCGAACTCTACTTTCCACTATAGGAAGAAGCATATACATTTAAGGTACCATTTCATCGGAAAAATTTTGAGGAATAGAATTTGGAGTGGAGAATATTCATACCAGTCGAGAATCCTACAAATGTGATGACTAAGATAGTCACAAGGAAAAACTTAAGCTATGTTCAACTTTGGTTGGTCTTCGCGAAAACTAGTGAAGGGTTAAGAAGCTTGCTCAGAGGAAAACTAGTCTCCAAGTTGGAGATTGTTAGGTTGTGGAGTTTGTTTTCATGTGAGAAAGTGTTGAAGACTGTACACTAAGAGTACTATACACTTTCAATAGCTATCTACGGGGTTCGGGGTTGGGCAGCCCCGAACAAGGGTCCAGGGCAACAGTCCCTAGTAGTAGGGAAACATGCTCTTCTCATATGGGCAGGAGTTTTGACCCATAGGTTTATGGGACATTTTTGACCCATGGTTTTGATACCCATGATTTTTGTAAAACTACTTAAGTAGTTATCTATTTATATGGTTTTGTGCATATGGTAGGTATAATGTAAAATTGTAAATGTGTTTTGAATTTGGGCGTGAATTCTATAGAGTTTGTTGAGAATAGCTCCAAACAGATCTGGGTATTGTATTGAGTGAGTGGTGGCTTGTAATAAAATTTGAGCAAGTGATTATTAGTGGACGTAGACCAAATTAGGTGAACCACATTAAATACTCTCTCTTTGTGTTGTGTTATTTTATTCTACACTTTTATTTGAGATCTATAATATTTTTGCATATTAGTTTCTACTGTTGCGAATCTGTGAGGGATTATTCCACATATTTTATCCCTTATTTCCTAACAATTGTTATCGAGCTGGTTTGGTTTGCTAAAGTTTTGAATCGCAGAGAAAGTTTTATCTTAAGTGGGAGCTATGATAGATGATGGAATATCTAGGGTTGATAAATTCAACGAGAAGAATTTCATTCTTTGGAAGATGCAGATGGAAGATTACCTTTATCAGAAGGATATTTATATTTAGTTGTGCGAGAAGATTAACAAACCCTCGAGCATGATAGATGCGAGAATGGGATTTCTTTGGATACGAAGGAACTTGCAGAAATCTGGTTGTGTCTTGCATCTTAGGTATTATTTAATGTTTCAAAGGAAAATAATACAAAAGAATAGATGGATGCATTAGGAAGTTTGTATGAAAAACCATCTACCTCTAATAATATATTTTTAATGAAAACGTTGTTTAATATGAAGATGTCTTAGAATGGTTCAAGATGGTGATCATTTAAATGATTTTAATACGGTTATAAATATGCTAGCCTCGGTTACAATAGAATTTGATGAAGAAGTTATGGCTTTATTAGTTTTGTGCTCTTTACGAGAGTTGGAAAAGTCCAGTAATGGCGGTAAGCAACTCGGTTCAGTTAACTCAAAGTTGAAGTTTGAGGATATTGTAGAGGTGATTGTAAGTGAGGAAATGAGAAAAAAATCTTTGGGAATCTTCTAATTTAGGGAATGCTTTAACAGTGGAAACTAAAGGGAGACAAAAGAATAGAGGAAGTCGTCGAAAATCAAAAGATCGAGTAAGGTCCAAATACAAAAAGAAAGAAAGTATGTTGGCCTTGTGGAAAATCGAGCATGCGAAAAGAAGGACTGTTGGGAGCTTTGGGACAAGAAGAAACAAGCTGGAAGAAAACAAGGAGGAAAATGTAGCAACGGGTAATGTATGTCGGGATGCTTTGATTCTTTCTTTGCATAATATTCTTGAATCTTGGGTTTAAGATTTGGAGGTTTCTTTCCATGCTACTCCACATAGGAGTTATTTTGATGATTATGTTCAAGGAGATTTTGGACATGATATTGTTGGTGATGATGAGCCTTACAACATAGTTAGAAAAGGTTCTATTCAGGTTAAGAGGCAAAATGGGAATATTTGGCTATTGAAGGATGTCGACATGTTCCTACATTAAGACAAAATTTGATATTGGCGGGCGGTTGGGAGGTGATGGTTCTACTGTGATATTTACAACGGACTCTTAGAAGGTTACCAAGGGTGCTCTTGTGGTGGCAAGAGGTAAGAACGTTGGAACCTTGTATTTAACCACTTATAGCACTAATGTTTGTAATCTTGTGGCTTTGAAGTAGACAACATTGTGGCACTATAGGCTCGGTCATACGAGCCATAAGGGTATGTAGATCATAAATAAGGATTTTCCCATATATACGAGAGACAAGTTTGGATTTACGTGAGGATTGCATATATGGGAAACATAATACGATAAGGTTTCTCAAGGTTTGACCTACAAAGAAAGAGAGTAAGTTAGAGTGGTGCATTATGATGTATGAGGTCCGACTCGGATATCATCTGTTGGGGTTCAAGTTATTATGTTACTTTTATTGATAATGTAACAAGGAAAGTTTGTGTTTATTGTATTATAAACAAATCTGATGTATTTGACACTTTTGTTAAATCTAAAGTTTTGTTATAGAATGAAGCAGAGTTCTTAAGCTAAAATGTCTCAGTCGAGATAATGGAGGGGAGTATTGAAGCAATGAATTTTATGATTATTGTTCTAAGAATGGAATCCACGGGAAAAAGACGGTTCCAAGAACTCTGTAGCAGAATGGGGTGTCAGAAAGAATGAACAAAACAATAATGGAACATGCTAGGAGCATGAGGCCACATGTAGGAATGTCTCTTTCTTTTTGGGTAGAAGTGGTGAGCACAATTGTGTACTTGATAAACAAATGACCCTCAAGTTCCTTGGATGGAGGCATACCTGAGGAGGCTTGGTCTAGTAAGAAAGTTGATTGTTCATTTCTTAGAGTATTTGGATGTGAGGTGTTTGTCCATATAGATAGGGATGATAGGACCAAGCTAGAGGCTAAATCAAAAAAATGTACTTTCATTGGTTATGGTGGTGATGAATTTGTATATAAATTTTTGAATATTAAGGAAAAGAAAATATTTCAATCTAGGGATGTAGTCTTTAATGAAAAATTCATGTATAAGCAGTAGTTGCAGGAAAACATGGAAGAATCCAAGAAAGAATATGCAGCGGTAGAGGATCTTCTAGATGGAAAAGTGACACATGAATTAGTTCAGGAACCTCCTCAACAAGAACCCCAAACTCCTATATTGAGGAGGTCTTCTAGGGTAAGAAGATAACTTGAATGGTTTTCTCCTTCTCCTTATTATTTATTAGTCACTGATAGTGGAAAGCCAGAGAGATTTTATGAAGCAATGTAGGTAGATGTTAGGAAGAAGTGGGAGCAAGCCATGGATGAGGAACATCCAGGATCTCATGGAGAACCAGACATGGGATTTGGTGAAGCTACTCAAAGGCAAAAGAGAATTACAGAATAAGTGGGTGTTCAGAGTCAAAGAGGAAGATGGAGGAAAGAAAAGATACAACTTACGGTTAGTGGTCAAGGGTTTGCACGAGAAAAAGGGTATAGATTTTGATGAGATTTTTTCTCCTATAGTAAAAATTACTTCTATT
Organism: Taxus wallichiana var. yunnanensis; assembly: GCA_018340775.1. Lineage (NCBI taxonomy): Eukaryota > Viridiplantae > Streptophyta > Pinopsida > Cupressales > Taxaceae > Taxus > Taxus wallichiana. The sequence continues at coordinate 588,136,548 of CM031236.1, forward strand.
AGAATTGTTCTTGGAATAGTTGCAGCATAAGACTTTCACTTAGATCTGTTTGATGTAAAGACTACATTTCTCCATGGTGATTAAGAGGAGGAACTATATATGCATCAACAAGAGGGGTAGGAGGTAAAAGGTAAAGAGGAGATGGTGTCAACCGAATAAGAGCTTGTATGGATTGAAACAAGCTCAACGTCAATGGTATAAAAATTTGATAGCTTCATGATGGAGCAAGGTTATATTAGATGTCATTCGACCATTGCGTGTATACAAAGAAATTTGAGGATGGTAGTTATATTATCCTTTATACGTATGTGGATGACATGTTGGTTGTAGGTAAAAACATTTAGGAAATAAAAGTACTCAAGAAGCATGACTAAGTGAATCCTTTTCTATGAAGGATTTAGGGGAAGATAAAAAAATCCTTGGTATGAGGATATTTCGGGATAGGAAGGAACGAAAGATGGTTTTATCTCGGAAGACTACATTAAGAAGGTATTGGAGAGGTTTAATATGTAGGATGTTAAACTAGTTAGGACTCCTTTGGCGAGTTATTTCAAGATATCAAAGGACCAAAGTGTCCCAAGACAGAGCGGGAGAGAAACCGGATGTCCAAGGTACCTTACTCATCGGTGGTTGGAAATTAGATGTATGCCATGGTGTGCACAGGCACGATATTGCCCATGCGGTGGGAGCAATGAGTAGAATTATGAGTGATCCGGTAGAGATCACCGGCCGGTAGTAAAGTGGATCCTTGATATTTGAGAGGAACTATGGGGACAATTTTGTGCTACAAAGTGGATCGAGACACCACTTTGTGTGGTTATGTAGATTCATATATGGCTAGAGATGTAGACAACGGGAGGAGCATGACATGTTATGTTTACATTATAGGTGGGACAACATTGGTGGATTTCATGAGTACTGAAAATTTGGTGGATTTTTCAACCACGAGAGAATTTGAGTATGTTCTTTACCACAAAGGAATGAAAATAAATTATTTGGTTACAACAATTACTTGAAGAGTTAGGGCATAAGAAGGAGGAAGGGAAGCTACATAGTGATAGTTAGAGTGTTATACACCTAGCTAAGAACTCTCCTTTCCACTCTAGGACAAAGCATATAAAATTAAGGTACCATTTCACTAGGACAACTTTGGAGGAAGACAAGTTGAAGCTGGAGAAGATTCATGCGGTCGAGAATCTGTAGACATGATGACCAAGGTGGTCACAAGGAAAAATTGAAGTTTGTGTTCAGCTTTGGTTGGTCTTCACGAAAACTAGTGAAGGGTTGAGAAGATTGATCGAGAGGAAAACTAGTCTCCAAGTGGGAGATTGTTAGGTTGTGGAGCCTGTTTTCATGTGAGAAAGTGTTGAATACTATACACTAAGAGTCTCATACACTTTTCAGTAGTTGTCTCACCGAGGTTCGGGGTCGGGCCGGGTCGACAGACCCCGGTAGGAGGAAACATGCTCTTCTCATATGGGTAGGAGTTTTGGACTCATAGTTTTATGGGACGGTTTTGGGTGACGTTTTGATACCCACGGTTTTGTAAAACTGCTTAGCGATTATCTATTTATATGGTTTTGTTCATATGGTAGGTATAATGTACCATTACATATGTGTTTTGAATTCGGGCATGAATTTTGTAGAGTTTGTTAAGCATAGCTCCAAATAGATCAGGTATTATATTGAGAGAGTGGTGGCTTGTAATAAAATGCGAGCAAGTGATTCTAGGTGGACGTAGCCCAAATTAGGTGAACCACTTTAAATACTATCTCTTTGTGTTGTGTTATTTTATTCTACACTTTTATTTGAGATCTATAATATTTTTTGCACATTAGTTTCTACTATTGCAATTATGTGAGGGATTATTCCACATATTTTATCCCTTATTTCCTAACACAGCTTTTCTTTGTTCATTTTTTTATGACTATGTCCTTTTGTTTGGCGGGGCCATATATTTGACTCGGGACACGTGGAGGCTTGGCGCTTGCCTAAGGACCCACTTTTAGATTTACCTTTGAAGATGCACCGGGTCTACATCTGAAGGCCTTACGCTGATTTTAGTCTCTGATTTGGCTTTGCCACACCTTTGAATGTGAACCTTTAAGAAACGTTATGCCTTCCACCTGCACTCTTATACTTAACCGATTTGGGCCTACTTTCCATTTGACTTGTTGAACCCTGGCCATGTGGAGGGCTGGCGCAAGTTTGAGTCTCTGCCTTGGGCTCTCATTTTTGAAATTGCGTTGAAGTTACACGTGGTTCTTTCCGCTTGTTTGGACTTTTCAACGATCGGCGTTGTCCCTTTTCAGGCCTGGGACGTGTGGAAGCTCCACACTCATTTGAGTCTACTTTTTGAGTTTAATCTTTGGAGATGCACCGATGAGGCACATGTAAGATTCCATTGATTCCTTCATAATTAGCCATTTATGGCTTGCTCTGAATCATTCGCAAAGCCTGAAGACTTTGGGTCTTTCTTAGTTTCTCTCTCTTGAGCCTCTAGTATTCTTTGATACTTTTTGGCTCTTCCTCGACTCTGCTATTCCATTGTAGAGTCCCCCTGCAATCTGTTTGTTTGATTTAAAATGTGGGCTCATGCAGCAGAATTGTGCCTTGGATTTCTTCCTTCTCAGGGTCATGTTTGATCAATTTTGTCGGGGAAAAATTGAGATAATAGTGATTTCTTCATTTTTCTGTTGTGTGAGACCATGTATACAAAATTTCTTCCCACAACTCTAATGCCTAACTTTTGCTTTCAATCCATGCAAGGAAATTGTCGACCCGCTCTTACATACAACAAACAAAAAAAGAGACATGCAATAGTTTCTTTCCCAAAGTATAATTGAAATCAATGCATACAAATCTAGATCAATCAATTTGCATATAAAGGGATGAGGGGATTTCAAAATCGAGGATAGTCATTTTATGTGTAGTGCACTACACAATACAATCCTGTGAACCCCTGATAACAATTTAAACTATACGTCATTTCAGAGATTCATTTGTTAGAGTGGAAGCCATAGAAAAACACCCCCTATACTTCTCAAACATTCCACCAAACCTGGGACCCGTTTAGGGTTGACATGACCCAAAATAAAGCGAGAGACATCCACCATTCTAGCCTCAAAAATATGTAGATCGTTAGCAGCCGACATATCTTCCTCTGGTAGATGCCCTCGTTGTCACTATCCAATTATTGCTACATTTACAATGTGAACTTTGGTTTCAGGCGGTTAATGCCTTTGGATTTGAAATAAAGTTTTTGCATTAATATGTGAGGAAAAGTGATAGGTCTACATGCTTTTATGGATGCGCATATGTTGACAAGTCTCCTTCTACACAACACCCCCGACAGAGCCCACCGTCCTAATCGAATTTCCTTTAAATTTTACCTACTATTTTTAAATTTCACCTAATCTTGCCCTTGGTATGTATCCTAACTACTAAAACAATTTATTTTATGTCCTTTCATTTTATATTTTATATTTAATTATGATCTTTATTATATTCCGTCAAAGGGAATGCGGCACTACAATTACTTAATAAGAAAATGAATAAGTTACAATCATGTATATTATGACACACTATTTTTGAAAGTTTTTATTCATTTTAATATTTGAAAGAGGATTATGTAATATAATATTTTATTAGAAATACGTTTTCAACTTTATAAGTAAAGTTTGAAACATTTCTTTAATTTACAATAATAATAGACCATCTCTATAGATAATTCTAAAATACTGTGTTACGTATTCTTCCTTATTGGATTCACTCTTATTTTTTATTTTATTTCATTACTTAAAATAAATTTAAGTTGGAATTAAAGAATTTTTTTTTTTTTCCTACTAAAATAATTTTAGAAAACATTTCTTTAATCCATAAGTTATATTGTATTAATTAGCAATAATAAATGTGAATGACAAAACAAATAGACATAACACCTAACAAGTGATGAAATATAAAAAATTATGGCCATTCTTTTCGTTTATCTATTCTTTTTATACTTTCTCCAAGTATCAATTTTGTTATGCTCATATTTTTTGTGCTATTATAATGTTCTCCACCTTTCTCATTTTTTCAATTATTGTATGTTCTATCTCAATGGTGTATTCAGTGTTTTATCTCTCACTCTCTTCAAGGTTAGAGGTTTCTTTGAAACCAGTAGAAATGCTTAATAAAAATAAAAAGTAATAGGTCACAATTTAAGAATCGTAAAAAAAAAACATTTTTAAAATTATTTTATCCATTTTAGTAATTGAAAGTAGAATATATAATATAATATTTTTAGAAATATGTTTTCCCACTTTATAAGTAAAGTTTGAAACATTTCTTTAATTCAAAATAATAATAAACCATCTATTTGATTTACTTTGTGGTACTAATAAATTTGAATGATAAAATAAATAGACATAACACCTAACAAGTGATGAAATATAAAAATGATGGTCATTCATGTTTTTTTATCTATTATTTTTATAGTTTCCCCAATTATCAATTTTTTTATGTTTAGATTTTTTTATTTTTAGAATGTACTTATATTGTAAATGTGACCATATTGTAAATTTTATGAAACATATGTGTTGTCTTATGATCCTACCAACAAAAGTTTAATTGTAATAGTTTTTCTATATACCTAATAAATTTCACAATTTTTAAAAAAATTTTATTAGGATTTAATTTTCCTCTCCAAATATACTTTTACATTAACATGTATATTATTTATTTTACTTTTACTATTAAACTATAACTCATAAAAATAAGAAAATTCATTTATCCACTCATCCAAAAATTATCCCATTTACTAAGGAATATCCGAGGCTACTCTTAGTAGTATTACATGCTTAGAGAATGATTGAACTACCGATTCACCGGAGAATTGTTATTTTATCTTAATGCAAATGTCTTCCTTTTACAAATGTATTTAGACAAAGTACCTTTATACAATTTTTCTTTTTGTAATCTCTTTATTTAGTAATAATGTACTCTGTTAATTATCATTTAGATGATTTAGTATAATATGATTATTAACAATATTTATTTTATTATTTTAAATACTTCAAAATAATATTATATATACCGTAATCCTTTACAAACCAAAACATTGTTTAAAATATAATTTTACAAACTAAACCGTCAAAATAATTCCTTGGTGGAAAGGGGCGAGCTTGAAATTCCATCCCTAACTTAACGAAGAGGATGTTAAAATCAGCGAGTACTGATTAAACTAAATCTGGCTTCTACTAGATAATGTTTATAAAAATATATTCCTGTATCCATTTGTAAAACTATAAAATGCTAAAGTGTCCGACGGATGTGATTCTGATAAGGCTATATGGTCCCATGCTGTCTCTGTATTTTAACTAATAATGCGTCTAAATTGAACAGATGGTCGGTGATTGCGAATCTACTTCCAGGACGAACAGATAACGACATAAAAAATTTGTGGAATTCTTCGATTAAGAAGAAGATCTTTTTTATGGGTGTTGACCACCGTTATAACAAACAGAATGTTTCATCGATCTCTTGCCAGATGAATAAACAAGAAAAACAGAATTGTCAGGATTTTGGGCCGGATGCTGTAGATGATGTTTTGGAAAAGATAGTATTTTTCGTTCAAATCACTTACTGGAGCCATTTGAAGATGAATCTCATGTCGAAGAAAATTCTTTACAAACATTGACCTGGGAAGAATTCGACAATTTTTGGGAAGATTTGAATTGGGAAGAACCCCGTGCGTTGATATAAGATGATTAAAAACTGAAGTGAGAGAACATTGAATCAGTGTACGAGGAACCACCATGGAAATGAATTGATGAAGATAGCCGTGAAGTAGTAGATATTATGAATTAGTAAATATAACTTCTGGGTTGCTACAATTGTTGATTTCAAGTTTGTTATTTCTTAACATATCTGGTTAAGAATCTCCCGGTGTATAATTTAAGTGCTTGCAAATTGACAATCTATATGTTTTTAATGTTTACAACTTACAGAACAAAAGTTGTTAAGATTAATTAAAATTCTTACTAAATATATACACCTATATTTAATAGAATGTAACTGAATGTTTTTGTGTCCTGTGATTTCATAAATATAGCAACTCTTTAGTTAGATGTTTTGCTTTGTATTAAAAAAATGTTCATTTTAAATTTATTTGTAGTAGTAAATATTAAGTATTCGAATGGTTAATTTGAAGTGTCTTCGAACATCCCACCTATGTTTTTTTCTGTAATTTGGACAGTATTTATTGACAGCGTATAAAACTAGTAAGTAGTATGGAGAAATTGACATTGAAATATGTTAAACATATACACCAATATTTAATATAATTTAATTCAAATATTTTTAGAGTGTGATTTGAAGTACACAATACCATACTTAAATAGATGTTTTCTACTTTTAAGAAATGTTCATTTTAAGTTGTTTGACTAGTGCATACCAAAATATCAAATCATTTAAAATGTACGTTGTAACTCATAGCGGCCTCTATTTAAGTTAGTTTTATCTTGTTTGGATTTTTTTTTATTATAGGCATCTAACTTTTAATATAAATTTGATATCTGATTGATTAAAAACAGGACTTTTCAACAATTTTTCAATTAAAATAACATGATTATAATTACATTGTTCTAGACCTTTGAAGAGATTCACCCCATCTTAAAAATTCCATCTAAATATTAAGTAATTGATGTTTCGATAGTTACTTTTCATTAACTAAGGATTGTTAATAAATCTCAAACAATGTTACACTCTTAATGTGTTTATTAGTCACAAATCAATGATAAGGTAAGCTTGACAGTTACCGTACCCATACAAATATATTTCTTAATATATAGGGCAATTTTGCATTCATGAGAAATTTTTAATTTCGAATACATCAAAGTGAATGTCAACAATTACATATAGAGATCAACCTACTACTCATTTTTTAAAAATACCCATATTTATATTATTCCTATTCTTTAAGGAAATAAATTCATTTTTGTGTTGTCTACATTATAGTTTGTAATTTTGAGTAATGAATTTACGAATAATATTGTAAACATTATTTCATATATTGAACTTTGTCTTTGAGTATCATGATTATGTTAAAGAAAAGTAAGAACCCTCCATGGTATCCTCACATGTCCTGTGTCCACTACCCACAAACTACTATTCTCAAATAAAACATTTCATTTTTTTCCTGATGCGTCAAAATTAGGAGCTTGACAAGGTCATAACTTGAGCTCCGGGTGTCCGTTTGAGTTCATTTTTTAAAAAAACACATTTTTTGATGAGACGAACGCACCAACATTCCACACTACTAGTTGGGGATAGTTTCAACACATTTTCGGGCCCTAAATCCACAATCTTGAGGCCGAAAATTAGGATTTAAGTTGTAGTTTGGTTTTTCCTATTTTTGGGCATTAGTTAATTTTAGTCTATTCGTTGCATTATGAGTTAGAAAGTTGGCAATTCCTCTAATATAAGAATGTCGAAGATGCGTGGCAATTTCTGCGCGCCTTTGTGCACGAATAATCATGCGAACTCACTAAGAATAGTAGGTTCTAGTAAACTTTTAAAAATAGTAAATTCTCGCCACCTAGATTAGATTTAGTCAAAGTTAGTTAGGGTTTGGTTGCAACTCGAGTTGGAGGTTGTTTTCCTACTTAGGAAAAATTTTAATTGATTCTTCAATAACAAAGAAGGAGATCTATTTTCTTTTGGAGTTCATATTATTTGTAGTATATCAAATTTGTTTAAAATTTGGCTACATTATCTAGTATCGAGAAGGTTCAAGTCTTTAAAAAATGGCGGGAAGAGGAAGAGGAAGAGGAGGTGGTAGTGTCAGGATGACTAGAAATATGCAAGACCTGCAGAGGCAAGTTGATGCGCTTCTGCGATGATAACCCAGAGAGGAAATCAACATGGAGATGACACATATGAAGAATAATTTTGTGAAGAGGAGGAAATACAAGTGCCACCATTAGCTTTTGGAGAAAGGATTCTTTGAGCATTAGAAGGAAAGAATGATGGGATAAGAGTTGATGTTTAGAGTATCGTGGTAGTCTAAAAACAAAGGAGGTGATAGACTAGTTGACTAGCATGGAGAGGTTTTTGAGTGGAAAGCTATGTTAGAAGAAAAAAAGGTAAAATTTGCATGCACAAAATTGAAAGGTCATGCTATGTTATGGTGGGATCATCTACAGAAAGTGCAGTCAAGAAAGGGGAAAGAAAGAATTAGGACATGGATTAAGATGGAGAAGAAGTTGAAACATAAATTAATCCATGTGGATTATGCACAAACCCTTTATAGGAGGTTTCAGAATCTCAAAAAGAACTTATAAATAGTGCAAGAATACACAGATGAGTTCTACAAGTTGTCCATTTATGTAGAGCATGAAGAAACTAAGGAACAAATGGTTGCAAGGTATGTAAATGGATTAAAAATTTCTATTCAAGATGAGATAAGTATGCATAGGATTAAGAGCATGGAGGATGCGTATCAATTAAAAACAAAATCATCAAAGTTTTAGAAGATCACCTGGAATGAATAGGGGGCCTCATCTTCCTATCAGGGACGAGCTGGTTTCAGCCAAGGTAGGGGAGAATCATCTTGTGGATTGGAAAAGCAAGAAGATACGAGACAAGATTTCTAGAATCAACAAAGAGGAATAGGATTTTCTAGGGGTAGAGGATATGTTAGTGATAGAGGATGGGAGGCTCCACAAAGACCATTTGTTTGTTACAGATGTGGTGAAGAGGGGCATCGGGCTTTTGAATTCCCGCATTCTTATACACATGACAAGAGGCAAGGAGATGCTCCAAGAGTAAATCTTGTTGAAGCTAAACAAGTAAAAGATGAACAAGACCTAGAAATTCCACCAAATGTTGGAGAAAATATGATGATCAAGAGGATGATGATTTCTCCAAGAAAGGGGATGCATGGCTACATAAAAATATTTTTAGAAAAAATGCACTTCGGGAGGAAAGGTTTGTAATATTATTATTGATGGTCGTAATTGTGAGAACATGGTTTCAAATGAGACGGTCAAGAAATTGGGTCTTCATTGTGAGAAAATTCCTAACCCTTACCGTATTGCATGGTTTAAGAAGGGTAATGAAGTTACTTATTGAAAAGAAATGTTTAATAATTTTTTCTATCGGGAAGTTCCAAGGATGAGATTTAGTGTGATGTTATTCCTATGGATGCATGCCATATCTTTGCTATTAGACCGAGAATAATTTGATAGAAAAGTTATTCATGACAGGGAAAGAATAATTATACTTTTGGAATGATGGGAAAAAATAGTTTCTTTACCTCTTAAGGAAGAGGGAAGGTTGAAAATATGCTTTCGAAAGGAATTTGTGAAGGAGCAAAGGCAACTAGTTTTTTTTTATGCACTAGTTGTAAATAAGGATGAACTCGCAAGTGCAAAAATACCAAGTAGAAACAATAGAATTAATAGAAGAATTTTCTAATGTTATTCCCGATCGATTACTAGGACTGATTACGCCCAAAATAGATATTCAATGCCATATTGATTTGATTTAGTGGTCTTGAATCCCGAATCAATGTTTCAGGATGAGCCCGACATTGCACGCAAAGTTAAATAGGCAAGTGGTAGAGCTCGTGAGAAAAGGGGTCGTTGATGGGTGTCATTATTCCTTTCATTTAATCAACTTCTTGTTGATGTCATATCAAACCATGGGTGTGTCTAAAGATAAATGCAACAAGACTAATCGTATTGATCTAGTAGTTGATTGTAGTTGTTTTTGTAATTTTTGGGGACTCTTTTCAATGTCTTGGGACTTCTTGGTAAAACTTTATTTAAATCATACTATGAAAACTTTTGGAAGGAAACACACTTTGTAGAATGGAAATAAACACACTTGCTTATGAAAGTAAACACACTTACTTATGAAAGGCACACACTTTCTTTCGAAATAAACACAGAAAACTTATAATTCTTAAGAAAAATACAAGAGAAATAAGAATCTATCTAGACACTGTAAGAACGAGTATACAACAAAGTCTAACTAGAAGAATTAAAAGGGATCTGATTTACTTGAGATCTAAACTATTTCCTTAGGAAATATAAATACCAAATAGATGAATATCCTTGTCCTTAGGGAGTGGGCCCTTGTTCCTCAATGAATCAAGATTTAACAACTTAGAATTCTCTCAAATTGGAATGACTATGTTATTGATAAAATATTTGGTATTACGAAACATATTGGATCTGTGTACTTAAATTCTATATCTACATTCTTTGTTCTATCTCTCTTTTCTATATATTTAACTCCAGGCTTGCTTATATATACATTTACAATCATAGTTGTCTCTACGATTGATGAAATCGAATCATGCCCGTAATAGATGTTGAGTTGGATTATGGCTGATCGCATGACTATAAGATAACTATCCCTCGGATCTATGTTCGTAAATCTTCTCATCCTCTCTTTATTAAAAGGGTCATTGATGAAAAATATCTTGATGTGGTTAGAATAGATATACTACCATCGGTTCTGGAACTTCAGAGAAGTTATAGAACCATAGGAAATTGCTAAGGATCAAAATTGTGAGAGTTTTGAAGTTATACCCACGAGTTCCGAACTAGTGCAGAAAAATTGAAACTAAATATTTGAGTTACTAAATTGAGTCTAAAAGTTCCAGAACTAGATGATGATTGTGTAATGGAGTTCTAGAACTATCTTGGAAGTTCTAGAACTAAGTTGTATTGGAACAAATGCTACCGAAAACATGTTGAACACTACATACTTCATTTCTTTGACTGATTAGACCTGCTTTATTACAAAATTGAATTTCAAACACACATCGTCAGAATTTCAGAGCTTTTAAACATTAAAATCACAATCAATCAAAAGATAGACAATTACATCCTAACTCATATCAGATCAAATAAAAGTCACAAAATGCAATCAAACTTAATAAAAATGAGAGTAAGATGAGATCATATATTATACATTAATCGGGCATATTCTAGCCTCATCATTTCCGCCAAACTTTTTTTTTGTGTAATGCCCTCTAAAAACAACCCACTTGAGACCCAAGAACAACCTAGGATTAGTTGGGAAAATTATGGAATAATTTTTTTGTTTAAAAGAGTCTATAACCTGAGTTACAAACAACATTATCACTAACAAGTTTCACTCAATTCTAATGCAATAGAATATAGTTTTTTTTATTAACAAATATTAGAGGTCATAAGGTCCCAAAATTTATGGTTAAAAGGTTCAAATAGGTTGATAGGGTAATTCCGCACCATACTCACTCTCTAACAGCTTAAAGTTTCAATTAGATTTTATCAAAATTAACATATCCAAAATTTCCCTAAACCATTCCCATTAGATTCCCATTGGATAGGAAATTTCCTCACCTTTCTAGTGATATAGAGAAGTCCTCCTAAATCCTCATATTTCTCAAGTTATGGGCCGACGGGCCTAGGGGTGAAAAGTTTCCCCAAGAGCGGGCCCGTGGGCCCAAGGGAGATATCTTGGGAATTTCCCACGTAGGATGAAAAACCACCTTTGCACCTACACTTTTGTGAGTCTGCAAGGATAGGTGGCATCTCCAAAGAGAATGCAAGAAAGTGGGACTGTGGGGATAAAAGAGTCTTAACGACCCCAAGGTAAAAAAGGGTAGAAATCACTTGTGCCTCAATCGACGCCTCGTGATGCCACATGACAACTCCGGATTGGCTGCAGGTTGATGGGGCGGTGGGGAAAATTTAGAAAATTTTCCCAAAATTTTTCAAAAGTGCAAAAGGAAAAAAGGAACCCGCTCCTTCACTGATGCCTTGTGACACCATGTGGCATCTCCTGATTGGTTGCAGTCGACGGCCAGGCGATGGGGGAAAATTTAGAAAACGTTTCCCAAAATATTTCTAAAGTGCTAAGTTAAAAAGGGATCCACCCCTCCACCAACACCTCATGGTGCCACGTGGTAGCCTTTGATTGGCTGTGGGCCAACGGGGAAAATTTGGAAAATTTTCCCAAAAAATTTCTAAAGCACTAATGGAAGATTTGGACCCTTTAGTCCGCAAGGAAATTTTTCCCATTTTTTTTTACCATCCTTGGTGATGTAATCCTTTTTTATGATGACTCATCATTCCTACAAGTGGAACAAAACATGGTTAGATAAGACAACTAGAATTTGAAACAATTCCCTTTTATTTGAGTTAGCCAAAAGAAGAGGTCAACCACCATTGTTGGTTTTCAATTAACCTTTGAGATAATTTTTTAATTTAATTTAATTAATTTATTTTATTATTATTTTGGGGAAGAAAACACCATTTATTGGTTTTTATTTTCTTCCCTTTATTCTGCGATCTATCATCTGTTTATTTGATCATTTTGGAAGAATCTGGGTTCTTCCATATGATCAAATTCTTTAATCTGCCTTCAATCTTCGTCAAGAATTCATCCTTAATGGGAGGCTTCATATAGAGGTTTAGCCTATGTCCATTGACCAAGAGTGTTCTTTTGGTACCATCAATGGGAAGTAATGAATAGAACCATTGTCAAATATTTGCTCAATCGATGGGGTACCAACCATCGGTTCTTAATTTTCCCTTTAATTGTTGGTACTTAGAATCTAACAATAATGCCCAAAGATCCTACTTTGAATATACTTTTGTTGATATGTGTGTCATGCCATTTCTTCCTTTGATCTTGGATTATCTTTGTCTACTAAAGTACTTCTATCCTCAATTCATCCAACTCATTGAGTTGAAGGATTCTTTCTTTTGAGCTGCATGTAACTCAATTCCCACCTTAACTACTATCCTCAATGTCTCGTAGTTCAAACTCAATGGGCAACAAGGGATTTTTCCCATAGGATAACTCATATGGTTAAAACCCTGTTGTAGTTTTCAAGTTGTATTATAATCCCGATAACTTAGGGTAGTCTCTTTACCCAATCTTTTCTCCCAACCTCAACTATTTTAGTAAGGATGTTTTCTAATTCTTTTTTTTGTTACTTCAGCTTGTCCATTTGATTATGGGTGATAAGGAGATGAGTTTCTATGATTGATTTGGTAATAAATTATGAAAGATTGGATCATATTAGACATAAATTGTGGTCCTTGATCGAAACTATGCTCCTCGGTGCTGCAAACTTTACCATAATTTTATTCCAAAGGAAATTAGCAACTACTTCTTTAGTAGCATTTGTCAATGCCTACACTTTTTCCCACTTTTTCATATAGTTAGTACACACAAGAATATATTCCTTTCCTTGTGAAGGAATTAAAGGGACCAAAAATCCAATCCCCATCTCTCAAATGGTTCAATCATTACATGAGGTTGAAGAGGCATTTCACTTTGTTGAACGTTGGCTATCCCATCCTTTGATAAGGATCACACCGCTTTATATATCTCTTCACATACATGTATAGAGATGGCCAATAATAACTAGTGCCAACTATCTTATGAGTTGTTCTTTTAACTAAATAGTGTCCTCCACTTGGTTCATCATGACATGCTATGAGGATATCAAAGATTTCATCTTCTCTTACACACCTACATAAAATCAAATTAGGGCCAGATTTATATAGCATTCCATTTTACCATTTCAATTGTGCACTAGTTTTGATTAAATTTGTTATCTGTTTCTTAGTGAAAGAAGGAGGAAACTTCCCTGTTTTAAGATAATTTTCCATATAAGCAAACCATGGTGTAACTGTTGAAAGAGCAAACAGTTGTTCCTCTACAAATTTATCCTTGATGGATCTTGCTCCCCCGTAGTTGTTAGTCCGGAAAAAATCAGCTACCACATTAGATTTAATTGGATTTTCCACAATGGTAATATCATATTCTTGCAAAAGTAATAACCATCTAATTATTCTTCCTCCAACTACCTGGTTTGTTCATTAAATATTTAATTTTTGAATGATCTCGTGTACAAATATCTTGTAACCTATAATGTAATGTCTGAATTTATTGATTTCATACATCACAACAAGAAATTCTTTTTCAAAGTGGGAGTAAGATTCTTACTAAGATAATAAATAACATACATTTTTCCTTCTTCATCTTTCTATCCCAAAACTGCACCAATGGAATAGTTTGAGACATCTCGTTTGGATATGAAATGGATTCTCCCAATTAGGTCCTTTCAATATTGGGGCAATGATTAATTTTTCTTTAATTTCTTCAAAAACATGCTGAAAATTTTCATCCCAAAGAAATTCAAAATATTTGGTTAGCAAATTAAACATGGGGGCAAATAATTTTACTGAAATATTTTATAAAGCATCTATAGTACCCAACATGTCCTAGAAATGACTTGATATCTATGGGGGTCTGAGGAATAGGTAAAAAGAAGTTGATGGACAAATATAGGGTCATCCGTGGACATCATATTGCAAATAACAACATAATATCAACTTGTAGGGATTATTAGCAATATATACACTCAAAATTAGACAAAATTATATTAATATGAATCGTAGCATCTAGAATCTACTTTCTAAAATACTAATTTTTTAAAAATGGACAAGATTAGCTATATTAAACACTCAAAATTCAATGACTTGGTATTTTTTTTCAAAAAATGCCGATAAGATTATAGTCGTTTGCCCACAATTTGGATGACAAAAATTGATATATATTTTTTTCCATGCCACTATCTATCTTGGGATGGATTTTATTTTGTATTTTTTGAGTAATATTTTATTTTTTATGATTTTTTCCGTGAAAGTAGGCTGAAAACATAAAGAATCAAAAAATATTGAAATCAAATAATTTTTTTTTGAACATGTATATAATTTCACCACAGTTGGGATGGTATAATTTTTATCACATTCTGATAAGTGAAACAAATTTTGTAGTCTTAAACGTAGACATAAACATTCACGGGAAAAAGTGTCTTAAAGACCTACTATTAGTAAAAAATTATAAAATGATATTTATCCTCTTCTATTCACTTTAAAATCAGTATTTCTACAAAGCTAATAGTCTCCCCTACGCAATGGTACCATTTTTATGACATAGTTTTTACTTTTCGGCATGGTTCAAGTCCACGGAAGACTAAATTTGATGTTTTGTTGTTTTTAATGTAAAATTCAGGATTTGATGTAACTTAATTGATCCTAACTTGGTGCATTTGTTTTGATCAACCTGAATTCCACTTTTTGAAATATGATGTTTTGATACAATACCCTCATCAACCATCATTAAACACTTTTCATCACTAAGAGACAGATTGTGTTGTTCACATCTTGTTAACACTCTGTCCAAATTTCTCAAAGCATCATCAAATGTATCTCCATGTACAGTGAATTCATCCATATATACCTCAACACAATCATTTGTTAGATCAACAAATATTGCAAGTACAACTCTCTGGAAAGTTGTAGGAGCATTGCATAAGCCAAATGGTAACACCCTATAGGAAAAGGTACCCCATGGACATGTAAATGTAGTTTTGTCTTGATCTTCAACAAAGCAACTCTGATTTGATTGTATCCACTAAAGCCATCCAAGACGGAAAAGTACTGTTTACCTGAAAGGTTGTCTAGGACTTTATTTATGAATTGTAAGGGAAAATAATCTCTCGGTGTGGCTTTGTTCGGTTCCCTATAGTCATCACATATTATCCATTTCCCATTATTTTTTACGAACAATTACAAGAGGAGATACCCACTTACTATTTGAGATAGGGTAGATAAAACCTACTTGTAGTAGTTTATCAATTTCTTGTTTGACTATATCCCTTAAGGTTAGGTTAATACTTCTCTGAGGCTGCCTAACTATTTTAACATTTTTAGTATAGATTTGATGGGTGTAGATACTTGGGTGAATTCCCTTCATGTCTTTGTAATCCCAAGCAAAATCTTTAGTATGATTTTTTAGAACATCAAACAATTTAGCTTCTTCATCATCCTTCAACCAGTTGTTAATGTTCAAAGTTTTACCCGGTTGAATCTCAACATGCTTGGTTCCAATGTATGATGAATTGATTTGTTGTAAAGGTTTCCTTATAGTATTTTGTGGACATGCATGTGGTAACAACATATGGTTTTTAGTAAAATATCCAAAATTTCCTTGAGATAGAATACTGGAAAAAGGATAGTAATGAGAATTATGGTACTTATCTTTTTTAGGTCAAACTCTTCGACAACTGCTACTTGAAGTAAATTCTTCACCACTCCCTAATGTACTAGAAATTGAAGTTATTGATTCTTCCTCTCCCCATGAGAAATCTTGTTCCTTTGGAGAAAAATTATTTCCAATCAAAGAGAACTTCTATTTTCATGGTTCCAGAACTAAATGTGGTGGTTCCAGGAATAAATGTTGTTGTTCAGGGACTAAATTTGCAGGTTCCAGAACTATAATTGTAGGTTCCAGAACTATAGTCATAGGTTCCGGAACTATTTCTGATTGATTCAAGGATAGTTGGTGCTCATCCAATGGTGGATTAATCATCTTTTCTACTTCTCTTACATGATCTTGTAATGTGATCATAGCCAAAGAAGACAAATTTTGCTTATTAGTATCAGGAGAATCAACCCACAATTGTTCTTGATTATCAATAAAAGGTTGTGTAGAAGGATATAAGGAAATTTTATTAGAGTTCTTACCATTTGAGATTGTCATATCACCTGACCTGCAATCAATTAAGGCAACAACAATAAATGACTAACCATGGTCTACCCAAAATAATGGGATAACCCAATATTTTACCTTTTAAGCTGCAGTATAAGGAAGTCAAATGGATATTCCCATGACTCCACCATAACCACCACGTCTTCAATAATCCCTTCTAGTTTTGGTATAGACTAGTTTGCCATCTGCAATATGGTATTAGTAGGTTGTATACCCATTAATGGTAATTTTTTCAAAGTGTCCATCAATACATTTATAGCCACACCCAAATCTACCAAAATGCTATGTACATCCTTATTCCCTATAGAGAAAAAAATAACAGTACTTATGGGATTTTTGTATTTGGGAATTAAAAGTTTTCCGCTAATAAATCAACAAGTTTCTCATATGCTTTGATAGTCTTTGGGTACTATTTCTTCTTTCTAGGATTTTTGAAACTTAACATTTTGATTAATTTTTTCAATTCTATAATGTCCTTAATTGCTTGTAATAGTGGTATCTCAATATTCAATTTCCTTAGTTCTTGTACCAATTCAGACTCCTTGGTTTCTATAGCTTCTTTAAATCTCTCTAGAAATGGAGTCTCAGTAGTGTCGCTATCTGGCTCCTTTTCTTTTCTTTTTATATCCTCTTTTGGAACAACAGTACTAGGGGTTTCATTTTCTTTTGTCATTTCAGTGATTATAACAGGTGGACTGCTAATTATTTTTCCAGATCTAGTTTGAATATCCTTACAATCCATGACATTTAGATCAACTAATTTTTCTAGTTCAGTTCCATAAACATGAGTTGTTTGTTTGTTTCTTAGGTTTGCTACTAGCTATTTGGTATTTGTGTTTAGACTATATTCTCTATTCATGAATTATGTGTAGGTGATTCCATGATGGCCTATTGATTTTGATTTGGATATGTTTTCCTTGAGCATAATTACTAGGGTTCCATCTAGTTTATGACCAAGCATAAGGATTTCCTTGAGCAGCCCATGGTTCTTGATGTCCCAAAGCATACCAAGCTTGATTTTCCCAATCTTGAGGGTTCCATGTTTGTTGAGGTACCTAAGGTGGTTGTCCCCAATTTTTGGTACTTGTTTGAGTAGCGTATGGCATTTTCTAGGGATTAGGAACTGATCTTGGAATAAAGCGCCCTTGGTGAGGTTTTTCTCCGAACAAAATTCAATTATTACTGTTGTGGATGATGTCTTGGTCTATTTAATCGATTCTTTATGACTGGAGTAGATAACAAGCATCCGTATCGTGTTCTTTAGATTCACAGATAAGACACATTTCTTTTTTATCCAAGGCACATTATCTTATTGCATGCTTCTTCATACATCGAGACATGAGTACATAGCCAATGGTTCAGTTTTGGCATTTACTTTAGCTTGTAATCCATCCATAGTAGAGGTTAATTGAACTAAAATGTTTGTTTTAAAGTTTGATAACTCATCCATTAGTTTGTTCATATTTGGATTCATATTTTTCACCAATTTTCCTTTTCTAGGTCCACCCCTTGTTTTTGAATAGCTTCTATAAATCTCTTTAATTTCTTTCATCCTTAATTGATCAATGTCTCCATCTCTTATCAAGTTAAGGGCTTCCCTAGATTTTTCATCCAAAACTTTAAGAAAAATGGTTTTACTTAACTCCACTTGAAGTACAAATCCACACCTTTTGTTCACAAAGAGGAATCTGTCTAAATAGTCTTCTATATTTTCATCTCCCCCCTGCTTGATTTTAAAGAATTTTTCCTTCCTATTTCTCCCTCTACAATAATCGATATTTGTCTAGGAAGGCAATTTCCATTTTTTCCCAAGTGGTAATAGAGTTCGATGCTAATCTCATGAACCACCTCATTGCTACATCCTTGAGTGGATGGAAACAACTTAAGTTTTTGATTATCCATTTTGTAGTCATAGGTCCGACATAGTACCTTGAACTTGTTGGTACCAAAACTTAATCTCCTTCAAAGGCCAAGCAACATCATGGATTCAATAGGACACTCAGAGGTAGATAGATGATTATATGTGTCATTTTGTAGCCAGGGAAGCAATCTATCTTATCTTTTAGCACTCAGTCTTTGAAAAGGAGTGGGTAGCACCTTAAAAGGATATGATCGATCCTAACTATTTTAGGTTCAACCTTCTAACCGAGTAAGAGAACCTATTTTGTAACCTTTTTATTTGAAGAACACGGTAAGTATTTACTTTGCATCGATTTTATAAACAATACCTTGGGAAAATATGATGAACACACCAAATACGAGTCTCACGAGTTTTCACTTCAAGACTGTGGAGATATTTTCACAACAAGGCAAAGGTTACTTAAGACATTTTAGGTCTGATCTATTCTGCATACTTTAGTAAATGGATTGTGGTCTTCTGTGGGTATACAGAGAAAAAATAGGGGTAGTATGGGTAGGATTAAATGTTTTTAAATAGATTTTTAGTGGGAGGGGAGACAGGATGAACTTGAATCACCAGATCCTTGAGAGCTTATGCAAAATGGAAATATTCAATCAACAAAAAGCCACAAAAAATTAAATTGTTTCCTCAACTAGAATGTGTGCTTCAATGGGGGCCCAGATTAACACTCTTTCACACAACCCGTGGGATCCTATCATGAAAGCTTGAGTTAGTGAACAAAATAAAGTACCAAGATTTAAACAAAATCATGCATGAGGTACACCCAAAGGCTTACGAGATAATCTCTATCAACAAAATGAAAGAAAAGTTATCTTAAACCATTTATCCCACTCCCGGATGAAGGCTCTTCGAGAGATGAAATTGCAGTGCCACTAAACTATCACAAGGACTGAGACCTTTGTGATTGGACCATATTTTGGTACAAGATTGCAATAGAAAGAAGAAAAACTACTCAAGTATGCATTCAGAGATGAAATAAATACATGTTGCTCAAAGATTAACATAGAATAACTCAAAGTTTGATCAAATTTATCGAAAGGAAAATTTCGAACAATCTCAAACCTTTTCAATGGGTGTACACTTGTAACCACCTTGATGTGATTAAATTTGACACAAATAGAGATAAACATGCTTCTTAGATGGCTTCTCAAGATGGATAGGCTCTGTCAAGCCTTTTCTATTAGAAAATCAGTCCCGATCTCTCCAAAACTCACAACCATTTTCACAAAACATTCGTGCCATTTAAAACATTTAAAATTAGAGTTTTCCCCAAAATCTAGACACTTGGTGTTAGCAATGTGGCCATGATCATGATCACAATTCCCATAATCAGATCTCGTAAGAAGTTACCTGGTACATGAGGTAAAATATCTTTATTTCTTCTCGCATTCAACTCCTTTCTCAAGAAAAAGATCTGCCTCCATCCATTCGCCAACCACTTCCGCCACTAATCTATCAAAGCCGACTCTTTGCATCCTCGGGAGAAGAAAAATGGAAAACTAGATTGGGCTCGAGAGTCGAGACCATTTTAATAATGAAATACATCTCAAAATCTCTCCCACCAAACTCTAGATATCAAAATTAACTCGCCCCTCTGTTTGGCATGTAGAAAATAACAAGAAATCATGAAGACTCACACTTCCAGGAGCTTTATAATAGAATGGGAGGAAAATCAGATTTAGATGCATAGTTTCTATTGATCTCTAATTTAAATATGGACGGTCCACATGGAAGATTGAAAATCGGGCTCGGGGGCTTCCTTTTGACTTTTTCCTTACCCTTTGAAAAATGTAAAAAAATTACATTTTGCTTTGCAAATCCACTTTTGAAAATGGCCCTTACACATGTATTGAGGTGGGTCCCAAAGGAACTATGCAAAAATATCATTTGACTCTCTTTTGGAAAAAGGAAAAATTTTCAAGTTTCCCCCCGCAACTCCGTTATTCTACTTTAATTCTCTAATGTGGGTCCTACCGTAATCCGGTGTCTTTTTATGCCTTTAACTTCTTTTCCCTCAAAGGTAAAATTTCTCACTTTTCCTCTGAAATCCCACTCCTCTTCCATTAAGCTGGAGCAAGCTTTGAACTTTTCCATCTAGCCCTCGGGATTTTTTGATACTTTGAGTCATTTGAATACAAGTGGAAAAATTTCCAAGTTTTCTCTAATGATCCGCCTTTACACCCCTTTGACTAGAAACATATTTTGACTTTTTCCTTTGTCGGGCTTGTGGGCCATTTTTGATATTTTAACCCTTTTTAAACAAAGAGGTAAAAATTTTAACTTTCCCTCGATGGTCCGCTTCCCTGGCCGTTATGACATTTCAAATTGCCACGTGTCACAATGGTGCACCTTGAGGAGGTACCTACAATTTTAAATATTGAATGAGCGTGGGCTTGCCACATGTCCTACTCGATGAAATTTGTTTGAAAAATTGAAACTCAGCAGAAGGTGCCATGTGTCAAGATCCGAGGCAATATCCCTTGGCCGTTGAAAAGTCCAAGCAAAAATGTGGAGTGATCGGAGTCCTCCACGTGTCTCTATGACACTTGTTCAAAGTGTTGCCCAAGTTTAAGACTTTGGACAAGTATAGGCTTGCCACATGTCCCTATTTTTCCAAACTATATCCTAGTTGCATAATTTTTTTTCGAAGTCTGGGAAAAGCAGAGGAAGCCTCCACATGTCTTCCAAATACGCTCTAAGGCAAAACCCAAAAGTAAATTTTCAAAAGAGCGGCATTCCTCCACGTGTCCTGGAGTTCCCAAAAACCCTTTTGAAATTTATCTAAGTATGGAAAACCTATCGAAGCCTCCATGTGTCCTCCCGGTGCCACTTCAAAGATAGACCAAAAGTAGATTCTCAAACAAGCATCGTTCCTCCTAGTGTACACATTTTAAAGTTGAGACTTTTCAGAATTTTTGAAGTATCTAGCTGAGCCGCATCCAACCAAAGGATGCCATGTTTCCCTGTTGATTCAAGGATGTAAATTTGACCATGAGAAATTCCCACAAACCGTAAAATATAGAAAAATGTCCATTCGAGCCTGAAAATGAAATTTTCTTCAAGGACAGAGAGTTTAGAAAAATTTCCATTTGATCCTGGAAGCCTCCACATGTCTCCATCCCACCAAGCCTCCACGTTTCCTCCTAGATCCACTTCAAAGATAGACCAAAAAGTAGATTCTCAAATGAGCGTCGTTCCTCCACGTGTACACATTTTAAAGTTGAGGCTTTTCACAAAATTTTTGAAGTATCCAGCTAAGCCGTGTCCAACAAAAGGATGCCATGTTTACCGTGGGAAACTCTCACAAACTGTAAAATATAGAAAAATGTCCATTCAAGCTCGAAAATGAAACTTTCTTCAAGGACAGAGAGTTTAGAAATGTTGTAAGGCTCAAACACGATCCTTAGGGACACATCAATTCATTTTTCTTTGAGTATCTAGGGAAAAATGACAAGGACAACAAATCTTGACTATGGAAAATGGAGAAAATGGGAAAACATGAGTTTTGAAGGAATGGATCACGGGAGACTCAAGCACGAGCTTTTCTAAAAGAACAAAGAAACAAAGAGACAAATACAGACTTAATACATGATCCCGACAAAATAACTGATTAAAATAACAAAAAGATCGACCAAGCAAAACACGGGTAGGGAGAAAATGACAGGGGGTTATAAAAAAATAAATTTCCAAAGGCGAGAGATGGGACGAGACTATTTTGAGCACCAACATTGGCTCTGACTGGGATGGTCACTCCCGCGAGTGCCATAAGAACAATAGTAGATCAAGGGCCAAAAATATCCATTGGGTAACAGAGTCAGCTTGAAGCATGGAGAAACAAGACCATCTCCAAAAAATGAAAAAAGAAGCCAACAAAAACTAGTCACCATGGACCAGAATGAACCAAAACACAATAGGAAACAAACAACAAACTATACATTGTACAAGAGATTTTTACCTTGATTCAGGGGAATCAATCCAAGAAATTCTTCAGATGCCTACCATTAACAGGTAGTTCGAACAATTCACCATCTAAATCCTTCAAGAAGAAGGTTTGTTCACCAATTATGATGTCAATCGAGTAATGGCCCATCCATAATGAGTCAAACTTACCATTCTTTCCCTTATCCTCATTCCTACTATCCCCTAGTAGCACAAGATCTCCAATATTGAAGGCTCTGGGAGTAACCTTCTTGTCAAACAGTTTCTTGAGATTTTCTCTGAACCTTATATGCCTCTGGTGGGATGCCCTCCTCTCTTCATCAAGCTCAACAATCTAGTTGATGTAGGCATAATAAGGACTCACTTCTTGATCTTCCGGTTGTTGAATGAACTGATATGAAGATAATTGCAAATGTAGGGACAACAAGGCCTCGCATTCCATATACCAACTCAAATGGACTATTTTTGGTGGCTCTTTTAATAAAGTGATCTTATCACCTAGACAACAAACTTGATTGTTCACCCCATTTTCTCTTGTTCAACTCCAAGGTTCTTTTGATAATCTTTAGCAAGTTTTTATTGCTTGACTCAGCCTTGTCCATTTCCTTGGGGATTATATTTAGAGGGATATGTCAAATTGATCCCATAATCCTTGCACATTTCCACCGGAGGTTTAGCCCGAAAACTCATGGCATTATCAACTATGATTTTGAATGGTACTCCAAACCTACAAATTGTATTGTTTAGCACAAAATTCATGACAACTTGGTGTGTATCCTTCTTGGTGGGGATTTCTTCCACCCACTTGCTAAAGTAATTAGTGGCTGCATGAATCAATTTATGGGCACACTTGAAGGGTCTGAAATCTCACCAATGAAGCCCATTCCCCATTGCTTCGGTGGGGCTTCAATTGACACAAGATACAAAGATAAGGAGCCCGAAGCTTTCTGGGTCTTCCAGAGAACCGACAACTTTCACATCTTCTAACCAACATAGTTGCATCCTTGAAAAGAGTTGGCCACTAATAACCAGCGCTTAGGATCTTATGTGATGTGACTATTACAGAAAAATTCCCCCCACAAATTCCTCCATGGAGATCAATAATTATCTTGGGGGCTTCATCTTTAGTGATGCATCTTAAGAGGACTCCCTCGGGTTCTTCCATGCCAATCCATAATCAGTAATGACATACTTTTGGGAAGCCAACTTAAGAGCTCTTTTCTGGTTCTTATTCAAATGCTTAGGGTAGTTTAAATGTATGAGATAGAACACCACATCCTTGTACCACTCAGAATTTATCAATTTTTCAAAAAAAACTTTCCCTCTCTTATTAAACTTCATTTACCTCAATGGTCTACAAGTTTCTCTCAAAGCAATAAGTTTAGCTAACCCCAAACCTCTCACCAAATTTGTGGTTTGGATGTACATATCATACTCTTGTAGCTTGTTCACCCATCTACATCTTTTGCTTGAGACCTCCATCTCTCGAAAATATGTCCTTCACCATGGTATGGGAATATAAGCAACAAATTTTGAGCTTAGAATATAAGGCTTGAAAACATTTGTTTCTTTGACCAAGGAAAATGCCTACTTTTCCATAATGGTGTATTTTAGTTCTGCCCCTGCAATGCCTTACTGAAAAAGGCAATTGGCCTCTTAGCCCCTTCATTATCCTTTTGTAGCAGGACAAAAGCAATAGTGTTTTTTGAAGCAAAGGAAAACAAATGGAAAGGTTTCTTATAATTTGGGGCTACCAAAACAGGGGCATGCTTCAATGCCTCTTTGATTCCATTGAAATCTTGGATGGCAGCCTCCTCCCATTTGATGACCTGATCCTTCTTTAGCATGGAAGTGATTGGGATGGTCAACTCAACAAAGTTTGATATAAACCTTCTAATGAAGTTTATCTACCCAAAGAAGGACTTTGGTTCTTGGAATTGGGACTTTCACGATGGCCTCCACTCTTTTCCGGATCAATCATCACTCCTTATGACATAATGTTACCTAGCAACTTTTCCTTTTGCACTCCAAAATGGCATTTCTTTTGATTGAGTGAGATGCCATATTCCCTACGTCTTATCAACATCTTCTCCAAGTGTAGTAAGTGGTCACTTATTTTCCTAGAAAACACTCTTACATCATCCACGGTAAACAACAATAAACTTATTGATGTAACCAAAAAAAGAAACATCCATTTCTCGTTGAAAGGTGGCTCCAACATTCATCAGACCAAAGGGCATCTTGACATACACATATGTTCCCCATGGAGTAGTGAAGGTTGTCTTGATCCTTTCCGATTCTTTTACCACAACCCGGTTATAACCGTAAAAGCCATCCAAGGTAGAGATAAACTTAGAACTGGGCCACCAACCGCAACATGTGTTCCATGTTACGTAAAGGATAGTTTTCCTCAATTGAGGCCTTGTTTAGATTTCTAAAATCTACACACAACCTAATGTCACCATTCTTCTTTATTACTCGCCTTGTTTAGAAGAATACCTTGTGGGTTGAATAATCCATCCATCTCTTAGATTCTTCAGCTCTTCTTGTATCTTGAGAGATAAGAGAGGATTAATTGGCATTTGCTTTTTTCTCGAATGGTTTTCATTGGTCTCCAAAGGAATCTCATGTTGAAACAGGTCTTCTATGTATGCTTTGAGCTCAGAATAGGTCCAAGCCATGCAATCTTGGTAATTTTTTAACAACTAGATGTATTACTGTTTTTCCTCTTTGCTGATATTATTGCCCAACCAAATCTTCCTTGGTTTCTCTTCTATACCAAGGTCATGTTCCCCAACATCTCTCGAGGCTGACATGCATCTATTAATAATGCGATCAACATTATCAAAATTTGACTCAAGAGCAACCAGCCCTCTAGGAATGGTATTGGTCTTCAGCTGGATGATGCCATTACCAAAAATGGTTTCCCTTCCTTCTGCTGCACATACCATTGGTTCCCAATCAATGTTCTGATAAAAAAACTCTCCTCTATTCTACGAAATCTCCGGATCGAGCATCATCATCAAAGACTAGCCAGTGTTTAATATTGTCGGGGACAAAGGGACTTGTCAATACCTTGACATCATATTCGTAATAAGGGGACATTGCATAATTGTCAAACCGAGACCCGAAAAAAGCAAGCTTATCTTCCAAGTCAATGAACTTTATGTCATGATGTACAATGTTGAAGCAATCAAATATCTCAATGAAGTCCCAAACTACATGTTTGTACTGTTTGAGTCTCCGATTCTTTGTGGCATATAGTTTTCTAAATTGCTTGACAACTAACTCGATTCTCCTTTGACAATGATGTCCTTGACACCATACTTGTAAGAAATTCTTAAACCTAACAATAATGCCTCATAGTCTGCAATATTGTTAGTGCATTGAGTTAAGCTTGAAGGAAAAAATGAACCTTTCTTGGCTTGGAGAAATCAAAACATCACCGGTAGCATTTCAAAATTTGGAGCAAGCTCCATCAAACAACAGGGTCCAAGGAGAGCCTGCCTACTCAAGAAACTTAGAATCCTTAGTCTTGTGCTCTTTTCCCTCAACAAATCCCACAAATTTTTTAGCATCAACATTTCTATACAATAATTCATAGGACACATTGTTGGGATCCTTAATAAGGTGCAACATTTTCTTCTCTCCATAAAACCTAACAAGGATGCCCTCAACTGGGATGGTGGCATAAGACATGTCCATTTGAATACTCCCACCAAAACGTTCACCCACTTTCTTGACAGCAACATACCCCACTTGGCTAGGCAATCAACTATGACAACATCAAGTTTTACATTTTTACGGGTAGGCTATAAGATGTACCACCAAACCCTTCACACATACCACTATTGGAACTTCTCTCAAGTCCATGGTAGTGCACTTCCCATATGCTGCTATTACTTTAATATTCAGCTCATTCATGACTTCCAAAGGCATCACAGTACATGATGCCCTTGAGTCAAACATATAATTATGACGCAGCCTATCCTTGATGATCAGAGTGGTGACGAATGGATCCACATTCAACTTAGATTCTACCAAATATGTCCCTAGATAAACCTTAGGCGGTTCAGCTAGCTCTTATGTTGCTCTTGGTAACTCATACTCTTCAAAGATTAGAGGATTCTCCACAATGTTCACATTTATTCCTAGGGCAGTCTTCTCTTCATTCAATCCCAAGTATTCCAATCCTCTCTTTTTATGCTCAGGAATCCTAAGCAACTCAACAATTGGAACAAAGACTTTGATTTGACTCAAAACTTGGGAAATGTCATATGGGACATTCCTGGGCAAAGCAATGTTGGAAGGAAAGCTAGTACACTCATTGGGTGGTGTAGGATTTTTGATAGCTTGAGCATGAGGAGGGGTATTATTTTTACTTGGAAATGCAAGGCCTTTGGTAGGTGCATCTTTCCTAGGAGCCTCTTTAGGAATGTTTTAAAGTAAGGGGTATTTTGGCTTGGGTTGATTCCTTGCACCTTTGACAACCTTACTTATTGTGTTATATTCCTTCTCTTGGGCAACAACAACATTCATTAACAATATCCTATCTTTCTCATATGGGATTATTCCATCATATTTTTTATCATTAAATCCCTTATATATTCAAAATCATTATTAGGCAATTCAAAAGCTTTAACATTATCTACTTCTAAAGATGAGAGAGAGGAAGAATAGGTACCCTATGAATGCATTCCTAAAAAGTGGTAGCATTTCTAGCACTTATCACCTCAGTTGAGGTTTCCCCTTGTTATGAGCTGGTGAAGCAACCCATCATGTGAACATCATCATCATTGTTATCATCAGCTTGTTCTTCTTCTTACTAATATTCTTCACAAGGAGCATGAGGCATGAAACATCTATCACACCAATCACTGACCTCTATTTCTTCCACAACAACAAATCTAACAGCCAAAGGATAAGGCACCATTGTATTTTCTCTACCACAGGGCTGCCTATTTTCAAATCCAATAGGTCCCTTACCGTGTAGTCAGATCTTTGATGATTTGTAAATCTTTCTTGGCCTTGTTTCCTATGTTGTCCTTGTGACCTCTTCCCAACTTCTTTCTTAGCTCAAGCTAGTTTGTAGAAAAATTCTTTGACAACCCCTACTAAAGTCTTCAAAACTTCTTCCAAATCAAGTAGCCTTACTAGCTTGAGGATTTTCTCGGATTAATTATCTTCACACCATCCCTCTTAGGAGGTTTTCCTATTTCCTTGATATTAGTTTCTATTCATAGGGACATAGTGAATTCTTTCCTCAAATTAATAGGGTTCTTGTCCCTCAAGTAGTAAGCAATTTTTTTATCAAATGCATCTATGTATTTGATCAAACATGATTCATCACATGGCCTTATCCTAACAGAAATCTCCTCAAAGTTTTATTAAACCTTTTATTGAAGTCATGTATTGACTCATTCGGAATTTTCTTGATGTTTTCAAACTCCGATAGAAGGAGACTAGGGTCACTTCTATCACCGTATTGCAATCTAAATTCATTTTTCATCTCATCCCAAGAATCAATAGAGTTATATGGTAATGTTTTGTACCAGTCCCTTGGATCCTCCTCTAGTGTGTGAACAAACAATTTGATGTATACATCTTCATGTTCAATCTCAAAATCTTCCATCATATTGAGAAAAAGATTTAGACGTTGATCACCAGTTATGGCATTGTTTCCCTGGAACTTTGGAAGTATGTTCCTTACATCTTGAGGTACTGCATTTGGATAACAAGCCATTCCCACAAAATTTATAGGTCCAAAGGTGTTTACAACAAATGGGGGTGTGGGTGGGGCCTAAGCCATATTGATTCGAGGAGGTGATCTTGGAGGGGTGATAAATTGATAAGGGGAAGAGGGTCCTTAGAACATAAGAGTGTAGCTTTGAATGGACACTCTCTGAGGCCTTGCCTCCAGAAATCCATATCTACTTTAGAAAAGACATGTGCATAATGTGAAGAAAATATTTCAAAATCAAATGAAGGTCCTTCTCCAGCTAGAGAATTCAATTCCACAAAGAGGCTACCTGATTCAGAGTCACTTGAATGGCAGTCTTCAATGATAGGCTGATCAATTTCATCAATAGAGATCCCTATTCTTGTCTGCTTTGATCTCCCACAACTCTCTAGGATTTTCTTCCTTCGACTTTGCTTTTGCTAGCTCTAGAAATAGTGTCCTAGTAGGATCCCTAGCAAAGAAAGATCTTGTTCCCTAAAGCTTTGCACATATTAGTAACAAATCTAACATTGACATAGTTTTAAGACACTGGTCCTTATCAGAATCAAATCAACAGGGAGTCACCACTAAGGATTTCCACCTTAGTTGTGCAAATGCACTAAATATGATCTGTCAAGTGTCTATCAATGCTAGAAACTAGAAATAGAAAGCTTTTGGCTTTTCTTTACCTGGATTTATCAAATGAAAACTAGTGCACTAGGTGTGAACACTGAAATAATTACACATAGTAGTTAGAGCATACAAGAAGTGTTTTACCAGGGCTTGAATGTGAACCGTAGTCCCTAGAAACAGAGCTAGAAGCGTTTTGGTACCAAAACTTAATCTCCTTCAAAGGCCAAGTAGTATCATGGATTCACCGTGACACTCAGAGGTAGATAAATGATTATATGTGTCGTTTTGCATTCGGGAAGCAATCTATCTCGATCTTTTAGCACTCAATCATTGAAGAGGAGTGGGTATTACCTTAAAAGGATATGATCTAATCCTAACTATTTTAAGTTGTGCCTTTCAACCAAGGTAAGAGAACCTAATTTTTAAGATCTGTTATATGAAGAACACTAGTAAGCCCTGTTATCACCGAATCACAAAGCACCCTTCTATGCATTATACAAGTGTACATACTTGAACTCACGGTGTGATTGGATAACATGGGTACTATCTCCAAGTTGTGGGACTTGCTACTTGAGATAGACCTCCAGAGAAAGCTGGTTCTTGCTCCTAAACTACCTGCCACAATCTACTCTAATGCAGGATAAGCTAACTGTTCTAATCTAAATTTCCAAGGGACCAGGGAGAGAGAATGCATAAAATGAAAGCCTACACTAAAGTGGTGATACACCAGAAAAGGAGGGTGGGAGAGTAGTCTCCAAATGTGTGAAATATAGAGGCAAAGTGCACACTAGAAGAGGTGATGACAGTTCACCATAATCTAGTAAAATGCATTCACAACAATATTCCAAGCATACACAATGATAATGAATCCCTGCAAGAACATAATAAATAGACACAATATTCTTATAGAAAGATTAAAGGGGCAAGAAGAATGCAAGAAAACACAGCAGGGGAAGATACATCCACAAACTGGTATTTTATTGCTTCATGATATGCACAGTTCAATCTATTACAAGATAAGGGCCTGGATCACCATGCAAGGAGTCCACTACAAGGGCCTGCAACACACTGGCTTCACAAAGAAATTTTGGCAGAGCTTTGCTACCCAAAAACTCTCTCCTTTACAATGAGCCCAACACTCCAATTTATAAAAAAATGAGAAGAGAGAGAGAGGGGAAAATGGAAATCCCGAAATCTATCCTTCAACCACCTGTAAGAGGCATTAAATTGAGTGAAATGATTATACATTACTTGTAAAAGGCTCCCCATACTGTCCGTGTCTGCGGCAGAGAAAGAAGGATGACCATGCCTCGTAAATGCACTCCCAAACTACCAAATAAAACACCTGTTTCTAAACTTCGCCACGTTTTCTTAAAAATATTGATCAATCTCTCACCAAATCCTAAATTTCTTAATTTTTGCATCGGGATCGGAGCCATGATTCCAATGATACTAATTTTGTGTGATTTTGTTGAGAAACGCATAAAAGTTATGGCCTTCTCGAGTGCGGGTAGCTATTTTGGGTCCTGCAGCGGGCGTTTTGTCATTGTGGGAATGAGCATTAATTGGCTGGAGCCGAACATGTTTCCTTAATTTTAATATATCTACACTCATTTAAAATCATAAATCTAGTTTCTGTGGCGTAGAGGACGTCGTGCTCATTCCAGAAAGTCCAATTTTATGAAAATCGGAGCTCGGAGTCAAAAGTTATGGCCGTTTGAAGTTCCATGGCACAAAACAGGAAAAACTACGTTTGAAGATCTTTCCCACGCTCTGCCACCTGGATGACACGTGGCACATGCTGATTGGATGTGTAATTCTCTCTCCTTCCCTGCTCCGCATTCCTTGCTCCATAGGACATGTGTCCTCTTCTGATTGGCTCGGGGGTCGCCGGCGGCTGCGCCCTTCGCGCCCTCTGGCGTCCCTCCTCCGGATGTCCCAAAGTCTTTGTTTGGGGATGAATCCTCCAATCCACCCAAAATGGGCTTCCTTGTCCCTCATTCGGCCAGTGAAACGTGTCTCATTTCCATTCTCTTTCAGCTTTTTGGCTATCTCTGCGTCCCTTGCGTCCCTACAACCCGAGATGTCCCAAAGATCAAAAGTCCTCTGTTTCGGCCTAACCGACCGGTTCGCGTCCTTGTGGCCCAGATGTCCCATTTGCTTCCGGAGTGTCTAGGAAAAATTCTTCCGATTCTCTCGGTTCGGCCAGTTCATGTACACTTGTCCCGCCTGTCCCAGACTATTTGTTCTCATTTCGGCCGATCCGGCCGGTTTGCGTACTTCACGTACCTTCGTCCCAACTGTTTCGGGCTGCCTTAAGTATTTTTGGCCGACTTGCATCCTCCACGTACTAATTGCCCAGATGTCCCAGACTTCCTGTTTTAACAGTTAGTCAATTTTTTCCATTTTTCGGCCAGTTCAGATTTCGCGTCCCGCGCGTCCCTTTGGCCCGGATGTCCCAAATGCTGCGCAGACCGCCTGGCGGCCTTTCGGCCGGTTCGCGTCCAGATGTCCCTCATGTCCCGACTATTGCAAGGACTAGGACTTAGCCATTTTTCATGATTTTTTCTGCCCGAGCTTGTTTTTGCAATTTTTTCACATTTTTAAAACTTGTTGGGTTTTCTTCTTAGACAGAAGAGTTAGAAAGAACCCGAGGGGACCCCAGAAACATGATTTTTGCCTTGAATCAATATAATTGCTTGGGACTAAAGAATTTGATGCATGTTATCAAAATTACCTTGGGGGTGAATTTTGGATAACAAGTCCTTCTTTGCATATATTTTATATAGAAGACCTTGGGAAAATATGATAAACATACCAAATCTGACTCTCACGAGTTGTCACTTCCAGATTGTGGAGATATTTTCACAACAAGACAAAGGATACTAAAGACATTTTGGGTCCCGATCATTCTACATACTTTAGTAAATGGATTTTGGTCTTACGTGGGTATATAGAGCATAAACAAGGGTAGTATGGGTAGGATTAAATGTGTTTAAATAGATTTTGATAATAATGGTATAGCTTTGATACCAAATTATAGAATATAATAAGATTGCAATGACCAAAGAGGGACGGAAGCCTCACAAATATTATTGATCATGAAATCAGATTACATAACAATGCAAGAGCTGTAATATTTATATATATTAGATAGCCTCATATGGATAGACATGACACCTAGCAGAGACACCAACTACGAGATGATAAGACCCATCTCACATGCACATGTAATTACTACTAATACCAATATTGAATGTTATCAACATAACAATATTGAATGTAAGTCCTAGACTAGAGTGCACATGTTGCACATTATTAAATAAAAGACAATGCAATAAAATGCAATAAATATGCCTATGCTAAATTATGCTAACATTCCCCCCCTTAATTTTGCATAGTTTCCAATGAAGTGGAGAGGAACTCTCTGAACAGTGTGAATTTGTCACGTGCAAGTGACTTAGTGAAAACATCTCGCATATTGTTGGTGTAGAAGAAATGGAGTGTATGTTGTGCTTCAAGACATGCTCACGTATGAAATGAACCTGTACTTCAATATGCTTGGTTCTCTCATGAAATACTGGATTGCGAACAAGCTTTAGAACTCCTTCATTATCAACATATCTTTGGAGTAGATTTTGTTGTGGTAGACCAATTCCTTCCAAAGTATTCGGCATAGCCATATTTCTTCACAAAGCTTGACTTCACTGCTGACTCGATACTCCTTACGTAGAAGAGCGAGAAACAAAGTTTGTTTCTTACTTCCCCATGATATCGGTCCAAATCCCATAAAGAAGACGAAGCTTTGATGTTGACTTCCTATCATCCATGTTTCTGCATGATACGAATCGAATATCTGTCAAGATGAAATTGTCATTCTTCTTGTACTCTAGACCAAGGTCAAGCTGTACCCTTTAGATATCTTAGTATTCTCTTTCTTTGCTTTCCAATGACATATTTTTGGTTCTTGCATGAAGCGTGATAAATAGCTGACTCTGCAAAGCTGATATCTGGTCTAGTATATATGTCGGGTAAATGAGACTCCGATCAGCTGCCGATAGAGAGTTGCATTCACCGGTGGTGATGGATCGAAACGAGATAAGCTGAAGTCTCACTTCCATAGGTGTAGCAATAGGAGTGCGAGTCCATCATCTGAATTTCTCGAGCATTGTCTTGGTGTATTTCAATTTGTGACACAAAGATATGATTCTCTTTTTGCCATACTTCAACCCAAGACAATAGTGCATGAGCCGAGATCTGTCATGTCGAGCGATCGATTAAAATCCTTCTTTGTTGCATCGATCATCTTCACGAACTACCTGTAATGACTAGATCATCGACATAAACAACCACAATGACAATCTCCCCCTTGCTTTTGAGGTAGAGATTGGGGTCATAAGGATTCCTTTCTAATCCATGACTTATGAGATGCTCATCAATTTTGATGTACCATGCAGGGTGCTGTTTTAGGCTATATAGAGATTTTATGAGTCTCGCATACCATCATCTCTTTTCCTGGTATTACATAATCCCTCTGGTGAGTCATATAGACTTCTTCTTGCAAATCTCCATTAAGAAAGGCACTTTTCACATCCATTTGGTGGACTTTCCAACCAAATTTTGCAGCTAGAGCAAAGATCATCCGATTGTCTTGATTGGGTGGGAGAAAATGTCTCCTCATAATCAATGCCTTCTTGTTGTGCATACCCCTTTCTACAAGCCTTGTTTTATACTTGTCAAAAGTCCCATCTGATTTGTACTTAGTCTTGAATATCCATCTCGCATCCAATGGTTTCTTCCCTGGTGGAAGGTAGACAAGTTGCCATGTGTTGTTCTTCATCTTGGTGATACTCGAATCCATGACATCTTTCCAAGCTTTTGATTGTAGGGCTTCTGAAGCGTAGATGGCTCAACTATTTCAAGAACTCTGCTCATTAGGGCATAATTGACCTCTTCACGAGCTTGACAAATGAGTTCTAGGTCTAGGATTGGACGATGTGCTAGGTGCTTCATCCAATTTGCATCTCTTATTAATTGAGTATACCATTTTGGTAACTTCTTAGTTGTTCCATTGGCTTGTGGTGGATCCAAGTTTTCACCATCATCAATTCATCACTTTATCTTCTTTAGTGGGAACATCAAATTATGTCTTCCTGAGAGGTGTATTCGCATTTTTTTGAGTCATTGAGTGGAGCATCTGCTTGTTTCTTCTCAAAGAACTCAACATCCCTACTTGTGTATACTTTCTTTGCTTTTGGATCCCATAATCTGTACCCAAGTGCTTCTTCACTGTATCCAATGAATATCAGTTTCTCAGCTTTCATATCCAACTTGTTCCTGTTCTTCTTGGGTATGTGCATGCTAGCTTTACACCCAAATACTCTTAGGTGTGCAATTGATGGTTTCGATTTGACCATGCTTCTTGAGGTGTCACTCCTTCAAGAGCTACTGTGGGCACTCTGTTCAACAAATAGACTGCAGTTCTTGCAGCTTCTGCCCAAAATGTCTTTGTTAAACCTGAGTCATCAATCATACATCGCACCATTTCCATGATAGTACGATTCCTTCTCTCAACTATACCATTCTATTGTGGTGTGTGAGTAGGAGGCATTTGTCTACGAATCCCATGAGCTTCCAGGTAAGTCTTGAACTCATTGCTTGTGAATTCCCCCCCTCGATCTGAGTGGAGAGTTTTGATCTTGCGACCAACTTCATTCTCAACAAGTGCTTTGAACTTCTGAAATATCTCAAAGGCTTGACTCTTGTTTCTTAGAAAATATATCTACATCTTTCTTGAGTAGTCATCAACACAAAGCATGAAGTATTGACATCCAGAATGACTTGGTTGCATGGGCCTGCAAAGATCGGTGTGCACCAAATCAAGCTTTCCCTTAGCTCTATATGTGTTCTTCTGGAAGGGTACTCTGTGTTGCTTTCAACTAGGCAATTGTGACACTTGTCGGTGTTGTGCTTGAGTGTAGGAAATCCTTTCACCATGTTGCCCTTTTGAAGTATTTGGAGATAACCAAAGCTGATGTGACCATATCTGCGATGCCATAGTTCTGCCAGATTGTGTGTCTTTGGCCACTAGAGCTTGATCATCCTTGTGGACAAAATCAAGTTGGAACATGCGTCCCACATTAGAGGCTCTTGCTACAATCTTGGAACCTCTTGACTTATCTCTTATCAAGCACACTTTTTCTCCATTATTACTGTCAAAATCCAACTTCAAGTTGTGATCAAGGAGTTGACTAACTGATAGCAAATTCTTGGTCAACCCAGGTACATACAATACATTTGTGATTTTGCAGTCATGCTTTCCAAGAGGTAGTGAAATGTTTCCAATCCCCTTGACACTGTATGATGAGTCATCACCTAATGACACATGGTTCTTGTTAGGTGAGTCACGTAGTGTGTAGAACCAATCCTTGCGTCCAGTCATGTGTCGAGTTACACCCGAGTCAACATACCAGATATCTTGTGTGGACTTGGTTTCTTCATCAAATTGAGCAGAATACATGTGGTGTCCTTCATCTGAATCATCCTCATGTTCGGAAATGTACCCTTGTTGTTTGGGTTTTCTTTGCCAATTACCATTTTTCTGCCCTTGATTGTTGTTGTTGTTGGACTTCCCTTTATTTGAATTATTGTTACCCTGATGGTTATTGGGTTTTGAATTGCTTGATGAACCCTTTTTGTAGGAATTGTACCAACAATCTTTGATGTCATGTCCCCCTCTATTGCAAATGGGACACTTCTTGGTGTTGTCTCATTGACTTTGATTTTGTTGGGACTTCTTGTTATTGGATTGAAATTTCCCCTTTCCTTTATGATTGGAAGATAGTGCTTGCTCATCTTCATGATCTTTGTTGTTCATTGCCTCTTCTTGTTGGAGTAGATTGACCAACTTCTCAAAGGTGACTGTGTGTTCACTCATATTGATAGTTGTCACAAAGATTCTGTAGGAAGGAGGAAGTGCTCGCAACACAATTGGTATGAGGTCTTCATCACTTATCTCTTTTCCCAATGCCAATAGAGATGCCCTCAAAGTAGCAACTCGTCTCAAAAAAACTTCAACCTTCTCATTGTGCTTGAACTTGAGAGTATGCAGTTGTGATAGTAGGTTGAGGATGGCATTCTTGTTCTTTGCCTCATAGACTGTGCTCAACTTATCCCATGCATCCTTGGCTGATGTGGCATCTCTAATGTGGGGTTGCACATCGTCTGTTACGCTAAACAAGATGATCAACTTGGCCTTTTGATTGGCCCTGTCAAATTGAACTTGTTGTCTTCCATCATCAAGTGATCTTGTTGTTTGTCCATCTACAACTGTCCATAGGTCTTCAAACTCAAGTAACACCTTGATCTTCGGTTTCCATGCAGCATAGTTGTCTCCTCTAAGCAGTTGTGAATCTGGCAAGAAGAACTTTGGTGCTTGTGCACCCATTTCTGTAATCTGAATTTTTGAAACTCTGAATTTCTAACAAAGGGTAAGGCTCTTATCACTCTAGGTTTATGGTCTCCCTCTCAATATACCATCAGGCCGATATACCAAACCTTTCTATATACGCTCCCTTCCGATATACCCATCGGTACATGGAAGAAGATCACCCTTTCAATATACCCATCAGTACGGAAAGAGGTGTTAACGCACGTGAAAGAATTTAGTACGTGGTACGTAGACAGTACAGAGAGGGGTTTGTGCAAGCACAAACGGATGGGAGGGCTCAAATGTGTGTGTATTGTGTCCTTATTACTCCCGTCGATTTTATAGGGTCGATGCCCAGACGATGTTTAGGCAGCTGTGTTAGGCGTTAAGTGTAGTAGTAGTCGCGACGGCATCACCCGTAAGCGCTTCCCAGAGGCATCGTATATACTGAACGCTGCTATGAGATCAAAGATCTCGTGTGATAGAACTAGACATAAAATAAAAAATTTGTACTTTTTTTTTTTTTTTCACTTTATGCACTAATATTAGTGCAAAATTCTCCAAAAGTACATCAAAATGAAGTTTTTGTGTCCCCCCTCTTTACAAAAAAGGGTCTAGAATCACAAAATACACAATTTAGGCCAAAAATATTTTTACCCCCAATAGGTGTTTTTCCGCTAAATTTAGCGGTGGCTCTAAATGTGTTTGGTGAGCTTCTAAATTTGGAAATCTCCCAAAATTTAGTAATCTCTCCAAATTTTCCAAAAAAAATAATTTAATAAAAAATATGGAGAGAGTGGGAATCGAACATTGACCTGTTTGTTCCCAAGATCCAAACAAACAATCTGAATATTGTTTTCATCTTTTCTCACAAACCATGATCTGGGTTTTTCTAAAATTTTGACAGCAGCATCATACAATATTTTTCTTGAAACCCACAAAATTTTAGAAGAATCAGAATCTTATTTTTTGAGATCTTACCAAATTACCAGCTAGATCTGATTTTTTTTTAGAAAAAAATGATCCGACTTGTACAGACTTTTCGTCATATGTAGAAGCCAAATCTAAAGATGATGTAAACTGAAAAGTTGTGCACCTCCTTCTTATATTTCCAGAAAAAAAAACAACACATCAATCGACATTGTATGAAAAATTTATGTCTTTTTTCTAAGAGCTATTGCTGGAATTTTGTTGATGGGACTGCTTCAACCTTTGCTCCCGAATTCTTCACACCTCCACTTTCAGATCTGATATTTTTTTTTTAGATCTGATTTTTTTTCTTTAGATCTGCAATTTTTTTCAAGATCTCTCTCTTTTTTTTTAAGATTTTTTTTTTTTTCACAAATCTTTTTTTTTTTTTTTTTTTTAGATCTGCAATTTTTTTCAAGATCTTTCTTTTTTTTTTTAAAGATCTCCAAATCTGAAATATTCCACCAATATGTTAGATCAATTGGCTATACCAATGACTAATAAAAAAATTACCTTCCAAATAAGTGGATAGGTCAAATTTTAGTTGAGGGATGCTTGGAAGGAATGGAGGCTGCGGGATGCTTCAATGGCTCTCCTTTGATGCAGATCTTCTTCTCCAATGGATCCTCTCCAATAGTGCTCCTCTTCAACCTTGCTTGGATAGAACCTGCTCTGATACCAAATGATGATAATGGTATAGCTTTGATACCAAATTATAGAATATAATAAGATTGCAATGACCAAAGAGGGACGGAAGCCTCACAAATATTATTGATCATGAAATTAGATTACATAACAATGCAAGAGCTGTAATATTTATAGATATTAGACAACCTCATATGGATAGACATGACACCCTAGAAGACACCAACTACGAGATGATAAGACCCATCTCACATGCACATGTAATTACTACTAATACCAATATTGAATGCAAGTCCCTAGACTAGAGTGCACATGTTGCACATTATTAAATAAAAGACAATGCAATAAAATGCAATAAATATGCCTATGCTAAATTATGCATAGATTTTTGGTGGGATGGGAGGCGGGATGAACTTGACTCACCATATCCTTGAGACATTATGCAAAATGGAAAGATTAAATGAACAAAATGCTAGAAAAAAATAAATTGTTTCCTCAACTAGAATATGTGCTTAATTGGAGGCCCAGATTAGCACTCTTTCACACAACCTATGGGATCCTATCATGAAATATCAAGTTAGTGACGCAATAAAGCACAAAAATTTAAACCAAATCACATCCGAGGTACTCCCAGCAGGCTTACAGATAATCTCTATCAAAAAAATGAAAGAAAAGTGATCTTAAACCATTTATCCCACTCCCAGATGAAGGCTCTTCTAAGAGATGAA
This sequence comes from Taxus wallichiana var. yunnanensis, assembly GCA_018340775.1. Lineage (NCBI taxonomy): Eukaryota > Viridiplantae > Streptophyta > Pinopsida > Cupressales > Taxaceae > Taxus > Taxus wallichiana. Next base: position 588,175,139 of record CM031236.1, read on the forward strand.
ATTGCATGTGCCACTAAACTATCACAAGGACTGAGACCTATGTGATTGGACCATATTTTGGTACAAGATTGCAATAGAAAGAAGAAAAACTACTCAGTATGCATTCAAAGATGAAATAAATACACTTTGCTCAAAGATTAACTCAAAATAACTCAAATTTTGATCAAATTTATCAGCAAAAGAAAGTTTCCAATACAATCTCAAAGCTTATCCATGGCTATACACTTGCAACCACCTTGACGTGATTACATTTGACACAAAAAGAAATATACAAGCTTCTTAGATGGCTTCTCAATATGGACGGCTCTGTCAAGCCTTTCTGCTAGGGAAAATCAGTCGACCTCTCCAAAACTCCCAACCATTTACACAAAAATTCATGCCTTTTATAAGATTTTACAATAGATTTTCCCCCGAAAATCTAGACACTTGAGTGTTACTAGTGTGGCTATGATCATGATCACAATTTATAGAATCGGATCTACAAGAAGTGACCAGGGAACTTGAGGGAAAATCTCTTGATTTCTTCCCACATTTAACTCTTTCCTTTGGAAAAACATGTATCCATCCATTCACCAACCATTTATGCCCGTAATCTATCAAATTTGTCTCTTTGCATGCTCAAGAGAAGAAAAATAGAAAACCAGATCGGGCTCGAGAGTCAGACCATTTTAATGGTGAAAGACATCTCTAGATCTCTCCCACAAAACTCTAGATATCAAAATTAACTCACCCTTATGTTTGGCGTGTAGAAAATAACACTAAATCATGAATACGACACTTCAAGGAGATTTATAATAAAAATGGGGGAAAATCATATTTAGATGAACAACTGCCATTGATCTTTGATTTGAATATGGGCCATCCAAGTGGAAGATCCAAAACGAGCTCGGGGGCTTCCTTTTGACTTTTTCCTAACCCTTTGAAAAAATGTAAAAAAATTTACATTTTGCTTCGCACCTCTGCTTTTGAAAATGGGCCTGACACGTGTCCTAAGGTGGGTCCTAAAGGAACCGTAGAAAAATTCTACCATTTGAATCTCTTTTGGAAAAAGGAAAATTTTCCAAGTTTTCCCGTAACTCCGCCCTTCCACTTCAAGTCTCTAATGTGGATCCTAGAGGAACCCTGGGTCTTTTTATGCATTTAAATCCTTTTCCCTCAAAGGGAAAATTTCTCATTTTCCTCGAAATCCCGCACCTCCGCAGAGTTGACCTGGAGCAATCTTTGACCTTTTCCATCGAGCCCTTAAGATTTTTGATACTTTGAGTCATTTGAATACAAGAGCAAAAATTTCCAAGTTGCCCTTGATGATCCACCTTCCCACCCCATTGACCAAAAACATATTCTAAATTTTTCCTTTGTCGGGCTTGTGGGCCATTTTTGATATTTGAACTCTTTTCAAATAAAGAGGCAAAAATTATAAGTTTCCCCGATGCTCTTCTTCTCGGCCCTTATGACTTTTCAAATTACCACGTGTCACAATAGCGCACTTTCGGGAGGTCCCTAAAATTTGAAATCTTGAATGAGTGTGGGCTTGTCACGTGTCCTACTCTGGAAAAATTTGTTTGAAAACTTGAAACTCAGCAGAAGGAACCATGTGTCAAGATCCAAGGAAAACTCCCTTGGCCGTTGAAAAGTCCAAGAAAAAAAAATAGAGTGAGCAGAGTCCTCCACGTGCCTTTATGATGCTTGTTCAAAATGATGCCAAAGTTTAAGACTCGGACAAGCGCGGGGTCACCACATGTCCCTATTCCATCAAATTGTATCCAATGCATAAAATAATTTCTAATTGGGAAAAGTAGTGGAAACCTCCACGTGTCTTCCGCACTACTTCTAAGGCCAAACCCAAAAGTAAATCTTCAAAAGAGCGTCGTTCCTCCACGTGTCCTGAACTTCCCAAAAACCATTTTGAAATATGTCTAAGTATGGGAAACCCAGCGGAAGCCTTCATGTGTCTCCATACTACCAAGCCTCCATGTGTCCTCCCACTACCACTTCAATGCCATCCAAAAAGTAGATTATCAAAAGAGCATCGTTCCTCCACATGTACAAATTTTAAAGTTGATTCTTTTCAAATAATTTTTGAAGTATCCAATCAAGCCGCATCCAACCAAAGAATGCCAAATTTCCCTTTTGATGTATGGATGCAAATTTTACCATGGGAAAATTTTGTCAAACCATAAAATTTAGAAAAACATCCATTTGAGCAGAAAATGAAATTTTCTTCAAGGATAGAGAGTTTAGAAATGTTGCATGGCTCAAAAATGATCCTTAGGGACACATAAATTCATTTTTCTTCAAGTATCTTGGGAAAAAATGGCAGGGAAAACAGATCTTGACTGTGGAAAATGGAAAAAATAGTAAAATTTGAGTTTTGAAGGAATAGAGCACGGAGACTCAAACACAGAGCTTTTCTAGAAAAACAAAGAAACAAGGAGACAAATACATAATTAATTCATGATCCCGACCCACGAACTAATTAAAATAACAACAAAGATAGACCAACCACAACATGGGTAAGGAAAAAATGACAGGGGCCATAAATCAATAAATTTCTGAAGGCACAGATGGGACGAAACTATTTTTAGCACCAATAGAACTCAAACATAAATTGGTTAAGGTATTCGAGATAACATCCCTCTAAATGTGGGTGGATGTGTAGGTGATATATTTTTCATTGGTGTATCATCATCATCCAATTGGATTGGATAATTAAATGTCTTATCAAGTTCTCCTTGACTTCTCGTGTCATTTTAAAAATATTATCGAATTTTTCTCCAATCAATGTGGTATGTGTTATGCCTTGGGGAAGGTGAAAAATCAGGAGTAAGAGGTTAACTACTCAATTGAGAATAAAAAATCTCCCTAAATAGATCTTGAGAAATAATCCTCCTCCTAAAAGTTCTACTTCCTTCAGGTGATTAATCTAATATTTCCAAGGGTGGAAATTTTGTTTCTTGTATAACATAGGATGATGGTGCCTCCAATTCTTGATCAATTTCCTTATTTGGAATAGAGGATGTTATGAATTCTTGTGAAGATGTTTTTGGGTGGAATCTACGCTTTGAGTCCCTTCGTCTACTCATAAATTTTATGATATAATAAGGAAGATCCTTCAACTACTAGATGTATGATTATTGCTCTTGCTGACAACTAATTCAAAATTTCCAACTAGTGTTTCACCGACAACGGTGCCAAAAATGATGGGTGTCATTATTTCCTTCATTTAATCAACTTCTTGTTGATTTCATATCAAACTAGGGGTGTGACTAAAGCTATATGCAACAAGAGTAATCCTATTGATCTAGTGGTTGAATGTAGTTGTTTTTGTATTTTTGGGGACTCTTTTCAATGTCTTAAGGACTTCTTGGTAAAACCTTATTTAAATCATACTATGAAAAATTTGTTGAAAGGAAACACACTTTGCAGAATGGAAATAAACACACTTGCTTCTGAAATTAAACACACTTACTTCTAAAAGTAAACACACTTGCTTTTGGAAATAAACACACGCAACTTAGAATGCTTAAGAAAAATTGCAAGAAAAATAAGAATATATCTAGACACTTGCAGAACGAGTATACAATAGAGTCTAATTAGAAGAATTAAAAGTGATAAAAAAATTAACAAATCTAAACTATTTTCTTAGGAAATATAAATACAAAATAGACGAATATCCTGGTCCTTGGGGGAGTGGGCCCTTACTCCTTGAATCAGGATTTAACAACTTAGAATTCTCTCAAACAGGAATGAATATTTTATTAATAAAACATTTGGTATTACAAAATGTACTGTATCTGTGTGCTTATTCTATATCTATCCTTTCTATCATATCTCTCTTTTTCTATATATTTAACTACTGCAGCTCCGCTTATATATACGTTTACAATCATAGTTGTCTCTATGATTATGAGGAAATCGAATCGTGCCTAGAATAGATGTTGAGTCAGATTGTGGGTGATCAGACAGCTATAAGATAACTCTCCCTGGATCTACATTTAGAAATCTTCTCATCCTTTCCTGATTGAAAGGGTCGTTGATGCAAAATCTCTAGATGTGGTTAGAATAGATAAACTTCCATTGGTTCGGAACTTCAATGAAGTTCCAGAACTATAGGAAATCGTTAAGGATCAAAACTATGAGAGTTCTAGAGCTATACCAAGGAGTTCCTGAACTAATTCCGAAAATGCCGGAACTAAATATTGCAGTTCTGAACCTAAGTCTGAAAGTTCCAGAACTAGATGATGACTATGTAATGGAGTTCTGGAACTAGCCTGGAAGTTCCGGAACTAATCAGTATTGGAGCAGATGTTACCAAAAAACATGTTGAACGCTACATACTTCATTTCTTTGATAGATTAGACCTTCTTTATTACAAAACTTAATTTCAAACACATGTTGTTAGGAATTTGAGCTTTTAAACATTAAAATCACAATCAATCAAAAGAAAGACAATTATACCCTAACTCATATAATATTAAATAAAATTCACAAAATTCAATCAAACTTAATAAAAAGGAGAGTAAGATGAGATCATATATTACACATTAATCGAGCATATTCTAGCGTCATCATTTATAAGGGAGAGCATGAGTCTATGTGCAAACCCATCATTATTAACACCAAAGAAGGATGGAACATGGAGAATGTGCATGGATAGTAGAGCAATCAATAAAATAAAAATCAAGTATAGGTTCCCAATACCTCACCTTGATGATATGATGGATGTGCTTTCTGGATCTAGGTATTTCACCAAGATTGATCTTCAAAGTGGTTACCATCAGATTTGGATCGAGAGAAGGTGACGAGTGGAAAACATCTTTCAAGATAGGAAATGGATTATATGAGTGGTTGGCGATGACGTTTGGGTTATCCAATGCACCTAGTACTTTTATGAGACCGATGAACACCGTCTTTGTGGGAGTATAATGGTATGTTTGTTGTGGTTTATTTTGATGATATCTTGATCTTTAGTAAAACTAAAGAAGAACATTTTACGTATCTAAGGGTGATATTTGAAGTGTTAAGGAAAGAGAAACACTATGTAAATATGAAGAAGTGCATATTTATTCAAGAGAGTTTGGTATTCTTTGGCTTTATTATTTCAGCATATGGGGTACACATGGAATGGAAAAGATAAAGGCAATTATTAAATAGCCTACTCCATGGAGTATAATAGAGGTAAGAAGATTTCACGGTCTAGCAATATTTTATAGAAAGTTTATTAAAAAATTTAGCAGATTTAGAAGCACCTATAACAAATTTCACAAAAGGAAGGGAGTTATTGTGGACAAAGGCAAGCGAGGATAGTTTTCGAGTTCTTGAAAAAGAAGGTGATAGAAGCATCTATTTTGGCACTACTAGATTTTGATAAAGTGTTTGAGGTTAATTGTGACGCCTCACATGTGTGTATTGTTGTTGTTCTAAGTAAAGGTGGAAAGCCGTAGCTTTCTTTAGTGAGAAACTATATAAGGTAAGAAAGAACTACTCTACTTATGATGTGGAATTTTATGCAATTGTACAAGCATTAAGGCACTCGGAGACATTACTTAGTTCCTAAGGAGTTTGTGTTATTTACATACCACATAGCCTTGAAGTATGTTAATACAAAAATAAGTTGAATAGGAGGCATCCAAAGTGGGTATCATTTTTGCGGGGTTATACTTTTCTCTAAAACATAAATTAGGAAAACAAAATTAGGTTGTAGATGCATTGAGTAGGTGTGTAAGTTTGTTTACCACTATGGAAAATGTGGTGGTGTGTTTTGAAGCAATAAAGGGTTTGTATTATTCGATTATGATTTCAAGGATGTTGTTAAAAGGTTAATTCATCCATTTTATGACAATGCAGGAGATGTCCGGGATGAGTACATTTTACAAGATGGCTACCTATTCAAGGGATGTGAACTATGTATTCTAGTTAGGTCTATGAGAGAAAATATAGTGAAAGAGTTACACAACGGAGGATTGGCTAGGGATTTTGGTAAAGATAAGACAATAGCCTTGGTAGCACAAAAATACTATTGGCCAAATCTAAAAATATATGTGGTAAGATATGTGGAGAGGTGTCAAATTTTCCAAGTCTCGAAATGCCATGCAAAAATATAGGGTTGTATATGTCCTTTCTTGTTCCTAAAGGGTCGGGAGAGATCTGAGTATGGATTTTGTTTTGGGATTACCAAAAACACAACAAGGTAATGACTCAATTTTTGTGGTTGTTGATAGGTTTTCTAAGATGGTTCATTTTATTTTCTACAAGAAAATAAGTGATGCGATAGGCGTAGCAGATTTCTTTTTTAGAGAAGTTGTTCATTTGCATGGTATTCCAAAACCATTACTTAACCATTACTTCAGATAGGGACACAAGGTTCTTAAGTCACTTCTGGTGGACTTTATGGAAGAAATTAAGAACTCAACTACAGTTCAGCAGTGCCTATCATCCTTAGACTAATGGGAAAATAGAGGTGGTCAATCAAAGTTTGGGAAACCTGTTAAGGTGCATCGTTGGGGAAAATTCGAAACAATGGGACTTAGCATTACCCAAAGCTGAGTTTGCATATAACAGTTCCATAAATAGATCCATAGAAAAGTATCCATTCTCAATTGTGTATGGGAGTAATCCAAATGGGGTGTTATATTTGGTATAACTACCAATTGATGGAAGAGTTAGTGATGATGAAAAGCATTTTCCGAACATATCCAAAAATTGTAGGAAGAAGTGTGGAAAAAGCTGCTAAATAGTAATGATATAAGTATAAGGAAATAGCATATGTGGATAGATGGAGAAAGGTATTTACATTTGGTGAGTTGGTTATGGTATATCTACGGAAGGAAAGGTTTCCAAAAGGAACCTATAACAAGCTGAAGTACAAGAAGATTGGTCAATGCAAAATCGTGAAAAAAAAAGATAATGCTTATGAGGTAGAATTGCCAGGGAATTTTGATAGTTCTATAGTGTTTAATGTTTTATATTTGTATTCTTTTCGTGGGGATGGTGTAGAAGAAATTTTTATTAATGAAGTAGTAGATTGGACGCAACGGGTTTCGGTGAAGAAGAAAGAAGAAGTGGATCAGATTGTAGATAAGAAAACAATGGACACATGACATAGGAAATACAACAAATATTTGTTACATTGGAAAGGACTAGAACAAGAGGAAAACAACTAACTTTATTATCTCCTTTAACGAGAATGCATATTTATACAATCGCCTCATTTTATCCCCTACCAAGCTTCTAATGTAGCTCTCTCTAGTTTTGATCAAGACAATGATATTTTTTTCATGGAATTTCCTAGTCACATTATCGCTCTAGGGTCATAAACATTATATGTTTTCCTCATCATCACTCTAGCATAGTTACATGTATCCTTCCTTTAATCCCTTGTATATAGGCATATTTATAACACATTATCACACCCTCATTACCCGATGAATCACTCTTGTGATTTAGTTCACATTGGACTCTTTAGGGCTTACCATTACATTGAACCCAATAGAATACACTCTTAGATTTACACATTTATTACATCACATACACCATATATCCTAAATTATCTTATACATCCCTCATTTATAATTCATTTATACATCATCTATCTCATAAACGTTACACTATTTGTCATTTCATATGCATCTACTTTTGCATCCCTTCCTTACATTCTATATTTACTATAGGTCACGTTATGCATGGATCTAGCTTTATACGTCATCACTACATATAATTTCTATACCTATCACCCCACTTTAAATACACTAAACATCATACACCTCCTACGTTGCATAGTTCCCATTGCGCATTTATATATCATCTACATTTTACATGCTACAATAGATGCCATTACACATGGGTATCATTTTATTATCATGGTATATCCCATTTATATATACATTCCATGCCCCATATAAATTCTACAATTACATTGCATTGACCATCCTAAGTATTATCACCACATATTCATCCCTTGGTCATTTATACGACATTGTTCTGCTACGCACTATACTCACCACCCTATGATTCAATCTTATTCCTCGGTCATACTTGACTATCAAGGGTTTACCAATCAAATGGACCTTACATTCACCCATGTGACATTTTCCTCATCCACCATTTCATGTATTATACACCTTAGGTTAAATTGTTACTCTGTTATCATCTTGTAGTGTTATACACTTTAGGGTAAATCACCTGACCTCCTTTTATCATCTTCTAGTGATATTCACCTTAGGGAACATCATCACTCCCTTCTTATTAATCCCATAGTGACCTAAATTTTAAGTGAAATCTTCACCCATCATTATCCTTACATCTTATAGTGATATATGCTTAGGGATAAATCATCACTCCACTAATCAAACCAGTCGTGGTATATGCTTAGGCTATAGGTTCCACACAAATATTTACATATTTCCTATCCCCATACACTCATCATATAGTCATATGCTATTAGGGATAAATCATCACTCTTTTTTCAACAAATCGTGATATATGCTTTAGATATAGGGTGCACACACTGACTCTCCACATGTTGTATTTCATCACCACTACACATACACATTCATCATAACACGCTAAATACAACCAACACTATTGGGTGATTCACGATGACACATTCTCGTTTATGGTTCATTCGTGACTACCGAGTGGGAAAACAAAATCAACCTCATTTCATACACTTCCATTCAATCGGGGGTAAAATTGCTCCTAGCATTCCATCTTGCATTGTCTTAGTGGCATTTACTCTTTCTTACAAGTACTTTGCATGCTTACTTTATCACACATGTTATCTTTCTTTCTTGTATTTCATTTTCATACACAGATTTTTGTTCATTACTTTTTGTAATGTGATCACATATACAAGACTTTACACGTGGTATAGATACTCTCCTTCCACCCTTCCTATACCAATCACTAGAGATATTCACATTCATCTTATCCAGGTGTTATTAATTTATTTTGTACTTAGCATCTTATAATACTTTCTCATACATACTTTGACATATTGGTTATCATTCAAAGATGCTAACGGGTATTCCATGTTTAACACTTATTTTGCAAGATTACATGTTTCCATGACTACTGTGTGTTTCTACTTCTCTATTTTTAATTCCATTTTATGTGGGATTTTCCATTTTCTTGTGTACACAATTTTCTCGTTGTTTTCAGCATTAATGGCCTTGTGTGTCTTGTGATATCATCGGTGATGTCCCATGTTTGAAACCCACTTTGTACATTCATCTTATTTTCTTATGTATACACTACTTTGTTTGGTAGTTTCTACATTTCTTGTGTATTTTACACTTCTCTTATTGCATGCATGTGTTTTTCGGACTAACACTTGTTTTGGATAGCCATTCCCTTTTTGTGTGCCTTTGTGTCTACCAAGTGATCTCCCCTTCCCTCTATGGGGATGAGCTGGTCGAGGTCAGTGTGTATTTGGCCCTCTCTTAGGGCCATATTTTCTATTTCAAGTCCTCTCATGTGCCCCCAAAAAGGGGGCATAATTAAGGGTTTTCTATGAACACAACATATTTACACTGGTTCTGACACAATGAGTGAGTTCAAACTATTCTATGAACTCCATACATAGTTGCCATAATAGGAAATGGTATCCTTCAACATTTATGTAGAGAAGTTACTGAGCTTGGGGGTTATAGTGGGTGTTCCTCTCTACAATTCTCCATCAAGTGGCATCAGATCATAAAAAAAACTAGCACGCTACAATGATCTCTTAAAAGAATTTTAGAAAAAATAGTTATAGTTAGAAGCCATAGAGTATTTCTTCACTAGACTTCTTTAGCCAGGTTGGTGTGAGATCGTTCAAAAAATTACAATATTATAGAATATACTTCTACACATTTCTTCTCCACATAGATCTGGTGCACATGTTCCATTTAAAACTTTTATTTTCTGCATATTTTACATTTTTATAATTTACACATGTGTATTTTTCACAACATTTTTACATACATACGTATTTGAATACTTGATTATTTTCTCCTTACATGTCCTGTATGAGAAAAAAGAAGTCAAATTGGGGGCAAAAATAAAAATAGCAGTGAAAATGACAATAACATTACACTCGCTATAGACATTTTCCTTTACTAACAATGTAGGTACACTACACATAACAACATCTAGACAAGCATTTTGACCTAGGTCCACTCTAATAAGTTGTTATGCACATTTTTCATCTTTAGAATCCACACACCTCCACATTTTTATTTTTTTGATTGTACACTTTATTCTATTCCATTAGGAGGTCTTCTTTTACACTCTATATGGATATCAGGTATGCATCTCTATCTACTTTATGCTACCGAGATTTCGCTCACCAACATAAAGTGGGGGAAAATGTACACACAAAATCACATACTTTAGATAATATTTAGCCATGTCTTATAGTACTATTTAGAAGGTTCTCAACCGTACAAAGTACTAATTACTCACACCTTTTGAGCATCCTTGTTTTATATTTGATTTCACAATTCCTGCATATTTTATTGCACTTATCCACCCATTTCATAATCGCCCCATCATTTATTTCTTTGGTCATCTTTATCCTTTTCCTAGTCATCTGGTTAGGATTAATTACAAAATTAATCTTGATATCCCTATAAATATAAATTTATTAGACCATAATGAGGGTCCTAGGTCATAACACTACTATCACTACATCCGAGTTGTATCCATTGCATCACTTACATTCACATAGTGACATACATCAATACTAGAAGATTTACATCACACACACTACATAAGGAGAGGGATTGTATTCTATTCCATACACACATGCTATTTACATTTTCTACAATTATTATTGCTCACTACATCACAAAGTACAAGCGGCATGAGAGCTCCTAGGGAACAAAATACACACACACACACACACTGGAACTATAATTTCTAGAAGTGCACCCTCATTGAGGGATGACAATAGGGATTCTAATCTTGATTTATCTCTCACATCTATAGATAGAACAGAAACACCTATGGTTTGTGGGTATACTGTTATCACCGAATCACAGCACCCCTATGCATATACTTGAACTCATGGTGTGATTGGATAACATGGGTACTATCTCCAAGTTGTGGGACTTGCTACTTGAGACAGACCTCCAGAGAAAGCTGGTTCTTGCTCCTAAACTACCTGCCACAATCTACTCTAATGTAGGATAAGCTAACTGTTCTAATCTAAATTTCCAAGGGACCAGGGAGAGAGAATGCATAAAATGAAAGCCTACAATAAAGTGGTGATACACCAGAAAGGGAGGGTGTGAGAGTAGTCTCCAAATGTGTGAAATACAGAGGCAAATTGCACACTAGAAGAGGTGATGACAGTTCACCATAATCTAGCAAAATGCATTCACAACAATATTCCAAGCACACACAATGATAATGAATCCCTGCAAGAACATAATAAATAGAGACAATATTCTTATAGAAAGATTAAAGGGGCAAGAAGAATGCAAGAAAACACAGCAGGGGAGGATACATCCACAAACTGGTATTTTATTGCTTCATGATATGCACAGTTCAATCTATTACAAGATAAGGGCCTGGATCACCATGCAAGGAGTCCACTACAAGGGCCTGCAACACACTGGCTTCACAAAGCAATTTTGGCAGAGCTTTGCTACCCAAAAACTCTCCCTTTACAATGAGCCCAACACTCCAATTTATAGAAAAAATGAGAAGAGAGAGAGAGGGGAAAATGGAAATCCTGAAATCTGTCCTTCAACCACCTATAAGAGGCATTAAATTGAGTGAAATGATTATATATTACTTGCAAAAGTCTCCCCATCTTTGTCCCATGTGCTGCAAAGCAGAGAAAGAATGATGACCATGTGTCTTAAATGCACTCCCACTACCAAATAAAACACATTTCGAACCCGGCCACGTTTTGTTAAAAATATAGATCAATATCTCATAAAATATGGAATTTCTTGATTTCTATGCGTCGGGCTCGGAGCCACAATTCCAATGGTACCAACTTTGTGCGATTTCATTGAGAAATGCAAAAGTTATGGCCTTTTGAGTGCGGGCTAACTATTTTGGGTTTGGCAGGTGTTTTCTGTCATTTGACGGGAATGAGCATTAATTGGCTGGAGCCGAACACGTTTCCTTAATTTTAATATATCTACACTCATTTAAGATCATAAATCTAGTTTCTGTAGTGTAGAGGACGTCGTGCTCATTCCAGAAAGTCCAATTTTGTGAAAATCGGAGCTCGGAGTCAAAAGTTATGGCCGTTTGAAGTTTCACGGGTCAAATGTTGACTTTTCTCCTTTTCCTTCGGCCGCTTCGGCTTTTTGCGTCCCTCACATCCCCAGCGTACTTTTGCTGAATTTTCCCGTTTCGTGTCATCGCGCCCGAGATGTCCCATTTGCTTCAGTTATGCGGGACAAATTTTTCCGATTCGGCCGGTTCGGCCGGTTCGCGTACTCTTGTCCCGCTTGTCCCGGATTGTTTGTTCTCATTTCAGCCGATCCGGCCGGTTCGTGTACTTCACATACCTTCAGCCCAACTATTCCGGGCTGCCTTAATTCTTTTCGGCTGACTTGCATCCTCCGCGTACTAATTGCCCAGATGTCCCAGACTGCCTGTTTCAACAGTTACTCAATTTTTTCCACTTTTCGGCCAGTTCGGATTTCCGCGTCCCGCGCGTCCCTTTGGCCCGGATGTCCCAAATGCTGCACAGACCGACTGGCGGCCTTTCGGCCGGTTCATGCCCAGATGTCCCTACTGTCCCTACTGCCTGGACTTGGGACTTAGCCGATTTTCACGATTTTTACGGCCTCTAAGATTTGATACGATGAACCTTAGCTCAACCCGAGTAGTACGACCCGAGCCTTTAGACCGAAATCCCTCAAAACAGTCCTGCAACCGCATTTTTTCATTTCTTCCATTTTATCAACCTGTTGGGATTCCTTCTAATGCATGTTATCAAAATCACCCTGGGGGGTGAATTTTGGATAGATACCTATTATTCGGGTGAGTCTCGGTATCAAGGTTGGTTCCTTATTGATGTATCCTAAACTATTTTTGGGGGTTTTGAAGGTTTAAAAGAAGCCTGTAAATGAAATTAAAATTTGGTTATAAACAAAATTGATTGACGTATTTGAATGATTATATGCACAATTAAATTAAGAACAAATTATAGATGCACAAACCAATGGAGTTCGGTTTGATCCTAAGGAAAACAATTTTGTGTTGAGAGAATAAGTGACAAAAATATAATAACTATCATGCACACTAAGACTATGTAGAAAATACCAAATTTACACCAAGGTAAGACAATTAATCTAGGAAATAACATTCACAAGAATTAATGGAAAGATAGAGACCCCATAAAATATTTCAAAGACAATAACTAGTTCTCATTCAAGTGAAAAAATGGAAAAATTATGCTTGGTACTCATGTATCCAAAAATTCCTCTTTATGCCTTGGTAGTGTGCACAATATATAGGAAAAAAACTTCAACCAACCCCACCTAAAAATGGATTTCAGTCTATACTCATCTATGTATATTAGTTTTAGCCTTTATCATGAATAAATAAAGGAATGAAAATAACCCTAATTTTAAAATGAGGCATTAATCGCCTTATATACAAAAACACACTTAGTCAAAGTGTAGTAGTATTCTCTATTTTAAATATAATTAATAAAATTTGGTGAATATTTTTGGCTAATATTAGCCACTTGCTTGATGTACAAGTTTTATTCAATGTGCATGCAAATTCTTCATTGTCTATCCTTTTTTTGAAGGCATGCAAAAACGCATTTTGTGTGTGATCAAAATAATTCCTTTTTGTTACAACACTAAGCAAATATTTTTCCTCCACTATGGGGACCACTATGATCACCTGTGCAAAAAATAAAAAATACCTTATTTTGTGAAAAATAGGGTAATAAGACTCCACTTTAATATTCATGGCTCGATGTTGACCCTTCTCATGAATTCTTCTATCTTATTCCACCGTGGCATGGCACACTTTGAAAAATACTCATCCATTGGTGTGGACCATCAATCTGTACATGAAAAATAATCTCTCTCCTCTACTCTTGGCTTTACGAGATTCCATTAGCAAATTTTAAGATAAATTAGCAAGGTTTAAGGATTGAAATCCTTTGATAAGACCTTATCTCAGGTCAATTGCAATTCCAATGTCTTTGATTTTCCTTTTACCATGTTATCTCAACCCCTTCTTAATATTTCTTTGTCATTTCATGTATAATAGCTCATAATACTTGAGAATCTTTTTAATTAAACATGCATTGTTTAATAATCACCCACTCATTTGACTTATATAATGACACACATCATAGTCTTTGCCTTTCTCATAGTATGTAGAATATTCATTATAGTTTCACACATTAAACATGGTCAAATGTAATGTTATTTGGATTATTTGGGCTGGGCCCCCTCCCATGACAATTACACCTTAATTTTTTTATAGTGACATAATAATCTAACCCTACTCAATTTTAGTTTTTTTCAAAACATGACACGGATGCTCTTTCAATTGTGGTTGAGTTTGAAACCATTGTGGTAATCCTTGGGGGTTTGCATTGATAAGGTTGCTTTGAATCTAGCCATTGATTTGTGTACACTAAAGATCTTCATCATCGATGTCTAACTAACTTCGAGAGAATGTGGTTGAATGGAGGGTTTGCAAATCTTTGTTCATTTGATCTTATACCACTTAAGATTGAACCATTTGATTTTGTACCTTAATTATTGTAGAGTTAATTTAACTCACCCTCTGAGTTAGGTTAGAAAAATGAAATTCAAAGCACCATTTGGTTACTTTCACATTTGGAAAGGCTTTGCTTATCGAAGCCCTGGAAAATTTTTACTAGGCTGCCATTATTGAGCATCCTCAAGTTTCATTTGAGGGTTTATGTGAAGTCTTTGAGCACGAATCTTACATTTACCATCACTTAAAGGCTCTACCTCATTTTGAAGGATTATTATGTGAATTTTGGGCTCTCATTTATTTTTAAGGAAAGATTTTGATTTTTACATTTGAACACCGTGCTTTAGCCTTATTCTCACTTCTACTTATGCATTACGAGTTTGTTTGACTCATGCATTTTTATTGATCTTCTTTTGCATCTGGTCATTCTTGTGTTTGAGGGGTTCCTAACTCTGTATCAAGGCATTCGGGACTCACTATTTTCACATTTTGAAGCCTTGGGTCCTCCCTGGTGATCTGAAAATGGTACATATTTTTTTATTGAAGTAGTACTTAGAAAATTCTCAGATTTAAAAACTTGATAACTGACTAAGAGTATTAGCAATTTTGGGAATTCTTGAAACCCAAATCCTTGAACTCTTCCAGATAAATCAATTATCCTTAATTTTCAACTTAAGTGAATATATTGAATCTATTACAAATCCATTTAAAAATTCACAGTTGATTTTAGAATGCACTCAAATTGAATTCTTGATTCCAAATCTGAAATGTGCAATTCCCTTTCTGTTGTGGGTTATGGATACTGAAATTGTGACTTCAATCCAAATAATCCAATTTTATGCTTTCTTAAATAATTAATCAAATAAACTAACTTGAATGTTTTTATCTGATCAAAAGCTTCTAAAAAAACTGAAATCAAATCCACAACACAAGAACTTGATAACAGAGTTCACCCAAAGGCTACGTCTCTAGATTCTCGTAATGAGAATCGATCTATTATTGCCCAATGAAGTACAATATCCCTTCACTATTGACTTAATAGACCTTTATACCTACAATTGAGCTTATTTAGACCTCTTGGAACTCTGTAATTTCCCAGAAACGTTCCAAGTCCATCTCGTGGCTCCAACAATATTTTTTATATTTGTTTCATGTGCAATTATGTCCAAAAAATGTCTATAACTTGAAATATATATTACCTACATAAAATAGGTTTACATTTTAGGAAACTAGAGGAAATTATGAAAAATTTCCTTTTTATACCATGGTTTTATTCGGACTAGAATTGGTTGGAAAATGTAGATCTCTTCCTGCTCCTACTGCTCGTTAATTGCAATTACATCTGAAAAATGTCTACACTAGAAAATATATAGCACTTCATGAGACAAGAATACCACCATTGTCTTTTTCTCAAAATTTATAGCAACTTTTTTTTTTACTCCAAGCTCTGAAAGTGCCTCTAAATGCCTCAAAATTAAGCTTGACCGCAAACTACCTGGTTGCTCCTTTTATTACAAAGAGCACAAAACTCTATTTATATAGCCATGATGGGAAGTGAGTTGGTTGGTGGGATGTGTTTGGGACCATAAGGTTTTCGGTTGAAATCCGGTGGCGCTATACTTTTGGCAGTGTTTTTTTGCTATGAAGTGGGATATCCCCATTTTTCATAGAACGACATATTTGTTGTTTATTTTGGGATATCCATCCAAATTAATAGGTGGCTAAGGCCACACTTAGCCCTTTTTCTGGGCTCACCACATTACCATCGAGTTGTTTGAAGCGACTATGTGGCAATGCATTATGAACCGTTTGACATGCATGTTTGAAAGGCCGAGTCATGTGGTCTTAGGCATAGTTATTCATAATGGATCCGTCAAGTTTGTTCAAGCTGCTTCGTGATTGATGCCGAGATAACCATCGAGGTACATGGGATAAAATATATCCCAAACCATATATTCATAGTCCCAAACAATGTTGAATTTGGATAATATAATATCCCAAACAATGTGGCAAATAAACTCGATCCATATAGTAATATAATGTGATCAACACGGTGGGGAGTTGATCACCCCAACAAGTTAGAAATAGCTCTATCGATATGGTTATCAAAATTCAATAAAAAATTGAACTAGAATTCAAAATTTACGTTGACATGGTGGTTTGAGAGCCCACCACATTGGAAACACAAATATAGCTCTCACGATAGTCAAGCTCCCTTCTCTAAAAAAGTTGAGCCTCTTGTTCCCACGCACAACTTCTCATTCGTCGAATAACGGTAGTGAAAACCACTTGAAAATCCTATTTTTCCAATTCCCTTTTGCCGTGTGTGGCAAAGTGCTATTGGCCCATTATTGAATTGTTGACCAAAGTTGACTTTCTTGATGATTGAACTTTGTTAGGACATAACTAGAGCTCCCAATGTTTGTTTGTCGTGTTCTCACAGTTGATGGAAATATCTCAAAATGATCTTATGCAATGACACAATTTAGGGATGTTTACTGAAATTTTGATATAAAAATGATCCCCGATCATTGGACACCATTGAAGGTAATGAATTCTTATTTATGGGTTGTGTAATCCTTGCATTGTTGGCTTAGTAATGCTTGTTTGATTGCCTAGATCCGGTGTCATTTCTAACTCAACAATTGTTATATCTTGGTGGCCCAAGTTTTGGTTTCTTTTGAGGTTTCGAGTTTCATGGTTGTTCATTTCATTGTTGATGGTTTGAGCTAAGGCTT
The DNA here is from genome assembly GCA_018340775.1 of Taxus wallichiana var. yunnanensis. Lineage (NCBI taxonomy): Eukaryota > Viridiplantae > Streptophyta > Pinopsida > Cupressales > Taxaceae > Taxus > Taxus wallichiana. Next base: position 588,192,571 of record CM031236.1, read on the forward strand.
TGACTTGTGTGCCTTGTATTTTCCCTCGAAGATTTATTCATTCTAAAATTATACCTTTACTAATTATCCCTTAAATGCAATTTTTTATCCCATTGTTAAATTTGTGTGTTTGAGGCCATTGTATTGTCTCTGAGCTATACCCAAATATGGGTCTACAACATTTAGTGTTTTCTGAGCTTAAAGTTTGGTTTCCATTTTTGGATGATTTTATTTTGGTATGTATCTTACATGCTTTGATACTTTCATCCGGGTTTCAACATGGCTTGGGTCATCTTTCACCCCGATTCTTTTCTTTCACCGCTATTTTTGCTTGAGAAAACATAGAAAATATTTCACCTATATTTAATCTTTTGGCTTAGTCGTGTACCATTTAGCTTTGTGTGTGAATATATTGTATTAGTTAGCAGTGTATATAATCTCTGTCGATGGGTTTTTTCATTACTATAAATTGCAAATCAAGAATGTGGGGTGTACTTAACATTCCTTCTTTTGCCCTCAAATTCTTTTTCATTCAATGTGTTGAAATTAAAAAAAAATAGTCTCTTTTATTTATACAAGATAAGGAAACTTCCACTGAAATGTATTATGAATCTGGAAATTTTCACTCCTCTAATCATGGTTGATAATTATTTTCTTTTGATGTGCTTCAATGGTATGTTTTGAAAGTCCATACATGTATTGGGGTTTCTAAGTTGTCATTCATTAATGTAGATTTGAGTCTTCGTAAGCTTAGTTGAATCTTTTATGGCCATTTACGGAAGGTGGTTCTAAATTACATCGTATGATAACTCTATTGATCTATTTTTGGGCTTTGGAAAATTTTTGTAACGTTTCTTTCATATATTCTTATGAATATCACAACTTGCAACTTATATCTAACTTGTCATTAGACCTTGCACTTGTAATATTGGTGTTGTACTAATAGTTGGTAGACATCTTCTTTTGAAAACTTGGTAAAACGTATTATTCTCATTGAAATTGATGAGTTGCTTTTTTAGTTTCACCTATTATCAAAGGGTATTTGCATTTTTTTACATGAGTTGGAAATGTTTGATATTTTGGAGACCTCATTTCTTGCATCAACTTAATTTAATTGTAGATTTTCAATTTTCACTTGTGGATGCTTGGCTATTTACTATTCTAGAATCTTTGCATATAGAGGAATTTATACAATTTTGATTTGGCAATTGAATACTATATTGCTACTCTTGATAGAAATTTTCTCACAAACCAATGTCAAAGACCATTATTTCCGTGTTTTTTAGTCCATGATGTAGATAAAAATCTTAAAATACTTAAAAATCATTGTATAGTGAATCTAGAAGAGTAATTTCCTAAATGTCCATTCATTGGTGAAACTATGTGATTGCAAATTTCATCCGTAAGCTAATACATAGTTTCATTAATGATTTTTTTCATACATGATGGGGATTATGTTTGAATAACAATTAGCATCTTGTACTTTGAGCTCCCATTCAACCATCTTTGGAATCTTTATATTAAGCTCAATATCTTATTTCATTTACTTAATGCTAACCTTATAAAGCTTTATCATATTGAAATATTTATGGAATAATGATAAATCGTTGAGCATTCCTATTCTTGAATCGATGCTTTCCTTTCTGTCATGATTTTGAGTATCATACTCTATTTTTCAAATATTTTCTACATTCGAATTTCAAGTTCATATTTTTAAAATGTCATCTTCTTTAATGAATTACTATCCATTATCTTGTATCAACTTAAAATTGTTAAGCTCTTGCATCATGTAATTTTCTTATCTACAATTTACAATACTTACAATTTACAATGAAAATATTCTTTGTAAAATATGCAATTTGTTCAACCGAATGGATTTGGAAAACTATATCCTTCCTTTTAATTTTCATTGCTCAATGTGGATTTATCTTAATATTCAGAGGAACATTGTAAACATATTTAAGGAGCTTGAAAATATTTCTACTTGTACCCTATTGATGTGAGTTGACAATGTTCTTAGAAATATATATATATTTTTGAGATATATCATGAGCCTACTTTTATGTGCTTTAAGAAATTTTAAAGAAAGAAAAAAATTGTATCATTCTTGATCTATTTTGAAACACTCCTCTACTCTAAACTATGTAATTTTTACGGTCTTGTATCTTGAATTCCAACACTATTAATATTGATGGATGGATGATCGATACAAGTATTGTAGTTATACCATGATGTATCAACTTAAAAACTCTTGTTAAAGAATGCTCTTACTCTTCCTATAACATGTACATGAACTATTTGATTGTCATGGAACTAAAGACTCAAATCTATTCCTATACTTGTGTTGACATGAACCTCGTCTGCATTTCTTTAGTCTTAATTTTTATATGAGTTTATACCTTAAGTTACATATTTTATTTATATCAATACTTTAATTCAATTCAATATGTTCACTTCAAATGTTTTTATACCTCCACACTTTTTTTTATTAAGGGAAAATAGTTTTGAAGGGACTATACCCGTATACAAAAGGACTCAAAAGCCGGATATAGAAGTGAGAAAAACATCCTAGGAAAGGGAAAATCATCAATCACGGGGGGCTCATCAGCCAGATAAAACAACACATTAAAAGCAAGGATCCGGTTATGCAATAATCCAAAAATAGCAGAAAAAATCAAAAGCAAATAAAAGATATCTATCCTAATATAATTCTGCCAAAAATAGCTCGAGCTTCCAATCATCAGTAACTTCATAGATAAAAAAAATCATCACAGCACCACGTTACTTCATAGCTCTGTCGATCTTGGTTTTGATCACTTGCAGCGAGATAAAGAAAGCAATGGCTGTGGCCTGAGAAGGGTCTTTCATATCTGCCTGAGCAATTTCCATATCCCTTTTCTCTTTGGGGCCCCAAATGTCTTCATTAATCCCACTTAGGCTGCAAACACTATGAATATGCTGCTCAATGAAGTTGTAAATTTTTTTAAGAGCAGATAGGATGCAGTCATTACGACTTTTTGCATTTCCCATTACGCCATCCAAAGATCAGTAACTTCTTATACACTTCAGAAATAACTTATTATACCTCCACACTTAATTAAATAGCTAGAAAGTAAATAATATTTATCCTCTCTTGTATTCCACATTGATTTAATTTTCTTTATTTTTTAATCTATTATGATTTTTGTGAGTGTCATGAGCTTCGTAAGATATAAATTTCTCAAAGATGCATCTGTTACTTTGATGTACCTTATGTTTTTTTAATCTCAAATGGTTCATTTTCCCTAAGCTAGATAGCACATGAGTGAAGATTAAACCCGACCTCAAGAAATTGATGTCTATTATTTTTGTCTTTCGGGTACACTATAGCTATTGGAGGATGAATAAGACAATAATGAAGCTAGAACTAGAGTTACGGAAACCAAAGAAAACCCAAGGCAATGATGTGTTAATTGTATACTCTTTTCCTTTTAGATTTACACACATGTATATTTTATTTCAATAATCATAAGTTACATACCATGTCTTGTGTGGGAAACATTAAATTTCCTTAATGAATAAATGATATTACTTCTATAATTAAGATGTGTACTTCCTTTCACTTTCAACTCTTATGATATGTAATGATGGTAAAATTAATTAAACAACTCAATAACATAATTAATAACACTTAATCATAGGAAATGAGTGAATTGAAAATACTTGTAACTTAATAATGAATATATACAATGTAAAAAGAAACTATGTTTTTTTTTCAAGTCCAAATCCTAAAGTCAACAGTTATTTCTTCCTTCCTCAAGGATGTACTTTAGTTCTTTGGAGATTTTTCACATCTTCAATGAAGGTGAAGTTGGAATATTTCCCTATTGAACCATTTCTTGAAAAGACATTAAAAGCGTATGTAGCCCCTAGTTAGGTTCATTAATCAATTCCTTCCATAAAAAAGACTTTTGAGCTGCCCATTTTTCACAGTGCAAAAATTATCAACATTTCTCGTAATTTTACAAGGAAATCTTCCTGCTAGGTTATAAAACTAGTGCCTTGCTCTAGTCCATTGGGCATGATCAAAGCATATATCCAAAACCTACCTTTTCCAAAAACCTGACTTTTCTTAAAAACAAAATAAATATGGGAAAGGATCTCGTAAACCACATCACGTGCATGGATGCACTTATTGAATTGAAAAAATATTGCAATATGCACAAACCGCACTTATTGAAAGGAAAATACTATTGTAACCAACATTGTAATATTTTCAAGAACAATGTTTGAGAAACATACCATTCACGAAATGGGAAATTTCACTCCATTTAACCTTGAAATTCTAAATACATTGTTCTCTTTGCAATTTGAAATCATGTAAGGACCACTCCAAATTGTCTCAAACTTTGTGTGATTTTTGTCTTTGCGTAAGATTATCATCCCATTTCAGCACAATTTCTCCTTCATTGAAAACTTTGAACCTATCCTTTTTATCAAATATTCTCTTGATCTATTTCTAATAATTTTCCATGTTCATATGAGCTTGATCTCTAAGCTATTTTAGCTTCATTAATTATGCATAACAAATCTACACTGGTTCATTCTCAAGTAATTCCATTTTATGTAGTAGATTTAATGTGGGAAGCTCAACTCAAATAAGGACTCTTGCCTCACATCCATAAACAATATTATACGGTGAATTGTAAACTAATATTTTAGGAGTCACTCTATTATCCCAAAGTTGTGAATTTAACATTAGATACCAAGCTCTTTGGTTTTCCTTGAGTGTTCTTCGAATATATTCAACAAATTTTTATTAGTATTTTCAGCTAATCGATTACCTTATGGGTAATAATTAGATGAAGTACTCAAATAAATACGATGCTTAATAGCCCAATCTATTACCTTTGCACCAAAAAAATTTAAATGCATTATCGGAAATAATAGTGGGTAGAACACCAAATCTACAAACTATACCTTCATAAAGTGATAAGATTGAAGTCTCATTATCTTTCTTCGTGGTTATTCGCTTCTTGAGGCCAACGTGTGAAATAATCCATGGCAGTCACGATCAACTTATTTCCTTGTGATGAAGGTGGATTTATCATGCCAATGAAGTCAACACCCTACTGCATGAATGACTCATCCACCGAAATTGGTTATAAAGGAAACGAAGCTAAACGATCTTTTCCAACAATGAATATAGACTTCTTAAACTTTTCAATCCTTTCAAATGAATCCTCAAATATTCTAGGCCAATAATAACCAAATTTCATATTTTTAAGGTTGGAGTACGTCTTGAGAAGTGACCTCCTCTGAAGGTTCTTCATGAAACTCAGATAATAATTGCTACACTTTATCATAATCAATACAACGTAGTAAAATTCCATTTATGTTTTTTTTGAATTGCACACCATTAGTGAAAACATAAGGTATAAATTTTAATGTAAAATATCTTCGTTTATTCTTTTCTTTAGTTTTTAGATAGGTAATGTGCTATAAGTAATCAATCAAATAAGTCATTGAGCTTGATCCTTGAACTATCGATGGAATTCTGATTTTTGATTTTCAGAGTTGTAATAACATTTTTATTTTCGATACGTAATTTCATCATGTTGTAACAAAATTTCTGATTTTGCAACTTGTTGTTTTTCTATATCAGCAAGAAGATGTTAACATAATACTCTACCTCAGACTATTTTTTCAACACGAATATAAACATCATACTCCATAACCCTTGTAATCCAACCTACTCTCTTCTCTTTCGGTTCTTTATTTAACAAGAACACTGTAACACTTGAATGAGAGACTAAAACATGTATCTAATTATTGGAAACCATGTACTTGAAATTCTTGAGTCCTCTAACTACAACAAGTACTTATTTTTCATGAAAATTGTTCCTTGTCTCATATTCATGTAAACTCGCCCAAAGAAACCAATGGGATTTTCTTATATTTTCATAATTAACTTTAGTTAATATGGTTGAAATGGTTTTAACTCCTGAATCGCATACATAGTGAAATCATTATCAAAATTAGGATTTTCCAAAGTCAAAGCTTGAGAAATAATTGTTTTGATAGCCTTAAATCCTTTTCTTCCTTCATTGGTTTAGGAGAAATTTTTATCTTTCTTTAACATAGTTGTCTCATGGATTAACCAATGTTGCAAAATATAGAACAAATCTTCTAACAAAGTTGATTTTTACAAGAAAAATTTGTGATGCTTTCTTATGATGAGGCAAGAACAACTCCGATATTGCATCAATTCCGAGAGGATCAATAGCCAAACCTTTACTAGAAACAATAAGTCCAAGTAGTTTACCTTCGTGGATGAAAAAGATAGAAAATTTAGGACTTAATAATATTCCAAACTACCTACAAAGCTGGAAAGCCTATCTTAAATGCATAAGAAGATCATCACAATTCTTTGAAAATAAAGTAATATCATCTAAATAAACTAGTATAAATTTATTTAATAGTCTATGAAATTTCATGTACATTACATGCTAAATCATTGCACCATCATTAAAATTTCCAAAAGGAATTCTTTTGTAAGCATAAGTACCCAGGTTTGTGGTGAAGGATGTTTTGTATTTGTATTCTTCACAAAATAGAATTTTATTGTATCCACTGTAACCATCTAACAAGGATATCCTATCTCGAACCTAAAAATGTTCTCAAAATATGATCCATATTAAGCGGTGGATAGTAATATTTTAATTAAGATTTGGTAATATCTCTAAAACCCACACATAGTCGTATTTCACCATTTTTTTCCTTAACATGCACAAGATTAGCTACCCAACTTGAACACTTAAGCTGGAAAGATAATACCGATTAAATCAGCTTGGATAACTCTATTCTCATTAAGGGTTCAATCTCAAGATTAGGAGGCCTTTGCTTTTGCCTTACAAGTATTGAAATTGGTTGTACATATATGGTATGTTGAGCTAAATGAGGATCAAATCCTCTTAAATATCCTTACAACAATCCATTAAGTTTGAAACTTTATGCTTGTAATATCTACAGTAATGAGTTTTGACAAACATTAAAGTATTTTACTTGATTAATTAGTAATAATAAATCACCAAACACTTGTAACATGTTGATACCTCTTTTCTAGAGCATTGTAGGCCATTAATTAATGCTTCATATTTAGCTTCGTTACAAGTACATGAAAATTATATCCAAAAATACCTTTCATTCGAAGAAGAAGTAGGCATGAAACATGCACATTTTCCTTTTTGTTATTTTCTCTATTGAAATAAAGCTTCCATAAGCCTCTCGCTATATTTTCTATTTTGGAGAGCAAAGGGATATGTGCATCTTCCTCATGAAAAAAATAAACACCAAATAAACCTACTTCTACTTCTTTGAAGGGATCATAAGCATGTTATTCTTGAGTGTTTTCATCCATAAACAAGTTAGAAACACCATCTAATGTAGAAAAATGTGTTGTGACATCAAAATCAGTTTGATCTATGGTTGTGAAATTTGCCACAACATTTGAAGTATGATGTTCAATATGAAATCTAGTCGAGGCTCTTAATTAACTATAACTTTAGTTCCCTACCTTGTAGTGAAGAAATAAAATTACCAATCAAGAAAGATAACCTCATATCTTTGTTGTAAAATATGCTTTGATAAACATAAAGAAAAGTAGGGAGGTAAATCTACAACACTTACATCTTGAAGAACAGAAACATTGAGACAATCATGTAACGTTATCTCCTATTTTTTATGACACCAAATGTGTTGGTTGATGTCCAATCTAGCTGCAACACACTTTTTTTGTAGGTTCATACTGCAGGCCTAACTTTTCTACAATTACTTTAGGGATCACCGTGTCTTTGTTTGCACCACCTGTCAACCTTATGAAATAAATGATCTCCAATAATCAAATATAGATAAAATGGTGGTGGATTTTAAATATCATGAGCATTTAGATCCTTTTGTACCATTAACTTAACCTCTTTCATGTGGTCTTCATCAACTATTCCAAGAACCATATCCAATTTTTGAGCTTCCTTTACTATTCGTTTTGAAGAAACATGTAACTTAGCAATCTCTTGAGCAAGCAAATATTGTTTTTCTTGAATACTCAAAGCATCCCATAACCGAATACTGATATTATGATTTTTCATTACGTCAACAATAGTAAAAGAAGAAACAATTTTAGAAATAGATTTTATAGTCTTAGTATAATCTTTGTACATATCATGAAATATGAAAGTAAAAGGAATTACACAACTCAATTACAAAAATAATACCATTTATTCATTAAGGAAATTCAATGTTTCCCACATAATCCATGGGATTTAACTTATGATTATTGAAATAAATGGTACATGTACATGAAACTAAAAGTTAAAGTGTAAAGAAGAAACCCATCATTGCCTTGGGTTTTCTTTCATTCTTCACCAATTTCATTTCTAGCTCCTTCATTTTCAACTTCTAACAAAATAACATCACTTAATAATGCAGCATTTAATCTTTACTCATGTGCTATCTAGCTTTAGGAAAATGAACCATTTGAGATAAAAATCATAAGGTACACAAGGTAACTCATAGATAAATGAAACGTATAGTCCTGGAAGAAGCTCATGAAATTCATAGGAATATTGATAGATAGAAAATAAAGAGAAATAAATACTATTGATTTCTAACGAGACTGCATTTAAGTGTGTAGTTGCATGTTGCAGTGAGAATAAAAAATTATTCATGTATTACACAATAATCATAGTATGTAGCAAATTTCTTCTATCAAGGTACATAGTACAATTTTGAAAATAAAGTCATGATAGTTCACAAGAGAAGTTTGTAGAGTTCATTCCAACAACAAAGTGTGGTTTTAGATGCTAAAAACTAAGTAAAGAAACATCTCAAAGTATAAAAATCATCAAACATCAGCAAACCCATATGTGATCAAGTATACCAAGATATTTTTAAAAGAAGAAAAAATATCTAGGACATGAAGGCATAAATATACTCAATGATGGACCATCAAATAGTGATCAAAGTACATAATCAAGTGCAAGTGAATGCCACAATGCAAATAAAATAGCAAATTGTCGTGAGATTAAAAAAATATGCAAAACAAGAGCCACCACCACAATAGGATAACAAGTGTAACATTTTGAATAGGGTGGATAGTTGTCTTGAGAATCAAAGTACATAGATACCTTAAACCATTTCGGAAAATAAGTTTTCAAGGAATAATACACAATTAAGGTTTTTCATAATCACACATTTTGAAAGAAACTTCCATCAACATATAAGCTACAATATTATTCAACATGTCCGGACTTATTGGCTCAGATAATAACATTGTGCAAAATGAGCTCTTGTAAAGTTTTTCATTACATAAAGGATGTATTTTCAAACATCAACACATATTATAAAGGTATTTTGACCAAATCATATTATGAAGGCTTATCAAAATTGATTATATACAGCTACACAGAGCACAAACAACAAGAGACAAGATTAAGTAAACAATGACTCCAAGATAGTTACAACCAAAGATTCAATGCTACAAGTAAATGGAGGGATTAGTATTATCATCAAATTTTTGATCATCAATAACAAAAATGACCGAGTAATCAAATGTCCAGAAAATTATCCAATTACAAAACTCAAGAAAATTAACTTATAGCATAGGAAAATAAGACTAGGAGTATACTCTTCCTTCACAAACATTTTTAGAAGTTACTGGATCATATAGTTTCAAAAGTACCAATTTCAAGGAACCATTCTTCCAAAATCAAAGAGTTCAAAAGGTTGCAATCATCAAGAACCTTACTAGTCAACAAATTTGAGATTATGAGCAAGTCTAACAATGAATTATTACACATGATAAACTTTGAATTCCTTAGAATTTTCAAGTATAGATGAATCAAACAAGACATCTCATGAGTCCAAGTTACACATATGCATGAAGTTAAAAAAGCATTTAGACATATTTAGGGATATGAGACTACTTTAATAAGGGATTCGATACATAATTGTTAGGTATAGAATGAACTATTTATCCTGTGTGTAAAAGTTAACTATCAATTTGAATGATAAGCTACAGAGCATCAAAAATTTATTTGAGTATGAGATCACAAGTATCGTTGACAATTTTTGCACTCATGGAAAAATGGGAAACTCGAAACTTTGTTTACGATGGAAGGAATTGATAAAATGAACCTAACTAGGGGAAAATAATACAGTTTTTTTGTGTTTTCGATTAATAATTGATTAAATACATGTAATCTACAACTATGTGTACATTTACTGAATGTAACACCTCACATAGACTATCATTCTATGTTCATCATCACTAAGGAAACATAGAAGTCTGAAGAACCAATGTATTTCCTTCATGAAGGCAAGAATCATAGTTTAGGTGAAATGTTATATTTAGGAGCAAAAACAGAGTTGTTGTCTGCATGAAGAAGAGTTCATTATTAAGTTATAGGTACATCATAACTGATTATTTCTTCATGTTTAAATACAATTAATCATGTGGTTGGGTTGTTTATTTCATTATACAATAAATACATATCATAAATCTGAATACATAAAGAACTATACAAATCAATTACGAAATTAACATAATTTATTTTTGGTGAAATTTTATGTTTCCCACACAAGTCGTGGGATGTGAATCATAACAACTAAAGTAGGAATTATATGTGAATAAAGTTAAAAGTAAAATATTGTACAAGAAACCGATCATTTCCTTGGGTTTTCTCTTAGTCTTATTTATTCTCGGCCTGTAAGTCCATCTTCCATCTTTATCATCCAATAGCTATAGTGTACCTTGAAAATGAAAGTAAAAGACATAAGTCAAGAGCTCAGGGTTTGATCTCTACTCATGTACTGTCAAACTTCATACAAATGGATTTCCCAGGATCAAGAGTCATAAGATAAATCAAGTAACATACATGGAATTGGGAAGGCACTATCTTGCATAGGTTCATGGTTTTAACAGTAATCATGACAAACAAAGAAAGAGAAAGAAAGTCACTATGGAACATAATAGAGGCCCAAAGGCATAATTATTTTCAGGTATTTTCTCAAGTGTGAAGATATAGGTTACCGCAGAAGAGATCAATGCATGTTTTAAAACTTAGTACTATCAAGTATAGATTACACTCAATGACCAAATAGAATTCAAGGACTACATAATAAGGTTCATTCATCCCTTTAAATGTTCAAGGAGAAAATAGAACCTGGTCAAAATATAGAAAATTTCAGAATTCCCTTAATACACTTTTTTAAAAGTCATCAAAAATGAAAAAGTATAGAAGAAAATCATACTATAGGTACCATCAATCTTTTGATAGAGTTTCAAATAAATATTTTAGTATAATGCTCCAATTAAAAAATAGTACGAAGTGAGAAGAGTTCATATCTATTGCTTCAGTTTGAAAAGGTAAGTGAATGGTTATAAAAAAATGTACAAATATGTAAACATTCATAATAAAATTACAGAGCTACAATAAAGGAATAACATGATTCTATCAAAATCCATAAAATTGTTCACCACACAAGGAAGGTACATCCATTGTTTACCACTTAAAGCATCATGTATAGGAAACCCATAGCAGTTACAGAACCTTGTAACCATTTTCTAAAGCTTCAAATAAAGATAAAAACGTAAAGAAAAAAACAGATGCAAAGCGATACAAAGCTTTAAAAATGACTACTTGAGAGAGCAACTCAATCTTTCAATATTTCTCAAAACAAAGTATGAAGAAATGAGATACCCAGTTTCAGGTTCGAAATGAACAAGTATAGGTTTAAATCAAATAGAAAGAAAAATAAATAGTATCACCCATTACAGAAGAAGGGTTCAAAGTTACAAGTTTCACGAAATTTCTACAACTTTTACAGATTCAAAGGAATAAATTCAATTTCCAGTATGGTCATTCCAAAGTTGCAAATTTTTGCAAGAAACTCAAAGCAATAAAGAGACAAAACTTAGAGATGTTAGTACAACCATTCAAAAAAGTAATGAATAGAGACTTTCTTCACCATAAACAACACACAGTTCAGAGCTTCTCCACTTAAAAAGAAGTTATGTTTCGGGTAAAAGGAAAATGATCAACAAAAATCAAATACTTCATAGAAAGCTCACACCGAATGTACAGAATAATTTTTTTACAGAGTGACAAATGTATAGTAAAATAGTTTCATTATTGGTTACAAAATAATGATTATTCACTCACGGCCTTTCAAGCCTTCAACATTCTAAAAAAAAGGATTGAATCTGAGCCATCTGAACACACCATTGAGATTTGAGGTCTCCAAACCCTTTGATGTAGTCAAAGTTTTGAGTAAAGAAGACCACCACAGTTCAGGCGCAAGACCCTAGAGATTACAGAAGAAATATTTCAAAGAAAAGGACATATCCGTATTACAAAATAATAAATAGTGTCAGTTGAGTTAATTTTATCGCTCAAGGAATGAAGGTTACCTTATTTTAAGGAAACCTTGATGAATCATGTTTGGAAGTTCAAACGTCCTTTCACATACTAAAAAATAGGATCTCATCAGCAAAATGATGGCAGACGAGGCTTGAGAAATTACTGAAAGAGTTTCTCAAACTTCAAGAATGGATAAGTCTCAAACTCGAAAGTAGAATTGTAAAAGGCCACAAATATAACAACATAGAGATTGAACCCACAATTTTTGGACACAAATCTTACATAGAGCTCAAACCAGAGTAAACGCACCAAAAATATGTAAATGATCGAAATTGTAGAGGCCCATGATGTGGAGGAAGATTAGAATCAAGTGTGAAATCACACAATAATGGCATCCTGGAAGAATTTTTCCAAGGCTTCGCCTGCAAGTGTAAAAAAATGCATAATGAACAAAATGTTGGGTTTGGGTTCTTTTACCCAACCCAAAACTCATCCCTTTTACCTAACTCCACCAGGTTAATCCATCAAGGATTGAGATCTGAGGGTACGTAGATCAATGGATCAACATTGTTAACCAAAATCCAACTACCAATAAAATCCTTGATGATTCGTATCAAAAGTAACCTGTGATCAACAATTAAGATCTTTTGTAAACTCCAATGCAAACTCATACCTATCATCAATAGTGATCAACAATCCACATTAGATTGTACAAAGATTAACAATCTACAGAGCATCGAATATCGTTTATTGCAAATTTTAAACCCTAACTGTGGTGCCAGAAGATCAATGGTGGATTTTTAAATAGTACAAATGATTAACAGTCTAAGTTTGAAATCATAAAATTCAATGCAAACCTCCAAGGTCGACCATGGTTCAACAAGTGCTACGTGGAAACCGAAAATGAAACCTTAACCATAGTGAGTTCACAGTTATCACTGACAATGTGTAAATGTTGAGTCATCATGGTGAGGGGGTCAACCCCAATAATTCAAATTATCATTGCATTTTACCTTTTATAGTGCAATCTATGTTTGTGCTACCGAATATTCCAAATATGCTAAACAAACTATATGTATGCAATGATGACACCAAAGGTGGTCCAACACTTATGTTCCGAACAAACACAAAGGAGGCCAAATGAATATGGTATGTTTGAAAAATCAAATCAAGGGTGTTCACCATCTAATCAAACTAATATACATGCCTCTGCCAAGACAAAGAAGGATCACACTACCTTAAACAAATCAAATTACTTCAATTTATTCGAATAGTAAACTCAAGTACATGTGGCATGGCCAAGGAAAGAGAAGTGTCTTTACATCATAAGCCTTGTGGTCCCCACTTTCAAAAGGGTATTTTGCAAGGTTTGTTCATGACATAGTAAGGAAAGGGAAAAAGGATTATTCATGTAGGTGGTCCACATAATGGTTGGGTGAATATTATTGTGAAAGTATTGTAGATCAAATATTTTATTTTATTTACTTACACAAGGATATTATTTTCTTTACATGTGCATCCAATTTGATAGAATTGTAAAAGTGCTAAATTTATCATTGCAAGTGGATCAAATTGCAAGTGTCACATCATGCGAGAAGAGGACAAGAATATGCACCGCATGGTTAAGACTTGATTGACAAGAAAAGCGGCTAACATTAGCTAAAATATTCACCCAATTTATTTATCTCTTTAAAAATGGAGCAATCGATTGTACTTTAACTAAAGTGTATTTTTGTAACAAAGGCTATTATTGCCTTATTGTAATTAGTATGTCAATTTTTATTCCTTTATTTACCCATGAAATAGTGGGAAAATTAACATGCATGGGCAAGTATAAATTTTATCCTATTTTAAAATAGGGATGGGTGAATTATTTTGTCTATATGTTGTGTGCACTAACAAGACACAAGGAGGAAGTTTTAAGTTTTGTGCTTGAATTTTCCTCTTACTTGAGAGCTTGAGAGATGATAATAAAAAGGTGGCCATATCTTCTCAAAACCACAATAATCTTCAAACAAACATAATAGACACCAAAAAGTTGAACTTGAGCTTCAAAACTAGTCAATGACATTGAGGGAAAAACTCAACGAGGGCTTCGTAAAGCTTAATGGATCTCAAAGAATGAAACAAAAAATTAGGGTTTGGTGTTTTAGAAACTACAATTTAACCACTTTGTTAACCCTAGTCAAGAAATCAATGGTGCAAATCAAATGGTACAATAATCAATGATTAGCAATGCTAAGTCGTAACTAACCCTCCATGCTACCATAGGTCAAGAAATCAATGGAAAAGATGCCAAAGTACTAGGATCGATGGACTATATCAAATGAAAATATTCCAATGCAAACCTCAACAAGTTAAAAAAATCTACCATGCTCAATAAAGGACATATGTGACAAGCAACGGTCGTAAATCCTCACTAGGGTTAAATCATTAATGCCACCGACAATCAAAAAAGGGTCGAGCCTCGTTAGAGAGATGACAAATAATCATTAAAAGATTATGTTCCAACTATAGTCAAATGCGTCGAAAATCATTATTAAATAGAATCATAGCCAATGACTATAGTCTAATCAAAAGGGGGTTAGACCAAAGTTATTTGCATGAGTAATAAAAAGGGGGTTATTATTATTCCATGATTATTATTTTTTCACCAAAAACCTTAGTTCTTCCTTGGTCAAGCAAAGTCAAATGCCAATACCTGTGTGATGATAAGGTGACCGAGCTATATGCAATGATTCCTATATAAGGGGTAAACAATAATATATCATGTTACAAATTCATGGAAACTAATGTTGGATATGTTAAGTATTACCTTAACTTTTCAAAGAATGCCTTATTTTTCGCAAAGACACCCATCAAGTATGTGTCATAATAAGCTAAAAATAAGAAGGATGATGCATGCAGAGGGTCAAAATAAGATGTATGGAGTAATTTTAGCTTGTTTTTCACAAACTAAAGGTATTATTTTCTTGCACATGCCTGCAGATGGTCCCCACACATGGGTGAATATTTTTCTAAGTATTGGAGATCAAGAGATTTATATTCTTTCACGGGTGTAATTTTGCATGCCATAAAAAAGGGAGAACAAAGATAAATCAAAAATACTCTTGGAAGTGGGTAAAGATACAGGTGTCACATCATGATTAATTATGTTTTTTAATCAACAAAAATAAGACCAAGTTGCATGTACATTAGAGAAATCTTCTCAAAAAGCAAGATCTATTGTTAGAAAATTTATTCACCCAAGTTATTTATCGTATTAAAAATTACAGCAAGAAACTTCAATTTGAATAAGTGTATTTTGTAATAAAGGCTATTAATGTCTTATTGTAAAATGCATGGTTATTTTTATTCCTTTATTTATTCATAATAAACGCTAAAATTAACATGCATGGTAGAGTACATGATGTAGTCATTTTTAGAAGGAGTTGGGTGAAGTATTTTTGCTATATATTGTCTGAACTACCAAGGCATGTAAAGGACTTTTAGATGTAGGAGTGCTGAAGCATATTTTACTAGTTTTTCCCTAGAATGAAAGCCATTTATTACCTTTCCAATTATTTGCAGTAGTGTGTATTTTTGCATTAATTATTTTGAATTTTTACTCCTTGATTAATTATCTTACCTTGCTGCAAATTTGGTGTTTTCTATACAATCTTAGTGTGCATGTTATCTGTTATCTTGTTGTCATTACTCCCTCAACACGAAGTGTTTTCCTTAGGATAAAATTGAAACCCATTGGTTTGTATTTTTTTGCAAGCTAATTTCTCAATATATTTTGCATGTACTAAGTCAAAGCCGTTAGTAATTTTGATGTATCAACCCATTTCAATTTCAGTTACATCCCTCTTTTAAACCCTCAAAACCCCAAAAAATTAGTTTAGGATACATCAAAAAGGAGTCGACCTTGATACTGGAGACTCACCTCAATAATAGGTAACCTATAGACTGAGGTGTTTCTATTGTATCTATGAAAGTGATAGATAAAGAAATCTTAGAACCCTTACTTTCATCTCTCAACAATGGTGTAGTTCTGAGAGATAACATGCCAATATATGATACTCTCATTTTGAAGAATGCAACCGATGGGTGAAAGTTTATAAATCCTTTTGACTATTTCTTTTGTGTATAGCTTAACATCAAGTATGTACATGCAAACACATGTGTTTGATGCATTCTATCAAAAAATTACCGACTTGTATACATTTTCATATTATTTTGGGTTTTCCTACCATGATGATTACAATTAAGACACCAAACATAATTTCTCTTTCATTTATGTTTTTATGAATGTCCTTACCCTACTCCAAACCTTTTCCTAAATTTAATTAAATATTGTCATGATTATATTGAAATACAAGTGATTTGGAATATTTGTGGGTGGGAAAAATCCTATAGAAGGTAGATCGTTCCAGTGTACTACTCATATACTTTTACTTTTAAAATGAATTAGAACTTTATTTAGGCATCTTTCCCTACCTTATTTATGCATTACTTGGTTTTTAAATCAATGTATAATATTATGGTTCCTTTCTAAACATTTGGGATTACCTATACAACAAATTGTGTGTGTACATGAATAAAACCGTAAAATGCCATTGACGATAAATTTTAACTTTCTTTGATTGTTCTTATTTTAGATGTTAACAAAAACTACATTCTTTGAGTTTTTTTGTTATTATTGGCATTTTCGTTCACTTAAATGGCATTTGATAATTATATTTTACATTTTCTTCTTATAATTCATGTTCCTCACGTGAAATAAATTTAATTACAATTCAAATAGGTTGGCTTCTAATAAAGTATGTTTTTTACATTTGTTGATTTTCAATCATCTTTCGTTGTTGTTGGCACCTAGTCCAGAAGAAAACAGTTGCATGATACACTTTGTATATGTGCTTGTTAATATCCGTTATTGCATCTTTCATGATGTTCTTTCCTTTATAAAAAAATATGTTGGCTTTACATGGATTTTCCATGTTTAAGTTTTGGTAATGCATTTCATTGATGTTCATGAACAGTTTATTGGTTTTGTTGCATTTTTAGTGTGCGTGGAGTTGGAAGTTCCTCCTTTTAATGGGATTAAACTAAAAATATATTTAGTGCATCTAATTTGCATTATAGGGAAGTTATTTTCTACGATTGTGGATACATCCCTCCTTTCCGTTAATGAGAATTTCCTTAAATTTTTTTTTGGGAATCTTATAGATGGATTTTTAGTTCTATGAAAACGTTATTGAGAGGCCCATAGAAGGTGCCACAGACCTTGTTGTAACTACTGCACTTTTCCATTACCAATTTTTATGTTCATATGAATTTACTAAGAAGTATGTTTTCAAGAAGATTATTTGAAATGTATTTTTTATCATTGATTATCTATTATCTATAAGAAAATATAGCCTACATAAATTTTTATTGACTACCCCTTTACTATATTGTATATATTATTTCTAATTTCAAGGGTTTATTATGGATATCTGTACAAAATACTATGAATCTTTAAGTTTATTTATCAAAATGTCCAACGACATATAAAATACATATATAAGTTTAATTATAGATTATTGTGTGCATTCTATGACATATCTCTTGATAGGACATATCATCGAATTATAGAAAAAATATAATTAGGAAATGTTAAGTTCATGCGGGAGAAGAGTTCAAACATGTTATGTATTTCTAGATATTAAATTTTATACGAAAAATGTGTTTAAATTTTATACGAAAAATGTGTTTAAATTTTTTGATGGTTGCGATCTATGCAGATCCCTATAGTGTGGGAAGTATGTTGATTAGGTAAATCATTGACCAAAGAAACAAATGGTTCATCAAAACTTTGTAACGATTTTTCTTCCGCATTCTTCGTTTATAAAGGAATGCACCATTAGTTGTGTCTTTTAAGTAAGGTGTATTATAGTAAAAAAAAACATACAAAGTGCATCACTTTTGTATAAAGGTATAAATTGCGATAAAATTTTATTAGACTTCTTACAACTGACTAAAAATTACACATATGATAGTTAAACTTTTTTCCTAAGTTCGTATAAGATGACTAAATGTTTTTGTTCGTTTGGGTTACACAATTTCAACTAGTTTAGGTTTATGGGACATCCATTGCTATAAGGTTATTCTATACCCTTGGAGCTCCATGAACGTAACTTGCCGGCATGTCGGCATTGACCATCCGGCGATTAACGTTCGGTGCGCAGACCAAAACATGCTAATATGTAGGTGGTTTATGCGCAAACCGTTGAAAAATACCTCGACGTACTCAACAAGTTACGGTTTTCCTTGGAGCTCTTGCAAACTTTTTTTAATTTGAATATTTATTTTCTTTTTCAATTTAGAGGAAAGACCACTTTTTCTTACCTTGTAAAATGTTTATGCATCTTATCAATCGATACTCTTTTTGTTTAGTGGTGATATTTGACTACATTTTCCTAAACACATACACTATCTACTTTTGCCTAGAAAACTTTCCTTGCATTTAGTAAAAATTTATATGCATGGTCCTTATGTCAATTCTCATGATTTTAATTCATACTACAATAAATGGCAATACTTATTATTTGTTTTTTTTGTCATGCATTGCTCTGTTGGTTGAAGCCATAATCGGTTGATGAATTTTTCTTCAAATACTCTTGATACAGGCGAGTTTTTTTCAGATTTAAATTCTTATCATTATTACTCTAATTTTTTATGAATGTTATCTTTGTTCCATTTTGTGCTTGTCATCGTTTGACTACAAGGATGTTATTGTTCTCATATCTTATAGTGTTTCTTTCCTAATGTACATTAGCAATGCGATGGATGATGCTATGATCGGTTGTCAACTTGATGATTATACTTTACATTATTTTATATTTATTTATCATTTTCAAATTCTTTTTACCAAAATTAGGATATATTTATATCATAATCTTGCATTTTCCTTTTATGTAGATTTTGTTTAAAGGCCTTAAACATCACAAATTTGATGTTTCTCTCGATGATCTTTACAATGATAAGCATCATCCATATAAAAATATCAATCTTTGTGCAAAGGAAGTGCACGAGAGGAATTTTTGACCAACTTCGGGTAAGACATTTTTCTTTCTTTCTTCTCTTCTTCTTCTTTTCTTTTTATTTCTCTTTTACAATTTGTAGGAAAACTTAGAGGAGTAATAGGAAATTCATCTAAATTTTGTTCTTTTGTCAATGGAATGGACTTTGTAGCTCCCACTCCTCTTCGACACTATTTGCATTATGTTGATATTACTTTTTGGTGATACTTAGACATTTTGATTATGATACATTGATCAATAGATGATAGACTATGCTAATAGTTGGATTATTGACATGTTATGTTTCACATTTTTATTATGTTACAGTAGATGAAATTGGTAGATTGTTCAATATATGTTGATTTACACTATTTGGATTTTATACTAATACGTTATACTCTAGATACTTTATGAGTAGAATAGTAATCTCATGGATGTTAGGATCATATTATTTGATATGTTGATAAATGATAGAATTACTTAATTTTGGATTACGATTATTGATTTCTATGTGGATTTATTATTTCTCGATCTTGTTGATGCGGCCGTGAGGTCAAAGAGGTACTATATTTTTTTACAGGTATATTTTATCACATACATTAAAAGGGGATAGGGGACCAACCATAGAAGGATGTCGGGTCTTGTGCAACATGGCCAAAATTTGAAAACTTATGTAATGTTATATTGTGGTGTTTTTGCATGCCTAGTTAGGAGTTTTCCCATGGGGGGTGACCTCACATGTGTGGCCATGGGGTGAAATTGTTTCCCTTTTAATTTAGTGTGTGCTTTATTTGTGTTATATGTATTTAATTTTTGGAAATTGTTGTCACTTTATTAACAATTATAATTGTGTCTTAATTAGCTAATCCAACTTAATTTATTAACTAAAATAAAGATGTTGCAAATAAATAATTATGAGGGTAAATATTCCTTGAAATCCTATGAATGTAATTGATCTTTGTGTTTGTTTGTGTGTGATGTACTCTACCCCAACTTCAAAATTCGTATTTTTACTTGGGAGGATTTTTTGGAGGCTTGTGGGACAAGCTAAGCTTGTCCCATGCCTCTTAAATTCACCCAACAACCATACCTATGGTTTGGGGAGTTAATTTTTGACTTATTTATCCTTTTTGGAGTGTAAAATAGTGAAAAATAATTACACTTTCCTACTTACCGTGGAGTTAATTTTTGACTTATTTATCCTTTTTGGAGTGTAAAATAGTGAAAATAATTACACTTTCCTACTTACCACAATTAATGTGTCCTTGGAAGGCATGGTGTGCAAGTTTGAGTGTCTTTTGGGTTGTCATAGTCTTACATGTTCATTTATTGTCTTGGGCATGGTGTTTTGACTTGTGTGTGGGAATGGAGGAATGATGAAGTGACATCCTACATGGAGCCACCTCATCATCCTCACATTCCATTTCTATTTATTGAGTGAATTTGATGGAATTGGGGTTACTTGTTCATTTTATTCCTTTTACATTTTGGAATTGGGAGCTTGTTGGAGTTACTTTTGGAGTTTTCTTGGCTTGGAGGTGTCAAAAACTTGAGGAGTGAAGAATCTTGGAAGCTTTATGGAGAGGTAGGACCTCCATATTTTTTATTTTCTTATTTATGTTTGTAAATGTGAAAAATGGTGCTTGTTAAATATTTTATGAGTGTTGTGATGGTTTTGTTTGTGTGTGTGGGTAGTATGCTTTAAGATAGGCTTATGGAGATAGACTTATGGGACTATTGGGGAGGGAAAAGGGAGATATGAGACATGAATTTTTGAGGGAGTGTGATTGGGAGTTTCACCTATGGGGAGTGAAAAGGAAAACATGGTCATATTTTGCATACTTGCAAAGGAGAGATAATGTTGTTTTGTTGTATTATGCACATGGAGACTTTGGGTGAAACTCCCACTTCACTTGGGAGGAAAAAGGATATAGTTTCCCACAGTCATTGATCCTTTTGGTTTGATCTCAACCTTATTGTGTTGTTTGAGAATGTTGTAAGATTTTTTTGTATGTCATTTTGATGTGTTCAATATTTTTTTGGAATGTATGTTTTCATGGAAGCCATATTGATTTAAAAGTTTTCAAATGTTTCTCAAGATCCCTCATTATTTCTTAGTTGGGGCTCGAGGGAAAATAACGGGATGGCTCCTCCTCTCATTTTATTCAAGGTTTGGCGAGAGAGCATTGACTCTTCCCCTTCCCTTGTATTGTGATTTTAGTTTTGGAAGATTGAAGAATACTAGATTCAATCTACAAGTTAGAGAAGACATAAAAAAGACTTGTGTTTGGCCTTGTTGAAAATCTCTCGTTGTATTGATCATATTATTATTCCCACTTTGAGTGGAAGTTTGTAATAAATTTTGTTTTAAGGAAATTTATAATACTTCATTTATTTTAAGATTGAAATGAGTTAGTAAATGTAGAAAGATATTTTCATTGCTTACCTTATTGAAAAGGATCATTCTTAGTAATGGAAAAGGATATAAAATATTTTAATGTAAAAGAATGGTTTGGAAAATTGTTAGTTCTTATAGTTTCATTATAATATTATAGTGGCAGAAGAGATTAACTCTTTGTTTGTTTAGAAATGAAACTCTTTGAAAGTTGTAAGAATTCATAGTTGAAATATATATATACATGTATATTTGGAAAAAGAACCAAGATGTATTGAAAAGGAATGTGTTGAATTATTGTTGTTTTAGTTGGAAAAATGGAACATATGAAATAGAATGAATAGTAGTAATGTCATACTCATTTTTAAATTTTTATTGCAAAAATGGAAGAATAGAACTTGAGTTGTTGTTTTGTATTTGAAACTAAGAAACTAGATATACTATCACTTTACCAAAAATGAATAGATGACACCCTCATTAAAATTAATACTTCATTAAAAATCAACTCAAGAAGAAAATTTTGAAAATGATGTTTGGTTGAAGGTTCTATTTTCGGTTAGTAGGACCATCGCCATGCGAAAGAGTAACACGGTTTTAGAACCCTTTGCCCAACTTAGAGCGAGAGGTTGGTGAATAGCTCCCTTAGGTAGGGCGGTGCTTCATAGGGCTGCAGTTTCGTCACTTCCAATTTGAAAAATAAATTTCCATCTTGAACAGTCCAAAATTAAATTTTAGTAAAATCTAAGCTTAAAAATTTAACATGTAACCTTCCAGCATCTAGGAATCCACTAAATTTAAAGGTTCTAACCTTATAATCTCCTTTTGGTGCTCAAATGTGTTAAACACATGGATTTAAAATAAATAGGGTTTTCCCCTATAGTTGAACTCATAAAACAAGAAAATGATTTTATTAATATAACAAAATAGATCCAAAGGATCCATGCAATTAGCAAGTGGGTAATATTATAATGGAAAAATATTTCTTCTTAATTTAAGAGAAATTTTGCCATGGTTGTTACTCCTTTCTCTCATGGATCCTACTCCTCTTCATCCTCCTCTTCCAATACCGTAAATAAGAAAAGAGAAAATGAGGTTGTTTGGGGAAAATAGGGATTAAAAAGAAGACCATAAGAAAATTTAGGGAAACATTAATTTAAGGGATACAATAGATTCAATCCTATGTCGAAAATTAAACCCTACCTCACTTAAGCAGGAGGGCATTTTTTTGGGAATGTAACTTTTAATAAAAAGAACGAACATGGGTAATGGGGTGAATGGGCAAACTTTGTGGATAGGTAAAATAATTAAACCTTTAAGTCAAAAAATAATATAACCTTGGTATTTGATAACAAATTTAACTAATGGGAATTGGTAGATGTTTTAAAATGTAAATATAACTTAGGAAATAAATTATAATATTTAATGCTTAATTTAATTATGTTGATCACAAGCTTGTGTAGGGAGCCCTTAACGAGAAATTTATTAAGTGTGAAAATGTATAACCTTGTAAACACTATTTTTAAAAATAAAAAATTACCGTAAAATTGACTATTAAATGTTTAGTTCTTGTTGTTTTGAGGGTAGAAATATGTGGGAGTTATAGACTTCACCACTAATAAGCTTCGATAATTAGTTTGCAAGTGAAATAATTTTTTTGAGGATGATGTTGATGTTAAAGACTCGCTGATAACTATTCTCTGTGGATTTTATGCATTAGATTCAAAAATGGAGGCCAAAATAGATCAAACGCATGAGTTATGCCCAAACACGAAAAAATATACAAGTTACATAGAAAATTCATGTTATTATTGATCATATGGATATTTTTAATCTATATGAAAGATATTTTTCTTCTTTGTTAACAAATTCTTAGGAAAATCAAAGTGAAAATTGTACGTCTAGCTACATCTTGTTAATTGAAATATATCATTGAATTTTTTTTTTTCTTGAGGTGATTGAAAAGGAAATTATTAAGTAAACTTCATCAACTTACCCTCTCAGTAAAGTAATTTTTAAAACATATATCAAATTTTTAAGGCTCCAAAATTTTTCCTTTGAAAGCTTATAGAGGTCATAACCTTTACCTAGTCCCTATTATATATGTTTTTAGAAGGTTTTCATTGGGTATAACTTTCTTTCATAAACATTTCTAGGTAGATGATGATTATTCTAAGGTAGTTTATGTCAAGGTTGATAAGCATGTAGAGGAAATACTTTCTGAGATAAAAAAACTTGTTGGTGCATTATTATAGGCTGCAAGAATCAAATTTGATTTTTTTCAGGAGTTGTATTCAGATCCTATAATTTAGTTGCATTTAGGTCAGTTACTTCTCATTGGTTTATCATCTCCTATATCTTAAAAAATAGCAATTGAAATACTGGTAGTATATGATTACTTGAAGCTTTTTTGGTGCACCTTGCAAGTATGCAAGATTTTGATACAACATTTAGAATATGAAAAATCAGGTTGTCTTTCTCTTCTGAATGGAAATAATAGTGGGCATCAATATGAATGAACCAATACATACTCATTGTGTAATATATAAAATAAATATGTTGTCTTGCTGTTATTTTTCTTTCTCTTCACCCCTATCGATGTGTCCATTGCACCTTGGGTGGAATTACTAGTAATAGTTCATGGACAATGTTTTATCCACATATCTTTATTTGGTAGCATCGAGCACCTAAATGTTAATTTTTTTAACATTTTTGCACAAAATCAATAAATGCATTGTTTTATGAAAACATTATCAGTTGTAGTAAATATGTTTTTATTATATCGGGATCTACTCCAATTTTATTTTACACTCAAATGTAATATAATAGTATATGTGATTCTAATTAACAACTAAAAATCTTTGACATACTAAACATTATTAAAACTGATAATAGTGTGAAAAACTAACACTAAGAATTTTAATTAATTTCATTTTGGGATGAACATTAGAGATCATGTAGGATTTATTTCTAGATGTGATAAATAGATAATAGTTCTTGAACATATAGAGTCCATAAAAACATATAGGGTTTCCACTTTATAAACCCATCTTGTATTTTATCGCTCAAAAGAATATATAGTACTTGATGCCAAGTATCATTTACGGTTTCTTGTATGGAAGTGAAATGCATATCCATCCACATATTGGTCCTTACTATGGTTATATAATTTTCCATTTTGTATCCTTTTGTTATAGGAATCCTATGGAAAATACAGATTCTTAATATCAACAAAAATGTCACTCCACGAGGCATATATGACCATCCTACACTCTTCCTCCTTATCTTCATTATATTTCTCAAGTTGAGGCTCGAACATTTTTTCATTGGTGATTAGAAGTTAACAAAGAAAAAAATTATCTTTGAATTTGGTAAATGTTTAGTATGAAATATTTATTTTGATGTGTAGTGCCACATCATACAAAATAAATAAAATATTGGGATATAATGATAAAGGAAGAAATTTAAGGAGGCATTTGGAGATTTTATGGTGATCAGGTGAAGACATGATGGAGTAACTTGACATGTGGTAGGAGCTAGTAGGGTATGACCACCAAAACACCATTTCGACATGTCATTATACTCGCATAATAATGCAAGCACTATATTTGAGATCCATAGGAAAAACAGGCTAAAACCCAAGTTAATGTTGTAATCTAGTAGTCATGGGATAGTTAAAGTGATTGGATGCTTTCAGTTTGGTTTTATGTGCTATTGGGGGTTCTACTTTGTATTGGATATCTTCCCTTGTGATATTATTTTTCTCAGCTCGCCCTTGTTGTGCTATCTCGAGATTTTAGTTTGGGTTCTCGTTCAAGGATTTGTGATTTCTTTTTTTTTGCTAGAGAGATTTGAGCTCGAACCCTTCAAATTTGGATCTATTGCTTCTCACCATCCAATCTTTTTCTTTATTGCGTTTCTTGAGCTATACTACTAGAGATGGGAATTTCTTAGCTTTCTCAAATTTCTTTAAAAATACCTATTCTCTGCGTTGGTGAAAAATGGGGTATGGATCTCTAATTTAGTATTAATATCCTTGAAAAGCTCAGTCTTGCTACTCTTTTTCATGGCCATTTCAACTATCACTCTATCTAAACACACCTTTCCTTCTCTAGCTTTAATTGTCTTCTTAATGTTTGACTCTTCTAGGTCATTTGTGTCGTCTTGAGTATTTACTTGAGTTTCAACCTTTTTCCATTACTCTCTACGCCAATGCAAAAATGGGAGCCTGATCACTTAACCATTTTGGAAAGATGATGTGAATCCATAAAAATAGTAAATTGAAATCCCATTTTTCTTATCCAATCTGATTATTCTTCTATCATGTTAGCTTGTTGTGGCTAAATGGGAGATTGGAAATAGGGAATAGACTTATACCAAGGAAATGGTGAATAGAAAGTTATTTTGTCGAGATATTGTAGTTGTAAATGCTTGGTAGATATGTTTCAAACTTTGGATGCATAGGCAAAGCATGTACTGTGTGTTTTCTAAAACATCTCAACCAAAGGGGGTGTCATATATCCGCCATCCAAATAATTCAAATAATTTACAAAATACTTGGCCTAGTGGATAGCTTTGACTAAAAGATCTGCACAAATGGGATTGTTGTAAAGGCCTTTGAAAATTTTAATAAAAGCATTGGTAGCTTTAAAGCAACACTCCTCAACCCTTTCCAAGACCCTTCCCACTTGTGCCAAAATAAGAAGCCCTAGAATAGGGTGTAAACATCCATTTCAGCTTAAAGAGAGGGAATATTTTGTTAGATGTTATAACCATGGATGAAGAATGTAGGAGCATATAAGTAGTTCGTTGAATGTGTGAGAAAGTACATGAAAATAATGATAATATTAATATATATATATAGCCTCATGGGGATGTGTTGGGATCTTTATATGATTTGAATGGTGTCCATGATGACACTTAAAGGCTTTTCAGAATCGTCTCACCAAATTTTATACTGCTAGAAAGTCACGAGTTACATGTTTGTCCAAAATACCACATAGGGATTGAATTCAATACTGTTGGCATATTTATAGATGAAATTTGAGACCTTTGTGAGCCTCATTCCTATTTGTGCCAATTGAGAGCTTCAGAATAAGGTATGGGCTCCCATCAAGCAACAAGAAGGTGAAAATTTGTAGATGGAGAGGTGGTTGTCCTAGTAGTCATATATTCAAGCATGGGAGCATAGATGAAGTAGGAAGCCACTTGTCGAAATGCCTAAAGGAGATTTGGAGTCTCATGGAATGTTGGTGGACCTCCAGGAGCCCACTTTTCACCATGTCATTCAAGGACAGGCATGGTCTCCTTGCCTTCATCTTATTTAGTTTTCATAATTTTTTCTTCATTTGCATTATATTAGAAACATTAAACCACTGAATAATTTTACAATTGGATATGTAACCAAACTTAAATAGTGTAAAGAAATAAAATCCCACCTTGTGATTTTTGAAATTGCTTTACCATTTGAACATCAACTGTGGTCACCACCATAACCTCATTCAATTCAACTCCGGTATTCGAATCAGGTGCTTATGTCTGCTGATATTATTGAGAGTTTGATGTTTCATCAACTAAATATAACATTTTTCATTCACTTGTAAAGTTGGAAAAACACCACAATTGAGAGACTTGTTAAACAACCTTTTGAATGTTGTAAAAGAGAGGTCAAGCACCGTATGTGTTCCTTGATATGAGGAGAGTCACATTAAGCTTTAGATTAACCCCATTGGACTATTTGTACTCTTTTTGCCGCTCCTATAGGAGTCATGTTACCCATTTTTGTAATCTCAAGAAGCTACTAAAACTGAAAGCTTGGGTTTCGTATCACCCCGTTGTTTGGACCACGAAAAGAGAAATAATTTCTTGCCTTCAAAAACCACTAGTATATTTATGAGAAAATTTCCTGAGACCTTCAATTTGAGTAAAATAAATCTTCTTGATAGTTTGGAAAAGGCATTTTGTAGGCCTCTGACAGTTTGACTAGGTCGAAATTGGACCAATTGTCGTTTGAAAACTATTTGCTAGTTCTCGGCCATCGACTCTCGTGCATTCTTTATATATGGAGGAAATAGTAGGAATTTTATTGTTGTGTGTTCATCCATCAAACATTAGTTTTGGATGTGGTTTTATGAGCCCTCGAGCTAACTTTTGAGCATTTGAAACTAGGCCAATTACGATCGATGGCCTAAAAAAACTGGCCGCCAATCATAAATTGTTCGCCAGTTCTGAATTTCGTCAGTTGTTGTGAATCCTATGTGTATAGGAGGACACTTAGAAACTTATCCATGGTATGTTTTCTCACGAGAGATAATGTTCGAAAGTGCTTTCTTACCCTACAAGCCTAAACCGAATGTTTTTACAACTAGTAGGAGAACATGTTGTCACTTTTAAATAACCATTTGAAACCCTAAACCACCATGGAAACATGTTTTCACTTGTAAATAACCATTTAAAACTCTATCATGAAAATTTTTGTGTGAAATTGAACTTTTGGAAAAATAGTGTTTCTCTCTCTTCCCTATTTCTTTCTCTGCCCTTGGTTAAAAAAATGAAGTGAAGTTAAATTAAATAAATATGTGTCTCTAACCTTCTCCTTTCTAATGAAAAGTATTATTAGTATGTAAATGGAAACCAAAAACCTTAATTATGCTAGATCTAGGTGGATAACATGTCATTGATTTATCATTGATTTCATGCTCACATGGTTTTGGAGGATACAAGAAAGAAGACAAAAATGTGAGGTGTAATTTTTTTATTATTGCAATTAATATAAGTCATTGTAGAATGTATATATGTATAATGTATTGCCATGTCATAGAAATGTATATATCTGAAATTTTGTAATATGTATGAGATGTTAGTTGTAGGGATAACTTGGGAAATGCGTATTTAATCATAGGTGAAATTTTAATTCATAGTTATGGTAAAAGGTTTGGATATAACTATATATGTTAAATGAAACTATAGAGGATATTTCAACGTTTGTGAAGTATGAAAAGGTTTATAATTGATGTTCTATAATATGTTAGATGCTTTTAGGGTTTAAGGGAAATGTTCCTCTACACATGGGTGTTATCTTGATCTATAAATTTTGTATTGTAAAATTTAGATATGTATGCTAAAAATGAATTTGAATTTAAAATCTTGTAGTGCATTTCTAGTGTTCAATAGACAATTAATTAATTAGTGTGTTGTATTATTGCCTTGTAAATGTAATAAAGAGATTTAAATGAAACACTCAACCCTGGTATAAGATTCATGCATAACTTGTCTTCATGGCTAATCCTTCTTAGCATAAAATAAATTGAAGCTGTATAATGAACTTAAAATTTGAACTCGATGGAACGCGTTCTATTTTAGGTAAATAAGAGCCAATATTGAGTTTATTGTCATATTCGGTATGTTTAGTGACATTGTCGTAAACCCGATGGTTAAAAACAACATGGTCCAACTAATTTCGGTGTAAAGCGGGACTAAAAATTTCTAAGGATCCTAGTGGACTACCTAGTCTTATGAAAATTTAAAGGAATTCCTTGCGTGATCTAGATGACGCAATGGAGCTAGTGAAATAGTTGTACCATTACTTAAAATCTTGTTAATGATATCTTTTGATCCTCTCAACTAAATATGTTACCTTGGCAAGTGAAAATATAGTGTCTGGGTATTTTACGGTGGATTTATAGGGTAAACTAGTTTTTACACATTAATCTAATCTATAATGGGGCGTAGAGCCCCAGTGTAAACTGGAATTAAACCAAACCTCATGAACTTGATTAGGACGTTAACTTTTTGTTTGTGTCAAGTTATAATGTTCCAATTAGGTACTTCTTAAAGATATTAGACAAGTAATTTTGTAACTCCTTTTTTTATAAAGTGACGCCAATAAGATACCTAGGAAATAATGTAAATGAGATGAGAAAAAAAATTATATGTGATAATGGTTTAGGAACAATTTTTCACTTGAAGTTGTTAAGGTTGATTTAAGCATTGACTTTTTGTTAAGAATCGATATAAATTGTTCTGGTGGGACTAGGAATTTTAGCGATATATATTCCACTAAAAATAAAATTATGATGTGCAAATGCTTAATTGACTCAAAAAAATTTGGAACCAAAACAACCTATAAGTACGAGAAAAATGTGCTTCTAATGGAAGGAAGTTTATAGGAAAGGGAAACTTGAACCTTCAGCTCCTTTGAATCGTATTATTTTACCTTGACAACTTCTGGTTTGTCCCCTTGCATAATGAGGGTAAAATTAAACATCAAATAAACCTATTTTAGGAAACAAACCTTTAACATAGGAACGAGATAATTAGGAACTTTATATGAAATTTGAAAAATGGAAAATAATTATGTAAGTTATGGAGATTGTTGTAAGTGATAAAGAGCCAACTTAAATTGTTGAGCGGTAAGTTGAATGTGAAATGAATTTAAGATTCTATAGGTGGAAAAGGGAGAAAATTATCCTTACATAATAATGTTCTAGGAATTTTAATCATAACAAATATTTAACCATGGTAATGATGTGTTGTGGGTTTGTCAATCCTTGAGTCCCTTTCTTGTGGTTGGGTTATTTCTATCATTTGTTCTTCATGGAAAGTGGGGTGTCAATATGTATATGGTTTTGTATTATGTCTATGTGAGTTGATGACTTATGTGTCTTATGAGTTGTTTAGTTTCTCTACTTGGAGCCCTTGTGGTGTTGTGTAGTGACAAATGTAAGTAAAAAAATTATCGTGGTGTTTTTATTGTTGTATTTGTGTGTGAAAAATGTAGGCATTACATAATCTATTGATCAAATTGTCAAGTGTGTTCATTTATAATTTACCTTAAAACATCATAATATTATAGCAAGATTGTACCAAAAATTGTGTGGACTTTTGGAAAAGATACATTTCAAGAGATATTGGAGTTGTTCTTGATAACCGCTAAATAATCTCAAGAACTATTTTAGTATCTTTTCAAGTTATATCGTTTTATACTTTCCTTGAATCATTTTAATGAACTTGATTGTTTTTTGCAATCCAGATACTATCTCATGTGATATAAGAAATATGCATAAATGTTTCTCTTATCTTTAACACCAAACTTCTTATCAACCAATGATATTGGTCAATGGACAGGGAGGATATATCTTGATACTACACCAGTTATATATTCATAATTTACTCATGAGGAAAACAAATCAAATATCATAATAGGGTCAGTACGAAGTTGGTGGACAATTCCGTGGACATAAAAACCTGAAATAAAGGAACCGCGATCACGGTTCTTGAATTCTAGGTTCGGTAATTACCGAACCTAAAACCATAATCGCGGTTTAGAACCGTGAGCGTGGTTATAAACCACGATCGCGGAACTCTGAGACAAAATTTAACAGTCCCGCGACTCGTTATTTTCCTCATTTTTCATTTCGAACCGCGACTTTTCCTAAACATTTTTCACTCGCGCTTTCAATACCATCTCAAAATTGCTCATCGGACTTCTGGATAGTGATATATTCAACCATGCTGCCAAGACAAGGAGGTAAGTCCCGATTGTAATCATTTTTTTGCATTTTAGGTTTTTTTTTTTGCATTTTAGGTTTTTTTTTGCATTTTCATGGGTTTTTTGAAATGTTTGTTTATGTATACAATTTTCTTGTTTTATCAGTTGGTCGGCAAGCTCGAAATCATGCAAACCATCAAAACATTCCTCAAAACCCACCGAACATTCCTCAAAACCCTCCGAACATTCCTCAAAACCCTCCTCCAAACATAGATCCGCCTCCTGTGGCTCCTTCTATCCCCACTGAGCCAGCAAGAATGCAAGATAATATCATTGGAAGAATCCAAGAAAATAAAATTGTCATTGAGAACCTAATTCAAACTATAAGACAAAATCATGCTACAAATCCATCCCGCATGACTTTAGCCAATACATTGCAAACATTGATTGGTGAAGTCGAGTCTGCAACCAACCAAATACATAGATGGAACACCTTTAGAAGTGACTGTAGGTGGTGGTATGCGGATAAAATATCCCATGTGGCTGTAAAAGACAAAAAAGTTGGAAAAGACCTCATTTGGGCATTATTTACTAACCCTAGAACCAATGCCCCCCCTGCAGTTACTTTGCAAACGGTTCCCAATCCATTGGTGCATTGATGATAGAATCAAAAACAATTTTTGGGACCGATAGAGGATGGTTTTGATTATCCACCATGCAACAACAATGAGGTTCCTCTTTATTTTTTGAAGAAATTATATTGTGAGTTCGTGCTCAATGAGGTCCCGAATTATTTTGACTTTTTGAATTTTTTGGTCAAGGAGGTGGCTCTACATAGAGAAGACCTGGTGCACACGTAGGTTAGTCTAGGATCCCCCATGCCCAAAACCCCACTACCTTCAGTTATCCCTCCTACAGTGAAGGAGGTTGTGGAGATTGATACATTGCATGCATTGAGGGAGCTCACTGACACTCTCACCTAGCATAGCACCCAGATTACATCCGGTGATGTTGGTGGAGGCGCCAGTTCTAGTGCACCACACCACTGTGGATCATGTGGTGCCGTATGCACTGCAGGTGAGACATCATTTGCTGGTTCACAGGATTTCTTTTCTATAGATGAGATGCTGGGGAATGTTTTTGGAACTGGAGCCACTAATATTGGTCTTTCACAGGTAAATTTTAAATAAATTTAAATAATATATATATACAATAGTTTAATTCACATGTTTGAGATATTAATATATATATATATATATATATATATATATATATATATATGATTGTACGTCATGTACATACATGTAAAAAACTAATTTTTTATTTTATTTTAAATAGCAAGAGCTAGGTGAAGGAAACATTTGGTGTCGACATGCAAGCCTCGCGATTTGGGCATGTTTCAAACGTAAGTTTCAAGTTGTACAAAATTACATTTTTAATAAATAATTTAATTGCACTAGATTATTATTATAATTTGTTTCACGTGTATGTTGTACATGTATTAATATTTTTCTCTTTTATAAACAGGAGCCTAGCGGGTCATCATCTGCTCAGGGAACTAAGGCTATTGGCACGCCTCACATGAGTTTTATGTAGGTTAGTAAATATCTTTACACTTTGTTTCTAAAATTACTAGAAGTTCACACACAGATTGCATGCTTTGGACCTCTGTACATGAGTTTCACTTTCTTATACTCAACCTATATATTATTTAGTAGGAAATGCCAATTCATTTGATATAACTAGCCATGTATGTAATCATATATTGGTTTTACATGTCTCGGAGTACCACCACACAAATATCCAGACCATGGAGGGTTTTATGTTTCTCTATCTATATATGTTTTGTTTTGTTACGTGCATTTAAACTATTAGTACTAAAGTTATTAAAATGTATTTATCAAAGTTCCAATAAAAAGATATGATAAAGAATGCTTGCAAACATACTTGCAATAATTGGTCTGGTGATGTTAGATAAAAGTCCTTCAAATTTGAATGATGCTCTAATTGTCATAGAAGATGACTATGGGTTACCTTGATTAAATACAAAACTTTGTCAAAATCTTATGAAGATAGATGGCCTTCGTGCTAACATTTATAGATCCTATGTATTTAGCCTAAATAGAAGATAAAATAATAACATTTTTATTCTTTCTTGACTAACTAAATAAGCCAGAACCTAGCAAGAAATTGTAACATAAAGTGGACCTATGTTATGAACATAAAGTGATTTTAGATTAATCTGGATTTTCTAAATACTAAAACATGGATTTCTTGACTGATGGGGATTATGAACTAGAAAATGACTTGAAAGTACCACCTGGGGTAAGATTGTATAGTAGGGACGGGAATGAATGTATAATTTCCCTCCTTTGTATAGTTTTTTTACCTTCTTAAAATCTCAACATGTGGAATGAGTGCTTGTAAATGTGGGAAGAAATTCCCTAGACGTAGTGGGAAGTTTCATGTACCTATATATAGATCTAGTGTTTCCTTGATGAACGTGAAAAGATATGTTTAGAGTGTAGGGACCTTTGAGTTCCTTTACTATTATCTTTTTCAATAGGTTTCGATAGGAGTGCTAAGCTCTTAAGTAGATTTTAATATTGATTTGTATATGTTTTTTGTATAGCTTATGACTGCTAGATAGACTCCTCCATATATGCAGAATGTGGAGGTTCTTTGTAGATACGCCATAGATCGTAGATCCACTAACTGAGGTACACAATTTTTTAAATTTGTTAAATTTTGGAGGTTCATTATTTCTTATTAAACTTAAATCTACAATATCAAATTTTGTAGGTATATATGTGAAATATTTAATTTGAAAATTAATTATTTGTATGTAGCTTACCCTCGTGAGTCTATTGTTGTTCCCTGCGACACGTCAACAACAAATTGATAGGGATCATGACATTGCGGTAAGATTTCACATGCATTTTAACTAAATTGTACAAGTTTCTAAATTTTGAATGTATTTTAAAATTTTGGGTGTTAAAAACTTGTTGTTTATGAATGTGCAGGTTAGGTTGCAGGCATGCTTAGAGACACCTAGGACCACACGGATGAAATCCGTAGTGGCATCTCCCTCCACTACATCCCCAGGTCGTGGACGTGCTACTTCTAGTAGGGCGAAGAGAGGGAAGATGTTTCATGAGTAGATTTATAGTCCACCTGGATGTACATATGTGGTCATGAGTAGATTCTGATCCATTGTACTATATATAGCCTTTTGTGACCACATGTGGTCCCATATGTAAATTATGACACGTGCTTAGTTCGAGATGTATACATACATTATGAAAGTTTATGTACATATATATTTTCGAGAGACGTGCGTCTGGAGCACACTTTATTTGATTCTATATATATATCTATATATATATATATATATATATATCCATGTGTGTTGGTTAAATCATATTTTTTTTGTTATTTTGGTATTATTGCTAACTCGAGAAAGTGGGTTTTGATCGAGCTATTCGTTGGAACTTGTAGATGCTCCGAGTATTCTCTATCTATGAATTTATCTGTACACAAACTAGTTTAATAATAGTTGTATTGTTTATTAAATGAAATTCGGTGAAAAAGTATACATAGATCATAGTTTTTGTTTGTTGATAAAAGTGATTCCTCCATATATGGAACTCCTATGGATATCTCTCGCTACGGTTTTGTTTCCGAGGCTATAAATTTGTACTCTTTCCTCTTTTAAATCTTGAGGTGGATTTAGTGTATTACTTCTAGTTATATATTTTCTAGTATCTTTCGATTATTATTTGTGGTATATTTTAGGTCATGGGCATTTTGAATTTTTATTAAATTTCAAACTAAAACAATATTGTTAGCTCTATGCCAACTTAAGTATTAGTAACTAAAGCTTATATTTGAGTTATGGTTCACATCCCTCCATCTTTTAACAACTCCCAAAATAATAATTCCATAACCTATGGATTTAATGGAATTCATCAATTTAATGACCTATTGTATTTGGAAAAGTGTGCTTGAAACGAGCTAGTGTATTTGATCGTATCTTGATAATATTACAAGTATACCCAAAATTGGGTCTGCATTGTTTGTAACTTTTGTGTACATATGAGTTAATCCTTCAAGTAATGTACATTGATTTTCCAATCTGTAGCCGCATCTTATTCTTTTTGTAACTCATAATAATCTGAAATATTGTTAAATATGAATGATATGTGGTCGTATCTTTATATTATTTTTATTTGTTGAATAAGCTTGTACTGTTAGATGTGCATTACTAAAACATGCCATTATAGTTGCAATCTTCTTCTTCCATATGAAACTAATACCATGAAACTACATTCTTTCAATTGCTCTACAACCTAGAAGTTATTTTCAAATGTATTTGTATTTGTTTTAGCTGATTGCTTCATGTATTTTGAGTTCCAAAACTGTGAAGACTTGTTATTCTTGTGTGGTCAACGATTTAGCACCATATACCCTAGCTTGATAAGCTGGCTATAACTTTATTTTCTTCTTTCCTAGACTTCATGTATTGAGAATTATGCCTGAGATAATCCCTTATTGGAAGAGGCATTCTGTAACTTTGTAATTGATTGGCAATATGTTCTTTTACTGTAAGTACCTTCCAACATGGGCATTGTTGTATTTGCCTATGCATCATGGATATTGAACTTGGCACAATGAAGATGGTAGTTGATCATTTTGATTACGCTCATAGTATACATTAGAGTTAGATAAATAATATCAGTAAGAAACCATATAGAGGATAAGGGATAATATATTAAATTTGGAACTTATGTTAACTAGTGAAAAGGAGCTGCTTGAGTGATCAAAAGACAGAGTTGAGTTTTTAGGGAAACATAGAAACCATTGAATGTATGTTATAAATTTGTTGAACTGCAACATGTGGTATCATAGCTTGAAGATCAAGGAAGATTAGCTAAAAGGATTTGAGATAAGGTTGATACAGTGACAAGAAGAGAGACAAAGAGATAGATGAAAATGATGGGTGAAGTAAAGAGTGACCATGGTTACAAAATGCCACATTGGATGGAGAAGTTAGTATCAGAGAGATAAGATGCTAGACTATTTAGCAATTACATGAAAGGATAAGAGAGTTCAAGAACATATGTGAAAAATAGAAAAGATGATGGAAACAAGGAAGAAATGTAGAGAAAGATAATTGAAGGTTATTAGGCCTCATGAATCAGACTTGATATATGGTGAAGAAGAAGAAGAACTAGCAGGAGATGTGATTCAAAGGTTGATAGAGCTAATGAGGTACAAGAAGAGAGAGAGAGAGAGAGAGAGAGAGGAAAAGGAAAGAAGAAAGGAGGAAGAGAAGATAATTATGGTTTCACAGGAGGTCAGAGAGTTGAATCAAGAGGTAGCACAACTGATGGTCTTCATAGAAAGAGAGAAAGAAGAGAAAGGAAAAGAAAACCATAGAAAAATATTACCCATAATATTATAACAAAACCAAGTGTTAAGGATAAGGTAGAAAATAATATTCATGAGCCCCATATATCATCCTACCAAGGACAATACATGACAACAAGAGATAACATAACAACCAAGTCATTGTAATTTAATTTAAATAAATAAGGAAACACTATATTTTGCAAACGGTGGGTCATGGCACCAAACAAACTACACCGGCACATCCGGGTGGCTAGGTGAATGCTAGAGGAGGTGGTGTTTCGGTGCACGAAAGGGTCGTTGCTTTCGGGCTACTTCGTTCGGGCGTAGTCCCTTAAGAGCCCTGAGACCAAAATATCGTTCAACTTCGACGGGTGACTACTCGGACTCTGTGGCACCTAGAGAGGCCTTGTCTAATCCGACACCTCGGCGTAGGGACCCTCTACAATAGCCTCTCTCAGGTTTTTTCCTTCTCATTTCGGTGCTCTCGCTGTCCTATTGTTTGCAAACACGCGAAATAGTGCAGTTGGAGCTAGTGTAAGGTTGTCAAATGCTATATTTTGCAAACGGTGGG
Source organism: Taxus wallichiana var. yunnanensis (assembly GCA_018340775.1). Classification (NCBI taxonomy): domain Eukaryota; kingdom Viridiplantae; phylum Streptophyta; class Pinopsida; order Cupressales; family Taxaceae; genus Taxus; species Taxus wallichiana. The sequence goes on from CM031236.1 coordinate 588,229,859, forward strand.
TCGTGGCACCGAATGCAGACTACACCGACACATCTAGGTGGCCAGGTGAACACTATAGTAGGAAGTGTTTTGGTGCATGAAATGGTCGTTGCTTTCGAGCTACTTCGTCCGGGCACAGTCCCTTAAGAGCACTGAGACCAAAATATCGTTCAACTTTGATGGGTGACTACACGGACTCCATGGCACCTAAAGAGGCCTCATCTAATCCGACACCTCGGTGTAGGGACCCTCTACAATATCCTCTCTCGGTTTTTTCCTTCTCATTTCGGTGCTCTCGTTGTCCTACTGTTTGCAAACACGTGAAATAGTGCAGTTGGAGCAAGTATAAGGTTGTCAAACGCTATATTTTGCAAACAGTGGGTCGTGGCACCAAACGGACTGCACCGACACATCCGGGTGGCTAGGTGAATGCTAGAGGAGATGGTGTTTTGGTGCGCGAAACGGTCGTTGCTTTCGGGCTACTTCGTTCGGGCGCAGTCCCTTAAGAGCCCTGAGACCAAAATATCGTTCAACTTCGACGGGTGACTACTCGGACTCCGTGGAACCTAGAGAGGCCTCGTATAATCTGCCACCTCGATGTAGGGACCCTATAAAATAGCCTCACTCAGCTTTTTTTTCGTTCTCATTTCGCTCTCATTGTCCTACTGTTTGTAAAAGCGTGAAATAGTGCGATTCAAGCCGAGTGTAAGGTTGTCAAACGCTATATTTTGCAAACGGTGGGTCATGGCACCGAACCGACTATGCCAACACATCTAGGTGGCAAGGTGAACACTAGAGGAGGTGGTGTTTGGTGCATGAAATGGTCATTGCTTTCGGGCTACTTCGTTCGGGCGTAGTCCCTTAAGAGCCCTGAGACCAAAATATCGTTCAACTTTGACGGGTGACTACTCGGACTCCGTGGCACCTAGAGAGGCCTCATCTAATCTAACACCTCGGTGTAGGGACCCTCTACAATATAATCTCTTGGTTTTTTCCTTCTCATTTTCGGTGCTCTCGTTATCCTACTATTTGCAAACGCGTGAAATAGTGCAGTTGGAGCCAGTGTAAGGTTGTCAAACGCTATAGTTTGCAAACAGTGGGTCATGGCACCGAACAGACTACACCGACATGTCCGGGTGGCTAGGTGAATGCTAGAGGAGGTGGTGTTTTTGTGCACAAAATGGTCGTTGCTTTCGGGCTACTTCGTTCAGGCGCAGTCCCTTAAGAGCCCTGAGACAAAAATATCGTTCAACTTCGACGGGTGACTACTTTGACTCCGTGGAACTTAGAGAGGCCTCATCTTATCTAAAACCTTGGTGTAGGGACCCTCTACAATAGCCTCTCTCGGTTTTTTCCTTCTCATTTAGGTGCTCTCGCTGTCCTACTGTTTGTAAACGCGTGAAATAGTGCATTTGGAGCCACCTTAAGGTTGTCAAACGCTATATTTTACAAATGGTGGGTCGTGGCACCAAACGAAATATGTAGATATGTCCAGTGTCTAGGTGAACACTAGAGGAGGTGGTGTTTTGGCACGCGAAAGTTTTGATTTCGGACTACTTCGTTCAGCGCAAAGTCCCTTAAGAGCCCTGAGACCAAAATATCGTTCAACTTCGACGGGTGACTACTCGGACTCGGTGGCACCTAGAGAGGCCTCGTCTGATCTGAAACCTCAATGTAGGGACCCTCTACAATATCATCTCTCAGTTTTTTCCTTCTCATTAAAGTGCTCTCGTTTTCCTACTGTTTGCAAACGCATGAAATAGTGCGATTAGAGCCGGTGTAAGGTCAGCCAAACGCTATATTTTGCAAACGGTGGGTCGTGGCACTGAATGGACTGTTCTGACATGTCTAGGTGGCCAGGTGAATGCTAGAGGAGGTGGTGTTTTGGTGCACGAAATGGTCGTTGCTTTCGGGCTACTCGCTTCGTTGGCGCAGTCCCTTAAGAGCCCCGAGACCAAAATATCGCTCAACTTCGACGGGACTACTCGGACTCCGTGGCACCTAGAGAGGCCTCCTCGATATGAAATGCTGATGTAGGGAACATATACAATATCCTCTCTCAGTTTTTTCCATCTCATTTCAAAGTGCTCTAGCTGTCCTAGTGTTTGCAAACGCGTGAAATAGTGCGGTTCGAGCCAGTGTAAGGTGTCAAACGCTATATTTTGTAAACGGTGGGTCGTGGCACCGAATGGAATATGCCTACATGTCCAGTGCCCAGTGAATGCTAGAAGAGGTGGTGTTTCAGTGTGTGAAATGGTCATTGCTTTCGGGCTACTTCGTTCGGGCGCAGTCCCTTAAGAGCCCTGAGACCAAAATATCGTTCAACTTCGACGGGTGACTACTTAGACTTCGTGGCACCTAGAGAGGCCTCGTCTCGATCTGAAACTTTAATGTAGGGACCGTCTACAATAGCCTCTCTCTCTGTTTTTTCCTTCTCATTTCGGTGCTCGTTGTCCTATTGTTTGAAACGCGCGAAATAGTGCGATTGGAGCAGTGTAAGGTTGTCAAATGCTATATTTTGAAAACGGTGGGTTATGGCACCGAACGGATCTGCGTAAACTGACATGTCTGGGTGGCTAGGTGAACACTAGAGGAGGTGGTGTTTCAGTGCATGAAACGGTCGTTGCTTTCGGCTACTTCGTTCGGGTGCGAGTCCCTTAAGAGCCCCGAGACCAAAATATCATTCAACTTCGACGGGTGACTACTCGGAATCCGTGGCACCTAGAGAGGCCTTGTCTAATTTGACACCTCGGTGTAGGGATCCTCTACAATAGCCTCTCTCAGTTTTTTTCCTTCTCATTTCGGTGCTCTCACTTTGTCCTACTATTTGTAAACGCGGGAAATAGTGCGGTTGGAGCTAGTGTAAGTTGTCAAATGCTATATTTTGCAAATGGTGGGTCGTGGGCACAGAAAGGACTACGCTGATACATCTAAGTGGCCAGTGAATGCTAGAGGTGGTGGTGTTTTGGTGCACAAAGGGTCGTTGCTTGCGGGCTACTTCGTTCGGGCGAAGTCCCTTAAGAGTCCCGAGACCAAAATATCGTTCAACTTCGACGGGTGACTACTCAGACTCTGTGGCACCTAGAGAGGCCTCGTTTGATCTAACACCTCGGTATAGGGACCCTCTACAATAGTGTCTCTCAGTTTTTTCCTTCTCATTTCGGTGCTCTCGCTGTCCTCTGTTTGGAAACATGTGAAATAGTGCGGTTTGAGCCGTTTAAGGTTTTCAAATGCTATATTTTACAAATGGTGGGTCATGGCACCGAACGGACTACGCCAACATGTCTGGGTGGCCGGGTGAATAGTAGAGGAGGTGGTGTTTCGATGCGCGTGAAACGGTCGTTGCTTTCGGGATTCTTTGTTCGGGCGCAGTCCCTTAAGAGCATTGAGACCAAAATATCGTTCAACTTCGACGGGTGACTACTCGGACTCCATAGCACCTAGAGAGGCCTCGTCGTCGATCCGACACCTCAACGTAGGGACCCTATACAATAGCCTCTCTCTTTTTTTTTTCCTTCTCATATCGGTGCACACGCATAAGTATGGTCTTGTAAACACTTGGGGAGGAGTCGTTTTCAAAATTTACAACATTTTCAAAATTTACAACTTTTTCAAAATTTACAACTTTTTCAAAATTTACAACATTTTCAAAATTTACAAATTTTTGAAAATTTACAACATTTTCAAAATTTACAACATTTTCAAAATTTACAACATTTTCAAAATTTACTTGATTTTTTCAAAATTTACAACTTTTTCAAACAATGAAAGTTTCTCTTAGCTTCAAGAATTTAAAATTCTCTACTAACAGTGCCAACCACGTGAAGGTGGAAGCTTTTCTTGCACCACTAACCTAAACATAAAAGTGTTAGTCAAAGAAATTTAAGTTTCAAATCAAAACCATATATATACTATCTAGATATATGTACGTGCAAAATACACAAATTTAAAATAAAATTTATATATTCAAAATTAAATCTAGATCTTTAAGAACTCTAAAAATTTATATATATATATAAATTGAAAAGAAATTATATATATACCAGACATGCTAGCATTGTAAATTCATTCCAATGAACCATTAGGATCGGATCTACTCTAAATAGCAGACAAGATTGCTTCATGATCTGACTCTCGAACCTTCCAAAGAATCTTGTTATTAGGCCTTCCTCGATATCTATACAACTGAATATTTGTCGCTAGAACTAGATGTGAATATAAGAGTATTTTCTGTGTGTCTCAAAGTCTTCAAACACCCAAACAAAGGAGTTTTTAATGGATACCGTCGAAGCCAAGTTCCAGTAACTACCACTGACCCTATAGGATACTCAATATCTTCGCCATCTATAATAGGAGAAGTCAACTTCTTTCTTTCCTCAATGCAACAACATAAGAAATAGTCTGTTCCTTCTTCATTGTCTTCTGTCGCAATTACTGCAAACACATGTCCTACAAAAAAATAACCAAGGAAAGTTGAACAACTCAAATTTAAATTACATATTAAAATTTCAATGGACATATAACTCAATTTACAAAAATTAAATAAATAACCATATTTATACCTTTTCACACCAAAATCAAAATTTCATCAAAGTCCTTGGATGTTGTAACTTCATCTGCAGAAACAAGTCATAATGCTTGTGGAGGTTGATAACTAGGAAGCGGAGTTAGAGGCCTACAAATCCATCCTTCCACCCATTCTTGTGAATCACACTCAAGCAGTGACAAATTCGATACAAGATGCACAAAAGCATGTCAACTTTCTTGTCCATATGGCCCATGAAGTAGCATATGAGATACAAAATGAGTGCATATCACTGGACCTAGTGAGTGTCATACAATCCTCGTAGTTAGCAATATGTTTTTCCTCTATCGACCAAAAATATCTGCAAACTGTGGAATTTTCTTGAGAACCTTGGGCCATGTTGTCAGTACACCATTCCACTATGCTCTTTGCATCTTTTAATTTAGCACCATCTTTGTACTTCAACTCTTCTCTTACAAGATCTCTTTTCACACATGCCCCTGCACCGTCATGCTCTCCTTTCCCATGTCCAGCCTCAGTGAAACTCCAAATATGTTGCACACCCATCTTGATGTGCATTCTGCTCATCCAATAAAACATTCGTGCATTCTTAAACTGAGACGTGCAATTATCTGACCATATATAATATTGTTTGAAGTGGATGTCCCTATCAGACAAGTTTCCATAAAATAACTGGAAACACCGTTGCACAAATTCAGTAGAATGAGTACGATCATCACTGATATAAAAGTGGTACTCTCTTAAGATTTTTCGATCATTCTCTGTACTATCAGGAGAATGTAGAAATTCTATATGCACAAAAATGGCAACTTGTACTAAGTTGTAATATTGCGATTAAACCTCCATTTGTGGTTGCAATGTGTAATTCTCTGTAAAATCGACCACTGAAACAATAGTACCAATAGGAAATGTGTCTTTGCATAGCTTGAATTGTTCATCCAACCATCGAGCTCTATGTGTATGCCTCGCATACTCATAAATAATTTCATCCTTAAATTTTCTCATAAATTGAAAAATGGGCATTTGTTCTGTAACTAGCTCACACCGTTTCGACTCTTTTCCATCTTTCAACTAGTATGCAACTGATTTATATTTATCAAATTCAACTAAATTATGTTCTATTGTACCTTCAATTTTCTCATGGATGCAACTTTCCAATTTAGGTAATCCACCGCATGTACTACAACTTCCATCTAAACAATCCTGACTATAAAAAAATTGTCGAACTTATTTTTCAAAAAATATAGTAGGAATGAAATCCCTAGATGATATTGGTGGAACTTGAACACCACATTCAGATAACATAGTTTCAGAATGAAAATTAGAACGAATACGTAAAAATTTAGCATAATTCATCGCATATTCAACATGTTGCCTACAACAACAAGTGGTGCGAGCATGGTTGATTTTCACATAGAATGGTTTCAACATTTCAAAAAAACGTTGACTAATTTTAATTTCCAGAATCTCTTGTTCAAACTTATGAAAAATTGAGTTTGAGTCATATCTAAGAAATGCTTTGGATGTGGTTCACGATTAGTAGAACCAACTCTCTGTTTTATAACATCTCTTGTATTAGGTGAAACTCTAGTGTTATCATGCCAAAATTTAATAACAACTCCTCTTATAGCATCAGAATTATTTTTGTCCTTACGCGGTTCTCTAGCATAAAATGCCCAAAAATCGGCATTATTGAGTGATTGAAGGATATTACATATTTCAATTGCTTTCATTAGAGTTTTTCAATTAACTTGCAACATTTGACTTGTTTGCGTAATCAAACGTTGTTTTTTTATTGATTCACTTACAACACTAGTAGCAAGTACACGACGCACAATATTACTATCCCTAGTGCGTCTCTTGACACCAACAGTGTGATATGCATCATGAAGGTTTTCAACAATTGTAGAGGTTTGACCACGTATATTAGATGTTGTCAATCCTAAGGTGTTTAATGTAGGTCTCATTTTAATCAATTTCATCAAACTAACCAACAACTGACATCTTTGGGAATCATTTAAAATTTCAAAATGATTATCCCAAATTTCAAGTGGCTTTTCTTCTGATTTGTCGTTCAGAAAGTTTGTCGACATTGGTTTCAAAATGTTTTCATCAATTTCAATAAAAAATTAGGTTTCTTATGTAAAATCCTAGGAGGTGTTTTTGTTAAATTTTGCTTGTCTACAGTTTCAACATGAATTTCCTTATTCACATTTTCATCGTCTCCTTCAATTTCAACATTTGCTACATCATGAGTATTTAATTCTTCTTCAACATTGACAGTAAAAACTTCTTCATCATGAGTATTTAATTCAACTTCAACATTGACAATAGAAACATTACCTAGTTCTTCATTGCTTACAATAGTTGGGATTGAAGATGAACCTCTTCTAGATTCACGAAGTTTCCGCATTCGCTTCGCATTTTGAATTTTTGGCCTCTAATTCGTTTGGTGTTTTTTTACTTAATGACTTCCTTTTTGACTTCGTTTTTGTCTCCCATGATGTTTTCCTTTAGGTGATAAGAAAAATGTGCAGAAAAAGACATAATTTCATAGTAATTAAACGGTAAGGTCGAGAGTAAAAATCACATGGTAATTCGAGACATTGGGATGTGTGTAAATATGATTTATGGCTGTGAGCACGGTCTATAAACCACGAGCATGCTTTATAAACCGTGATCGCAGTTTATAAAGCACACTCATGGTTTATGTTTACAAAATCGTGATCGCGGATCTATTTTCCGAACCTAAGGCTCGAGAAAATCTTTGTTTTTGCCCAACCAAAGCTATGGAAGGTCATTATGAAGTGTAAAAGGTCAAAAACCTCAAATCTGCTCTTCCAAAGACTTGAACCATGCTAAAAAAATGAAAACATTTCACAAAAATGGTGCCATCATGTAGGGGAGACTCTTATCTTCGTAGAAATATTGATTTTAAAGTGAATAGAATAAGATAAATATCATTTTATAATTTTTTACTAACAATAGGTCTTTAAGACATTTTTCCCGTGAATGTTCATGTCTACGTTTAAGACTGTAACTTTTGTTTCGCTTATCAAAATATGATAAAACTTATACCATCCCAAGCGTGGACAAATTATATACACATTAAAAAAAAAAAATTGATTTCGATATTTTTTGATATAGTTATGGCGGGAAAACGGAAAGCGCTCCATTTTCTAAATATTTTCAGACCACTTTCACGGAAAAAATCATAAAAAAAAATATTGCTAAAAAAAATACAAAATAAAATCCATCCCAAGATAGACAACTACATCTAATGTTTCACCAAAGGAAAAAAAAATAACAAGATTTGGTCATCCAAAATGCGGGCAAACGGACTACAATCTTATAATTTTTTTCAAAAAAAAAAAACTAAGTCATATAATTTTAAGTGTTTAATATAGCTAAAATTGTCCATTTTTACAAAAATTAGTATTTTAGAAACTATATTCCGAATGTTACGATTCATATTTATATAAAATTTTCTAATTTAGAGTGCGTGTATAGCTAATAATCCCTACAAGTTGAGATTTTGTTGTTTTTTGCAATATGATGTCCACAGATGACCCTATATTTGTCCATCAACTTCCTGCACTTACCCAATATATAAAACCATTGGAGAAATAATTGATATTGATTTGTAAATGTAAAAAAATAATATTTTTTGTCTTGTGCACAATAGGAGCCAACATTTAAAAAAATCAAGTTATCATTATTTTGGTCAAAGAATTTATTCCGATCTATAAATCCAACTTCCCACTCACCCAATGAGTGAAATGTTTTCCAAAGTGATATCATCGCTCCACTCTCAATCTTAATAGTGTAAACATTTATCCTTTTATTAATGAGAACTAATAATTGTAGAGTAATTTAAAGTAAAAAAACTAGGATAACACTTAATCAACATACATAGGCATGTGAACAAGATATTAATTTAATTCCATAAAAATCCAATAATATATTTTTGATACGTATAAGCATTAATATTTTTCGAGACCTTAAACAATACAAATATAATAATATTGTTTCAATATGCATGTCTAGTAATATCATTTAAATATTCATAGATATGCATGTGAAATAACACCAAGATAATAGATTAAGGGTTGGGTTTTTTGGTGGAAAGATTTTAATCTATATCATTTAGTTATCACATGCCTTATGGATAATGACATTGAAAATGAAACTTTTAGCCAAGAGGATACTTCCACGTTTCATGAAAATGAATAATGTGAGGAAATCCACTTTTCCTCTTGTCTAGTTAAGCAAGTTGTTCAAACCAAGGTTGATATGAAGCATATTATAGAGAAGGGAGGTGACTTTATGCCTCAGCCTCCTATATCCATGTAGAATTATACTCTGAAGAAATGAGGTTTTATACATTCTTCTACTAGTCCAACTAGATGAGAATGTGGATCCAAATAAGGATGAAGGTTGGATGGTCTGAAAAGGAAAAAGAAATAGAAAACCTTTAATTTTCCTCTTAAGATAAGTCTTAGGTATCAACATGTTAAGGCTAATTGAAGAGATAAATGTTGTTAGTGGGTTGTAGTTCCCACTTCCCTTCGACACTTATTACATTTTGATTTATATTACTGTTGGTTATATACATGGATATTATTGTATCATTTTGTCTTAGCATGATGACTAGACGATAAAGATACTTTGATTATTGATGGATTTCGATTCATAGTATGATCATGTGGATTTCTTAGAGAGACATTTTATATTGATGATGATGTGTTTTTGACATATTTATATCTATTCTGACATTTGAGATTTTTTTCATATTGAGTAGGATTTAAAGTGTACTAATATTGTGATCTTATTGGTATTGATGAAATATAGAATTGAGATGTTGTTGGAATTTTAAAATAGTAACATTATTTTCCTAGATGATTATTTAATTTATGTATGGATGATTATTGATTTATATGCATATATTTTACCATGGATGTTTTGATGCGGCCACAAGGCCAAAGGAGATATTATGTGTTTTGGAGGCATTTATATCACAACAATCAATACAATATTGGAGACCAACCACATTGGAATGCTAGATGGATTCAACAATGGTCACCATGACAACTTGTGTTATGTTGTGTGTGTTTTATTTGTTGTTAGGGGTCCCCGAGGGGTGATTACCTCTAATTGTGACCAAGGGGTTTGTGTGTTGTTCTTTTATTTTCTTTATTTAATTTTAGAGTATATGTGATTTTATGGTGATGTATTTCCCTCTTATCATTAATTAAATTATGTGTCTAGATTAGTAAATTAATCATGTTACTAAAATAATTATGGATGGGACAAAAATAAGTCATTTATTAGATTAGAAGGTTCTTTGGTTTATGTGTTATAAGTGAAATGTATGTGATCCTGAGTGTTACACACTCTACCCCTTCTTGGAAATTAGTATTTTTATTATGGGCCATGTTTGGAGGCTTGTCGGTCAAGTTAAAATTGTCCCACACCTCTTAATTTATTATGTGAACCCTACCTATGGGTTGGGTGGTCACAAATAGACCCTATTATGTGTTTTGTAAGGTAAAATATATGTTTTAATTACACTTTCTTACACATGTTAATTTATTTTTCCTAAAGGGTATGGGTTGGAGTGGTGTGTGTAAGATGTTTTTCATACCTCTCAACCACCCATTTATTTTCCTTAGAGTATGCGTTTGACTTGAGTGATGTGGGGTGTAGAAGACATGATGTAGCATCCTACATAGAGCCACATCATCTCCCTCCTCCTCTTTTCTATTTATGGAATTTTTTGGGAAGTAAATGGGGTTGCTTGCTTAGATTAGGATCTTAGATTTTAGGAGTGCTTGCTTGTTGGAATAGAAGGTAGCTTGGAGTTTCTAGAATTGAAATATTTTTGGAACTTGGTTGAAAAGTGGAGCTTTACCATGGCAAGGTAGGATCTAGCAATCTTATTTTCTTCTTGCTTTCTTCTATGTTATGTGTTATGGATTTGTGTTCTTGCTTGAAGTGTTGGGTAGTAAATTGACCTTAGGTTGTGGTGAGATTTTGAAATGGGGATGAAATATGTTGGGAGGCATAAGAGATTCTTGTGTGTTTAGGAGGGAGTGGGTTTTGGATGCCCCACCTTATTCTATTTTGTTATTTTATATTTTGTGGGAGCCATAAGAGAGAGGGAGGCATAAGAGACATATATATGTTGTTGTGGGGAGGCATAAGAGATTTTGGGATTGATTGTGTTGTGGAGGATTTTAGAGGTGGGAATCCAAACCCTTGGGAGGCACAAGGGCACCCCCATGTTCCTACCTCTACTTGGATTATTTTAGAGCCATTGATTTGGGTAGTTGTTGTGCTTAAGAATGAGTGTTTTTATGTGGTTATCATCTTATGTGTTTTTGCTTGCAAGTAATTATGGAATAATTGTAGAGTTTCCATGTGTTGGATCCATCCCTTATTTCTCTGTGGTTGGGGCTCGGGGGCTAATGAGAATAATTGATTCTTCTTCTCATTGGAGTTTTTGTTGGGTGGAGAGTATTGGCTCTCCCAATTTTCAATTGTTCGATCAAGTGAAGAGAAGATGGAGATTGGTTGGAAATTTGATTCTTGAAATAATAATAGAAGACAAAATGAATTTCATTAGAGTTTCCTTCTCCTATAAATTCCCACTTCAAGTGGAAGATTATTGTATTTTTCTTTTACAAGAAATAATGCATTGTAAGTTCATTTACGAAGTTGTATTATTACTTGAAAGGAAATGCATTAAGGAATGTGTATTTTTCCCCTTCTCCTCAATTTTTAGAATGTGAACAAAGAAATTAGAAAGGAAAACATGTTTCAAAATCTTAGTTGTAGTGTATTACATGAAAGAAAATCTCTTGTATTGAAAGAAATGAGCTATGCTCAAGGAAAGAAAAGTTTATTTTCATTTTTAAAGTAGCATTATTGTAATAAGGAAAGAAATACATTTTAGTAAAACTAGTTTTCACATAATGAAAATGTAGGTTAAAAGAAAACAACTATTCCTATTTTAGTTGATTGGTAGTTTTCATTTATTGTGTATTTTCTTTTTGAAAAATTACTGCAAATCCATTATAAATTGTTTAAGCAAATGAAATTTATTTTCTTTTATTTTCTATAGAATAATTATCAAATTGTTAGGAAAAAGGTGTTAGTACAAGTTGTTTTAACTTGCCAATATTACTATCTATATTTCATTAATATTATTGATAGTGATATTAATAGTTTTAAATATTATTAATAATGAAATATTTTAATATTAATGGGACTTGTTAATATGAAAAATATATCAATATTTTTATATTAACAAAGGTATACCATTATAAGATATAGTTATTGAAATAATATTAGAATATTATATGCACACACACACACACACACACACATGTATGTATATACACATGTAAATATATATAATTTTAATATAAAATAGATTTTATGAATGAAAAGCGTTTAAGAAGAAATCATATCAGTTATATACCACTTAATATAATGAAAAATTTACAAAAAATGGGGTTTGGAATTATGGAAGCTCCGCACGGCCGCAACATGTGCTAAGTATTGTGGGAAATAGGGTTGGGGAGGGTTCCTAACCCCACCCCCAATCCATTATAAAATGGGATGGGGGTGGCCTCAGCGACCCTCCCCCAAACCCCAAACCATTTTCATTTAACATTAAACTACAACAATAATCTTAACCCCACCCAATATAGTTTAGGCCATAAAACATTATTATTACGCACATTTTTCCACAGTTCACTCTACTACAATTGCAGAATGTGTGGTCTCCTTGCCACTACAAATCAAGAGTTTGGCGTGCGCGCACACACACACACACACACACACACATATAAATATAATATTTGTGTGTGTGTGTATAAAATACCCTTGATATGGTATTTTTGGGTTTATTCTAAAATGTGTTTTGTTTGAATAAATTTTTTTATATATATGTATATATATGTATATATATATATATATATATATATATATATATATATATAACCTTTTATCTCGGTGTATATACATCAAATTTAATTGTATCATAAAATGGGACAAAACCCATAGACCCATTTGGGAAAAAGCTAAATAATGAAATAAAATAAATAAATAAATACAATGGAACCCTAGGTAAGGGAATAAACAAAACAACAAAATAAATGGATCATGTGTATCATTCCAAAATCTTGGGATGGCCTTGAGTGGCTTCCTCCTCCACCAATCTTCAAAACTAAAGAGAAATAATAAGTCAAAAGGAAAGAGAAACAAACCTTTCATAAGAAAACTTAGGGTTAGTTGAATCCTTTGATATTGTGGCCCCAAATGAATCCATCCAATGGATGGGATTTATCCGTACAAAAAGAAGGTGGGGAGTGGTTGAGCAAAATTCAAATTTAAAATATTAATTACATGGGTTTACTTTTTAAAGGGGCCACATTATTTGTGTAAGGGGTGGGTTTATTCTTCTAACCCTTGTGCTAATTTAGGGACCTTGTTATTTGTTTTCAAACCTAGTTACCTTGTGGGATTAAAATAACTCTAGAATTTAATTAAATAGACCCCTTTACACATGAGGTTAATTTGTTCATGTTTGGCTATGGTGTAAATTAAATTTTATCAAAATAAAATTTAGGGGAAACTAAACCAATCCTTAGACTAGCCTGGCTTATTCATAAGCATCGAGGGAATTATTATTTTTATAATGGGGATTAAAGAAAGAAAATTATATTTTTCATTTAAAGTAAATTAGCAACATAAATGTGATAACTATTAATTTGAAACTTGTTATGGACACGATTTTCAAAAATAATGTTCCATAATTTTTCTAGCTTACCCTAGGTTGTTCTTGGGTTTCATGCGAGAAAAATTTAGTAGGCGTTATACTTGGTATGAAAGTCGGGGTTCAAATATTGGAACCTTGGGCACACTAGAAAAAACACAAGACATGAACACTTAACCTAGCACAATTGTTTTAAACTTAGAAATAACATTGTATGATAATTGTATAATATAGTAAACCTAGAAAACTAAAACAAAACCTAGAATGATGAACTAAGTATCGCCTTGGTCTATGCAGGGGCATGGGCCAAACGAGGGGTTCTTTCATATAGATCTAGACTTGCCACCTCAAGATTAGGCTGTAGTGGCCATTCTACCTCAGATTTTACAGACGCTTCAAGGCATCAATGCCACTATATGCAGAGGGTCCTTGGGAGGAAAACCTACTAGATATGATAGGAATCCATCAGTTGAGGCTTGTGCATATCTCCGAAACAATGAGGAGAATAGGGTAGATAACTCCTGTATGGAGTTGGCTAGAGCAGAGTCACCGCAGAGGGGACATGGAGATTGGATTTCAGGACATAGGGACAGATCTTAGAGCCTTAGGCAAAGGTAGTAGCATGCAGAGAGACCTAGGGGTCATTAGTCATCAACTACGGACCATATAATAGAGATCTTGAAGCTATACCCATCTCACTATTCTAGAGATATAGGTGGTTTTTAGGAAGAGTCCTGGTTGGTGAGCTTGAGCGGATGCTTCATGCTTTGCCCTTATACTAGCAACATGAAATCTTGTTTTACAATCCATATTCTAAGGGATGAAGTAGGTGTCTGGTGGAGGACTGAGGAGAAAAATCTCCACGATGACTTAGAGATAGTTACCTACGACCTCTTTGAGGAGTGGTTCAGGAGCAAGTACTTATCCTGGAGGTTCATTGAACAGAGGATAGATGAGTTCCATGACCTCTGTCAGGAATCTATGACTATGGATGATTATGAGGGTAAATTTTTTGACCTACTCCAGTATGTCAACTATATGTAGGATGAGAAGGTCTAGATTCACGGGTTAATCAAGGCAATAATTTAGATTTAAGAGGTGCGGTGCGGATCCATTTCCCATAGACCTTAGAAGAGGCCGTGGAGAAGTCCTATATTCAGCAGAGGACACACCGGGAAGAATCAACAAGCTAGGGATAGGTACAGGTGGTCAACTCCTCCTTCTCATGGCAGACATGGTTTTGCACAGTGTTCATTCAGCCCACCATAACAGCCATCTCAACAACAATGAGACTCATCTACCATTTAAACCTACTCATAGATTTTATGCTTAGAAGGGATAGAGTATGGGGCCTCCTCCTAGGTGTCTGATTAGGAAACAAGGTGCACCAAGATCTCGGTCGGCAGGAGCTTGGCAACAGAGACCTCAATAGTCCATAGCTGATCATCGAATCCATGACAGAGACTTCTACAATACCGGCTAGAGGTGCATCTCATTAGAGAGGACCAAGCAAAGTTGTTATGGTTGTGGCATTATTGGACATCATTGGATAAAGTTCCCATAGAACCCTAGTAATAAGGGTAAGGCATAGATTTCAGAGCCTACAACTAGAAATATAGGATATAGCCATCGAATCTACACATGAGTTGAGAACCTCCGGGATGAGCACCGAGTTCCATGATAGAGACTACAGGTAGCATTGGTGGTATTCGTGCCTCTTTATTTTTTATTTTCGTTCGTCTTATTCATTTATTGCACCATCTTTAGTAGAGCGTTGCAGGCTAGTGGTAGTTAGGAAGGGTCTTAGTTGGGATGTTGATATAGCTTCTGGAGAAAAAATATCTATAGACTCCTTAGTTAAGGAGTGTGTAGTAGATTTGGGACCCTTCACCACTACCTCGGATCTTTGTATCCTTCCATTGGGTTCGTATGGAGTCATCTTGGGCATGGAATGGTTGTCTACACACAAAGCCAAAGTGGATTATTACCATAAGACTATATCGTGTATAGATGATGTAGGAGTTGAGTCATGGATAACATGAGTTAGGAGGACCGTTTCCATCCACACTATTTCCGCTATGCAACTTAAGCGGTGTGTGTGACAAGGTTTCCAGATGTATGATGTTACGAGTTAGTGACATAAATTAGGAGGAGTCTAGTTGGCCATATCTTGATGTTTGTCACATATTAAGAGAGTTTCTTGATGTCTTTCAGGGGGAGATATTGGGGTTACCACCCCCATGTGAGATAGATTTTCACATAGATTTTGTTAAAGTGCAGAGCCTATCTCACGAGTACCTTATCGGATGACTACCTTTAAGCTCTATGATCTCAAGTTGTAACTTTAGGGCCTTCTAGAAAAGTCCTAATCCATTCTAGTGTATCCCTATGGAGTGCACCGGTGATTTTTGTGAATAAGAAGGAAAAATATCTACATTTGAGTATCGATTATTGCCATCTGAACAAAGTAATGATAAAGGATCACTATCCCCTTCCATGCATTGATGATTTATTTTATCAGATGAAGGGGGCCATAATATTTTGAAGATAGATCTTAAGTTAGGTTATATCATCATTTGAGGATTATGGAGGCAAACATTCATAAGACAACATTCTATACAAGATATGGCCACTACAAGTTCACAGTAGTGCCTTTTGGTTTTACGAATGCCCCCACAAAGTGTTCATCACTTGATGAATGGGGTGTTCAGGACATTTTGGATCACTTTGTGCTCATTTTCCTTGTGAAATTCTAATATACTCAAGTACGCGTGAGGAACATGAGGTTACTTTCACCATGTTCTTCATTGTCTTCATGAGCATGACTTAATGGAACCCTGGAGAAGTTTTCGTTATTTCAAAAAGAGGTGCAGTGTTTGGGCCACATAATTTCTAGGCAAGGTATTAGAGTCAATCCTTCCAAGATTTGAGATATTACAGATTGGCCAAAGCACTCAAGTAGTGTGACTAAGGTGTGCATAGTTTCATGGGTTTGGTAGGATACTATAGGAGATTTGTACAATACTTTTCTCACGTTGCACACCCCATCACATCCCTTCAAAGCAGAAAGGGAAGAATTTTGTTTAGTTAGATATGTGTGAGGAGGACTTCAGGACACCGAAGGAATGCCTCATGGACAAGTGCCTATTCTTGCAAAGGTGCTGGACCCTCGGGGTGAGTTTTTCATTTACACAGGTGCTTCTTTAGCGAGGACTTGGAGGTGTGCTGATGTAGGAGGTCGAGTAGTTTATTTTGAGTCTCAAAATTCAAGGATTATAAACTCAATTATTCGACTCATTACCTTGAGCTTATAACATTTATGCATGCCTTGGTGCGGTGGAGACACTTCCTTCTTACCCAAAGGTTTACACTCGAATCGATCACTTGAGTCTTTATCACCTTTTCATGTAGCGCAATCTTAACACTCGGTAGCGACACTAGATGGAGTTAATTTATGATTACAACATGGAGATAGAGCATGTGAAGAGGAAGGATAACATGGTTATAGATGCCCTAAGTATATGGAGACATGTGGCTATGTCTACTTCGGTGGGTACAGATTTGGGGAGTAGGATTTTGCAAAGACCTTCTCGACAACATCTTCTATCTTACGGCCAAAGTAGAGATTGAGTCTCATAGACTCCCGAGGGAGATTTGATTTATTTTCATTAGAGAAAGATGGAATTCTCAGATAAAGTGGTCAGGTATATGTTTCTAGAGATAAAGGGTTGAGACAAGACATTCGACGAGAGGCTCATCATGTTCCTTTTTCAGCCCATTTAGGGGTGAACAAAATGCTTACCACCTTGAGACAATTATACCATTGGAGGGGACTTCGGAGAAACATGGCGTAGTTCATGTCACATTGTTTAGAGTTTCGAGAAGGTGAAGGCCAAGCATCCAGTTGGCCTTCTCTTCCCTCATCCTATCTTTGGAGTTGAAATGGGACCATTTCTATGGACTTCATAGTCAAGTTACTTGATGTCGGGATACCACCACAATGCCATCATGGTCAT
This sequence comes from Taxus wallichiana var. yunnanensis, assembly GCA_018340775.1. NCBI lineage: Eukaryota > Viridiplantae > Streptophyta > Pinopsida > Cupressales > Taxaceae > Taxus > Taxus wallichiana. Next base: position 588,247,182 of record CM031236.1, read on the forward strand.
GGTGGATAGATTGATGAAAGTGGCTCATTTTTCTCCGGTGAAGATCACCTACATAGCTAATGCACTGGCATGGGTATATCTTGATGATATTTTCCGAATGCATGGGGTTTCATAGAAGATTATTTGTGAACACCATATCTTGTACACTTCTCAACTTTTGGACTATGATGCAATATGCTCTCGGGACAAAGATCAATTTTAGCATAGCCTATCACCCTAAGATAGATGGATATATTGAGCGGGTGAATCATATCTTAGAGGACATGCTTAGGATGTATGTCATGGACCATTAGTTGAGGTGGGAGGAGTACTTGTATCTGGTAGAGTTTGACTACAATAATAGTTTTTAGAGTTCGATAGGCATGGCTCCTTTTCAGGAAATGTATGGTAAAGAGTGCAAGAAACCTCTTAGTTGGAACAAGTTAAAGGACAAGGATTATATTGGGATAGTGTTACTATAGGATATGGAGCAATAGGTTGTTATGATCGAGCGAGATTGCAGGAGGCGCATGACATGTAGAAAAAGTATACGAGATCATCATAGGACATATCATAGTTTTGAGGTGGGCACGAAGGTGTTTCTTTGTGTCAGGCCACATAAGAGCCCTTTCTATTATGGGAAAGGCTCTAAGATTGCTCCTAGATTTGTGGGTCCCTTTGAGATCTTGGAGCGTATTGGTCCTTTAGCCTATTGCCTAGCATTTCCACCTATCTTGTCTCATGTCCACAATGTGTTTCATGTTTCTATACTTAGGAGATACATTGCTAAACCTTCTCATGTATTAGATTGGACCTCATCAGAGGTATAGGCTCGGGGAAGGTGACTGTGGAACCCATCGTATTCTAGAGTGCAGGACCCTAGGCCTTCGAGGTAGAGAGATTGACCAAGTTCGATTCAAGTGGGACATGTATGATGAGACTACTTCTACATGGGACGATTCTACTATTATATCTCGAAAGTGCACCCGTAGAGAGATGGCTACATGTGTTCTAAGTTTGAAAAATGGTCTCTCTTTCGTAGATACAATGGAAACACCTAAGGTATGTGGATATACCTATTTTGAGGTGAGTCGCGGTATCAAGGTCGGTTTCTTATTGATGTATCCTAAATTATTTTCTAGGTTTTAAGGGTAAAAGATGACTAAAAATATATTTAAAACTCGAGGTGATACACCAAACTTGTATGAGGTCTATGATTGAATACATGCACAAATGATATGGGAATGAAAATTTAATGCACGAGCCAACATTTTTCTGCAAAATATTAAAGGTAAACACTTTGATGTATTGAGGGAAAATATCAAAACAATACTACCAAGTTAGACATACACATTAATATTGTGTAGAAATTACTGAAATTTTAATAGGGTAAGATGATTAATCAAGGAATTATAAATTCACAAGATTAATTGAGCATACACAATAGCAAAAATAATTTGAAAGGGCATAAAATACTTCACATTCGGAGGGAAAACGGTAAAATCTGCTTCAAAGACACACCGTATGTAAAAATTTCCTCCTTTGTGCTTTGCCAAGGCACACAATATATAAACAAAATTATTCCCCACCCTTCCTAAAAATAGACTAAAGTTGTACTCACCCATGCATCTTATTTTTATCCTTTAGTTATTAATAAATAAATGAATAAAATAAATTGAACTAGTACAAAGAGGCATTAATAGTCTTTGATTACATCACGGTCAAACCAGCAATGATCGTTTCTATTTTTAAGAAAATAATGGGTGAATAATTTCCTAATAATAAATCTTTCTTGATCAACAAGTATCCTTCTTTGTGTGTGTGAATTTTTCCTCTTGTTTTTTCCTCCTTTTTGAAGGCATGTAAAAACAATCATGTACAAGAAAATGAATAGTTTTGATCTCCAATACTTAGCAAAATTATTCACCTCACTATGGGGACCACTAGGAGCACATGTGCAATCATAATCCACTTCTTATTTTTTTAAATAAGGTAATCAAGTCATCAAAAGGTTTCTTGCATTCAGACGTAGACCTCTTCTCTATACCTTGTGATCACATGAAAAATTTTCATTCAAGCCATGTCTAATACATCCTAATTAGTGGGGGCCACCTTTGCAATTGACCACTAGTCTTCATTTGGTTTGGCTACCCTTGTGGACTTAGCACATTATTTTGTTTTGAAATAAGACAAGAGGGGAGCTTTGTAAAATGGTCACCATATAACACTCAACCAATTTTTATGACCATGCAATTCACTTGGTTTGATTGACCACCTTCGCATAACATATGGTCAATATAGTGCTCGGCCACTTTTGGGTTATCATTGCATTATATAGTTGGTTGGCCACTTGATTACTTGGGACATATACTATGGTTTATACATTTTAAATTCAATATGAAATCATTTTTTGTTTTAATCATGGGGCTGGCCCCCTTGTGACGATGACTCACCCCTCCACATGCTTTTTTGGTGGCATCTAACTCGAGTCAAGTTAATTGTAACCATGGTGGTTTGCTTTGAAAGTTGGTTCCTTGATTCAGAAATTGATTGGTGTCCTTTTTAATCTATAGTTGTTGATTTTTTATCCCCGCTAGGTTTTTTATCCGGCATTTAATGAAGTAGTTGTCTCGAACCATGGTTAAAGAGGTAGTTGGAAGTGGTTTGCAGTATTGGCCATTGATCTTTGTACTTGGCAATCTCCATCATTGATGTTGTAACTCTAGTTGAGTTTCACTAAATCCCCTCTCGAGCTCATGTAGTTAAGATCATTTGAACCCTAATGATCATTTCATTTTGTATTTCAGCTTGTGGGTGAAGCCTTGGCAAATTTTTTGGTCGATGCCATTGTTGATCCTTGCGAGCTCAATTCAGTTCATTTCTAGTCATTGCGATGCTCTGCGAGGTCACACATTTGGTCTTTCTGGAGTTTTTGGTCTTAATTTGAGATCTATGCAAGATTTGATCGCAGTCACCATTTTTTTCTTTCAAGCTCAGCTTTTTACCAAATTGGTCTTCTGTAACTCTCACGCATCTGTATTTCATTGTTTCTGATTTCTTCAATTTTTGAGTGGATTTGTTTGACGCTCGACATTTTTGAGGTAACCTTCAAGCTCGGTTTCTCGTGAAATGGTTTCTAAGTATGCGGAGCTCGTGAATCATCGAAGGTTGGCTCTTAGTGACTTTGATAATTTTTTTCTTTGGCTTGAACCCTTAATCGGTCATGGTCTGTTGGAATTGGTGGGTCTCTATTTCCACACAACCGCCAATTTTGAGTTAACTTCCATGTATATATAAATCCAAAGGTTTTTAATATTTTGAAGGAACTCAATCCATTTATCTTGATCTGAGTTTGAGTTACTTTCTCCAAACCGGGACTATTATTTTCCTATGTGCTCGAGTTTTCCACTGAACTGGGTTCTTCACTATTTCGATGATTTGGCTGTTTTGTATTATGGGTGCTTAGTACTTCCCTTTGTCGTGGCCATTACAATTCTATTATTTGAAATTTCAAATTAATGATATTGGGGAAAAATGAGACTCTATTTCTTACTTCTTGCATCTAAATTTGTGTTATTGAAATATGTTAGAGATTATCTGTTGCCTGATCTATAATGCAATGTGAATTTAACTTATTTCGGGCATTCCATCCATGGTAATAATTGGTTAATTGGGTTCCATTTTCTTGTTGTGAATTGGTGAATTTTTTACTCGGGAACTCTGTTATAGTTGAGTCATGCTAGTAGCCATTGAGCTTGAGACTTTTTAGGTATTCATAGTAGAGGGTGTGCTAAGTAACGATTGTTTCTATGAGTTTTACTGTCACTATAACTTAATTTATTTTAAAACTGAAACCCTTCCTAGCTTTTAGATTCATTGTTTGAGCTTCTCGTACTCGAGCATTAAGTTTTAAACATTCTAAAATAATGCTTTTGGTCTTCAAACTGTACCTATTGGATTCTACTTCTTAAAGCATGACTGTCTGAAAAGTTATATCTCCTTTTAGTGTGTTATAACTTTCTTTGCATCTTACTCATCTAACCATGATTGTCCTTCAAGTCTTGAATATGATATACTTTTGTACAGAAGTTTTCCTTTTATTTAAGAAACTATAACCCCATGGATCCAATGTATCTTATTCTATTGAAGTGTTGCAATAATTTATTGTCCCTATAAATGGAGAAATCCATCTTCTAAAATCTTGCGGCTCTTCTATCTCATTAAGTCATGATACTTAATTGTAGTCTATTTTGATGTATTATTTTTGATGCATCATCAATTTTGTACCCTGAGTAGATAACCCGGTCTCTTCAAGGGAAATTGTAACTCTGTATCAATAACAATAGTTGAAACAAATTATCTATCTGTGTAATTTTGTTGTTCCTTGATTGGAAACCCTTTAGAATTATCCTTGGTTACTCTGTGAAAACAATTTGTTGCTCTAGTACTGTATCATGCCCATATTTTCAAGCTGATCTTGTGCTTGATAGTTGATACTTACTTTTCTCAAAATTGTGTCAATTACATCCTTGAATACATTCTTTTGAAGATTTGTACTTAAAGCTTATATGAAACTTCAATTACCTATGTATTGAAACTGGATATATAACTGGAAGCAATTGCTTAAGTTGAATTCTTGAATGTTTGTAGCCTGAAATGATCACTTGAAAGATTGTATCTTGAATCTTACTTTGATTTCATGGCTATTATGACTTTGTATTCAGAAAAATGACTCTACTTTGCTTGTCTGTTGTATTCCATTGGTATTGTAGCATTTCTATATCTATTCTGATGCAATATGAAGTTGTGTACTTGTAATTTAATATGGCATCAGAATCGTTCAATTACATGCTTAAATCTGATAATTGTTATCTTTGATCATGCCATGCATTATCTTCTTTCTGCATTACTATTTGATTTACATATAACTTTTAAAGCATGTATTAGTTTGAAATAGCATGATGGAAAGATGTAAAATGTCCATTTTACATGGCGAAGCCCTATCAAATTTTTCTCATATTTCCTTCTCATCTGCATTCCACACCGTAATCTAATTTTTCCAGCTTAACTTTAGCCTTTAAATTCTGATTCTTCGCTTCACCTTTGGGTTTTATTCCTCCTCCATACCAATATGTACTTGTGACTTATTTCAATTTGATGTATCGTGGAGTAGACTTTATTGAATTCTACAATCTTTATCTAACAGTGGGGACTATAAGGCATGATTTTATTTCTTCTTGACTATAATATGCACTGCACATTTAAGAAAACAGGTAGAAAATATTTAGGCCTTTTGGCCTCTTTTATGTTCTATAGTTTTATTTTCTTCTCCCTATCCTTATTTCTGAGAAGATAATCATGTGTGTTGTTATAGAAAACTAATTTTATCAGCTTTGCCTTTGATCCTCATGTAATTTATATCTCCTTTTTTTAAGAGACCTACCTACATGAATTTGAATAGTATAGGAATATGGATTGTACACTAAGCTCATAAACAGATAGTTTTCTCTTTTCTATTTTCAAATATAGTACCTTAAGCAACGAGATGAACAGGGAACAAAGCTGGAACTAGAGATGCACTACCCAAAAAAGAAACCCCCAAGGAAATGATGGGTTCATTCATACTCCTCTATTTTATCTTTCATGCATATGTACCTCTTATTTCAGTGGTTGTATTTTACTTTTCAGTTACATCCCACGACTTGTGTGGGAACATTTGAAATTCCTTACGAAAAAAAACATTGAATTTTAAAATTGAGTTGTGTATTTATTTCTACATTTCAGATTTCTATATGGATTGTATGATGAATTAAATAAATGAATAATATAATTGAATGTCTTAGTCATGAACGAAAGATCCTTAAAGAATACCGTAACATTTTAGCAATGAACTCGATTTTTGTTCCAAAACTTAACACTTCATCTATTCTACAATTCAATGTCTTCATCATGATAACACATCTGTCCTTCAGGGCTTTGTGTTGTTTTGTTGAAGATAGTCATCAAATCATAGACTATGTGATTTGTTACGTTTTGTAACAACACACATAGCTACAAATTTCATGTAATCATTAATTAATTTAATGAAACTATATCAACTAAAAGAAACTCCCTAGTTTAGGTTCACTTCACTAATGCCATCAATCATAACAAAGTTTTGCATTGCCCATTTTTGTACAAGTACTTGCCCACTTTCCTTTGACACTTTTTTTTATTGATTATGATATCTTTGTCGACTATATTTATGGATGTTATTGTAGCTTTTGATATGGCGTGATGTTAGATGTTAGAGATCATGGACTATTGTTGATTTCAATTCATATATGATGCATGTGGATTATTGGAGACATTTTATATTGATGTTGATATGTTGATTGACATGTTATATATATATATATATATATATATATATATATATATATATATATATATATATATATATATTTGTGTGTGTGTTTTAGACATGTGATACTTTATCATTTTGATTAGACCTAGAAAACTCGAACTAATTTTATGATCATATGGTTATTGATGAAATTGTAAATGATGTCGTTACTTGCTTGATGATGTTTTGATTTATAAATAGATGACTTTGGAGTTATATTGTATATTAATTTTTGATGATTTGATGCAGCCGCAAGGCCAAAGGAGGTATTTGTGATTTGCAGTAAACATGTCACAAAAACATCGAAGGATTGGATACCAACCACATTGGAATCCTAGATGAATTCAACAAGGGCCACCAAGGCAACGTGTATTTGTTATGTGTGTGTGTATGAATTATTGATTAGGGGTTCCCGTGGGGGGGATCACCTTCAAATGTGACCAAGGGGTTATGTGTATTTTTTTATTTAGTCTCTTTTGTTTAATTTTAGTGATGTATTTTCCCCTTTATTATTTATTTTATTTGTATCTAGATTAGTGAGTAATCATATTATTCAATAAATTTAAATGGGTCAAAAGAATGAATTTATTACACCTTATGGATCTTAGATTATGTGTTGTAAGTAATGTGTAAGTAACTTGGAGTGTGAAACGCTCCACATTCCTTTTGAAATTCGGATCTGACCTTAGGGATTGATTTTGAGGCTTGTGGGACAAGTTAAACTTGTCCCACAATTCTTAAATTATTACACCAACCCTATCTATGAGTTGGGAAGTCAAAATTAGTCCTTATTATGTATTTTGAGAAGACAAGTTGTAAGTCCTTATTGCACCTTCTTACATGAAATTAATTTTAATCCTTAAGGGTGTGGGCTTGGATTGTGTGTGTAAGTAAAATGTCATTTATTCACCCACTTATTAATTGTGCTTTGGAGTTTGAAGTTGACTTGTGAGGTGGAGTTGAGGATGATTGATGTGGCATCCTACATGGAGCCACATCATCCTCCTCTCTCCTTTTTCTATTTATTCGAATTCTTTTGTTGCTTTGGGGGTTACTTCATGTTGGTTTGGTGCTCTTGCAATTATAGAGAGAGTTGGAGGATTTTGGATGCGTGTGGATTTTTTGGTGCTTTGGGACTATTTGGATTTGAAGAATCTTATTGTTTAACTTTTAGATCAAGCTCTATCATGGAGAGGTAAGAGCTTGACTCTTTTAAAATGTGTTCTTTTTATTTTATGCATATGTGAATGTTGTTGAGTGTTTGGTATGTTTTTGGTTGGTTGGGTAGCTTGACAAGGTGTGGTGTAGGAGAAGACTATGGGAATCTTTTGGGGAGGCATAAGAGTTGTGGGGAGGCATAAGAATTATTTGTGTAGGAGTTCGGGTTGGGTGTTCCACCTTGGACAAGAAATAGCTTGCATTTCTTGCTTTTGGGGAGGCATAAGAGAATGGGGAAGCATAAGAGGTACTTGGGGGGGCATAAGAGTATGTATGGGTTTAAGATGAATATTTTAGCATGTTTTAAGGTGGTCACCCATTATCCATTGGGAGGTATAATTAGCTTCCCCTATAGATATTTATCTTTTGGCCTTTGTGTGATGAGACCTTGTATATTTTGTTTCTTGTCATTCTTGTGACTATAACTAATTTTTATTTTGGATTGTGATATGATTGTGAATTTTTTTTTGTGTTGTGGAAGCTTATCTTGTTTCTATGAGTTCAATAAATTTCCTATTGTTATGTGGTTGGGGGCTGGAGCCAATGAGGAGGAAGACTTCTCCTCTTCATTGGAATTATTGGTTGGGTGGAGAGCGTTGCCTCTCCCCCTTTTCTTTGTTGTGACCAAATGAAATCTGGTGGATCTCTCTAGTTGTTGTTTCTTGGAGCTATGTATGAAGACAATTTTGCAGTCCTCTTTGGGTTCCTTATTGTAAAAAAATTTCCCACTTTAAGTGGATGACATTGTAATATTATTTGTGGTGAAAATATGCTTTTTTTTGGATGTGAAAGTTACATTCGAATGAGAAAGATTTATTTTGTAAGTTATCTTTTGGTGAACAGAAAAGAAGTTGTAAAGGAAATTATTTCAGTTTAATAGAAGTTGATTTACTTTATACAAAATGGAGTTTCTCCTGTTTGGAAATCTATTGATTGAAATACTTTTACAAACTCTATGTTTGAAGGTTGGAAAAGTCTATGTTAAGGAATATTACCTTCCTCTATATTACTTGAAAGTCACATTTGGAAAATAGAATTACAATCTTGCTTTTCACGTATTTATTGAACGAAATTTGAACATTGTGTTGATGCTCAAAATAGTATCGCCCCATTTTTCCTTTGACATCCATCAATTTATGGCCTGTGTCATAATTTATTTCCTTGTGTTGCATCCGAGAGGTCTTTGCCTTCCTTTTATTGCCATTTTCAATCCATTCGGGTCGAAGATCACATATGTGTCCATATTTGTCTCCGCATTTCTCTGTTCTCTCCAAGGGGTCTATAATTTTGGTGTCTCATTCTCTGCTCATTCAAAAACTCAGGCCCTCCCATTATTTCTATTTCCCATAGTCGGGCTTTGTTGTCCGGTCATTTTTACAATGAATACTTGAATAAAAATGAATGGATGTAGCTCTAAGGAACGTATTTGAGCCTTGTGACATTTCTAAAACCTCTTTCCTTGGAGAAAATTTCATCTCTAGGCTCAAATGGTTGTTTTTCTACATTTTATGGTTTAACAGGCATTTCTCCTGGTCAAATTTTCATCCTTGCATCGACAGGAATGTGACCTCTTTTGGTTGGATGCGGCTTGGTTGGGTATTTCAAAAAAATTGAATTGCCTCTTCTTAAAAATTTGTCCATGTGGAGGAACGTAGCTCATTTGAAGATTTACATTTTGGTTTGGCCTTGGAGTGGCGCCGAGAGGAGATGTGGAGGTCTCTGCTACTTCTCCTTGACTTAGATAAATTTTATGTAGCTAAATACAATTTGGTAGGATAGGGGCACGTGGCGAGCCCGCACTCATTCAGGTTCTCAAAATTAGGCATTATTTTTAAATTGCACCATGCGGACACATGGAGGTTTCCGCTGGTTCTTCCCGTACTTAGTAATTTTTCAAAAAGTTTTGGGAGGTCTGGGACACGTGCGGGAACCACACATGTTTGGGGACCGATCATTGAGTTTCATTTTAAATAAGCATCGAGAGGACACTTGGAGGCCTCGCTCACTTTACATTTTGCTTAAATTTTTCAATGGCTAAATGAGATTGCCTCGGACTCGACATATGGTGCCTTCGCTAAGATTCAAGCCTTCAAACAAATTTTGTTGGGTCAGACACGCGGCATGCCCGCACTCTTTCAAGGTCTAAAATTTTAGAACCATCTCATGGTGTGCCATTGTGACACATGGTAGTTTAAAAAGTCAAAAGGGGTGGGGAAGTGGACAATCGGGGGCAACTTAGAATTTTTTCCTCTTATTCTCATAAGGGTTAAAATATCAAAAATAGCCCGCAAGCCCAACAAAGGATCAGTAGAAGTTTGTTTCAAAGTTAACGATGGAGGTGTGGAATCTCGGTGAAAACTTGGAAAATTTTTGATTTGGGAGAAAGGAGTTAAACATGTAAAAGGAAGTGGGGTTCCACCTGGGACCCACATTAGTAACTAGAAGTGAAAGGGCAGAGCTATGGGGAAAACTTGGAAAATTTTCCCTTTTCCAAAAAAAAGGTCAGATAGTAAAATTTAGCCAGTTCCTTCGGGAACCACATTGGGACACGCATCTAGCCCATTTTTCGAAGGTGAAGTTGTGTAGAAAAGTCATAATTTTTCCCATGTTTTTTCAAAAGGTTGTAAAAGGTCAAAAGGAAACCCTAAGACCATTTTAAATTGAATCTTCCACATGGATGACTCAAATTCAAAGTAAAGATCAACGGAAGATGTGAGACTGAATCTGATTTTCCCCCCATTTTTACTAAAAATATTCTAAAAGTGTGAGTCTTCAAGATTTCTTGGTATTTCCTACATGCCAAACACAATGGAGAGTTAAATTTGATATCTAAGTTTGGGTGGGGAGATCTAGAGATGTCTTTCACCATTAAAATGATCTTACTATCGTGCTCGATCTGATCTTCCATTTTTCATCTCCCTAGCACGCCAGAACCAAATTTGATAGATTAGGGGAGGAAGTGGTTAGCGAATAGAATGAAGATTGATTTGTCAAAGGAAGTAGTTGAATGCGGGAGATATTCGAAGAGATCTTCCCCCGAGTACCTAGTGACTTTTACAAATCTGATTTTGGGAATCTCGATCGTGATCATGACAAGCACTAGTGGAACTCAATGTTTATATTTTTTGGGTGGAAAGGATCTGTTATAAATGTTATAAATGGAAAAATTATCATGCAAATGGTTGAAGTGTTAGGGGTCAAGACTGATTTTTCTAATATAAAAATCTTGATAGATCCCATCTTTTTAAGAAACCGTTTGATAAGCCTCGTATATCTATTTTGTATTAAATTTTATCATGTCAAGGTGGTTGCGAGTGTAAAGCCATTAACAAGCTCGAGATTGTTCTAGAAAATTTCACCGCTAATAAATTTAATCAAACTCGAGTTATTTTGTGTTGATCTTAAGAAAAATGTGTTTGTTCTATTTCTCAAGGTCCGTAAATAGTTATTCTTGTTCCTGTTGTAATATTGTATCAAAATCTCTCTCAATCACATAGGTCTCAATCCTTGTGACATTTTAGTGGCATCTGCAATTTCATTTTCAGAATAGCATTCATTTGGCAGTGAAATAAACGATTCAAAATCGCTTTTCATTCATCTTTTGATAGAGATTGTCTGTAAGCCTCTAGGTATACCTTAGGCATGATTGGGCTCAAATCTTGATGCTTCGTTGCGTTTTCTAACTCGAGGCCTTGTGTTAGAATCTCATAGATTGTCTGAAAAAGTTCTAATTTGGGCCTCCATTGAAGCACATATTTTGGTTAAAGAAACATTTTAGTTGTTTTGTGGCATTCTGTTGGTTTAGTCTTCCATTTTGTAAAATCTCTCAAGGATCTGGTGAATCAAGTTCATCCTACCTCACCTCCCACTAAAATCCATTTAAAAGCATCCATTCTTACCCATACTACCCTTGTTTGTCCCGTGTGTATACAAATGCATAGTTTCTATTAGAAAAACATGTAGAACCAATCAAAGTTTCCAAATGTCTTTAGTAACCTTTACCTTGTTTTGATCATATTGTCCCAAGGTTTCTCTATAAAATTTTTGCAAAAGAAGGATTTACCAACGTTCTTCAATAATAGAGGTTACAAAATATGTTCCCTTACCTTGGTTGAAAGGCACAACTTAAAATAGTTAGGATCAAATCACATCCTTTTAAGGTGCTACCCACTCCTTTCAAATCCTGAGTGCTAAAAAGTCAGATAGACTACTTCCCACTACAAAATGACATAAATAAACATCTTTCTAACTCGAGTGTCTTTTCAAATCCATGATTTTGCTCGACCATTTAAGGATATTAAATTTGGATAACAACACGCTTCTAGCACCATTTCTCGGGAATTGTTTTAAGTTATCGGGAACTAATTTGCGTTGCTAAGAATAATTTGATGATTTTCCTCTAGTTCTTATCCATTTAGCCCATCAATAACACCCACTTCGCACCATTACCGAGGACCATTTTATGTTGCCTGAAATTGTTTTAAGTTGTTTGGAATTCATTTACGTTATCTGAGACTAATTTTCCTATTCACCGTCGCTAATATCTATTTATCCTATCAATAATGCTTGGCACCATTGCTGTGGAACTATAGTTCATACTCAAACCCCGGGTGTTCCATGTAACTTTCCCGGTCTCTATAAGTTTTTTCACTAGTATTCATTGATAAATTTTGGTAAAGGAGAGTCAAATCTTTCATTTCAGTTTCTAGTGCCGATGACAGACATTTGACAAATCATATTTTAGTGCATTTACACAACTAAGTTGGAAATCCTTAGTGGAAACTCCCTATTGAATTATTTTTGATAAGGACCAGTGTCTTAAAACTCTATCAAAGTAAGATTTGTTACTAATATTTGCAAAACTCGAAGGAAGAAGATCTTTCTTCTAAGGATCCTCGCTAGGACACTATTTCAATAGCTAGGAAAACAAAGTCGAAGGAAGACGAGCCTCAAGAGTTGTCGGAGATCAGCAATCAAGAAGAAAGATCCCTATTACCGAGAGTGATCGGGCTATCATTAAAGACTAACATTCAAGTGTTTCAATGCAGTAGCATCTTTGTGGAATTGAATTCTCCAATGGGAGAATGTCCTTCATTTGATTTTGAAAAGTTTGCTTCTCATTCGCCTCGTATTTTCAGAAGTTGATAGGGATTTCCAAGAAACAAGGCCTTTAGAGGGTATCCATTTTAAAAACTATACTCCTATGTTTCAAAGACCCCCTGCCCCTTATCAATTTGTTTCTCCCCTAAGATCACCTCCTCGAATCAATATGGCTCATCCCCCACCCAGACCTCCATTTGTTGTAAACACCTTTGGACCTATAAATTTTGTGGGAATGGCTAGTTATCCAAATGTAGTACCTCAAAATGTAAGGAAAATATTACCAAAGTTCTAGGGAAACAATGCTATAACTAGTGATCAACATTTAAATATTTTTATCAACATGATGGAAGACTTTGAGATTGATTTTGAATATTTAGACATCAAATTGTTCATTCACACTTTGGAAGAAGATGTAAGGGACTGGTATAAAGCTTTTCCGGATAACTCATATGATTCTTATATTGAGATGAACAATGTGTTTAGATTATAGTATGGTAATAAAACGACCCTAGGTCTCTTCTATCAAAATTTTAAAATATCAAGAAGAATCGTAATAAGTCAGTACATGATTTTAACACAAGGTTAAATAAGACTTTGAGAAGATTCCTATTAACTTGAGACCATGTGATGAGTCATGTTTGATCAAATATTCTGATGCATTTGATAAAAAGGCTGCATACTACTTGAGGGACAAGAACCCTACCAATTTGAGGCAGGCCTTCACTATGGCTTTACAAATTGAAAACAACATCAAGGCAATTGCAAAACCTCCTAAGAGGGATGGTGTGAGACTGGTTAACCAAGAAAAACATCAAAAAATTAAGGCAGCTGATTTGGAGGAAGTTGTGAAGACTTTGGCAGCAGTTGTCAAGGAAATTTCCTACAAACTAGCCCGGGAAGGAAAGGGAGTTGGGAAAATTTCATAAGGTCAACACAAGCAACAAGGCCAAGAAATATTTATAAATCATCACAGATATGATGAAAGAGGAAAGGGACCTATTGGATTTGGAAATAGGCAGCCCCAAGGGAGGGTAAAAAAGATGGTGCTTGATCCTTTGGCTTCCGAGTTGATGTTATGGAAGAAACAAAGGTCATTGGTTGGTGTAACAAATGTTTTGTGCCCCATGCTCCTTGTGAAGAAGATCACAAGAAGAAGAAGAACTGATGATGATAATGATGATGATGCATGCATGATGGTTTCCTCTACAAATTCATAGCAAAGAGAAACCTCAACTTATCTGATGAGTACTAGAATTGTTAATGATTTCAGGGATTGCATTCACCGGGTATTACCTCTTCCTCCCACTCATACTTCTGAAATTGATATGGTGCAATCTCTTCAATTCCTTAATAATGATTTTGACTACCTAATATCTCTAATGATTGAGAAGTATGATGGAGGGATACCTTCTAAAGAGGACAGAAATTGTTAATGAGTGTTGTGGTTGGTCATGAGAAGGAGTATAACACAAGGAGTAAGGTTATCAAAAGGGAATGTGTTGGTACTCAAATTTAATCTCCTTCAAATGTCGAGTAACGTCATGGATTTTACAAGACACTCAGAGGTAGATAGATGATTATGTATGTCATTTTGTAGCCAGGAAGCGGTCTATATGACTTTTTAACACTCGGATTTGAAAGGAGTGGGTAGCACCTTAAAAGGATGTGATCTGATCCTAACTATTTTAGGTTGTGCCTTTCAACCAAGGTAAGAGAACCTATTTTGTAACCTCTATTATTGAATAATGCTGGTAAATCCTTCTTTTGCACAAATTTTATAGAGAAGACCTTGGGAAAATATGATCAACACACCAAATCTGACTCTCACAAGTTGTCACTTCCAAATTATGGAGATATTTTCAAAACAAGGCAAAGGTTACTAAAGACATTTGGAAACCTGATTGTTTCTGCATGTTTTGGTAATAGAAACTATGCATTTGTATACACATAGGACAAACAGGGGTAGTACAGGTAAGATTGGATGTTTTTAAATAGATTTTGGTGGGAGGTGAGGTAGGATGAACTTGATTCACTAGATCCTTGAGAGCTTTTACAAAATGGAAGACTAAACCAACAGAATGGCATAGAACAGCTAAAATGTTTCTTTAACAAAAATATGTGCTTCAATGGAGGCCCAAATTAGCACTTTTTCATACAATATATGAGATTTGAACATGAACCCTCAAGTTAGAAAACCCAACAAAGCATCAAGATTTTAGCCCAATCCCGCCCGAGGTACACCTAGAGGCTTACGAGAAGATCTCTATCACAGATGAAAGAAAATAAATTTTAAATAGTTTATTTCACTCCCAGGATGAAAGTTATTCTAAAAGTTGAAATTACATATGCCACTAAACTTTCACAAGGATTAAGACCTATGTGATTGAGACAGATTTTGATACAAGATTGCAATAGGAACAAGAAAAACTATTTGCAAACATTTAGAAATAGAAAAAACACATTTTGCTTAAGATTAACATAGAATAACTCGAGTTTCATTAAATTTATCAGTAGGGGAAAGTTTCTAGAACAATCTCAGAGCTTGTCAATGGTTGTACACTCGCAACCACCTTGACATGATCAAATTCAATACAAAATAGATATATAGGCTTCTCATATGGCTTCTAAGAAAAGATGGGCTCTATGAAACTTTTTCTATTAGAAAATTAGTCCTAACCCCTAACATTCCAACCATTTACATGATAAATTTGTGCCATTTATAACATTTACAATAGATCCTTTTTCCCCCAAAAATATAGACATTGAGTGTCATTTGTGCTTGCCATGATTAAGATCACAATTCCCTTAATCGGATCTTCAAAAAGTTCTAGTCACTCGGTGGGAAGATCTCTTTGAATATCTCCCGCATTCAACTCCTTCCTCTAGAAAATCACTCTTCCTTATATTTTCCAACCACTTCCACCCCTAATCTGTCAAATTTGGTTCCTTGCGTGCTTAGGAGAAGAAAAAAGAAGATCATATCAAGCCCGATAAATAGATCATTTTAATGGTGAAAGACGTCTCCAGATCTCCCCCACAAAACTTAGATATCAAAATTAACTCTCCTCTCTATTTGGCATGTAGGAAATACCAAGAAATCATGAAGACTCACACTTCTAGGAGCTTTTCAGTAAAAATGGGGGAAAATCATATTTAGACTCACAATTGCTATTGATCTTTACTTTGAATTTGGGTCGTCCACATGGAAGATTCAATTTAAAACGGGCCCAGGGTTTCCTTTTGACCTTTTACAACCTTTTGAAAAAAATAAGAAAATTTCCCATTTTTCTCCACACCTCCACCTTCGTAAAATTAGACAGACACATGTCCCAATGTGGGTCCCAAAGGAACCATGTTTAAATTATTCTATTTGACCTCTTTTTTTGGAAAAGGAAAATTTTCCAAGTTTTCCCGCAGCTCCGTGCTTTCGCTTCTAGTT
This sequence comes from Taxus wallichiana var. yunnanensis, assembly GCA_018340775.1. Taxonomy (NCBI): domain Eukaryota; kingdom Viridiplantae; phylum Streptophyta; class Pinopsida; order Cupressales; family Taxaceae; genus Taxus; species Taxus wallichiana. The sequence continues at coordinate 588,263,306 of CM031236.1, forward strand.
TCTAATGTGGGTCCCAATGAACCCCACTCCCTTTACACTTCTAATTCCTTTCTCCCAAAAGGAATATTTTCCAAGTTTTCCCGAGAGTCCACACCTCCATCGTTGAATTTGAAACAAACTTTGGCTAATCCTTTGTCTAGCTTGTGGGCCATTTTTGATATTTTAACCCTTTTGAGAATAAGAGGCAAAAATTATAAGTTTCCCCCGATGGTCCACTTCCCCACCCGTTTTGACTTTTCAAACTGCCACGCATCGAATGGCGTAGCTTTAGATGGTTCCAAAATTTGAGACCTTGAAAGAGCGTGGGCTTGCCACATGTCTTGGCCTAGTAAAATTTGTTTGAAGGCTTGAAGCTCAGCGGAAGGCGCCATGTGTCAGAGTCTAAGGAAATCTCATTTGGCCATTAAAAATTCCAATCAAAATGCAAAGTGAGCGAAGGCCTCCAAGTGTCCTCCTAGCACTTCTTTAAACTAAAACTCAAGGGATGGTCCCCAAACATGCGTGGTTCCCCCACTTGTCCCAGACCTCCCAAAACGTTTTGGAAAAAGACTAAGTATGGGAAGACCCAGTGGAAACCTCCACGTGTCTCGATGGCACAATTTCAAAACGATGCCCAAGTTTGATACCATGAATGAGCGCAGGCTGGCCACGTGCCCCTGTACCACCAAACTGTATTTAGCTTCATAAAATTTATCTAAGTCAAGGAAAGTAGTGGAGACCTACATGTGTCCTCCCCCGCTTACTCCAAGGCCAAACCAAAAAGTAAATCTTCAAATGAGCGTCATTCCTCCACATGGACACATTTTTAAGTTCAGAAATTCATAAAATTTCGGAAGTAACCAATCGATCCGCGCCTAACCAAAAGAGGAACGCTCCATATCAATGCAAGGATGCAAATTTGACCGGGAGAAATGCTCACAAACCGTAAAATGCCGAAAATGACCATTTAAGCCCAGAGATGAAGTTTTCTCCAAGGACAGAGGATTTAGAAATGTCACAAGGCTTAGATACATTCCTCTAGACCTACATCCATTCATTTTTATTCAAGTATTCAAGCAAAAACGACCAATATATAAAATCCCAACTGTAGTAAATGGAAATAATGGGAGGGCCCAAGTTTTTGAATGAATAGAGAAGGGGATATCCTAATTACAGACCCCTTCAGAGGAACAAAGAAACGAGGAGACAAATATGGACCCATACATGATCTTTGACCTAGGAATGGATTGAAAGTTTCCACAAAAGGAAGGCACAGACCTCTCAAGTGCAACACAAGGAAATAAATTATGATAGAGGCCATAAATTGATGGATGTCAAAGGAAAAATGGCGCGAGACTATTTTGAGCACTAACATAGGCTCCGACTCGTGGATGGGCACTTCCTATGAGTTCCACAGAACAAAGTTAGACCAAGTGCAAAAATATCCATTGGGTGATGAAGTCCGTAAGAGCAAAGAAACAGAGCCATCACAAAATGAACATAGAAACTAGCAAAAATAGGTCACGAAGGACCGAATGAGAAAAACACAAAAGACAGAAACAAACAACAAACTATACACTATACAAATTTATTACCTATATTTAGAGAAAAAAATCAAGGTAAATCTTCAAGTTCCTGCCACCCTAGTTATGACCACGCCAAGAAGTTCTAATATGTCCTTAATAGTTGGTTATATGATTGGTTCTCTTTTCCATCCAAGTTGCTAACTCGACCATATTTTTAAGGATTACCCTCGTACTGGGTAATTTTTTTATCATGCTCCGTGGCTGTATTAAAAATCAAATTCCCAAGGAAATAATCCTACTCATGATACCTGCATTGGTCAATTTCATATTCCCTAAAGACAACATAGCTCACAGAGTTATCAACACCAATATCTGCATGCAATACTTCATAAGAAGCATTGTTGGGGTCCTCAACAAGATATAACATTTTCTTCTCACCAGGTAACTTCACAAGGCTGCCCTCAATTGGAATAGTGGCATATGACATGCCCATTTTAACACTACCACCAACACTGGCAGCCCATTTTCTAGATAATAACATACCCCACTTGGTGGGCAATCAACAATAACAACATCAAGCTTCAAGTTTTTACCTCGGGTAAGCTGCAAGCTAAACCACTAGAACCTTCACACATCCCACCATGGGAACCTCTCTAGATTCCATGGTAGTGCACTTCCCATATGCTACTGTTACTTTGAGATCCAGCTCATTCATGACTTCCAGAGGCATAACATTGCATGATGCCCCTGAGTCAAACATACAATTGTGTAACTATCTCGTCTCGATGATTAGTTTGGTGAAGAATGGATCCACATTTAACCGAGACTCCACCAAGGATGTCCCCAAATAGACATTAGGTTTGGAGGAAGTTGTGAAGACTTTGGCAGGTGGATCTGCCAAGGAAATTTTCTAAAAAATAGCCCGAGTAAAAGGGAGTTGGGAAAAGTTCACAAAGTCAACACAAGCAATAAGGCCAAGACATATTTACAAATCATCACAGATCTAATGACATAGGCAAGGGACCTATTGAATTATGAAATAGGCAGCCCTGTGGAAGGGAAAACAAAATGGTGGCTGATCCTTTTGTTGTCGAGTTGCTATTATGGAAGAAACAAAGGTCATTGATTGGTGTGACAAAATTTTCATGCCTCATGCTCCTTGTGAATAAGATCAACAAGAATAAAAAGAAGCTGATGATGATAATGATGATGATGCATGCATGATGGTTTCCTCTACAAATTCACAGAGGAAGCAACCTCAACCGAACCGATGAGTGCCGGAACTACTACTCGATTTTTGGGATTGATCCAAAGTGGGTACCACTTCTTCATCCCTCTCATACTTTAGAAGTAGATCTTGTACAATCTTTTGAACTTACCAATAATGAATTTGAATACTTAAGGGATTTAATGATAAATAAATATGATGGAGAAATCCATCTGAGGAGGATAGGTAACTATTGATGAATGTTTTTGTGGCTCAAGAAAAGGAGTACAACACAAGAAGTAGGGTTGTTAAAGGCACACGGCCTCAAGCCAAGCCAAAAACTCCTTACTTTAAAATATTCCTAAAGAGTTTCCTAAGAAAGATGCACCTACCAAAATCCTTGTTGTCCCAAGAAAAAATCATACCTCTCATCTTGCCCAAACCTGTCAAAACCCCTATGTTATCTAATGATTGTGTTAATCTCCCTTCCCAGCCTACCTCACCCAAGTATGTTCCTTATGACATAGCCCAAATCTTGAGTCAGATCGAGATTTTTGTTACTATTTTTGAATTACTTAGAATCCTTGAGCATAAGAAAAGAGAATTCAAATATCTGGGGTTTAGAGAAGAAAGGGTTACCCAAGGCAGAAATGTTGAGACTCCTCCTACCAGTTCGAAGTTAAAAACCCCAAACACCGGAGCAACTAGGTGAACCACCTTAGGTCGATTTGGGGGCATCCTTGGTGGAGTCTCGTTAAATGTCGATCCATTCTTCACGACACGGTCGTCAAAGATAGACTGTTGTACAACTGTATGTTTGATTCAGGGGCATCATGTAATGTTATGCCTCTGTAAGTCATGAATGAGCTAGATCTCAAAGTAACAACACCATATGGGAAGTGCATTGTCATGGAATCTAAGGAGGTGCCCATGGTGGGATGTGTGAAGGGTCTAGTAGTGCAAATTAACTTACCTGTAAAAATTGAAGCTTGATGTTGTTATTGTTGATTTCCTAGCCAAGTGGGGTATGTTATTGTCTCAAAAATGGGCTACAAGTGTTTGTGGGAGTGTTCAAATGGACATGTCCTATGCCACTATTCCAATTGAGGGCAGCCTTGTGAAGTTACCTGGTGAGAATAAAATGTTGTATCTTGTTGAGGACCACAACAATGCTTCTTATAAAGTATTGCATGCAAATATTAGTGTTGATAACTCGTGAGCTATGTTGTCTTCGTGGAAATATGAAATTGATCAATGCGGGTATCATGAGTGGATGATTTTCCGGGACTTTGATTTTTGATAAAGACCAGAGGATGATAAAAATATTGGCCCTGTACCTGTGGGTAAGCCGGAAAAATATGGTCGGCTTAGCAACTTGGATGCAAAAGTGAAACAATCATATAAAAATTGTTAAGGACATATCGGCATCGCTTAGTATGGTCATAACCAAGGTGACAAGAACTTGAAGATTTTCCTTGATTGTTTTCTCTTAATCAAGGTAAAAATAATTATACAAAGTTGTATAGTTGTTTGTTTCTGTCTTTTGTGTTTTTGCTTGTTCTAGTCCTGGTGACCTATTTTTGTTGGTTTCTATGTTTTTTTAGATGGCTCTTTTTCTTTTCTCTACACGCTGACTCCATCGCCCAATGGATATTTTTGGCACTTTGTCTACCTTTGTTCTTGTGGCACTCACATAGAGTGCCCATTCCCGATTCAAAGCTGATGTTGGTGCTCAAAATAGTCTCACCCCATTTTTCCTTTGACATCAATCGATTTACACCTCTCGTCATAATTTATTTCATTGATTGCCTGCCGAGAGGTCTCTCCCTTCCTTTTTTGCCATTTTCAATTTGTTCTTGGGTTGAAGATCACATATGGGTCCATATTTATCTTCTCATTTCTCTCGTTCCTCTAAATAGGTCTATAATTTGGGTCTCCCATTCTCTCGTTAATTCAAAAACACAGCCCTCCCATTATTTCCATTTTCCAAAGTCGGGATTTGTTGTCCTTTTCATTTTTTCCCGAATACTTGAACAAAAATGAATGGATGTAGCTCGAGGAATGTATTTGAGCCTTGTGACATTTATAAATCCTCTTTCCTGGAGAAAATTTCATCTCCGAGATCAAATGGTCATTTTTTTGCATTTTACGACTTGACGGGCATTTCTCCCAGTCAAACTTGCATCCTTGCATCGATGGGGAACATTGCCTCTTTTGGTTGGAAGCATCTCTATTGGGTAATTCAGATTTTTTTGAATTGCATCAGCTTAAAAATTTGTCCATGTGGAGGAACAATGCTCATTTGAAGATTTACTTTTTTGGTTTGGCCTGAGTAGCACAGAAGACACGCGGAGGTCTCGCTGATTTTCCTTGACTTAAATAAATTTTATGCAGCTAAATAAAGTTTGGTAGGACAAGGGCACATGGTGATCCCATGCTCATTCAGGGTCTTAAACTTGGGCATCATTTTGAAATTGTGCCATGGAGACACGTGGAGGTTTCCGCCAGGTCTGTCCATACTTAGTCTTTTTTCTAAAAACTTTGGGAGGTCTAGGACATGTGGAGAACCACACATGTTTGGGGACCGGCCCTTGAGTTTCATTTTAAAGAAGTGCCAGGAGGACACTTGGAGGCCTCCTCTCACTTTCCATTTTTCTTGGAATTTTCAATGGAAAAATTAGATTGCCTCAGACTCGACACATGGTGCCTTCCGTTGAGCTTCAAGCCTTCAAACAAATTTTGCTAGGCTAGGACACGTGGCGAGCCCATGCTCTTTCAAGGTCTCAAATTTTTGGAACCATCTCAAGGTGCGCCATTGTGGAGCGTGGTAGTTTGAAAAGTCAAAAGGGGCAGGGAAACATACCAACACGGGCAACTTAGAATTTTTTCCTATTATTCTCAAAAGGGTTAAAATATCAAAAATGGCCCATAAGTCCTGACAAAGGATTAGTCAAAATTTGTTTCAAAGTCAACGACGGAGGTGTGGAATCTCAGGAAAACTTAGAAAATTTTCCTTTTGGGATAAATGAGTTAAAAGTGTAATAGGAAGTGGGGTTCCGCTAGGACCCACATTAGAAACTAGAGGCAGAAGGGCGGAGCTATGGAAAACTTGGAAAATTTTCTCTTTTCCAAAGATGAAGTCAAATAGTAGAGTTTAGCAATGGTTCCTTTGGGACCCACATTGGGACACGTGTCTGGGCCATTTTTTGAAGGTGGAGGTGAGGAGCAAAATAGGAATTTTTTTATTTTTTTAAAAAGGTTGTAAAAGGTCAAAAGGAAACCCCGGCTCATTTTAAATTAAATCTTCCACGTGGACAGCCCAAATTCAATGTAAAGATCAATGACAATCGTGAGATCGAATCTGATTTTCCGCCCATTTTTACCGAAAATCTCCCGGAAGTGCGAGTATTCATGATTTCTTAGTATTTCCTAGACATCAAACAAAGAGGAGAGTTAATTTTGATACCTAAGTTTGGTGGGGGATATCTGGAGACGTGTTTCACCATTAAAATGATCTCGACTATTAGGCTCGATTTGATCTTCCATTTTTCTTCTCCCGAGCACACAAGGAAAAATATTTGACAAATTAGGGGACGGAAGTGGTTATTGAATAGAACGAAGAGTGATTTTCCAGAGGAAGAAGTTAAATGTAGGAGATATTTGAAGAGATTTGACCCCGAGCACTCGGCGAATTTTTACAGATCCGATTCTTGGAATCGCTTATCGTGATCATGACAAGCACCGGTGGCACTCAATGTTTGAATTTTTGGGGGAAAAAGGATTTGTTGTAAACGTTATAAATGGTACAAATTTATTGTGAAAATGGTTGGAGTGTTAGGGTCGGGACTTATTTTTATAATCGAAATTTTTTTGATAGATTCCATCTTATTTGAGAAGCCGTTTGAGAATCCTGTATATCTCTTTTGTATTGAATTTGATCATGTCAAGGTGGTTGTGAGTGTACAGCCATTGAAAAGCTCTGAGATTGTTCTAGAAACTTTCCCCTGCTGATAAATTTAATCAAACTGAGTTATTCTGTGTTGATCTTAACCAAAATGTGTTTGTTCTATTTTTGAATGTCTACAAATAATTTTTCTTGTTCCTGTTGCAATCTTGTATCAAAATATGTCTCAATCACATAGGTCTCAATCCTTGTGATAGTTTAGTGGCATCTACAATTTCATTTCTTAGAAGATCTTTCATCTGGGAGTGAAATAAATGATTTAAAATTGCTTTTTTCATCTGTTGACAGAGATTATCTGTAAGCCTCTGGGTGTACCTCAGGCATGATTGGGCTCAGATCTTGATGATTTGTTGGGTTTTCTAACTCGAGGCTTCATGTTAGAATCTCATAGATTGTATGAAAAAGTGCTAATTTGGTCCTCCATTGAAGCACATATTCTGGTCAAAGAAACATTTTAGATGTTCTGTGGCATTCTGTTAGTTTATTCTTCCATTTTGTAAAAGCTGTCAAGGATCTGGTGAATCAAGTTCATCCTGCCTCACCTCCCACAAAAATTCATTTAAAAACATATAATCTTACCCGTACTACCCCCGTTTGTCTTGTGTGTATATAAATGCATATTTTCTATTACAAAAATGTAGAAACAATCAAGTTTCCAAATGACTTTAGTAACCTTTTCCTTGTTTTGAAAATATCTCCATAATCTAAAAGTGACAACATGTGAGAGTCAAATTTTGTGTGTTGATCATATTTTCCCAAGGTCTTCTATAAAATTTTGTGCGAAAGAAGGATTTACCAGCATTCTTCAATAATAGAGGTTACAAAATAGGTTCTCTTACCTTGGTTGGAACCTAAAATTGTTAGGATCGATCACATCCTTTTAAGGTCCTACCAACTCTTTTCAAAGCCTTAGTGCTAAAAATTCAGATATACATCTTCCCAACTACAAAAACACATACATAATCATCTATCTACCTTTAAGTGTCCTTTCAAATCCATGATGTTGCTCACCTTTGAAGGAGATTAAATTTGGGCTTCATTTTCTGTTGCCCTATCTCGCCTTTCACTAGCCATCAATGGAGGCATGGGTTATTTTTAACCTTCACACTTTTTAACAAAAAAGCCAACATTTTTAAGTTTTCCTCGACGGTCCACTTCCCGCTTGAAATTTTGGGCATGAAACATGGCGTCCCTCGGCATCAGTGGAGGAGCGGTTCATTTTAAAAAAATTCCCTTTCAACAAAAAAATTTAAAATCCTAAGTGCCTCCGGTGACCCACCTTCCCACATTGGCTTAAAAACATGCCATGTGTCCCTTACGGCTTGGGGAAAATTTTCTTCCTTTGGTGCGAAGCCCCACCACAGACTCATGGGCGCATAGGTGTAACTTGCACTTTTTGCCAAAAGTGCAAAGCGCCAAATTACCTCCCATACTCTTCGGCCCAAAATTTTCTCCAAGCAAAAATTCTTCCCTAGGCCCACAGGCCCACCTTTGGGAAAAATTTATTCCCAGGCCCGCAGCCTACGTTTTGGGAAAAATTTCTTCCCCATGCCCGCAGGCCCACATTTGGGAAAACATTCTTCCCTAGGCCTGTCGGCTTGTAACAAAAGAAATATGAGGAGTCAGGAGGACTTTTTTATATCTTTGGAAAGGGGAAGAAATTTCCTATCTAATGGAATTGTTTTTAGGAAACGTTAAGTATGTTAAATATGTGAAAATTATGGTTGAAGTGCAAGGATGAGTCGATAGTGGGCAAGTGGGAGATTACCCCTTTTCAACTAAAATGTGTAACTCTAAAACATGCGTTAACCTTTTTAAGGGATCACGTTAGGGGATAATAGAATGTTTTTCTATCCCATGTAAATAAGAACCTGGTTATTGTTTAGGCCTAGTGAAATTAAAAACCTTGGGCATTTAATTGGTTTAGCCCCTTTGAGCCTCTAAAATTAATTAAGGAATATTTAACTATAGTGTTAATTTAATTACTTATTAAGTTAACACCTAAGAGAACTTTAACTATATTTGTATTAGTTATACTCATTAATTTTGTAATATGGATCTAATGTTTGTTACAATGGGAAAATTTCATTTATTAAATTATAATTGAATTTGAATCTTTACTATGACAATTTTTGCTTGAAGCTGGTAATGGTCATGCTTTTCAAAAAAAATATTACATAATTTTTTCTATCTAAACCTAGGTTGTTCTTGGGTCTCAAGTGGTCATTTTAGTGGGTGTTAGATGTCTAGATTATTAAATTAACCATGTTACTAAACTAATTAGGGATGAGACAAAAATAAGTCATTTATTAGATTAGATGGTTCTTTGGTTTATGTGTTGTAAGTGAAGTGTATGTGATCTTGGGTGTTGTACCCTCTACCCCTTCTTGGAAATTCGGATTTGGCCTTATGGGCCAATTTTGGGGCTTTTGGGATAACTTAAACTTGTCCCACACCTGTTAATTTATTATACCAACCCTACCTATGGGTTGGGGGTAGAAAATAGACCTCATTATGTGTTTAGGAAGGTAAAAGGTAAGCTTTAATTCCACTTTCTTACATGTGTTAATTTCTTTGTCCTAAAGGGTATGGGTTGGAGTGGTGTGTGTAAGAGGTTTTTCATACCTCTCAACCACCCATTTATTTTCCTTGGAGTATGGGTTTGACATGGGTGATTTGGGGTGGATAAGTAATGATGTGGTATCCTACATGGAGCCACATCATCTACCTCTTCATTTTCTCTATTCATTGATGTTTTTGGGAAGTAAATGGTGTTACTTGCTTAGCTTTAGATCTTGGATTTTGGAGTGTGTGAAGTTTGGAATAGAAGAGAGCTTGGAGTTGTTTGAGTTGAAATTTTTGAAACTATGTTGAAAAGTGGAGCTTTACCATGGCAAGGTAGGATCTTACACTCTTATTTTATTTTTGTTTTCTTATATTTTATATGTTGTATGCATTTGTGTTATTACTTGAAGTTTTGGGTAGTAAATTGACCTTAGGTTGTGGTGAGATTTTGAAATGGTGATAAAATATGTTGGGAGGCATAAGAGCTTCTTGTTTTTATAGGAAGGTGTGGGTTTTGGATGCCCCACCTTATTCTATTTTGTTAGTTTGTGTTTTGTGGGAGGCAAAAGAGAGAGGGAGGCATAAGAGGCATAAATAGGTTATTGTGGGAGGCATAAGATATTTTGGCATTGATTGTGTTGTGGAGCATTTTAGAGGTGGGCATCCAAACCCTCTAGAGGAACAAGGGTACCCCCATGTTCCCGCCTCGCTTGGATTATTTTAGAGCCATTGTTTTGGGTAGTTGTTGTGCTTAAAAATGAGTGTTTTATGTAGTTATCGTCTTGTGTGTTTGTTTCTTGCAAGTAAGTGTGGAAGCATTGTATAGTTTCCATGTGTTGGATCCGTTGGTACTCAAAATAGTCTCTCCCCATCCGTGACTTTGAAAATTTATTGATTTACTGACCTTTTCCATTTTCTCCTTCCCCAAGTTGTGCTTTGTCATCCTTTGTTGCCATTTTTAATCTGCTCCTAGGTCGAAGATCATGTATGGGTCCATATTTGTCTCCTCGTTTCTTTGTTCCTCTGGAAAAGGTCTGTATTTTGAGTCTCTCATTCTCTATTCCTTCAAAACTTGTGTTTTCTCATTCTCTATATTTTCCACGGCTTGAGATTTTTCATCCTTGTCATTTCTACCTTAGATACTTGAAGAAAAATGAATTGATGTGTCCCTGAGGAATGTATTTGAGCCTTGTAACATTTCTAAACTCTCTATCCTTGAAGAAAATTTCATTTTCAGGCTCAAATGGTCATTTTTCTATATTTTATGGTTTGACGGGTGTTTCTCCTAGTCAAATTTACATCCTTGCATCAAAAGGAAATGTGTCCTCCTTTGGTTGGATGCGGATTGGCTCGACACTTAAAAAATTCTATGAAAAGCCTCACCTTAAAAATGTGTCCACGTGGAGGAACGATGCTCATTTGAAGATCTACTTTTATGTTTGGATTTGGATTAGTGTAAGGAGGACACGTGGAGGGTTGGCAAGATAGAGACACATGGAGGCTTCCACTAGGTTTCCCATACTTAGTCTTTTTCAAAAAAAAAATTGGGAAGTTTGGGACACGTGGAGGAATGATGCTCATTTGAAGATCTAATTTTTGGTTTGGCCTTAGAGCAGTGTCGTGAGGACACATGGAGGTTTCCACTTCTTTCCACAGACTTAGACAAATTTTTATGCAATCGAATGTAGTTTGGTGAGACAGGGACACATGGTGATCCCGCACTCATTCAGGGTCTTAAACTTGGGCACCATTTGAAGAAGCACCATGAGGACACTTGGAGGACTCCGCTCACTTTGCATTCTTGCTTGGAATTTTTAATGGCCAAAGGAGAATGCCTTGGATGTTAACACATGGCACCTTCCACTAAGCTTCAAGCCTTCAAACAAATTTTAATGGGGTAGGAACATGGCAAGCCCACCCTCATTCAAGATTTCAAATTTTAGGATCGTGTCAAGGTGCACCATTGTCACACATGGTAGTTTGAATAATCATAATGGGCGGGCAAGCGGACCATCGGGGAAACTTAATATTTTTCCTCCTTGTCCCAAAAAGGTTAAAATATCAAAAATGGCCCATAAGCCCGACAAAAGAAAAAGTCAAAAGTTGTTTTTGGTCAAAGGGGCGGGAAGGTGGACCGTCAGGGGCAGCTTGGAAATTTTTCCTCTTGCATACAAATGACTAAAATTATCAAAATGACCCCGAGCCTGATGGAAAAGAGTCGAATATTTATCTAGTCATCGGCGGAGGTGCGGGTTTTCGGAGGAACGGTGAGAAATTTTCCTTTTGACGGAAAAGGAGTTAAAGTCATAAAAGGACCCGGGGTTTCGCTGGGACCCACGTTATAAACTTGAAGCGAAGGGTGGAGTTACGTGGGAAACATGGAAAAGATTACTTTTTCAAAAAGAGGGTCAAATGGTAGATTTGTTCTGTGTTTCCTTTGGGACCCACCTTAGGACACGTGTCAGGCCCATTTTTCAAAAGTGGAGATGCGGAGCAAAATGTAAATTTTTTACATTTTTCAAAGGGTCAAAAGAAAATTCAAAAGGAATCCCCGAGCCCATTTTTGAATCTTCCACATGGATGGCCCACATTCAAATCAAAGATCAATGGAAGTTGTGTGTCTAAATCTGATTTTTCCCCATTTCTACTATAAAGCTCCTGGAAGTGTGAGTCTTCATGATTTCTTGTTATTTTCTACATGCCAAACAGAGAGGCGAGTTAATTTTTATATCTAGAGTTTTGTGGGAGAGATCTGGAGACGTCTTTCACCATTAAATTGGTCTGACTATCGAGCTCAATCTGGTTTTCCATTTTTCTTCTCCTAAGCATGCAAGGAGACGGATTTGACATATTAGGGGCACAAGTATTTGGAAAATTGAAGGAAACATGATTTTCCAGAGGAAGGAGTTAAATGCGGGAGATATTCAAAGAGATCTACCCTCGAGCACCTAGTAACTTTTATAGATCTATTTCTCAGGACTCGTGATTGTGATCATGGAAAGCACTTGTAACACTAAATGTTAGGATTTTTGGGGGGAAAAGAGGTCTATCGTAAATGCTATAAATGGCAAAAATTTACCATGTAAATGGTTGGGAGTTGGGAGTTTTTGGAGAGGTCAAGGACTAATTTTTCTAGCAGAGGAAACTTGACAGAGCCCATCCATTTTTGAGAAGCCATCTAAGAAGCCTACATATCCCTCTTTGTATCATATTTAATCGTGTAAAGGTGGTTACAAGTGTATAACCATTGAAAAGCTTTGAGATTGTTTTGAAAACTTTCCCTTGCTGATAGATTTGATAAAACTTGAGTTATTCTATGTTAATCTTGAGTAAAGTTTATTTATTTCATCTTTGAGTGCATGCGAGTAGTTTTTCTTGTTTCTGTTGCAATCTTGTACTAAAATCTGATCCAATCACATAGGTATCAATCCTTATGATAGTTTACTAGCATCTGCAATTTCATTTCTCAGAAGATCTTTCATCCGGGAGTGAGAAAACGGTTTAAAATCACTTTTCTTCCATTTTCTTGATAGAGATTATCGTAAGCCTCTTGGTGTACCTGAGGCATGGTTTAGTTTGAATCTTGGTGCTTTATTAAGTTATTTGACTTAATCCTTCATGATAGAATCCCATAGGTTGTATGAAAGAGTGTTGATCTAGGCCTGCATTGAAGAACATATTCTAGTTGAAGAAACATTTTCACGTTTTGTGGCATTTTGTTGATTGAATCTTACCATTTTACATAAGCTCTAAAGGATCGGTGAGTAAATTCATCTGTCTCCCCTCCCACAAAAAATATATTCAAAAACATTTGATCCTATGCATACTACCCCTATTTTTGCTCGTATACCACACACACTAACAAAATCCATTTTCTAAAGTATTTAGAATATATCGGGATTCCAGATGTCTTTAGTAACCTTAGCCTTGCGTTGAAAATATCTCCATAATATTGAAGTGACAACTTGTGAGAGTCAGATTTGGTGTGTTGATCATATTTTCCCCAAGGTCTTCTCTATAAAATTTGTGCAAAAGAAAGGTATTTGTATCTCCTTTCAAATAACAAAGGTTACAAAATAGGTTCTCTTACCTTGGTTGAAAGGCACAACCTAAAATAGTTAGGATAAGATCACACCCTTTTAAGGTGTTATCCATCTCTCCAAATCAAAGTGACAAAGGGACAAGTTAGATTTCCCCCACTAGAAAATGACATATATTTATTATCTAGCTACCTCTAAGCTCCCTTTTGAATTTGCATTGTTGCTTGGCTTGAAAAGGAGAGAAGTTTTTTTGATAGCAACATCAGTGGTGCCATTGCTAGGGACTATTTTAAAAGTTGTTGAGAACTGATTTGTTCATTGTGATCCAATTCATACTCAGACCCTAGTAAAAATTTCTTGTACGCTCTAAAGTGCCAGAAATATATTTTAAATATTATCATGTGTTTGAACTGTATGAGGTTTCAAGTTACAAGTGTTGTATGTAAATTTTCCAGTCTCTACATGTTTTACACTAATATTCATTGAAAAATTTATGTAAAGGAAGATCAGAAATTTCATTTCCAGTTTATGGTGTTGACAGACATTTGATAGAGCATATTTTAGTGCATTTGCATAAATAAGGTATAAATTGTTAGTACCGAATCCCTGATGATTTGATTTAGATAAGGACCAGTGTCTTAAACCTCTGTCAAATAAGATTTGTTACTAATATTTGCAAAGATGGAAGGAAGGAGATATTTCTTTGCTAGTGATCCTGCTAGGACATTGTTTCACGAGTTAGGAAAAGAAAAGTCGAAGCAAGAAAATCCCGGAGAGTTGTGGGAGATAAGTAGACAAGAAGGGGTCTCTCCATTGATGAAAGTGATCAGCCATTCATTGAAGAATTTCATTCAAGTGCTCTTGAATCAGGTAGCCTCTTTGTAGAATTGAATTCTCTAACTGGAGAAGGGCCTTCATTTGATTTTGAAAAGTTTTCTTCTCATTCTTCCCCTATCTTTTCAGAAGTTGATAGGGATTTCCAAGAATATATGCCTTTGGAGGTTATCCATTTTGAAAACTACACTCCTGTATTTCAGAAACCCCCTTCCCCTCATCAATTTGTTTCTCCGCCAAGATCACCTCCTCGAGTAAATATGGCTCAACCCAGACCTCCATTTGTTGTAAACACCTTTTGACCTATAATTTTTTTGGGAATGGATAGGTATCCAAATGTAGTATCTCAAGATGTGAGGAGAAGATTACCAAAGTTCTAGGGAAACAATGCTATAACTGGTGATCAACATTTAAAGCTTTTTCTCAATATGATGGAAGACTTTGAGATTGAAGATGAAGATGTATACATCAAATTATTTGTTCACACTTTAGATGAGGATGTAAGGGGCTGGTATAAAGCATTACTAGATAACTTTATTGATTCTTGGGCTGAAATGAACAATGCATTTATATTGCAATATGGCGATAGGACTGAACCTAGGTTTCTTCTATCAGAGTTTTAAAATATCAAGAACAATCCCAATGAGTTAGTACATGATTTGAACACAACATTCAATAACACCTTGAGAATATTTCCTGTTAGGATAAGGCCATGTGATGAATCATGTTTGATCAAATACATAGATGTATTTGATAAAAAGGCTACTTACTACTTGAGGGACAAGAACCCTACTAATTTGAGGCAAGCATTCACTATGGCCCTACAAATAGAGAATAATATCAAGGAAATAGGAAAACCTCCTAAGAGGGATGGTGTGAAGCTAATTAACCCAGAAAAACCTCAGACAAGCAAGGCTGCTGATTTGGAAGAAGTTGTGAAAACTTTGGCAGGGCTGTCAAGGAGATATCCTACAAACTAGCCTCGAGATGAGAAAGGAGTTGGGAAGAGTTTATAAGGACAACACAAACATAAGGGCCAAGTCAGATTTATAAATCATCAAAGATCTGATGATAGAGGCAAGGGACCTATTGGAAATGGAAATAGGCAGCCCCAAGGTAGAGAAAATAGAATGGTGCCTGATCCTTTAGCTGCTATAGTTTATGTTGTGGAAGAAATAGAGGTCATTGATTGGTTTGACAAATGTTTCATGCCTCATGCTCTGTGTGAAAAATATCAGAAAGAAGAAGAACAAGTTGATGATGATAATGATGATGATGTTTTCATGATGGGTTGCTCCAAAGCAGCTCACAACAAGAGGAAACCTCAATAGAGGTAAGAAGTGCTAGACCTGTTGCCACTTTTTGTGACTGCATTCACAAGGTACCTATTCTTCCTCTCTCTCATAATTTAGAAGTAGATATTGTAGAAGATTTTGAATTTCCCAATAATGAGTTTGAATATTTAAGGGCTTTAATGATAAAAATGTATGATAGAGGAACCCCGTCTCGAGGAAGATAGGCAGTTGTTGATGAATGTTGTTGTTGCTCATGAAAAGGAGAACAATACATGAAGTAGGGATATCAAAGGGACATGGCGTCAAGCCAAGAAAAAATCCCCATTACTTTCAAACATTCCTAAAGAGACTCCTAAAAATATGCATCTCGGCAAAGGCTCTCCAGTTCAAGCAAAAATCTTACCCCACCACGTGCCCAAGAATGTCCCACTTCCTACAAGAATGTCCCATACGACATCCAAGTTTTAAGTCAAATTAAAGTTTCTGTTTCAATTTTTGAGTTGCTTAGGATTCCTGAGCACAAAAGGAGAGCATTTGAATACTTGGGATTGAATGAAGAGAAGACTTCCCTAGGAAGAAATGTGAACATTGTGGAGAATCCTCCAGTCATTGAAGAATCTGAGACACCACCAACATTAGAGGAGCTAGCTGAACCACCTCAAGTTTATTTAGGGACATCCTTGGTATACTCTAAGATGAATGTGGATCCATTCTTCACCACTCTAATCATCAAGGATAGGCTGCTCCATAACTGTATGTTTGACTCAAGGGAATCATGCAATGTCATGCCTCTAGAAGTCATGAATGAGCTAAATATTAAAGTAACAATAGCATATGGGAAGTGCACTACCATGGACTCTAGAGAATTTCCAGTAGTGGGATGTGTGAAGGGTTTGGTGGTGCATCTTGTAGCTTATCCAAGTAAAAATTTAAAACTTGACGTTGTCATAGTTGATTGCCTAGCCAATTGGGGTATGTTATTGTCAAGAAAATGGGCTTCAAGTGTTGGTGGGAGTGTTTAAATGGACATATCTTATGCCACCATCCCGATTGAGGGTAGTCTTGTCAAAGTTATATGGGGAGAAGAAACTGTTGCACCTTATTAAGGATCCCAACAATGCATCTTATGAAGTATTGTACACAAATGTTGTTGATGATAACTTTGTGGGATTTGCTGAGGGAAAGGAGCACAAGATTAAAGAATGAAAGTGTCTTGGGTAGAAAGGATCTCCTTTGAATCTATTGTTTGATGGAGCTCGCTCCAAATTTGGAAATGGTGCCGATGTCGCTTTTGATTTCCCAAGCTAGGAAAGGTTTGTTTTTTCCTTCAAACTTCACTTTGAGTGCACTAACATGATTGTTGAGTATGAGGCATTGTTGTTAGGTTTAAGAATTACTTGGAGGTATGGTATCAAGGACATCATTGTCAAAGGAGACTCAGAGTTAGTTATCAAGAAATTCAGAAAATTGTATGCCACAAAGAATCAACAAATGAAACAATACAACTATGAAGTTATGGATTTCATTGAGATGTTTGACTCCTTCAACATTGTGCATCATGATGAGAAAAGCTTGCGGTGTTTGGGTATTATTTTGAAAATTCTACAATGTCCCCTTATTGTGAATATGATGTCGATGTATTGAGAAAACCCTTTGTCCCCAACAATATCAAACATTGGCAAGTTTTTGATGATGATGCTCAGATTCGGAGATTTCTACAGCAATGCAGAGGAGAGTTTGCTGATCAAAACATTGATTGGGAGCCAATTGTATGTGCAATGAAGGAAGGGAAACCTTGTTTGGCAAATGCAACATCCAGCTAAATACCAATACCATTCCTAGAGGGTTGGTTACTCTTGAATCAAATTTTTATAATGCTAACTACATTATTAATAGGCATATGGCAGCCTTGAGGGATGTTGACAAGCTTGACCTTGGAAAAAGGAGAAACCAAGGAATATTTGGTTAGGTAGAAATCTTAGCAAAGAGGAAAATCAGTCATACATCCAATTGTTTAAGAAATACCAAGATTGTATGGCTTTGACTTATTCGATCTCAAAGCATACAAAGAAGACATGTTTCAACATGAGATTCCTTTAAATCCCAATGCAAGACCATTTAGGATGAAGTAGAGGCCAATCAATCATATTTTATCTCTTAAAATGCAAGAGGAATTGAAGAAACTAACAGATGGAGGGATTATCCAGCCCACAAGGTATTCTTCTTGGGTTACAAACATAGTGCCATTAAGAAAGAAGAATGGTGACATCAGGCTATGTGTAGACTTAAGGAATCTGAAGAAAGCTTCAATCAAGTAATTCAATCCTTCTTTGGGTAGATAAAATTTATTAGAAGATTTATATCAAACTTTGTTGAGTGTACCATCCCGATCACTTCCATGCTAAAGAAGGACCAAGTCATAAAATGGGAGGAGGCTGCCATCCAAGCTTTCAATGGAGTCAAAGAGGCACTGAAGCATACCCTTGTTTAGCAGCCCTAGACTATAAGAAACCTTTCCAAATGTTTTCCTTTGCTTTAGAAACACTATTGCTTCGTCTTGCTATAGAAGGATGATGAAGGGGCCGAAGACCAATTGCTTTCTTCATCAAAGCTTTGCAAGGGAAAACTAAAATACATCATTATGGAGAAGCAAGAATTTGACTTGCTCAAAGTAACAAATGTTTTCAGGCCTTATATTCTAAGTTCAAAAGTTGTTTCTTATGTTCCCCATACCATAGTAAAGGACATCTTGTCAGAGATGGAAGTCTCAAGTAAAAGATGTAGATTGGTGAACAAGTTGCAAGAATATGATATGGACATCCAAACCACCAAGTTGGTGGCATGTTTGGGGTTAGCTAAGCTTATGGATGAGAGAAACTTGTATACTATTGAGGTAAATGAGGTTGAAGAAGAAAGCGCAAATGTTTTTAAAAAGTTGATGAATTTTGAGTGGTACAAGGATGTGATGTTCTATCTCAGACATTTAAACTGCCTTGAGCATTTGAGTAAGAACCAGAAAAGAGCTCTTAAGTTGGCTTCCTAGAAATATGTCATTACTGATTTTGGGTTTGCATGGAATAACCTAGAGGTAGTCCTCTTAAGATGCATAACTAAAGATGAAGCCCCAAAATAATTATTGATCTCCATGCAGGAGTTTGTGGGGAGAAATTTTTCGCAAGAGTCACAACACACAAGATCCTGAGGGCTGGTTATAGGTGGAAAAATATTTTCAAGGATGAAACCATGTTGGTCAGAAGATGTGAGAGTTGCTAGTGTTTCTCTAGAAGATTGAAAGCTTTAGGCTCCTTGCCTTTGTAGCTTGTATCAATTGAAGCCCCATTCAAGCAATGGGGAATGGACTTCATTGGTGAGATTTTAGACCCTTCAAGTGTTGGCCATAAGTGGATTCTTGTAGCCACTGAATACTTTACCAAATGGGTGGAAGCAATCCCCACCAAGAAGGATACACACCAAATTGTCATGGACTTTGTGCTAAACCATATCATTTGCAGGTTTGGAGTACCAGTCAAAATCATAGCTGATAATGCCATGAGTTTTAGAGCTAAACCTCTAGTGGCAATGTGTAAAGAATATGGGATCAACTTGACATATGCCTCTAATTATAATCCCCAAGGAAATGGACAAGCTGATTCTAGTAATAAGAACTTGCTGAAGATTATCAGAAGGACCTTGGAACTGGACAAGTGAAAATGGGGTGAAAAACTAGATTTTTTTCTAGGATGAAAGGATCACATGTTAAGAGATTCACTGGAAAGAGTCCATTTGAGTTGGTGTATGAAACCCAGTGCCCCTGCTGCCCCGCATATGCAACTATCCTCATATCAGTTCATTCAACAACTGGAAGATCAAGAGTAAGTCCTTATAATGCTCACATTAACAAGATTGTTGAGCTTGATGAAGAGAGGAGGAATCCCGTAGAGGCATATAAAGTTTAGAGAAAAGCTAAAGAAATTGTTTGACAAGAAGGTCCCTCCAAGAGCTTTCAATATTGGATATATTGTGCTACTTTGGGATAGGAGACATGAAGATAATGGCAAGCATGGAAAATTTAACTCATTATGGATGGGCCCTTACTCCATTGACATTAGAATTGGTGAACACACCTTCTTCTTAAAGGATTTAGATGGTGAATTGATCGATCTTCATGTTAATGATAGGCATTTGAAGCATTTATTTGATTGATTACCTAGAATCAAGGTAAACACATCTTGTATAGTTTATAGTTTGTTGTTTGCGTCTGCTGTTTTTGTGTTTTTTCTCATTCTGGTCCTTGGTGACCTATTTTTACTAGATTCTCTATTCATTGTTGGAGATAGATTTGTTTCTCTTCTCTGTAAGTTGACTCTGTCACCCAATGGATATTTTGGCACTTGGTCTACTATTGTTCTTATGGCACTCACAGGGAGTGCCCATCCCCGAGTTGGAGCCAGTGTTGGTGCTTAAAAGAGTCTCCCCATTTGTGCCTTTGAAAATTTATTGATTTATAGCCTCTATCATTTTCTCCTTCCCCGAGGCATGCTTGGTTAGCCTTTCTTGCCATTTTCAATCTACTCCTGGGTCGAAGATCATGTATGGGTCCATATTTGTCTCCTCATTTCTTTGTTCTTCCGGGAAAAGGTTTTTATTTTGAGTCTCCCATTCTCTGTTCTTTCAAAAATTACATTTTCCCATTCTCTCTTTTTTCCACAGTAAGGATTTGTCATCCTTGTCATTTCTATCTTAGATATTAGAAGAAAATGAACTGGTGTGTTCCGACAAACGTATTTGAGACTTGTAACATTTTAAACTCTCTATCCTTGACGAAAATTTCATTTTTAGGCTCAAATGATTGTTTTCATGTATTTTACGGTTTGATGGTCATTTCTATAGGTTAAATTTGCATCCTTGCATTAACAGGAAACAAGACCTCTTTTGGTTGGACACTGCTTTTGGCTATTCGAACACTTCAAAAATTCTATGAAAAGTCTCAACTTAAAAATGTGTCCACGTGGAGGAACGAAGCTCATTTGAAGATCTTATTTTGCATTTGAATCTGGATTAGTGCCGGGAGGACACATGGAGGGTCTGAAGGATAGAGACATGTGGAGTATTCCACTCATTCAGGGTCTTAAACTTGGGCACCATTTTGAAAAAGCGCCATGAGGACACTTGGAGGACTCTCGCTCACTTTGCATTCTACTTGGAATTTTCAACGGCCAAAGGAGACTACCTTGGATCTTGACACATGGCACCTTCCACTTAGCTTAAAGACTTCAAACAAATTTTTTCGGGTAGGACATGTGGCGAGCCCGCGCTCGTTCAAGGTCTCAAATTTTAGGGACCGTCTCAAGGTGCACCATCATGACACATGGCAGTTTGAAAAGTCATAAGGGGTGGGGAAGCAGACCATCGAGGGAAACTTAAAATTTTTGCCTCCTTGTCTCAAAAAGGTTAAAATACCAAAAATGGCCCACAAGCCTGAAAAAAGAAAAATTCAAAGTTTGTTTCTGGTTAAAGGGACGGGTAGGCGGACCATTGGGGGTAACTTGAATTTTTTTCTCCGCATATAAATGACAAAAATTATCAAAATGACCCATAAGTCCAATGGAAAAGAGTCAAAGCTTGCTCCAGTCAATGACGGAGGTGCGGGCTTTCAAAGGAAAAGTGAGAAATTTTCCCTTTGAGGGAAAAGGAGTTAAAGGCATAAAAGGACCCGGGGTTCCGCTAGGACCCACATTATAAACTTGAAGTGGAAGGGCGGAGCTGCGGGGGAAACTTGGAAAAAATTCTTTTTCCAAAAGAGGGTCGAATGGCAGATTTTTCTACATTTCCTTTGGGACCCACCTTAGGACACATGTCAGGACCATTTTTCAAAAGCGGAGATGTGGAGCAAAGTGTAAAATTTTAACATTTTTCAAAGGGTCAAAAGGAAGCCCTCGAGCCCGTTTTTGAATCTTCCACATGGACGACCCACATTCAAATCGAATATCAATGACAATTGTGTGTCTAAATCTGATTTTCCCCCATTTCTACTGTAAAGCTCTTGGAAGTGCGAGTCTACATGATTTCTTGTTATTTTCTACACACCAAAGAGAGAGGCGAGTAAATTTTTATATCTAGAGTTTGGGGGAGAGATCGGAGATGTCTTTCACCATTAAATTGGTCCGACTATCGATATTGATCTGGTTTTCCTTTTTCTTTTCCCAAGCACGTAAGAAGGTAGATTTTCTAGATTAGGGGTAGAAGTAGTTGGCGAATTGAAGGAAACATGATTTTCCAGAGGAAGGAGTTGAATGCGGGAGAATTGGAAGAGATATGCCCTCGAGCACCTGGTAACTTTTACATATCGATTCGGGAATCGCAATCATGATCATGGCAAGCACTAGCAACACTCAATGTTTCGATTTTTGGGGGAAAAGGGGTCTATTGTAAATGCTATAAATGGCACAAATTTATCATGCAAATGGTTGGGAGTTGGGAGTTTTTGGAGAGGTCAAGGACTAATTTTTCTAGCAGAGGAAGCTTGACAGAGCCCATCTTTTTTGAGAAGCCGTCCATGAATCCTGTATATCCATTTTTGTGTCAAATTTAATCATGTCAAGGTGGTTTCAATTGTACATCCATTAACAAGCTTTGAGATTATTCTAGAAACTTTCCCTTGCTGATAGATTTGATCAAACTTGAGTTATTCTGTGTTAATCTTGAGTAAAGTGTATTTATTTCATCTTTGAATGCATGCAAGTAGTTTTTCTTGTTTCTGTTGCAATCTTGTACCAAAATCTGGTCCAATCACACAGGTCTCAATCCTTGTGATAGTTTAGTGGCATCGCAATTTTGTTTCTCATAAGATCCTTGATCCGGGATAGAGATAAATGGTTTAAAATCACTTTTCTTTCATTTTTAGATAGATATTATTATCGTAAGCCTCATGGTGTACCTCGGGGTGGTTTGGTTTGAATCTTGGTGCTTTATTGGGTTCTTTGACTCGATATTTCATGATAGAATCCCATAGGTTGTATGAAAGAGTGCTGATTTGGGCCTTCAATGAAGAACATATTCTAGTTAAAGAAACATTTTAACTTTTTGTAGCATTTTTGATTGAATCTTTCTATTTTTCATAAGCTCTCAAGGATCTAGTGAGTCAATTTTATCATGTCTCCCCTGTTGGTGACATTTTTGAGCTTGCACCATGTGGCCCTAAAATTTTCAAATCTGTATTTGCTCAAAAATGTTTTATCCTTTGAATTGATGGTCTGAAATTCTTCCCCTCCAGTTGAATGCTTTAAAATGCTCACAAACTTGTTTTTTTGCCCTAATTTGAGGGAATATTCAAAGTTTTCCCTTTTTTGTGCCCTAGTTCTTCCAAATTTGTGGGATGTGTCATTTTTCCCTTTTCTAGATCATGAAAAAATTGAAATTGATCAAATCATACTTGTATGTAATTGAAAATCCAATCCCAAGGTTGAAAATGTTGTAAAATCATGCTTCAGTTTATTCAGAATCAAAAAAATCTGCCATCCTTGGTGAAAAAATTGAATTCTAGGGCATCCCTAGAATTTTTTACATTTTGACATTCGACGGGCATCATTTTCCCATCAAATTCATCCTCAAAAGGTATTGGAAATGTGGCGGCTTCTAATTGGCTAAGGAAAAGTAGGGAAATGTTGTAACTTTTCATTTTTCACCTTTTTTGACAACTAGGGCATTTTCGGGCCTAGGGACTCGTTTTTTCAAAATTTGCCTACGTGGCATGTTCTGATTGGTAGGTAGGATGGCGCGTGGTCGGATTTCCTTAAGGTTTTTAGACCTTATTTTGTAAAAAATGTTAAAGTCAAAATTGGTCTGAATCCCCATAGCCAATCGGGAGTGGACACGTGTCCTGAAAAATCAAAATGGAGGAGCGGGTTAGCGGGCCAGCAGAGGTTTTGGTGATTTTGAAGTTTTTAAACTTCGAATGGTTTAAAGTAAAATTTTGGCCTAAAATCTGCAACAAATCGGAGAGGACACATGTCCTGAAAGGTCAAAAGGGAGCGTGGGCCAATGGTGGAAATTTTGAATTTTCAAAAATTTGCAAGGGAGGTTTGAAGGAAGAAAGGGAGACTTGGACCCGTAGCGAATAGGAGATGGACACGTGGTAGGGGAGAAGTCAGAGGTGTGGGCCCATGGAGACAAAGTTGAGAATTTTCCCTTGGCTTAAAGGGAGTAAAAATGAAGATTAAGCTGCAGGTCCTCGACAAATGAAAGATGGACGCGTGGCAGAGGACAAGGTGGGTCGCAAGCAAGCCGGCGGAGGCAAAAGGAAAATTTTTCCTTTTGCAAAAAAAGGTCTCTGTTGTATATATCTCCCTCCCCAAGTAAATATAGGAAAAAAAAAAGATGTCGACATGAAAAAGGATGCGCCCTAGTGCAGAGTTGGAGGCGCAGAGCGAAGATGTCGACATGAAAAAGGATGCGCCCTAGCGTAGGTTGGAGGCGCAGAGCAGAAGATGTCGACATGAAAAAGGATGCACCCTAGCACAGGTTAAAAGCACAGAGCAGAAGATGTCGACATGAAAAAGGATGCGCCTTGGCGAAGGATAGAGGCATAGAGCAGAAAATGTCGACATGAAAAAGGATGCACCCAGCACAGTTGGAGGTGCGAGAGGAAGAGATGTTGACATGAAAAAGGATACATTGTGGCGCAAGTTGGAGGCGCAGAGCAGAAGATGTCGACATGAAAAAGGATGCACCTTGGCGCAGGTTGGAGGTGCAGAGCAGAAGATGTCGACATGAAAAAGGATGCGCCTTAGCGTAGGTTGGAGGCATAGAGCAAGTAGATGTCAACATGAAAAAGGATGCACCATGGCGAGGGTTGGAGGTGCGAGAAGATATCCACATTCTTCGGGAGACTTCTTAAAGTTGCAGAGTTCGAGATCCACCCATGGCATCTTCCACATCCATCTCATCTCCATTTTCCACGGGCCCACTGAGGGTAAAAGTGTGAATTTTTCCATTTTCCAAAAAAGGTCAAAATGCGCGAGAATTCAAGCACGATTTCAATGGGGCCCAGCATATGCCATGTGTCAGCTCCAAATTTCAAGGGTGGAGGGGCAGAGAAAAAAGTCAAAATTTTCCATTTTTCCAAAAAGTGTGGAAAAGTCAAAAATGATACCAATTTCAGTCCCAATTGTTTTTTGACATGTGGAGGGCCTAGATTAAAGGACAAAGATGGATAAGATCGATAGTTGTTGTGCATCCATTTGTTTCGACTGCCATGGGAGCTCTAAGAAGCTTGGAATCACGATTTTTACATCAAAATTCATCAAATTTAAAGTGATTTTGTGTCGTCTTGGCCTTCCAAGATCATTGAAATCAGTTTCATGACTCAATATTTTGATTTGAGATGTTTTTAAGTAATTTTTTTCCCCAACCTGAGAAAACACTTGAAATGAAAAAATCAAAAGTTGCAGAGGTAATATGAAAAGGTAAAAAGATGAAAATGATGAGTAAAGTCTGTTTGCATGCCTCAAGATGGATAATGATCTAGATATTTGTAATGATTTAATATTTTTGGGCACACTTGGCAACATGCGAATGTTTTTCTATTTGATGTCATTTTCATTGAATCATAAAGAATTGTTGTAACATAATTGATCCCTTGGCATATTCTTTGCTTGGGAAAGAAGGCTCCAAGGTTGCATGAGGTATATAGTGCATTTCGTACAAATTGTAAAAGAGGTGATTGAGATTCATGAGAAAAAATTCTGAGAGGAATCTCATTTTCTCAGAAATCCACCAAAGAACTAGGTTAATGTCTCATGTGTTGGAAATTCATGTATGTCAGTTGGTTACAAGTGTATAGCCATCACACAGCTCTGAGATTGTTCATGTAACTCTCCCCTTCTATTGAATCTAACAAGTTTTGATTTAAATCTGTGTTTTCTTTGGGCAATATGGTGTCTATTATCATTTTTAAATTCCTGTAAATAGTTTTCATTGTTCTGGTTGCAATCTTGCATTGAAAGTCTTTAGAAATCACATAGAATCTCCATTTCTTGTTGATAGTTTAGTAGTATTTGCAATCTCATGTTCAGAAGAGCCTTCATTTGATAAAGAGATAAACAAATTCAAAATCACTTTACCTTCCTTGACTGCAGAGATTGCTTGTATGCCTTTGGGGGAACCTTAGGCATGGTTTGATACAGGATTTCTATATTTAATTGAGTTCTTTACTTCAAGATTTGTGATGAGTTCTCAAATATTGTGTGAAGAGTGTAACCTTGGATTCCATTTGTCCTTCTTCTCGGTTGAAAGAACATCCCGATTATTTGAGGCATTTCATCGATAGTTGTTTAAGTATTATAGAGATTGTCAAAGATATGATTCTATCCCAGTTTTCCTTTCAATCCCCCACCAAAAATTCACCTAAATAATAAAGATCCTATCATGTACTATCCCTAATTTTCATTTGTATACCCACTGAAGATCAAAATCCATTTGCAAAAGTATGCATAACAGATCAAGATTTCCAATGTCTCTAGTAACCTTTGCCTTGTTTTGAGAACATACCCATGTTTTTAGAAGTGACAACTCATGAGAGTTCAGATCTGGGGTGTTGATCATGTTTTCATCAAGGTCTCCATCATATAATTTCAAGCAAAGAGAAGGACATCTTCATCTCCTTCACCATTACAAGGTTACAAAATAGGTCCTCTTACGTTGGTTGCAAGGCACAATCCAAAATAGCTAGGAAAAGATCAAGTCGTATTGGAGTGTTATCCATTTCTCCACAAACTTGAGTGCCAGCTAAACTATATCCCCAACTACCAACAATATACAACATGGTCTAATCTATCTTTAAGTTCCATGACATATCTATGGTGGTACTCAAACAAAAAAGGAGAACAAATTTAGATACCAACATGAGTTGTGTTGTTGCAGGGGACCTCTTGGAATTCATTGGTGTTTTTGAAGTGTTTAAAGAGTTTGAGCATTTTTGTATTCAAATATTTTAGTAGTTACATTGTTAAAATATCATTCTATGCTTCATATCTACAAGTTTTAAACAAGGGTTTCAAGTTTTGTCTGCACTTTTCCTTTCCCTAGTAGTTTATACACTTTGGGTGCATTATGATTGACTGATTTAAGAAGAAGAAGGTCTGATTTATAAAGCATTGTAAAGGTTTCAGTACTAGCAAACATTTGATAGATTATTTTAGTGCATTTTTGCACAACTAAGGTGAAATTCCTTAGTGGTGACTCCATGCTAATTTGATCTTTAAAATACAAGTTGTATTGCCTTTTTGTCATTTATTTTTTGTTTCTAATCCCTACAAATTGAAGCGAAGAAGATCCCTCTTCATCAAGGACTCTGTTAAGAAGTTGTTTATAGATTCAAGAAACTCAAAGTTACAAGGAAGAAAAGTGTGGAAGGTTGTTGGAGACTTGGCTGCAAGAAAGGAGATCCCTATTGTTGAGTTTCAAAGTGAGAAGCATGTTATTAAGGACTACAATTCTTCTTCAAGTGGATCTAATTTAGACAATCCTATTGCAGATTTGAATTCCCCATCGGTGAGGGACCTTCTTGAGAATTTGAAAGGCTTGCTCCTAAATCTACTCCTATAGTTTCTAAATTTTCTAGAGATCATCAAGAAGGAGAACCCTTAAGAGAGATTTGTTTGGAAGTTTTCATTTCCATTCCCCAGAGACCTCTCACTCCTCATCAGCTTGTTTCACTTCCAAGATCACCCCCACCAAACAATATGGCTCAGCCTAGACCTCCATTTGTTGTTAACAACAAATGGATGGCTACCCAAATCTGTCCCACAAGATGCCGAAATATGTTGCCAAAATTCCAACATAACAACGCTATTATCGGTGATGAGAATCTCAAAATTTTTGATAATATGATGGAAGATTTTGAGATAGAGTTTGAGGATGTATATGTCAAATTGTTTATTCATACACTAGAAGAGGATGCTAGGGATTGGTACAAGGCTCTACCTAATAATTCTATTGATTCATGGACTGAAATGAAAAATGTATTTAGGTTGCAATATGGTGAAAAGACTAATCCTAGATTTCTTTTATTTGAGTTTGAGAATATCAAGAAGAACCCTAATGAATCATTCCATGAATTCATCACAAGGTTTAACATAACTTTGAGAAGGTTTTGCCTATTGGTTTGAGGCCTTGTGATGAATATTATTTAATCAAATATGCAGATGCATTTAATAAAAAGGAATCCTATTACTTGAGAGACAAAACCCTACAAATTTGAGGCAAAATTTTACCATGACACTGAAGATTGAAAACAAAATTAAATCCATTAGTAAACATCTCAAGAGAGATAATGTAAAATTGTTAAACCCTGAAAAACCTCAAACTAGCAAAGGTGCTGATTTAGAAGAGGTTGTGAAAACTTTGGCAGGGGCTGTCAAAGAAATCTCATACAAGTTGGCAAGAGATGAGAAGGGAATTGGGTAGACTTCACAAGGTCAGCCTAGGAAGCAAGCAAAAAACCATGATTAGTTCTTGACCCTCCAACCTGCCGGGGTTGTTGTTGTTGATGAAGTTGCTAATATGGATTGGTGTGATAGATGTTTTCTTCTTCATCCTACATGTGAAGTGGACCAACAAGTTAATGAAAATGATAATGATGATGGTACTGATGATGATATTTGCATGATGGGTTGTTCTTCAAGCTCACAAGGAGGAGCAACATCTACTGAAGTAATAAGTGCTAGGACTGCTGCTACTTTTTGGGATTGCATCAAATGGGTACAAGTATTTCTCCCCCCTCATGCTCTTGAATTTTATGTAGTGCAGGATTTTGAAATTCCTAACAATGAATTTGAATACTTAAGAGCTTTAATGATTAAGAATTATGATGGTGGTATCCCTTCGGAGGAAGATAGAAAATTGTTAATGAATGTTGTTGTAGCTCAAGAGAAAGTAGTTAAAGGAGGTGGGCCTCAAGACAAACCTAAAACACCCTTGCTCACAAGCATTCCAAAAGAATCTCCTATGAAAGAAACACTTGCTAAAAGCTCTGTTGTCCAAAGAAAAAATTATAGTCCTCCTCTTACCCAAGATGCCAAGAATCCCTTGCCATCTAATGAATCTTCTTGTCTCCCATCCAATTTTGTTTTGCCAAAGAATGTCCCCTATGACATAGACCACGTATTGAGCCAAATTAAAACGAGTTTTCTAATCATTGAGTTACTTAGAATTCCTGAGCATAAGAAGAGAGAATTTGAGTACTTGGGATTGAAAGAAGAGAAGGTTACTCCAGGAAGAAATGTAAATGTTGTTGGAACTCCACCTCAGATCATTGTTGACCTCAAAACACTACCCAGTAGAAGATCTTAGAGATACACTTGAGGTATATTTAATAGCATGAGATCAGATTTACACAATAATAATTCTCAGATTTCTTCTTGATATTCCATATATTTTGATACAAATACATCCGTATATATAGGAAATAGACTTCCTAAATAATAGGAAGTAGCTATAACAACTCTCCAACCAATCTACATGAGTTGTCCAAACTCACACACTCATATTTGTTATAAGTTGTTTTATTTAACAACTATATAACAAATTACTAACATATTTACTAACATAAAATAACATTATAATTACTTCACGTAATTATAATTTACTAATGGAGCACTAACAATATTTGGGGACATCTTTGGTTGATTCCCAATTGAATGTCAATCCATTCTTCACAACTTTGATCATAAGAGATAGGCTACTTCACAATTGTATGTTTGATTCTGGTGCATCATGTAATGTCATGCCTCTAGAAGTCATGTATGAGTTGGATATCAAAGTGAAAGCTGCCTATGGGAAGTGTACTGCCATGGATTCAAGGGAAGTTCCAGTTGTTTGTTGTGTGAAGGGTTTGGTAGTACAACTTGCTGACCTATCAAGGAAAGAACTTGAACTTGATGTTGTAATTGTTGATTACCCTGCCAAATGGGGTATGCTCTTGTTAAGAAAGTGGACTACAAGTGTTGGCTGGAGTGTCTAAATGGATATGTCTTTTGCCTCCATTCCCATTGAGGGCAACCTATTCAAAATTTATGGTGAGAAGAAGATGTTGTACCTAATTGAAGGTCCCAACAATGCTTCCTACGAAGTGTTATTTGCTGATGTAGATGCTTGAGAATTTTATTGGTTTTACTTGATGGAAAATAAAATGAGATGGACAAATCAAAGTGCCTTGATATGGTAGGTTCTCCATGGAAATTTCTATTTAATGGAGCTTACTCCAAATTTGGGAATGGTGCTCTGGTATAGTTCTGCTTTCTCATAGTTTGGAAGAATTTGTTTTTTCCTTCAAACTTAATTTTGAATGCACTAAAAAAGTTGTTGAGTATGAGGCATTGTTGTTGGGGTTAATAATTTCATGGAAGTATGGAGTGAAAGATATTTTTGTAAAAGGAGACTCAAAGCTAGTTGTCAAAAAAATAAGAAAACTATATGCTACAAAAAATCAAAGTGTATGAAATAATATAAGTATGCAATTTGGGATCTAATTGAAATGTTTTATTCCTTTAACATTGTGTATCATGATAGAGGCCTCAATGCTGCTACTAACAAGTTGGCAGTGTTGGGTTCTAGATTTGGAAATTGCACCATTTCACCTTATTGTGAATACAACATTGACATGCTAACTAGGCGATTGTCACGATAATATCAAACATTGGAAAGTGTTTGATGATGATGCTCAAGTGCAAATGTTCTTGAAAAATCAAGGTGATTTTGTAGATCAGTAGATTGATTGGGAACCAATGGTGTGTGTGTCTGAAGGAAGAGAGACTTTGTTTGGAAAAGATATTATCCAATTGAAAACTAACACCATTCCTAGAGGCCTTGTTGCCCTTGAGTCTAATTTTAACAATGATGATTGCATCATTAATAGAAACATGTATTCCTCAAGGGATGTCGAAGATAATGATTTGGGAATAAAGGAAAAACCAAGAAAAGTTTGGTTGGGCAGTAGTTTAAACAAGGAAGAAAAACAATCCTACCTCCAATTGTTGAAACAATATCAAGACAGCTTTGCCTTGCCTCGTCATATGCAAAGTTGAAAGCATATAGAGAAGAATTGTTTCAACATGAGATCCCTCGAAGGCCAAGAATAAACCATTCAGATAGAGGAAAAGGTCAATTAATCCACTTCTCTCTATTAAAATGCGGGAGGAGTTAAAGAATTTGAGAGATGGAGGTATTATTCAGCCCACTAGATATTCATCTTGGGTTGCAAACCTTGTGCCAGCCAGAGTAAAGAAGAATGGAGACATCAAACTTTGTGTGGACTTTAGAAATCTAAACAAAGCATCCATGAAGGAAAACTATCCCTTGCCAAATATGAAAAATATGTTGCAGCTTGTGATGTGGTCGAGTTTCTTTCTACATTGGATGGTTTCTCAGGATATAATCAAGTCGTTGTCAAAGAATCAAAAAGACTTAAGAAAACATTCACTACTCCTTGGGAACATATGTTTTTGTTAGGATGCCCTTTGGTTTGATGAATTTTGGTGACACTTTTCAAAGAGAAATGGATGTTACTTTTGCTAGTTACATCAATGACTTTATTGCGGTTTACCAAGATAATGTGATTTGTGTTCTCAAGGTAGAGAGGTGATCATTTGCAGCACTTGGAGAAGATGCTTTGATCAGATGTAGGGAGTATCACATTTCGTGTTAGAGTAGGTATTTACCTTAGCTCATGTTCACCTAGGTACTTTATTTACCTTTATTGTATTTATCCTCACCCATTTATGTGTGTGGATATTTCTTTTATCTTATTTAGATATTAGGATATATTATCTAGTTGTTAGGTATAGTTCTTTCCTTGATCTATGGTATTGACTAGATCCTTGATGTCTAGTTCTCTCCTAAATCTATGGTCTTGAGTAGTTCTTTGATGACTAGTTATTTCCTTGATTTATGGCTTGATCTACGACCTTGACTGGTTCTTAGATTGTTATTCCTTGCCTATTTAAGCAAGGCCCATTCTCAATGTATTTCATTGAGTTCCATAATAATATATGATATTGTTTCTCATTTTTTTGCAAAGGTTTTATGTAAAGTTATTCTAGTGAATTACTTTCATCTTATTGATCGTGGTGTTTGATTAGCATCTATGTTCTTGGCTTGGTACGATCTGGTTATCGTTCCTTTCATTTCTCTCAATCCAAAGAAGTGTCATTTTGGCGTGCAAACGGCCAAGTTCTTGGGACAGATTGTGTCAAAATATGGTGTTATGATAGATCCTAAGAGAGTGGAAGCAATCGTAAAGTACCTATTCCAAGAACCACGAAAGGCATCCAATCTTTCTTTGGTCGATTAATTTTATTAGAAGGTTTGTTTAACTTTTCTAAGTGACTCTTCCAATCACAAGCATGCTAAAGAAGGACCAAGTTATCAGGTGGGAGGAGGCTGCCATTCAAGATTTTCATGGAATTAAGGATGCACTTAAACATGCACTGTTTTAGAAGCCCCAAACTATAAGAGGACTTTACAAATCTTTTCCTTTTCCTCGAGTATACCATTTCTTTTGTTTTTAACGCAAAAGGATGAAGATGGGGCTAAGAGGCCTGTTTCCTTCTTTAGCAAGGCTTCTGAGTTCTTTGAGTTAAAGTATACAATCGTGGAGAAACAAGCGGTTTCCTTGGTGAAAGCAACAAAAGTTTTTAGGCCTTATATATTGAGTTCAAAATTTGTTGCTTATGTTCCGCACACCATGGTGAAAGACATCTTATTAGAGATGGAGGTCTCAAGCAAAAAATGTAGATGGGTGAACAAGCTGTAGGAGTATGATATGGACATCCAAACCATAAAGTTGGTAAGAGGTTTGGGTCTTGCTAAGCTCATGGTGAGAGCAACTTACGAGAATGTGCAAGTGAATCGGCTAAAGAAAGAAAGGGCAGATGTTCTTAAAAATTTGGTAAGATCGAGTGGTACAAATATGTGATCTTCTACCTTAGACACCTATGCTGCCCTAGTCACTTAAATGAAAATTAGAAAAGATCCCTCAAAGCTAGCTTCTCAAAAATATATCATCACGAGACCTTGGGCGGCTTGGAATAACCACGAAGGTGTCCTCTTGAAATGCATAGCTGAAGATCAAGCTCCCAAGATAGTTGCTAATTTTTATGGGGAGTTTGTGGAGGACACTTTGTTGGAAGTGTAACAACACATAAGATTTTGAGAGTCGGTTATTGGTGGCCTAATCTCTTTAAAGATACAACCCAAACTAGTTAGAAAATGTGATAGTTGCCAATGTTTCTCTGGAAGACTGAAAGCTTCAGGCTCCCTTCCTTTGCACCTGTATCAATTGAAGCTCCTTTCAAGAAATGGGGGATGGACTTCATTGGTGATATTTCAGATTCTTCTAGTGTTGGCCATAAGTGCATCCTTGTAGCCATTGATTATTTTACAAAGTGAGTAGAGGAAATTCTCACTAAGAAAGCAACACACCAAATAGTTATGGACTTCTTGTTGAATCAAATCATATGTATATTTGGAGTCCCAGTCAAGATTGTAGCTGATAATGCCATGTGCTTTAGAGCCAAACCTTTAATGGCAATTTGCAATGAATATGGAATCAATCTGACTTATTATTCAAACTATAACCCCTAAGGGAATGGACAAGTTGATTCCAACAATAATAATTTGTTGAAGATCATTAGAATAACCTTGGAGAAAAACAAGAAGAAGTGGGGTGAACATTTGAAATTTGCAGTTTGGGCTGATAGGATAACTCCTAAAAGAGCTACTAGTAAAAGCCCATTTGAATTGGTGTATGGAACTCAAGATTTGCTGCCCTTACACCTGAAGTTATCTTCATTTCAATTTTCCCAACAGTTGGAAGATCAAGATCTTGGTCCATATGAATCAAGGATCAATCAGATTATTGAGCTTGATGAGGAGAGAAGAGCATCCCATCAAAGGCATGTCAGATATAGGGAAAAATTGAAGAGATTGTTTGACAAGAAGGTCACTCCTAGAGCCTTCAATGTTGGAGATTTTGTTTTTTTGTGGGATAGTA
This sequence comes from Taxus wallichiana var. yunnanensis, assembly GCA_018340775.1. Lineage (NCBI taxonomy): Eukaryota > Viridiplantae > Streptophyta > Pinopsida > Cupressales > Taxaceae > Taxus > Taxus wallichiana. The sequence goes on from CM031236.1 coordinate 588,296,765, forward strand.
GGCATGAAGATAAGGGCAAGCATGGAAAATTTGATGCATTATGGATGGGCCCTTATGCCATTGATATCAGAATTGGTGAACATACCTTCTTTCTCAAGGACTTAGATGGGGAATCGCTGGAGCTTCCTGTTAATGGCATACATTTGAAGCATTTATTGGATTAATCCCAAAATCTAAGGTATGCACCAATTGTACAGTTGTATAGTCTTTTTTTCTACTTTGTTTTTGCTATTTTGTTGGTGTGTGGTTTGCCCTTGTTCTTGGCGCCCTTTTTGTCGGGTTCTTAGCTAGTTTTTGGTGATTTTGGCTCTTGACTCCTTTTCCCAATGGATATTTTGACACTTGGTCTACGTTTTGTTCTTGTGGCACTCACTGGGAGTGCCCATCCCCAAGCAAGAGCCGATGTTGGTGCCATTTTTGAGCTTGCACCATGTTGCTCTAAAATTTTCAAATTTGTATATGCTCAAAAATGTTTTATCCTTTGAATTGATGGTCTGAAATTCTTCCCCTCTAGTTGAATGCTTTAAAATGCTCACAAACTTGTTTTTTTCCCTAATTTGAGGGAATATTCCAAGTTTGCCCTTTTTTGCCCTAGTTCTTCCAAATTTGCGGGTTGTGTCATTTTTCCCTTTGCTAGATCGTCCAAAAATTGAAATTTATCAAATCATACTTGTATGCAATTAGAAATCCAATCCCAAGGTCAAAATTTTGTAAAATCGTGCTTGATTGATTCAAAATAAAATAAAAATAAAAAAATCTTTCATCCTTGGTGGAAAAATTGAATTCTATGGCATCCCTAGAATTTTTACGTTTTGATGTCAGCGAGGCATCATTTGCCCATCAAATTCATCCTCAGAAGGTATTGGCAACGTCGTGAGCTTCTAATTGGCTAAGGAAAAGTGGGGAAATGTTGTAACTTTTCATTTTCACCTTTTTGACAAATGGGGCATTTTTCGGGCCCAGGGACCCGTTTTTTCAAAATTTGCCTATGTGGCATGTTCTGATTGGTAGGCGGGATGGGTGGTCAGATTTCCTTAAGGTTTTTAACCTTATTTTGCAAAAAATGTTAAAGTCAAAAATTGGTCCGAATCCCCTGACCAATTGGGAGTGGACACGTGTCCTAAAAAATCAAAATGGAGGAGTGGGTCGGCGGGCCGATGGAGGTTTTGGTGATTTTGAAGTTTTTAAACTTCGAATTGTTTAAAGTCAAATTTTGGCCCAAAACTCCACAAAAAATCAAGAGAGGACACGTGTCCTGAAAGGTCAAAAGGGAGTGCAGCCAACGGTGGAAATTTTGAATTTTAAAAAATGTGCAAGGGAGGTTTGAAGGAAGAAAGGGAGACTTAGACCCATAGTGAATATGAGATGGACACATGGCGGGGAGAAGTTGGAGGCATGGGCCCACTAAGACAAAGTTGAGAATTTTCCCTTAGCTTAAAGGGAGTAAAAATGAATATTAAGCCCGTGGGTCCTCGACAAACGAAAGATGAATACGTGGTAGAGGACAAGGTAGGTCGGCGGGCGGGAGAAAGGCAAAAGCAGCAATTTTTCCCTTTTGTAAAAAGGGCTCAAAATCAAAATTTGAAGTGCTAGCCAACGAAGAATCACAAGGAGACACGTGGTGATGGAAAAAGCTGGTAGGCGGCCCGACGGAAGAAAAATTGAATTTTTTCCCTTAGCAAAAATGAGAGTTAAAATGAGAATTGGGCCCACGGATTTTAGCGATAAGAGGAAATGACACATGGCAAGGGAGAAATTGGGTGTGTGGGCCCGCAGGGTAAAAATTGAAAAATTTCCCAATTTCCAAAAAAGGTCAAAATGTGTAGAATTGAAGCACAATTTCAATGAGGCCCACCATATGCCATGTGTCAACTCCAAATTTCAAGGATGGAGGGGCGGAGAAAAAGTCAAAATTTTCCATTTTCCAAAAAGTGTGGAAAACTCAAAAATGATCCCAATTTTGGTCCCAATTTTTTTGTGAAATGTGGAGGACCCAGATTAAAGGATTAAAAGATGGATAAGATCAACGGTTGTTATGCATCCATTTGTTTTGACCACCATGGGAGCTCCAAGAAGCTTGGAATCATGATTTTTGCATCAAAATTCATCAAATTTATAGTGATTTTGTGTCGTCTTGGCCTTCCAGGATCATTGAAATCGGTTTCATGACTCAATATTTTGATTTGAGATGTTTTTGAAGTAATTTTTTTCCCCAGCCTGAGCAAACACGTGAAATGACAAAATCAAAAGTTGTAGAGGTAATATGAAAAGGTAAAAAGGTGAAAATGATGAGTAAAGGGTGTTTGCATGCCTCAATGATGAAAAACATGCCTCCAGGATGGATAATGATCCAGATATTTGTAATGATTTAATATTTTTGGGCACACTTGGTAACATGTGAATGTCTTTCTATTTGATGTCATTTTCATTGAATCATGAAGAATTCTTGTAACATAATTGATCCCTTGGAATATTATTTGCTCGATAAAGAAGGCTCCAAGGTGGCATGAGGTATATAATGCATTTTGGAGAAATTATAAAAGAGGAGATTGAGATTCACGAGAAAAAGTTCTGAGAGAAAGCTCATTTTCTGAGAAATCCACCAAAGAACCAGGTTAATGTCTCATGTGTTGGAAATTCATATATGTCAATTGGTTACAAGTGTATAGCCATCACACAGACTACGAGATTGTTCATGTAACTCTCCCCTGCTGTTGAATGTAACAAGTTTTGAATTAAATGTGTGTTTTCTTTAGGAAATATGGTGTCTTTTATCATTTTTAAATGCCTGTGAATAGTTTTCATTTTTCTTGTTGCAATCTTGCATTAAAAGTCTTTAGAAATCACACAAAATCTCCATTTCTTGTTGATATTTTAGTGGTATTTGCAATCTCATGTTCGAAGAGCCTTCATCTGATAAAGAGATAAACAAATTTAATATCACTTTACCTTCCTTGACTGCAGAGATTGATTGTAAGCCTTTGGGGGCACCTAAGGAGTGGTTTGATAAAGGATTTTTGTGTTTAATTGAGTTCTTAACTTCAAGCTTTGTGTTGAGTTCTCAAATATTGTGTGAAGAGTGCAACGGGCTTCCATTTGGGCCTATTCTGGTTGAAAGAACATCCTGATTATTTGAGGCATTTCATCTGATAGTTGTTCAAGTATTGTAGAGATTGTCAAAGATCTGATCTATCCCAGTTTGTCTTGTCAATCCCCCACCAAAAATTCATCTAAACAATAAAGATCCTATCATGTACTATCCCTAATTTGCATTTGTATACCCACTGAAGATAAAAATCCATTTGCAAAATTATGCATAATAGATCAGGATTTCCAATGTCTCTAGTAACCTTTGCCTTGTTTTGAGAACATACCCATGTTTTGAGAAGTGAAAACTTGTGAGAGTTTAGATCTGGGGTGTTGATCATGTTTTCATCAAGGTATCCATCATAGAATTTCTAGCAAAGAGAAGGACATCATCATCTCCTTCACCAATACAAGGTTACAAAATATGTTCTCTTACCTTGGTTGTAAGGCACAACCTAAAACAGCTAGGATAAGATCAAGTCCTATTGAAGTGCTATCCATTTCTCCACAAACCACGAGTGCCACTAAACCATATCCCCACTACCAATGACATACAACATGGTCTAATCTGTCTTTAAGCTCCATGACATATCTATGGTGTTGCTCAGACTGAAAAGGAGAACAAATTTGGATACCAACATCCCTCCCACCAAAAATATATTCAAAAAAATTTATCCTACACATACTACCCCCTGTTTTTATTTTGTAAACCCACACAAGAAAAAAATCCATTTGCTAAAGTATGCAGAACAAATCAAGATTCCAAATGTCTTTAGTAACCTTAGCCTTGTGTTGAAAATATCTCCATAATCTAGAAGTGACAACTTGTGAGAGTCAAATTTGGTGTGTTGATCATATTTTCCCTAAGGTCTTCTCTATAAAATTTGTGCAAAAGAAAGGTATTTGTATCTCCTTTCAAATAATAGAGGTTACAAAATAGGTTCTCTTACCTTGGTTGAAAGGCACAACCTAAAATAGTTAGGATAAGATCACATCCTTTTAAGGTGTTATCCATCTCTCCACAAATCCAAGTAACAAAGGGATAGTTATATTTCCTCCCCAGCTACAAAACGACATATATTTATGATCTAGCTGCCTCTAAGCTCCTGTTGAATCTATATTATTATTTGGCTTGAAAAGGAGAACAAATTTGGATACCAACATTAGTGGCGCCATTGTCGGTGACTATTTTAAAAGTTGTTGAGAACTGATTTGTTCATTGTGATACAGTTCATACTCAGACCCTGGTAAACATTTCTTGTATTCTCTAAAGTGCAGAAATCTATTTTAAATATTATCCTGTGTTTGGCCATGTATGAAGTTTCAAGTTATAAGTGTTATAGGAAACTTTTCCAGTCTCTACATGTTTTGCACTGGTATTCATTGACAAATTTTGGTAAAGGAAGGTCATAGCTTTCATTTCCAGTTTATGGTGCTGAAAGACATTTGACAGAGCATATTTTAGTGCATTTGCACAACTAAGGTGGAAATCCTTAGTGGCGACTCCTATTGATTTGATTTTGATAAGGACTAGTGTCTTAAAACTCTGTCAAGTAAGATTTGTTACTAATATTTGCAAAGTTGGAAGGAAGAAGATATTTCTTTTCTAGGGATCCTGCTAGGACATTATTTCCTGAGTTACAAAAACTAAATTCGGAAGGAAGAAAATCCTAGAGAGTTGTGTGAGATCAGCAGACAAGAACAGGGCTCTTCATTGATGAAAGTGATTAGCCTATCATTGAAGACTCTCATTCAAGTGCTTCGAATCATGTAGCATCTTTGTAGAATTGAATTCTCCAACCTGGAGAAGGGCCTTCATTTGATTTTTAAAAGTTTGCTTCCCATTCGCACCCATCTTTTGAGAAGTTGATAGGGATTTCCAAGAAGTTAGGCCTTTGGAGGGTAACCATTTGAAAACTACAATCCTGTATTTGAAACCCCATGCCCCTCGTCAATGTATTTCTCCCCAAGGTCACCTCCTCGAATCAATATGGATCAACTCAGACCTCCATTTTTTGTAAACACCTTTGGACCTATAATATTTTTGGGAATGACTAGTTATCGAAATGCAGTACCTCAAGATGTGAGGAGCATATTACCAAAGTTCCAGGGAAACAATGCTATAACTGGTGATCAACATCTAAATATTTTTCTCAATATGATGGAAGACTTTGAGATTGAACATGAAGATGTATACATCAAATTGTTTGTTCACACTTTAGAAGAGGATGCAAGGGATTGGTATAAAGCATTGCCAGATAACTCTATTGATTCTTGGGCTGAAATGAACAATGCATTTAGATTGAAATATTGTAATAGGACTGACCCTAGGTTTCTTCTATCAGAGTTTGAAAACATAAAGAAGAATCCCAATGAGTCAGTACATGATTTCAACACAAGGTTTAATAAGACCTTGAGAAGATTTCTGTTAGGATAAGGCCATGTGATGAATCATGTTTGATCAAATACACAAATGCATTTGATAAAAAGGTTGTTTACTACTTGAGGGACAAGAACCTTCTCGATTTGATGCAAGCATTCACTATGGCTCTACAAATATAGAATAATATCAAGGCAATTGGAAAACCTCCTAAGAGGGATGGTGTGAAGCTAATTAACCTAGAAAAACCTCAAACAAGCAAGGCTACTAATTTGGAAGAGGTTGTGAAAACTTTGGCAGGGGTTGTCAAGGAGATCTCCTACAAACTAGCCCAAGATGAGAAAGGAGTTGGGCAAAGTTCACAAGGACAACACAAACAATAATGCCAAGATAGATTTATAAATCATCAAATATCTGATGAAAGAGGAAAGGGACCTGTTGGAGTTGGAAATAAGCAGCCCCAAGGAAGGGAAAATTGAATGGTCCCCGATCCTTTGGCTACGTGAGAGTTCTTTGTTGTGGAAGAAACAAAGGTCATTTATGGGTGTGACAAATGTTTCATGCCCCATGCTCCTTGCGAAGAAGATCAGAAAGAAGAAGAAGAAGTTGATGATGATAATGTTGATGATGTTTGCATGATGGGTTGCTTCACCAGCTCACAACAAGGGGCAACCTCAACCGAGGTAATAAGTGCTAGAAGCTGCTGCCACTTTTCAGACTGGATTCATAGGGTACCTATTCTTCCTCTCTCTCATACTTTAGAAGTAGATATTGTATGAGATTTTGAATTACCCAATAATGAATTTGAATATTTAAGGGTGTTAATGATAAAAAGTATGATGGAGGAATCCCATCGAGGAAGAAAGGTAGTTGTCGATGAACGTTGTTGTTGCTCAAGAAAAGAAGCACAACACAAGAAGTAGGGCTATCAAAGGGACATGGAATCAAGCCAAGCCAAAAGCCTCGTTACTTTCAAACATTCCTAAAGAGGATCCTAAGAAAGATGCATCTTCCAAAGGACCTACAGTCCAAGCAAAAATCATACCCCCTCATGCTCAAGCTATCAAAAACCTTGTACCACCTAATAAGTGTATTAGTTTCCCTTCTAATCTTGCCTTGCCCAATAATGTCCCATACGACATTGCCCAAGTTTTAAATCAAATAAAATTATCTATTCTAATTATTGAGTTTCTTAGGATTCCAAATCACAAAAGGAGAGCATTTAAATATGGGATTGAATGAAGAGAAGACTGCCCTAGGAAGAAATGTGAAAATTGTGGAGAATCCTCTAGTCATTGAAGAATCGAGACACCACCAAAGCATCGGAGGAGCTAGCTGAAACACCTGAAGTGTATTTGGGGACATCCTTGGTAGACTCTCAGCTGAATATTGATCCATTCTTCACCACTTTGATCATGAAGGATAGGCTATTCTATAACTATATGTTTGACTCAGGAGCATCATGCACTTTGCCATACCTCACGAAAGTCATGAATGAGCTGAATATTAAGGTAATAACAGCATATGGGAAGTGCACTACCATTGACTCTAGAGAAGTGCCAATAGTGGGATGTGTGAAGGGTTTGGTGGTGCAACTTGCAACCTATCTAGGTAAAAATTTAAAACTTGATGTTGTCATAGTTGATTTCAAGCCAAGTGGGGTATGCTACTATCAAGAAAATGGGCTGCAAGTGTTGGTGGGAGTGTCCAAATGGACATGTATTATGCCACCATCCTAGTTGAGGGTAGCCTTGTCAGGTTATATGGGGAGAAGAAAATGTTGCACCTTATTGAGGATCCCAACAATGTGTCCTATGAAGTATTGTACACAAATGTTGATGCTTTGATAACTTTGTTGGATTAGCTGAGGGAAAGGAACCCAAGATTGAAGAATGAAAGTGTCTTGGGAAGATAAGATCTCCTTGGACTATATTGTTTGATGGATCTTTCTCCAAATTTAGAAATGGTGCCGGTGCTGTTTTGATTTCCCCAAACTAGGAAAGGTTTGTTTTTTCCTTCAAGCTTAACTTTGAGTGCACTAACATCATTGCTAAGTATGAGGAATTTTTGGTAGGTTTAAGAATTTCTTGGAGGTATGGTATCAAGGAAATCATTATCAATAGAGACTAAAAGTTAGTTGTCAAGAAATTCAGAAAAATGTATGCCATAAATAGTTGGTAAATGAAACAATACAAGCATGCATTTTGGTATTTCATTGAGATGTTTGACTCCTTCAACATTGTGCATCATGCCAGAAAGTTCAATGACTTGGCAGACAATCTTGTAGTGTTGGGGTCTTGGTTTGACAATTCTACAATGTCCCCTTTTTGTGCATATGATTTTGAGGTATTAACAAGACCTTGTCCCGACAATATCAAATACCTTGATAGGTTTTTACAATGATGCTCGAGATCTGGAGATTTCTAGAGAATAAAGGAGAGTTTGCTGATCAAAAAAATGATTGGGAGCCAATAGTATGTGCAACAGAGGAAGGGAAACCTTGTTTGGAAAAGGCATCATCTAGCTAAAGACCAATACCATTCCTAGAGGGTTGGTTACTATTGAATCAAATTTTGATAATGTTGATTGCATTATTAATAGGCATATGACAACCTTGAGGGATGTTGAGGAGCTTGACCTTGGCAAAAAGGAGAAACCAAGGATCATTTGGTTAGGCGGTGATCTCAGCAAAGAGGAAAAGTAGTCGTACATCCGATTGTTGAAGAAATACCAAGATTGTATGGCTTGGACCTATTCTGAGCTCAAAGAATACAGAGAAGACATGTTTCAACATGAGATTCCATTGGAGCCTGATGCAAGACCATTTAGGAAGAAGCAGAGGCCAATCAATCATCTATTATCTCTTCAAATGCAAGAGGAACTGAAGAAACTAAGAGATGGAGGGATTATCTAGCCCACAAGGTATTCTTCTTGGGCTGCAAACCTAGTGCGAATAAGAAAGAAGAATGGTGACATCAGGACTGTGTGTAGACTTCAAGAATTTGAAGAAAGCTTCAATGAAGGACAACTATCCTTTACCAAACATGGAACACATGTTGTAGTTAGTGACATGTTCTGAGTTGCTCTGTACCTTAGATGGCTTCTCTGGTTATAACGAGGTCGTGGTAAAAGAATTAGAAAGGATCAATACAACCTTCACTACTCCATGTTGAACATATGTGTATGTCAGGATGCCCTTTGGTCTGATGAATGCTTGAGCCAAATTTTAAAGAGTAATGGATGTTTCTTTTTTTGGTTACTTCAATGAGTTTATTGTTATTTACCAGGATGATGTAATAATGTTTTCTAGGAAGAGAAGTGACCACTTGCTGCATTTGGAGAAGATGCCGATAAGATGTAGAGAATATGGCATCTCACTCATCCCGAAGAAATGCCATTTTGGAGTGTAGAAGGAAAATTTGTTTGCTCAGATTGTGTCACAAGGAGTGATGATTGATCTAGAAAGAGTGGAGGCCATCAAGTAAGGTCCCAATTCCAACAACCAAGAAAGGAATTCCCTTCTTTGGGTAGATAAACTTCATTAGAAGATTTATATCAAACTTTGTTGAGTTGACCATCCCAATCACTTCCATGCTAAAGAAGGACCAGGTCATCAAATGGGAGGAGGCTGCCATCCAAGCTTTAAATGGAATCAAAGAGGCATTGAAGCATGCCCCTATTTAACAACCCCGGACTATAAGAATCCTTTCCAACTATATTCTTTTTGCTTCATAAAACACTATTGCTTCTATCTTGTTGTAGAAGGATGATGAAGAGGTTGAAAGACCAATTGCTTTCTTCGGTAAAGATTTGCAAGGGGCAGAACTAAAATACACCATTATGGAGAAGCAGGCATTTTCCTTGGTCAAAGCAACAAAGGTTTTTAGGCCTTATATTCTAAGTTCAAAAGTTGTTTCTTATGTTCCCCATACCATGGTAAAGGACATCTTGTTAGAGATGGAAGTCTCAAGTAAAATATGTAGATGGGTGAACAAGTTGCAAGAATATGATATGGACATCCAAACCATGAAGTTGGTGAGAGGTTTGGGCTTAGCTAAGCTTATGGCTAAGAGAAACTTGCAGACTATTGAGGTAAATGAGGTTGAAGAAGAAAGGGCAGGTGTTTTTGAAAAGTTGATGAATTCTGAGTGGTACAAGGATGTGATGTTCTATCTCAGACATTTAAACTTCCCTGAGCATTTGAGTAAGAACTAGAAAAGATATCTTAATTTGAATTCCTAGAAATATATCATTGATTATTTTGGGTTGGCATGGAAGAACCCAGAGGGAGTCCTCTTAAGATGCATCACTGAAGATGAATCCCCCAAAATAATTGTTGATCTCCATGGAGGAGTTTGTGGGGGGAACTTTTCTACAAGAGTCACAACACACAAGATCTCGAGGGCTGGTTATTGGTGGAAAACACTTTTGGATGCAACGATGTTGGTTAGAACATGTGAGAGTTGTTAGCGTTTCTCTAGAAAACTGAAAGCTTCGGGCTCTTTGCCTTTGAAGCCTATATCAATTGAATACCCATTCAAGTAATGGGGAATGGAATTCATTGGTGATATTTCAGACCCTTCAAGTGCTGGCCATAAGTGGATTCTTGTAGCCCCGACTACTTTACCAAATGGGTGGAAGCAATCCACACCAAGAATGCTACACACTAAATTTTGATGGACTTTGTGCTAAACCACATCATTTGCGGGTTTGGAGTACTAGTCAAAATCATAGCTGATAATGCCATGAGTTTTAGAGCTAAACCTCGGTGGAAATGTTCAAAGAATATGGGAACAACTTGACATATGCCTCTAATTATAATCCCCAAGGAAATGGACATGTTGAGTCCAACAATAATAACTTGTTGAAGATTATCGAAGGACCTTGGAACTGAACAAGAGAAAATGGGGTTAACAACTAAAGTTTGTTATGCGGGTTGATAGGATCATTGTTAAAAGAGCCACCGGAAAGATTCCATTTGAGTTAGTGTATGGAACTTAGGCCTTGCTGCCTTTGCATATGAAACTATCCTCATATTAGTTCATTTAACAACTGGAAGATCTAGAGGTAACTCCTTATAATACTCGGATTAACCATATTGTTGAAATTTATGAAGACAGGAGGGCATCCCACAAGAGGCATATAAAGTTTAAAGAAAAGATGAAGAAACTGTTTGACAAGAAGGTCACTCCTAGAGCTTTCAATATTGGAGATCTTGTGCTACTATGGGATAGCAGGCATGAAGATAAGGGCAAGCATGGAAAATTTGACTCATTATGGATGGGCCCTTACTCCATTGACATTAGAATTGGTGAACACACCTTCTTCTTAAAGGATTTGGATGGTGAATTACTTGAACTACCTGTTAATTACACACATTTGAAGTATTTCTTGAATTGATTCCCTAGAATCAAGGTAAACACCTCTTATACAGTGTATAGTTTGTTGTTTGCATTCTATTTTTGTTTTTACTCATTCTGGTCCTTGGTGACTTGTTTTTGTTGGCTTCTTTGTTCATTTTTGGAGATGGATTTGTTTCTCTTCTCTACAAGTGACACTATTGCCCAATGGATAATTTGTCACTTGGTTTACTATTGTTCTTATGGCACTGCAAGGAGTTCCCATCCCGAGTCGGAGCTAATTTTGGTGCTCAAATTAGTCTCACCCCATCATTCCTTTGAAAATTTATTGATTTATGGCCTCTTTCATTTTCTCCTTCCCGAGTCATGCTTGCTCAACTTTTGTTGCCATTTTTAATCTGCTCCTAGGTCAAAGATCATGTATGGGTCAATATTTGTCTCCTCGCTTTTTTTTGTTCCTCTGCTGAAAAGGATTGAATTTTGAGTCTCCCATTCTTTGTTCCTTCAAAACTCATGTTTTCTCATTCTCACTATTTTCCACAGTTAGGATTTGTCATCCTTGTCATTTCGCCTTAGATATTTTATAAAAATGAATTGGTGTGTCCTTGAGGAATGTCTTTGGAGCCTTGTAACATTTGTAAACTCTCTTTCCTTGAAGAAAATTTCATTTTCAGTCTCAAATGATCATTTTTCTATATTTTACGTTTTGATGGGATTTTCTCCAGTCAAGTTTACATCCTTTCATTGAGACAAAACGTAGCCTCCTTTGCTTGGACCCAGCTCACCGAAAAATTTGAAAATTCTATGAAAAGCCTAAACTTAAAAATGTGTCCACATGGAGGAACGAAGCTCATTTGAAGATGTAATATTGAGTTTGGATCTGGATTAGTGCCATGAGGACACATGAAGGGTCGATAGGATAGAGACAAGTGGAGGCTTCTGGCTGGGTTTCCCATACTTAGTCTTTTTTCAGAAAAAAAAATTGGGAAGTCCGAGACACGTGGAGGAAGGACGCTCATTTGAAGATCTACTTTTTAGTTTGCCTAGGAGTAGCACCCGGAGGACATGTGGATGTTTCTGCTACTTTCCCCAGACTTAGAGAATTTTTTTATGCGGTGAATGCGGTTTGGCGGGATAGGGACACGTGGTGAGCTCGCACTCATTCAGGGTCTTAAACTTGGGCATTATTTTGAAGAAGCGCTGAGAGGACACTTGGAGGACTCCGCTCACTTTGCATTCTACTTGGACTTTTCAACGACCAAAGGAGACTGCCTTAGATATTGACACATGGCGCCTTCCGCTAAGTTTCAAGCCTTCAAAGAATTTTTGTCAGGGAGGACATATGGTGAGCCCACGCTCATTAAAGGTTTCAAATTTTAGGGACCGTCTCAAGGTCCGCCATTGTGACACGTGGCACTTTCAAAAGTCATAAGGGATGGGGAAGCAGACCATCGGGGGAAACTTAATATTTTTGCCTCCTTGTGTCAAAAGGGTTAAACTATCAAAAATGGCCCACAAGCCCGATAAAAGAAAAATTCAAAGTTTGTTTCTGGTCAAAGGGCGGGAAGGAAAACCATCGGGGGAAACTTTGAAATTTTTCCTCTTGCATACAAATGACTAAAATTATCAAATTGACCCACGAACCCAATGGAAAAAAGTCAAAGCTTGCTCCAGTCAATGGTGGAGGTGTGGGCTTTTGGAGGAAAAGTGAGAAATTTTCCCTTTGAGGGAAAAGGAGTTAAAGGCATAAAAGGACCCAGGGGTTCCATTGGGACCCACATTATAAACTTGAAGTGGAAGGGAAGAGCTATGGGGAAACTTGGAAAATTTTCCTTTTCCAAAAGAGGGTCAAATAGCGAGATTCTTTCCATGTTTCCTTTGGTACCCACCTTAGGACACGTGTTAGGCCCATTTTTTGAAGCGGAGAAAGAGAGAAAAATGTAAAATTTTAACATTTTTCAAAGGGTCAAAAGAAAAGTCAAAAGGAAGCCCCCGAGCCCGTTTTTGAATCTTCCACATGGACGGCCCACATTCATATCAAAGATCAATGGTAGCTATGTGTATAAATCATATTCCCCACCCCCCATTTCTATTGTAAAGCTCCTAGAAGTGTGATTCTTCATGATTTCTTGTTATTTTCTACACGCCAAATAGAGAGGTGAGTTAATTTTGATATCTAGAGATTGGTGGGGGAGGTCTGCAAATGTCTTTCATCATTAAATTGGTCCGACTATTGGGGTCGATCTAGTTTTCTGTTTTTCTTCTCCCAAGCATGCAAGGAGCCAAATTTGATAGATTAGGGGCATAAGTAGTTAGTGAATGAAGGAAACGTAATTTACAAAAGGAAGGAGTTGAATGTAGGATATATTCAAAGAGATCTACCCTCGAGCACTGGTAACTTTTTGTAGATCCGATTTATGGAATTGTGATCATGATCATGGAAAGAACTTGGAACACTCAATGTTTGGATTTTGGGAGGAAAAGGGGTTTCATGTAAATGCTATAAATGGCACAAATTTATCATGCAAATGGTTGGGAGTTGGGAGTTTTTGAGAGGTCAAGGGCGAGTTTTCTAGCGAGAGGAAGCTTGACAGAGCCCATCCTTTTTTGAGAAGCCTTCTAAGAATCTTGTATATCCCTCTTTGTGTAAAATTTAATCGTGTCAAGGTGGTTGCAATTGTACAACCATTGACAAGCTTTGAGATTTTTCTCGAAACTTTCCCTTGCTTTGATAGATTTGATCACACTTGAGTTATTCTATGTTAATCATGAGTAAAGTGTATTTATTTCTTCTTTGGATGCATGCGAGTAGTTTTTTTTCTTACATTTGCAATCTTGTACCAAAATCTGATCTAATCACACAGGTCTCAATCCTTGTGATAGTTTAGTGCCATCTGCAATTTCATTTCTCAGAAGATCCTTCATCTGGGAGTGAGATAAACGGTTTAAAATCACTTTTCTTTCATTTTGTTGACAAAGATTATCTGTAAGCCTCTGGGTGTACCTCAGGCGTGGTTTGGTTTGAATCTTGGTGCTTTATTGAGTTATCTAACTTGAGCCTTCTGATAGATGTGTGCATGGTTTTGTGCTTTTAGCTAAGTTAGATGAATGAGAACTAACACCTAAATAGTTATATAACAAAGCTAATGACAAAATCTAAACACCATCAAAGATGAGAGCTAAACAAGATTAATACCTAGCATAATGCATTAACTTTGAATTAAACAATGCTAAAGTATTTAAATCTCTACTTCAGTAGACTACCAACAAACAAGTAAATGGACCTAAATAAGCTCCATGGCAATCAATATTTGGTTGTCCTTGATATCTCCAAGAACCTAGGAATGGGGGCTTATCAAAGTTGGGCTACAAGATCCCTTTTGACACCTCCCATATGACCTAAGCACTTTAGGCTAGAATAGGAAGCTTAGCTCCTCAAGATGATGAACTCTCAAGAAAACAAGGTGCAAGCTCTTAGTCTCTTTGCTATATGCTTTGCATTTGATCTCTTAGGAGTTTAGGTGTAAGTAAAAGGTAGGTGGAGAGCTCTTTATATAGCCCAAAGGATAAAGGATTCAACACATTCTCATGAATGTGGGATAAAGGTAAAACATGACTAGGAATGGATAAGGTTGCTTTATTAAAGGTAACCTTACTTTAGAAGGGTTTAATTTATGCGTAGCAAGTCATGGGAGTTGGGGGTATTTTAATTAATCAAAGGTGATTAATTAATAGGTAGGTGTAAGCTTGTAAAATCCAATTAGAAGAATATTAGTGCGATTTAGGATATTATAAGGGGATTACATCAATTAAATATTGATTTATTGCTTAAATGGAAGGAAAGCTAATTAATTGATAATAATTAATTAGTCTAGGTAGAAGTGGTGATTTATTAACGAAAGGTCGTTAATTCGGGTATTTGTTAGATAGGAAACTTAATTAATTAGCTTAATGTAATTAATTAATGATGATATGAGGAAAATGAGTGCTTTTGACGATATGTCGTTGATTTGTGATAAAGGGGATAATTAGCACAATTTAAGTATTTAAATTTCTTGGGCGTAATTATGGGTGTCTACATTTGCCCCTCTTTGGGGTGGCGTAAGTGACGCCACTTCAAAGATAGTAGACAGGTGGAATTTTGAAGAGGTCGAAGAAAAATTAGTAGAAGTGAGAGATGCCCCCTCGAGTGTCGATGGGGTGATGAAAGAAGACGATCAATTATGAAAAAGGTGAGAGATAGATAGAAGAATGGGAAGAGGCAAGATGCCCTAGTAAGATGAAAGAATAGGGGTGAGAGGAAAGTGATGTAGAATGAATATGGAGGAGGGGAGAGAAGAGCTTAGCCTCTAGCCGTTGTGTATTGGAATAATTTCGGTGTCATCATATTGCCATAAGAGCTACGTCATCGGTCCTTATGAAAAATATAAGTATACGACAAAGGTAGAATGACATGAAAAGCCATACTACGAACGATTGTCCATTGCTGAAAACACCAACTCCATGCAACATACAAAATGCAATGCAATACGAGAAATTGAAAGATGCCTAACTCCATGCAACATACAAAATGTAATGCAATACGAGAAATTAAACAAGCTAAACTAACAAAGAAACATAATATAATGTTTTTATTATCGAGCTTCAGTTATGACCTGTGTAAATTAACGACAAGGGTTGATGATGGTGCCCCAAGAAAGGATACATGTGAGGGGAATAACGGAGGACACTTGGGTCCGATGGAAAAGTAATGTGCACTACGAAACAATACCAGGCAACTCGTTGTGCCCCAAAGTACGGATGAAGTAAGAAACCTAGCTTTTGTTGATGGAGGTAGATCAAGATGATCCACAAGTCGCACACATGAACAAGTGAGAACCAAAGAGTGACATTTTGTAGGATGATTTTCAATTTCTAGAAGTTTTCTTAAACATATTTGAATGTTTTTGATGATTTTTTTAACATATTTGAATGTTTTGGTTGATTTTGAAAGTTTTATGAAACTATGTATAGGAATATAAGGAAGTGTGGATGCCCCTAGTGATAGATGGGATGTATAAGGGCATAAGGCCACGTGCGTATGCAGAAAGGTGAAGATGCAAAAATTTCCCAACAATTAGGTGGGAGTACTCAAAGGTAAACTCTTCACGAGGTAGAAATGGGACCCAAGGCCATTATGGATAGGTTCAACATGATGGTGAACGTAAACCCATGAAGTCTTTGGGAAGAGGCAAGGATGCCCCCAATGTAAGTTGGCCCAAGAGCATGTGATGTGAAAGGAAGGAGAAGATTATTTTTGTGTAAGGGGACAAAGGTTTTCACAAACATAGAAAACAAGTAATCTTATACACATGGATGTTCTGAATGAAGTAGAAGAACGATGTGAATGATATGAATGTAGCTTAGAAGCCTCGCGATGAAGAAATGATTAGCCAAAGGCATAAATCGTGAGACGAGATATGGACTAGAGTAAGAGTCTGAACAAGGTCCAAAAAAGACACTTGGTAACATACTAATCTGTTTACTCATAGAGATCCAGTGTGTGCATGTGGAGTTTATTACCTCTTGAAGTGAAGATTTAATAGACAACAAGTGAAGAGACCCTAGCCAATGTGTAGGAATGATTTATTATGAAAATTGATTTTGTGAATGGAGGGTGAAAGAATAGTCATACATTGCTCCATTGCACAAGCTGAGCGTCCATAGCCCCGACAGAGATGTATTTGATTCTAATCACAACATTGTTCTACTGCCAATCAAGTGTCCATAGCCCGATAGAGATTATTGGAAATACCCCAAGAGAGAGTTATATATTAATTTTCTTTTAGCTTTTGATTTTGATTGATTTTGATTCTTTTACTTTAAAAACTTATTTCAGCTCTCTTGTTTGATAAGGGGTTAAGAACCATTGATGGCTTGATGGAAGGAGGTGGAAGTGATTGTGATGATGACATTGGCTAGTGTCAATAAATATGTCCAAAATTTGTTTGCAACAAGTTTATTAGATGTTTGAATGTGATATGATCTCCATGAGGTCAGTCATTCTTTAATTTACCAAGGTGATAAAAGACCAGGGGCAAACAGATACCATAGAGATAAATGTCGCAAAATGCATGCAAATAAGCTAACCAAAATATCATTGAAGGGATGAAAATGGTAGGAAGACTTGCAGAAGAATAGCAAGGAAGGGAAGAAAGAAATATCCATGTGTACGCAACACCTGATTGCAATGTTTGATCTTTGTACCTTTGATTTTTGTTTTTTTTTATGTTTTTTGTATTTTTGTATTTTTACATTGTTTTTGATTTTTTGATTTTTAGATTTTTGATATTTTTATTTATTTATTTATTTATTTGAACCATTGTTATTAAAAAGTCACTCGTGTGATAGGATCCAACAACAATGTTTGTGACTTCCTTAATAAGGGAGACTAAGCATGTTTGTTTATCAAGAGTCATGTTTTCCCCAATCTCGATGATCGTGGTGAGTTCACACTCAACAAAGGACTGTGATTTATCCTGAAACATGGATTTTGTATGCGGGAGCTTGAGTTCCCTATCTAGAGGTTTATGCACTTTGCGCCATACTTGATGGTTATGTTGATGTGCGTTCTTGAATCACACTTGATTTACAACTTTGAGATTTTTCCAGTTGTTGGGGGATTTTGAGCTCTTGGAAGTTTTTACCTGAACTTGATAATGAACCTGTTTGGGCTTCTTATAAGCTGACGCTTAAATTTTCTGACCTTGAGAAGGAGAAGAATGTGAAATTTTACGATTGATGATAGGAACGATAGGAATGGTAGTGGGCTTGCTATAACCATTGATAGAAGAAATATGTGATAGATGAAAAGGATACGGTCCAAGAATTGAAGAGGATGAGCTTTCGGGAGGTGAGCCATGGATAGAAGGTGAAAGGCTACTAGGATGTGGCCCCGAGAATAGAAGAAGAAGGGCTACTTAGGATGTGACCCATAAATAGAAGATGAACGGCTACTAGGATGTGGCCCAAGAATAGAAGAAGAAGGGCTACTAGGATGTGACCCATAGATGTAAGATGATGGATTACTAGGATATGGCCCAAGAATAGAGATGATGGACTACCGGGGTGATCCTTACATAGAATATAAGGGGCTAGTAAATGTCGCTCAAAGATGATGACGCTACGACGCTGACGACGGCGCGCGCCACAACCATGCAACCCGAAAATGCGACAATTTTTTTTTTGTTAACTAAACAAGGTAGTGGTCCTTGTTTGGTTTATTTTATCTGCAAGTTTTGTGACCTTGATAATAATAAAGCTTCAATATTTTACTGTGTATTCCAAACGCAATCAAGAAGCGCATGATTTTCACAATTCTAAGCACACTCGAGATCTACTTCAAAATTTGTCGTATTCGTCTCTTCCTTAGCGGATAATTTCGAGTTTCAAGCATGGTGATACTAGATTGCATAAGGGTATTTGCTGACCCCGTTTTCACTTTAAGAACCATTTTATAGGAGGATAAAGGTGACCAGGGTAGACGCATGTGTTATAATTTTATCGATGTTTTTTTTTATATATATATATATATATATATGTAGAGATATATTATCAGGATAACACATATATCGCTATTTTGTTGACGCTTAGAAAACTTTAAATATAGGTCCTTAGATATCTCTTTAAAGGGATTAGATACTTTTAATTCAAGTGGTATATATATATATATATATATATATATATATATATATATTAACAAATTTAAACACAAATCAGTCTATATGATTATACATACATTTTGAAATTTGAAATTAAATGATCAAGGGTCAAATCGGGGGGAAATATTTCAACCATGTTTAAATCTTTTTGTTGGGGGCGGTGGATCTCATCAACCAACTGTCATAATTAAACAACTCCCTGCCTGGCGTGTCGAATTACACCTGCTGAGCCGCTCAACTCACTAGATTTGCAAATCTATTAACTAAAAAGTCATCACAGTCGGCTGTTGTTCCCTATTGACCTGGCCGCGTGGAAAAGAGAAAGAGGGGGGGTGTAGGATGAGCTTCGGCACGCGGGACAGGCTGGAGGCGCGTTGATCTGCTCCTGGCCACGCATGCCACTGATAGGAAGTTGAAAATGGTGTTATGGCCAGAGACAGACTGGTGGCTTGCTTGAAACTACTCCAGGCCGCGCGTGAAGCTCACAGGGAGGTTGGGAACGAAGCTACAGGTGAGATATCAGGCACTTTTCCCTATTCTTCTCACCCCTGGCCGCGCATGTTACAAGGAGGCAAAGAAAAAAGGTCATAGGCACGTGGACAGCCAGGTAGTGGAGGCGCACCAGCAAGCAGGTCGTCCAACTATGTTGTTATCTGTTCAGCATTGAATGCATCCTCAAAATTGGGTTTCACCTTCAAGATATTTTTTTCAAAATCAGTGGGGGATAGTGAGAGTGGGTTACTAGAAGACCTGCAGCATTTTATTACCAACGTTTTCTAGGGAGACCATATTCATTATACGGTGCAACCCGTGGGAGAAAATCTCACAAAGGTGGATCTGTCTCATATCATGCCATGTATATGTTTTTTTGTAGAAGTATAATAGAATATGTATATTTTTATAGTATTTTGAAATATCTTTACAAAAATTGCTGGCTTATTTGAAGAGTAAAATCAATAAATATTGCAAACTGTTCCGATCTCCCTACCGTGCTGAGCAATATAAAATACAGAAAGGTTTTCATACATCAAGAGGAAAGCAAGAAGGTCCCATAAAGGTGGGTTTATTTCAAAATTGGATTGTTCACGAAGTAGTTGCTTTGCAAAGTAATGAGCATTTGTGTGTGTAAAACTTGTATACAACTGCTTTGCACCTTAGGACAGTCATATAACATGGTGGCGTTAATAAAGCTATCCTTTTCATATATTTAATTAATATTGTTTCTTGGCTATAACTCACAATAGTTTATGTTATCGCGAATCACATCACCCGATGATATATACAAGCGCATATACTTGAATTCA
Source organism: Taxus wallichiana var. yunnanensis (assembly GCA_018340775.1). NCBI lineage: Eukaryota > Viridiplantae > Streptophyta > Pinopsida > Cupressales > Taxaceae > Taxus > Taxus wallichiana. The sequence goes on from CM031236.1 coordinate 588,316,596, forward strand.
CGGTGTGATTGGATAACATGGGTACTATCTCCAAATTGTGGAACTTTCTACTTGAGATAGACCTCCAGAGAAAGTTGGTTCTTGCTCTAAACTACCCGCCACAATCTACTCTAATGCGGGATAAGCTAACTGTTTTAATCTAAGTTTCCAAGGGACCAGGAAAGAGAATGCATAAAATGAAATCCTACACTAAAGCGGTGATACAATAGAAAAGGAGGATGTGAGAGTAGTCTCCAAATGTGTGAAATACTGAGAGGCAAAGTGCACACTAGAAGAGGTGATGACAGGTTCTCCACAATCTAGCAAAATGCATTCACAACAATATTCCAAGCATACACAATGATAATGGATCCTGCAAGAACATAATAATAGACACAATATTCTTGTTGAAATATTAAAGGGGCAATAAGAATGCAAGAAAACACAACAGGGAAGATACATCCACAAACGGTACTTTATTGCTTCATGGTATGCCAGTTCAATCTATTACAAGATAAGGGCACGGATCACCATGCAAGGAGTCCACTACAAGGGCCTGCAACACTCGGCTTCACAAAGCAATTTGTGAGCTTTCCTACCCAAAAATCTCTCTTTACAATGAGCCCAACACTCCAATTTATAGAAAAATGAGAAGGAGAAGAGAAGGGAAAATGGAAATCCCGAAATCTGTCCTTCAACCACCTGTAAGAAGCATTAAATTAAGTGAAATGATTTATATTACTTGCAAAAGGCTCCCATACTGTGCCATGTGCTTGCAGCGAGAGAAAGAATGATGACCATGCCTCTTAATTGCACTCCCGGCTACCAAATAAATCACATTTCGAACCCGGCCACGTTTTCTTAAAAAAGTAATCAATTTCTAATCAAATCTAGAATTTCTTGATTTTTGTGCATCAAGCTCAGAACCACGATTCCAACAGTACCAATTTTGTGTGATTTCGTTGAGAAATGCAAAAGTTATGGCCTTCTGAGTGCGGGTAGCTACTTTGGGTCTGGCAGGCGTTTTCTGTCATTTGACGGGAATGAGCATTAACTGACTTGAACTGAACACGTTTTCTTTATTTAAATATATCTACCCTCATTAAAAATAAGAAATCCAGTTTTTGTGGCATAGAGGACGTCGTGCTCATTCCAGAAAGTCCAATTTTGTGAAAATCGGAGCTCGGAGTCAAAAGTTATGGCCGTTTGAAGTTTCACGGGCCAAACATTGACTTTTCTTCTCTGCCTTCGGCCGCTTCGGCTTTTCACGTCCCACGCGTCCCTTTGTCCCAAATGTCCTAGTGCTGCGCGGGACAAATTCTTCCGAACCGCCCGAAATGGGCTTCCATGTCCCTTTTCTGCCGGTGACACGTGGCGTGATCTGATTGGCTTTCGGCTCCTTCGGCTATCCGCGTCCCGGCGTCCCTCTGTCCCACTTGGCACAGTGCTGAAATTTCTCATTTCGGCCAAACCAGCCGGTTCGCATACTCTTGTCCCGCATGTCCTGGACTGCCTGGGACAAATATCTCCGGCCCGCCCGAAATGAACTATTTTTGGCTTTCGGCTTTTGGCCGGTTCGCGCCCTCGCGTACTTTCGCCCATATTGTCCCAAACCGCGCGATAACAAAACTTGGCAAATTTTTTTCACTTTCGCCGATTCGCCTTTTCGCGTCCCTTCATCCCAACTGCTCCGCGAACTGCCTGGCGGCTTTTCGGCTGGTTCGCGCCTTTTCGTCCCAACTGTCTCGACTGCTGTGAGGACTAGGACTTAGCCATTTTCATGATTTTTCTCGCCCCAAACTTGTTTTTGCAATTTTTCACATTTCCTCGAACTTGCTCTTTCTTTCTTTGTCAGGAGTTAGAAAAAAATGAGGGGACCCAAAGAATATGATGCTTTTCTTGAATCAATATAATTGCTTGGGACTAAATAATTTGATGCATGTTATCAAAATTACCTTGGGGGTGAATTTTGGATAACAATTTACTTGTTAATATAAAGGAAGTATTTAATAGTGTATTGTTATAAATATGATTTATACTAGGATATCCATTAGTTTTAGTAATACCTAAATATGGATAATATTCAAACTATTAGTACCTTTATTAGACATTAAGGAGTGTTGGATATCGGACTTGATGAGTTTAAAGTATTTGCATTAAAATTTATTTCTAGCTAACTTTAATAGACATTGCATGGAATTTTAAGCAAGTTGATTTCGTTTCCTTCTACAATTTGTCAAAAATTTTACAATGGATACTTAAAAGAAGGTAAACATAATAGATCTAGGACATGATTTACTTTATCGGCACAATGGAAATTCAATAAAACTTAACTCTATCCATTCATACTACAAGAAGAAGATATACACTAATATTCTCACTTTTCAATACCTCTTTTTTTTTTTGCAACAAAATGAGATCTAGTATGTATATATATTTTTTTGTAAATATCCTAACATTCCACATAAGAGTCCAACAATATTTTCATTAATTTTTAAACAAGATCTACCAACATTTCAACCATGTGAACTTTTGGGGAAATATAGATTACAATGTCCTTTATTTTTGGAATGAAAACAAGATGATATAACTTTCTTTCACATACAAATTTTATAACAAAATAATACATATAAAGGAAAAGGAAGAAGTATTCACAAGCTCCAAGGTGTTCTTCATCCATGCTCCGAGTTCCAAGTATTTCAAATCACAACCAAGATAGGGAAGAGGCAAAACTCTCCTCCCAACCAAAACTCAATGGAGAAGAGAAGCAATCTCCTCCATTGACCCCGAGCCCCAAACACAACATAATGAAGGGTGGTCTCCAACTCAAGGCAACAACACTTGCTTCCACAATACAATTTTCTTCACAACATTCAAGGTTAAAAAGAAGAAACAAAAAGGAAACACAAATAACACAATACTTTTCACAACAAGGCTTTCATCCAAGCCAACAAGAGAAGGAACTATGGGAAAGTTTTCCTTATGCCTCCCCATTGAGATGAGATGCCCATCCAAACCCTCCACAATAAAACTCAAGCCCCTATGACTCTTATGCCTCCCTCAAGTACCCCTTTTTCCTCCCATACTCTTATGCCTCCCTCCTCTTATGGCTCCCTCAAGGACAAGGTAAGAATGTGAACCTTCTTACCCAAGATGGGCATCCCTCTCAAATCCCTCCACAATTTCCTAATTCTACTCTTATGCCTCCCTCATGAGATTTCCCATAGACCTCTCCTACACTACACATTAAGCATTCTATCCATTTTTCCACAATACACAAAAGTAAACATACATTTTCCACAAATTTAAGCATAGAAACAACAACAATAAGAAAGCAAAAAGGGAGAAGGTTTCCTACCCTGTCCATTGAGAGATAAACCAAGAACTTTGTCCAAGCTCCCTCCAAAACAATCCCAAGCATGCAAGTCCAAGCTCCTTCTTTTTCTTTCTCCCCAATCTTTTCTCTCCCAAAAGAAAATAACAAAAAGAACTCTTCAACAAAAAACCTCCAACCCCCTCCACAAGAGAGGAAGTTTCCATAAATAGACAAAAGGGAAGGGTGAGGGTGATGTTGCTCCATGTAGGATGCCACATCACACATCCTCAAGACCACCTCCCAAAGTCAACTCAACTCCCAAAACACAATAAATGGGTGGTTGGATTGAATGACATCTCTCTTCCACATCCATCCCTTCCCATGTGCCTTAAGGCACAATTAAATGCAAAAGGAAGACAAGTGCACTCCAAAGTCACATTTCCCTTCCCAAAACAATAAATAATCCCCTTTTTGGCTTCCCAACCCATAGATATGGTTGGTAAGGGGTTTTGGAAAGTGTGGGACAAGTTCAACTTGTCCCACAAGTCCCCCAAAATTTCCCTAAATCTCAAATTCGAGATTCAAAGGATTTGGAGTGGTCAACACTCAAAACAAGCATTCAATACAAGAGGAAAACACAAGGCTCAAGGAGCCAACCATCAAAATTAATTACACCCACTAGACTTCCCTCCAAAATTAAAAAAATTAAGACAAGATGTTACATTAATCTAAACATACTTAGCAAAAGTAATTTTAAAAAAAAAAAAAAACATCACAAATGAAATCACCTACTAAAGTAAGTTAAAACAAGTAATTAAAATTCTTACCCCCTTGGTCACATTAGAAAATTTCCCCCTCATGGAAATTTTTCTTAACACATAAAGAACAAAGGTAACACAATACAATTCACTAGTTGCCTTGATGACCAAATGTTGTAACCACCCGACATCCTGTTGTGTTTGGTTCCCAATCCCCCTCATGGTTGTGATCATGTTGTGTTTCCTGCAAAATACAAAATACCTCCTTTGGCCTTGCGGCCATGTCAAAAAGTCCAAAATAACCATATGCATGAAATTTATTAACATCTATACGTAATTCAATTATCCATTATTTCAAGGTTTAAATCACAACTTAATTATGCATTCCATCATTATCCAAAGTTATAGTAATGTAAATTCAACAACTACATTCTACTTATCATGGCGAAGAAATCCAATGTTAGAACACATGCAATATATCCATATAAAAATAATATCAGTATCCAATAGTCTGTCCATGAGCCAGTGTAGATCATACAGAAAACAAAATCCAATCATAACCCAAATGCATCTACTCACAAAACATCATGCTAATCAACGTAAGTATAAGTCATGTTCATATCCAAAAGTCTGCATAACTCAAAATGATAATCAACTAAGTGTCATAGGGAAGTGGGCATTACATCCCCCTCCCCTTAGACTAGACTTCCTCCTAGAAGTCACTTGAAATAAGTGTGGAAAATGAGCTCGCAAATATGTAGCATCCTCCCAAGTAGCAGCTAGCGGTCTCATCGCACTGTCCCATTGGACCCGAACCGATCAATCTCTCTCGCCGCGAAGGCCCTGTGGTCCCGCGATCTAAAATGCACACGGCTCCACCATCACCGCCCTAATCCCCGCACTTGCAATGCAGTCCAATCTAGCACATGAGAAGGATCAGAAACATATCTCCTAAGCACAGAAACGTGAAAAACATCATGGATGCGCGATAAGCTAGGTGGCAGTGCTAGATGATAGGCTAAGGGGCCGAGGCGCTCCAAGATCTCAAAGGGACCCACAAACCTAGGAGCAAGCTTAGAACCTTTTCCATAACGGATAGGGCTCTTATGCGGTCTGACATGAAGAAACACCTTCGTGCCTACCTCAAAACTGCGATCTGTCCTATGCTGGTCTGCATACTTCTTCTGTCTATCCTGCGCCTCCTGCAATCTCTGTCTGATCAATGTAACCTGCTGCTCCATGTCCTGTAATAATGCTGGCCCAAGGGAAACCCTGTCCTCAATCCTATCCCAGCCTAAGAGGTGTCTGCACTCCTACCATATAATGCCCGAAAAGGAGCCATGCCTATAGAACTCAGAAACTATTATTGTAGGCAAACTCCACCAAATACGAGATATTCCTCCCATCTCGACCGGTGATCCATCACGTACATCCTCAAGCATATCCTCCAAAATTTGATTCACCCTCTCTCTCTCGTCCATCTGTCTCGGGGTGATAAGTCATGCTGAAATTAATCCTCATCCCGAGGGCATCCGCATGGTGGTCCGTAAATGGGAAGTGTACAAAGGGTCGCGGTCGCAAATGATCTTCTAGCGAATCCCATGTAATCTGACAATCTCATCAAGGTATACTCGTGCCACAACACTTGCTGTATAGGTGGTCTTCACTGGAGAAAAGTGAGCTACCTTCGTCAATTTATCCACCGTGACCATGATGGCGTCGTGATGGTATCTCGACGTAGGTAACCCAACGATGAAGTCCATAGAAATGGTGTCCCACTTCCACTCCGGTATGGTGTGAGGATAGAGAAGGCTAGCTGGATGCTGATGCTCGGCCTTTACCCTCTGACACTCTAAACAGTGGGATACAAATGAAGCTATGTCTCTTCAAAGTCCTCTCCAAAAATACAACTGTCTCAAGGTGGCGTGCATCTTCTTCACCCCGGGATGGGCTGAATACGGTGCACGATGGGCCTCTGTCAAAATGTCATGTCTCAAGCCTCCATCTCTAGGAACATATATCTGACTTTTGTGTCTGAGAAGACCATCTGCCTCTAATGAAAATCCAACAAATCTCCCCTCAAGGGGTCTCTGAGACTCAATCTCTGCTCTGGCTGCAAGGTAGAAACTATCCTGAGGAAGCTGCCGTAAGATCCTACTCCACAAATCTGTGCCCACTGAGGTGGCCATAGCCACATGTCTTCACCTACTCAAGGCATCTGCAACCACATTCTCCTTCCCTTTCACATGATCTATCTCCATGTCATACTCACAGAGTAACTCCATCCAACGCCGCTGACGAGCATTGAGATTGGGCTGCGTGAAGAGGTGGCGAAGACTCAAGTGATCATCCCGAGTATAAATCTCCGGCCAAGAAGAAAATTCTCCACCACACTAAGGAATACACAACCGCTGCAAGCTCAAGGTCATGGGTTGGATAATTTAGCTCGTAATCTTTGAGTTTACGAGACTCAAAGGCAACTACTCTACCCTCCCCGCATTAACACACCTCCAAGTCCTGCCAAGGAAGCATCTGTGCAAACGTAGAACTCACCCTGAGGATCTGGCACTGTAAGAATAGGTGCTCTCGTAAGGCACTCCTTCAGTGTACTGAAGGCCTGCTCACATCTATCTGACCATAAAAACTTCTTCCCTTTCCGCTGAAGAGAAGTGATTGGGTGCGCAATCCGAGAAAAGTCCCGAACAAACCTCCTATAGTACCTTTCCGGACCCATGAAACTACGCACCTCGGTCACACTAGTGGGTGCTGACCAATCCATGATGGCTCGAATCTTGGAAGGATCGACTGCGATACCTTCCCCAGAAATGATGTGGCCCAAATACTACACCTCAGGCTGAAAGAACGCACACTTCTCCAAGTTCCCGTAAAGGCGCTGCTCACGAAGACACTGAAGAACCTGGCGAAGGTGCTCCTCATGCTCCTCACGTGTGCGTGAGTAAATCAGAATGTCATCAAGGAAGATAAGCATGAAGCGATCAAGGAAGGTCCTGAATACCCCATTCATCAAACTCATAAACACTGCGGGGGCATTCGTCAAACCGAAAGGTACCACTGTGAACTCGTAGTGGCCATATCTCGTGCGGAAAGCTGTCTTGTGAATATCTGTCTCCGCAATCCTAAGCTGATGGTATCCTGACTTAAGATCTATCTTAGAGAAAACTGTAGCCCCCTTCATCTGATCAAATAAATCATCAATGCGTGGAAGGGGGTAACGATTCTTGATCGTTACTTTATTCAGCTGATGATAGTCAATACACAACCGAAGAGATCCATCCTTCTTCTTTACGAAGATCACTGGTGCACCCCAAGGGGATACACTAGGATGGATTAGGCCTTTCTCCAAAAGGCCCTCAAGCTGCAACTTGAGCTCACATAACTCAGGAGTAGTCATCCGATAGGGTGCTCGTGAGATAGGCTCTGCGCCTGGAACTAGATCTATATGGAAATCGATCTCACGTGGGGGAGGTAATCCCGGTAACTCCCCTAGGAACACATCAGAAAACTCTGATAAGATGGGATGGTCATCGAGGGAAGGTCCTCTGGACTCATCCTCTGATCTGTCACTGACCGTAATAGCAAACATCTGACAACCCTATCGCACACATCGCTTAAGCTGCATAGCGGAGATGGTGCAAATGGATACGACCCTCCTAACTCCTGATATCACTGACTCTACTCCAAGATCATCTATGTAAGCAATAGTCTTATGGTGACAATCCACTCTAGCTCGTGAGCGAGCGTGACAACCAATCCATGCCCAAAATGATGCCATAAGATCCTAATGGAAGGATCCGAAGATCAGAAGTAGTGGTGAAGGGTCCCAAATCCACTACACACTCCTTGACTAAGGAGTCTACAGAAATCTTGGCTCCAGAAGCCATCTCAATGTCCCAACTATGGCCCTTCCTAATTGCCACCAGCCTACAACGCTCTACTAAGGATGGTGCAATAAAAGAATCAGAAGAACCAGAATCAAATAATATAGAGGTGGAAATACCACTAATACTACCCGTAGTCTCAATCAAAGTACTCGATGCTCTAGCGGTTCTCGACCACTACGTAGATCCGATGACTCCGTGCCATATCTCCAACAGTAGGCTCTGAGCTCTGTGTCTTACCCTTGGTAGGGTTATGTGGGCAATCTCTCCAAAGATTTCCAACAACACCACAACCATAATAACACTGCCTGGTCCTCTCCAAAGGGGAAGCGGCTCCACTAGTACTCTAGATGATCGAGATATAGATCCCGACGATCCGGCTATGGACTCGCTGAGGTCTCTCGCCGATGAGCTCCTACCGACCGAGCTCTCGGTGCACACTCGTGTCCTGATGGGACCCCAGGAGGAGGCCCCATACTACGTCCTCTCGTGCATCGAATCTCTAAGGAGGTCGGTAAGGTGGGCGGGTCTGCTGCTGCTTGCCGCTTTGCTGCGGTGGTGGCTCGAATGAAGCTTTCCTTAACTCGTCCACCCCGTGGAGGAGGAATTGACCCCTTCGACCTACTATCCTGCATCTGCTAGATACGGCTCCGAACTTTGTCTCTAGCCTGTTGTGTCTTCCCCCGTGTCTCCTCTCTGCAATATAGGCCTTCTCCACGGCCTCTACTAATGTCGTGGGCGTGAATGCGCATTCGCGCCACCTAAATCCAAATTCGGGCCCCGGATGAACCCGTGAATCCATACCGCTCATCTGCATATAGTCAACGCATCGAGTAGGTCCGAAATCGACTCTCATACTCAGCCATCGTCATCGATGCACGGCGACGAGGTCATGAAACTCGTCTATCCTCTTTGAATAAATCTCCGGGTAAATACCGCTCTGAAACACTCCTTAAATAGTTCCCGTGTAATCGTCTCGAGTCAACATGGAGCTTCGCTCCTCGGTCCTCCACTGCACTCCTACTCCATCCTTCGGGAAGATGGATTGCAACACGAGCTTTCGTGTGCTAACATAAGGCAGAGCTTGAAGCATCCACTCAAGCTCACCAACTGAGCCTCCGCTGAAAACCACCCTGTATCACCCGAATAGTGAGATGGTCATAGCTTCAGGATCTCCCGATATGGTCTGGGCGGCTGACGTATGACGAATCCTAGATCTCTCTCGTATGCTCCTCCCTCTCTGTCCAGGGCTCCGAGACATGTCCCTATGTCCCGAGATCATGTCCCCATGTCCTCTCTGTGGTGACCTGCCTAGCCGACTCCGCATGGAAGTTCTCTCGCCCGTGCTCCTCCCGTGTCGAGGGGATGCCCGAGCATCTACCGATGGCTCCAAACTATGTCTAGCAAGTCGTACTCCCAAGGGCTCTCCGCGTATAGCGGCATTGACATCCTGGAGTGTCTACAAGATCGAGGGCGTAAGGGCTGCTACGGCTCGGCTCCGGCGGTGGTATGTCTAGTCTATATGAAGAGACCCCTCGCCCAATCCGCGCCCCTGCATGATCAAGGTGAGAGTTAGTTCATTGTTCTAGGTCTTGAGCCGCTTTTCTAAATTTGTTGTTTACTATAATTATCAACATTATGGATTTATATTTTAAAAGTGTCAGCTCTGTACTAAGTTGAATGTTCCTGTTGTGCATTTTCCTGCGTGTTCCCAAGGGTTCCAGCTTCGAACCCCTGGCTCTGATACCAAAAATGTAAACGCCGCTCAAAGATGATGACGACGCATTCACGGACGACGACGGCGCGCCACAACCATGCAACCCGAAAATGCGACAATTTTTTTTTTTTTGTTAACTAAACAAGGTAGTGGTCCTTGTTTGGTTTATTTTATCTGCAAGTTTTGTGACCTTGATAATTATAAAGCTTCAATCTTTTACTGTGTATTCCAAACGCAATACTAGAACTGCATGATTTTCACAATTCCGCACACTCGAGATCTACTTCAAAATTTGTCGTATTCGTCTCTTCCTTAGCGGATAATTTCGAGTTTCAAACATGGCGATACTTGATTGCATAAGGGTATTTGACAGCTGACCACGTTTTCCACTGTAAGAACCATTTTATAGGAGGATGAAGGTGACCGGTGTAGACGCATGTGTTATAATTTTATCGATGTATTATATATTTTATATATATATATATATATATATATATATTGTAGAGATATATTATCAGGATAACACATATATTGCTATTTTGTTGACGCTTAGAAAACTTTAAATATAGGTCCTTAGATATCTCTTTAAAGGGATTAGATACTTTTAATTCAAGTGGTATATATATAGATATATTAACAAATTTAAACACAAATCAGTCTATATGATTATACATACATTTTGAAATTTGAAATTAAATGATCAAGGGTCAAATCGGGGGGAAATATTTCAACCATGTTTAAATCTTTTTGGTTGGGGCGGTGGATCTCATCAACCAACTGTCATAATTAAACAACTCCCTACCTGGCGTGTCGAATTACACTGCTGAGCCGCTCAACTCACTAGATTAGCAAATCTATTAACTAAAAAGTCATCAAATCGGCCTGCTGTTCCCTATTGACCTAGCCGCATGGAAAAGAGAAAGAGGGTGGGTGTAGGATGAGCTTCGGCACGCGGGACAAGCCGAGGTGTGTGTTGATCAGCTCCCCTGCGCGCATGCACCGATAGGAAGTTGAAAATGGTGCTATGGCCAGAGACAAACTGGTGGCTTGCTTGAAACTGCTCCAGGCCGCGTGAAGCTCACAGGGAGGTTGGGAATGAAGCTACAGTTGAGATATCGTGCACTTTTCCCTATTCTTCTCGCCCCTGGCCGCGCATGTTACAAGGAGGCAAAGAAAAAGGTCATAGGCGCGTGGACAGCCAGGTAGTGGAGGCGCACCAGCAAGCAGGTCATCCAACTATGTTGTTATCTGTTTAGTATTGAATGCATCCTCAAAATCGGGTTTCACCTTCAAGATATTTTTATCAAAATCGGTGGGGGGGACAGTGAGAGTGGGTTACTAGAAGACCTACAGCATTTTATTACCAACGTTTTCTAGGGAGACCATATTCATTATACGGTGCAACCCGTGGGAGAAAATCTCACAGAGGTGGATCTGTTTCATATCATGCCATGTATATGTTTTTTTGTAGAAGTATAATAGACTATGTATATTTTTATAGTATTTTGAAATATCTTTACAGAAATTGCTGGCTTATTTGAAGAGTAAAATCAATAAATATTGCAAACTGTTCCGATCTCCCTGCCGTGCTGAGCAATATAAAATGCAGAAAGGTTTTCATACAGCAAGAGGAAAGCAAGAAGGTCCCATAAAGGTGGGTTTATTTCAAAATTGGATTGTTCACGAAGTAGTTGCTTTGCAAAGTAATGAGCATTTGTGCATGTAAAACTTGTACAGACTGCTTTGCACCTTAGGACAGTCATATAACATGGTGGCGTTACCGAAAGATATCCTTTGCATATATTTAATTAATATTGTTTCTTGGCTATAACTCACAATAGTTTACTTGTTAATATAAAGGAAGTATTTAATAGTGTATTGTTATAAATAGGATTTATACTAGGATATCCATTAGTTTTAGTAACACCTAAATATGGATAATATTCAAACTATTAGTACCTTTATTAGACATTAAGGAGTGTTGGATATCGGACTTGATGAGTTTAAAGTATTTGCATTAAAATTTATTTCTAGCTAACTTTAATAGACATTGCATGGAATTTTAAGCAAGTTGATTTCGTTTCCTTCTACAATTTGTCAAAATTTTTACAATGGATACTTAAAAGAAGGTAAACATAATAGATCTAGGACATGATTTACTTTATTGGCACAATGGAAATTCAATAAAACTTAACTCTATCCATTCATACTACAAGAAGAAGATATACACTAATATTCTCACTTTTCAATACCCCTTTTTTTTTTTGCAACAAAATGAGATCTAGTATGTATATATATTTTTTTGTAAATATCCTAACATTCCACATAAGAGTCCAACAATATTTTCATTAAGTTTTAAACAAGATCTACCAACATTTCAACCATGTGAACTTTTGGGGAAATATAGATTACAATGTCCTTTATTTTTTTGGAATGAAAACAAGATGATACAACTTTCTTTCACATACAAATTTTACAACAAAATAATACATATAAAGGAAAAGGAAGAAGTCTTCACAAGCTCCAAGGTGTTCTTCATCCATGCTCCAAGTTCCAAGTATTTCAAATCACAACCAAGATAGGGGGAGAGGCAACACTCTCCTCCCAACCAAAACTCAATGGAGAAGAGAAGCAATCTCCTCCATTGACCCCCGAGCCCCAAACACAACACAATGAAGGGTGGTCTCCAACTCAAGGCAACAACACTTGCTTCCACAATACAATTTTCTTCACAACATTCAAGGTTAAAAGAAGAAACAAAAAGGAAACACAAATAACACAATACTTTTCACAACAAGGCTTTCATCCAAGCCAACAAGAGAAGGAACTATGGGAAAGTTTTCCTTATGCCTCCCCATTGAGATGAGATGCCCATCCAAACCCTCCACAATAAAACTCAAGCCCCTATGACTCTTATGCCTCCCTCAAGTACCCCTTTTTCCTCCCATACTCTTATGCCTCCCTCCTCTTATGGCTCCCTCAAAGACAAGGTAAGAATGTGAACCTTCTTACCCAAGATGGGCATCCCTCTCAAACTCCCTCCACAATTTCCTAATTCTACTCTTATGCCTCCCTCATGAGTTTTCCCATAGACCTCTCCTACACTACACATTAAGCATTCTATCCATTTTTCCACAATACACAAAAGTAAACATACATTTTCCACAAATTTAAGCATAGAAACAACAACAATAAGAAAGCAAAAAGGGAGAAGGTTTCCTACCTCTCCATTGGAGAAGCCTAAACCAAGAACTTTGTCCAAGCTCCCTCCAAAACAATCCCAAGCATGCAAGTCCAAGCTCCTTCTTTTTCTTTCTCCCCAATCTTTTCTCTCCCCAAAAGAAAATAACAAAAAGAACTCTCCAACAAAAACCTCCAACCCCCTCCACAAGAGAGGAAGTTTCCATAAATAGACAAAAGGGAAGGGTGAGGGTGATGTGGCTCCATGTAGGATGCCACATCACACATCCTCAAGACCACCTCCCAAAGTCAACTCAACTCCCAAAACACAATAAATGGGTGGTTGGATTGAATGACATCTCTCTTCCACATCCATCCCTTCCCATGTGTCTTAAGGCACAATTAAATGCAAAAGAAGACAAGTGCACTCCAAAGTCACATTTCCCTTCCCAAAACAATAAATAATCCCCTTTTTGGCTTCCCAACCCATAGATATGGTTGGTAAGGGGTTTTGGGAAGTGTGGGACAAGTTCAACTTGTCCCACAAGTCCCCAAAATTGCCCTAAATCTCAAATTCGAGATTCAAAGGATTTGGAGTGGTCAACACTCAAAACAAGCATTCAATACAAGAGGAAAACACAAGGCTCAAGGAGCCAACCATCAAAATTAATTACACCCACTAGACTTCCCTCCAAAATTAAAAAAATTAAGATAAGATGTTACATTAATCTAAACATACTTAGCAAAGTAATTTAAAAAAAAACATCACAAATGAAATCACCTACTAAAGTAAGTTAAAACAAGTAAATAAAATTTTACCCCTTGGTCACATTAGAAAAATTTCCCCCTCATGGAAATTTTTCTTAACAATCATAAAAAAAAAAGGTAACACAATACAATTCACTAGTTGCCTTGATGACCAAATGTTGTAACCACCCGACATCCTGTTGTGTTTGGTTCCCAATCCCCCTCATGGTTGTGATCATGTTGTGTTTCCTGCAAAATACAAAATACCTCCTTCGGCCTTGCGGCCATGTCAAAATGTCCAAAATAACCATATGCATGAAATTTATTAACATCTATACGTAATTCAATTATCCATTATTTCAAGGTTTAAATCACAACTTAATTATGCATTCCATCATTATCCAAAGTTATAGTAATGTAAATTCAACAACTACATTCTACTTATCATGGCGAAGAAATCCAATGTTAGAACACATGCAATATATCCATATAAAAATAATATCAGTATCCAATAGTCTGTCCATGAGCCAGTGTAGATCATACAGAAAACAAAATCCAATCATAACCCAAATGCATCTACTCACAAAACATCATGCTAATCAACGTAAGTATAAGTCATGTCCATATCCAAAAGTCTCGCATAACTCAAAATGATAATCAACTAAATGATCGAGGCTCTTCCTCCATTTCTTGATCAAAGGAATCAACCTTTTCCTCACAATATGTAGACGCATCAAAGTCTAAAGAGAATCCTTTTTGTAATCTACTAAAGGAATATCTTCATATGCCCCTATAAATGCCCTGATTGTTTCTTCATTTTGAAAGAGATCAATCGGTATGAGTTGTTGATCGATCCCTAGGGGTTTATTGGAAGAAATAGGTTCACTTGGTGTGGAAGGCTTAGAAGATGTTTGATGATTATTGATAGAAGAAGATGATGTGGGGGACAAAGAATATGTGTAGCTAGATGTCTCAGGAGTAGAAGAAGGTGGTGTGGACCTACCTATACAATGGTATGTCATATGTAAAATAGTAGGATTAAGTCCAAAGTTTGTAGATTGTGACGCATGGGTTGATTCAGATATTTGTCTTGAAGGACTTTGAGTCACACAAATCTTCACAGAAGGAAGATTTCGTGGGGGTGATTGATGAAGAAGGTCCTGTAAAGAAGGGGAGGACTGTGATTCAAGAATCACATTAGATGAATGATGACAAGGGTCCTGCGAAGAAAGAGAGGACCGTGATTCAAGAATTGTATTATACTTCTGATTGGAGGGATTTGGAGTCACGTGTATCTTCAAAGGAAGAAGACGTCGTTGGGGTGACTGATAAAAGGGGTCCTGTGAAGAAAGGGAGGACCGTGACATAAGAGTCGCATTAGATGATTGATGAAGAGGATCCTACAAAGAAAGGGAGGACCATGATTCAAGCATCGCATTAGATGAATGATGACAAGGGTCCTACGAAGAAAGAGAGGACCGCGATTCAAGAATTGTATTATACTTCTGATTGGAGGGATTTGGAGTCGCGTGTATCTTCAAAGGAAGAAGACATCGTTGGGGTGACTGATAAAAGGGGTCCTGCGAAGAAAGGAAGGACCACGACATAAGAGTCGCATTAGATGATTGATGAAGAGGATCCTACAAAGAAAGGGAGGACCATGACTTAGGAGTCGAATTAAATGAATCCAAATAGTAGTTTGGATCTGAATCCTCAGAAGAGTTAGAGAAAATATTTGGATTGGAATCCTCAGAAGAAGAGGAAATGTTTGGATTAGAATTAGAATTAGAGTGGGGGGAACTCGAATAATAATTTGGATCATACGTGTCCAAATCATACCACCGACTATGAGATGTAGGTGGGGAACAATTTACCCGTATGGGCTCTCTAGCATGAAGAACCAAACAAGGTTTAGTTGTAATAGGAATCTTTTGCTTTGAATTGCTAAACCTAGGTTCCATATTTTTGTAAGTATGGGGAACCGCGTAATAGTCAGTCATTTTTGGCACTGTTTTAAGTACAAATGTCTAGATCTAGATAGTGTGATGGAACTCCTTCAAAGGGAAGGAAGTGACATGTCAATTTGGGTAGCATAAGGACAACCAACTAGACATTTCGTAAGTATTGATATGCGTGTGTGATTTTCTGAAGAAGGTCTAAGGAAAATAGACATCGTGATGATGTAATATCGATGAGATTGAGAGGGATTGTCCTAGAAAATAAGTTTTCTGAATGAATAATCACAAGGAACAATCATGCAAGTGTGAAACACAAATCCAATCAACAAGGAAATACACCATATGAAAATGTGATGCAAAGATAATCAACAAGATGTTTTCACTTATGCCAAGTTCAAGGAAATGAACAAAACGTAAGTAAAAATAAGAAGCCAATGCGATCTCCCAATCAAGATATACGATGAGCGAGCTCAAACTTAATTAAGACCTATATCTCAAAAAGTGCCAATTACAATTTGTGAATGACACAACAATATCACCAAGATATGTTAACCCACTTTGCGAGAAAGTGAAGTATTGATATTGAGGTGTATTGATATAACACGCACAAATGGTAACACCTAGCACTCTTTGAAATCAAGGTAATAATAGAACCGAACTAAAAGCTCAAAGTATAGCTAGGAATAGTTTAAAATGTGTGCAACGTAATCAGATAATATAGGTATTTATGTTGAGTTTACAAGAAACAAGACATAAATATCAAAATTGTAGTGATACAATACAAACAAGCTAAATCTTCTAAGGAAGTCCGCGGTGATGAACCATGCCTAACTATAATGACGATCTTGACGTGGGTATCAAGATCACAATGGCTACCAAATGACGTGAAAACGCCTCTACTCACTTTAGACATTTAACTAACCTAGCCGCAAACATGGATGGGCGTAAACGAACATAAAAGTGAGAGAAACAGTCGAATGGCAACACAAAGGTAATCACACCTCTTTTGATCAACAAAGTGTCAAAATAATATGAAGGAAATAAATCAAGAAAAATGACGAAAAATGCTAGCCTCACTTCAGCAGAGTTTCACCTCGCCCTAAGGCAAGTAAAAACTAGGCGAAAGTAATACGTCACACATTTCTCAAAAAGAAGGTTCACAACTCAACACTATTTTAAAATGGTCAAAGTGGGCTCCTAGCCAAAGTATATTCTCCTAGGTGGTTCTCTCACCCTAGGTGTTACAAAGTTGCCACGAGCGAGCGCAATTTACCCAAAAAGTCACACTGACTAGTTTGGGAGTATCTCGGCTTTACTTTACCCCCTTCAAGAATAGTAGGCAACTAGTGCGTCTACATGTACTATCACTGGGGTCGCCACAATGGACAACTTGTAATGCTATCTCACAAAGGAATCACTAGTCAAGTAGGTAGTGCGGAGCACTTCCCGTTTCGTCCACAAGGTTCCCTCTTGCGTGGACTACTTTGGGGTTCCTGGAACCACCCCCATTGTTGTAGCTTAAGGTGTTATGCCAAAGGGGTTATGTTCCAGTTGAGCGGAGAGGGACGTACCCTTTTCCGAAACCTGCAATACAGATGTTTTGAATATGTTATTCTTTTTATCTTGTTTAATTAGGTGTGGTTTTCTTGAACACCTTTTGGCAACTCGTATAACAATTGTATTAGTAGTTTTTATTTTTTTGGTTCCTCCTTCTTTGACAAGAATTTTTAGGTCCTACACTCAAGTGTTAGTAGTTCTCCAAGAAAATCACATTATTTAAAATAGGATTAAGAGTTGCTTTTTATTCTCAAGATCATCCAAGAATGCAAGAGAAGAGCATACACAAAAAATAATCCAACTAAAAAGTAAAGAAAATATTTTCAATCAATGAACCATACAAAATTCTTGATAAATGTTCGTTCCCTTAAACCAAAAGTGAAAGATGAAGTTTCCAATTTACTAAATGTTATAAAATGAAGAATAAAGTTGATTTTGATTCTCAAGATCACCCTAAGGTGAAAGAGAAGAGCATACACAAACTTTATCCCAACTAGATAGAAATGGAAAACTTCAAATCAAAGGACCATTGAAAAATACTTTGTAAAGGTTCATTCCCTTAAACCAAAAGTGAAAGATGAAGTTTCCAATTTACCAAATGTTATAAAATGAAGACTAAATTTTCTTTTGATTCTTAATATCACCCTAAGGTGCAAGATAAGATCATACACAAACTTTTTTGTAAATCGAGTAAGCATGGAAATACAACATTCATCAAAACATTAGACACGTTAAAAAATGACTAGTTTTAAAATAACAGAAAAATCTACAATTTTTGTAATTCTAAATCTCAAATTTATGTTTTCATTGCATAGTTAACTTCAATACCTTTCCAACGCAAAAAAAATGGATTCATTTCAAGTTCGGGAGCAAAAGTTATGGCGTTTGGAAGATGGGTTACGGATATGCTCTTATGCTCATGGGTATGCACTTGACATGCACTCAAAAATGTCAAAAAAACGTCTCTTAATCTGTAAAATGGGAAAAAATTTCCAACCAAGATTCAATTTTAACAACAACCCATCACATTAATATATGAATAGAAAACTCAACGCTATCAAACATTAACATACATGCTCAAGAATTTAAGATTTTCAAGAAATTGACAAAACTAGCATGTAGAATGATTAAAAAGTAAGCTATAAAAATGAAAACATGATGAAATCTTGAAATTTTCTCACCAAAATTAAATTATGACAGAAACCCACCACATTAATATGTAAATAGAAGACTCGGCACTATCAAACACTAACCTACATGCTCAAGAATTGAAAATTTTCAAGAAATTGACAAAACTAGCATGTAGAATGATGAAAAAGTAATCTTTAAAAATGAAAACATGATGAAATATTGAAATTTTCTCACCAAGATTAAATTTTGACAGAAACCCACCACATTAATATGTAAATATAAGACTCAGCACTATCAAACACTAACCTACATGCTCAAGAATTGAAAATTTTCAAGAAATTGACAAAACTAGCATGTAAAATGTTGAAAAAGTAAGCTCTAAAAATGAAAACATGGAGAAATCTTGAAATTTTCCCATCAATTCCAATTTTGGCAGCACTTCACCTCCTTTATACCTATAAGAAAGACTCAACACATGCAAACTCAACAAAACAAGTTAAGAAAAACAAGTTAGATCAACATGTGTAAAAGAGGGTTAGTAACCAAAAATAAAACTTAACTACAAAAACTTGAAATTAAGTGCAAAGGACAATGGAAGTCCCATTGGGCGTGCAAATATGTGCATGGTTTTATGCTTTTAGCTAAGTTAGATGAATGAGAACTAACACCTAAATAGTTCTATAACAAAGCTAATGACAAAATCTAAACACCATCAAAGATGAGAGCTAAACAAGATTAATACCTAGCATAATGCATTAACTTTGACTTAAAAAATGCTAAAGTATTTAAATCTCTACTTCTCTAGATTACCAACAAACAAGTACATGGACCTAAATAAGCTCCATGGCAATCAATATTTGGTTGTCGTTGATATCTCCAAGAACTTAGGAATGAGGGCTTATCAAAGTTGGGCTACAAGATCCCTTTTGACACCTCCCATATGACCTAAGCACTTTAGGCTAGAATATGAAGCTTAGCTCCTCAAGATGATGAACTCTCAAGAAAACAAGGTGCAAGCTCTTAGTCTCTTTGCTATATGCTTTGCATTTGATCTCTTAGGAGTTTAGGTGTAAGTAAAAGGTAGGTGGAGAGCTCTTTATATAGCCCAAAGGATAAAGGATTCAACACATTCTCATGAATGTGGGATAAAGGTAAAACATGACTAGGAATGGATAAGGTTGCTTTATTAAAGGTAACCTTACTTTAGAAGGGTTTAATTTATGCGTAGCAAGTCATGGGAGTTGGGGTATTTTAATTAATCAAAGGTGATTAATTAATAGGTAGGTGTAAGCTTGTAGAATCCAATTAGAAGAATATTAGTGCGATTTAGGCTATTATAAGGGGATTAAATCAATTAAATATTGATTTATTGCTTAAATGGAAGGGAAAGCTAATTAATTGATAAGAATTAATTAGTCTAGGTAGAAGTGGTGATTTATTAACGAAAGGTCGTTAATTCGGGTATTTGTTGGATAGGCAACTTAATTAATTAGCTTAGTGTAATTAATTAATGATGATATGAGGGAAAATGAGTGCTTTTGACGATATGTCGTTGATTTGTGAAAATGAGATAATTAGCGCAATTTAAGTATTTAAATTTCTTGGGCGTAATTATGGGTGTCTCTGATAGAATCCTATAGGTTGTATGAAAGAGTGCTGATCGGGCCTCCATTGAAGCACATATTCCATTGAAGAAACATTTTATCTTTTTGTGGCATTTTGTTGATTGTATCTTTCCATTTTGCATAAGCTCTCAACGATCTGGTGATTCAATTTCATCTTGTCTCCCTCCCTTAAAAAATCTATTTAAAAACATCTAATCCTACCCATACTACCCCTATTTTTGCTCTATATACCCACACAAGAACAAAATCCATTTGCTAAAGTATGTAGAACAGATCAGGATTCCAAATGTCTTTAGTAACCTTAGCCTTGTGTTGAAAATATCTCCATAATCTAGAAGTGACAACTCGTGAGAGTTATATTTGGTGTGTTGATCATATTTTCCCCAAGGTATTCTCTATAAAATTTGTGCAAAAGAAAGGTATATGTATCTCCTTTCAAATAACAGAGGTTACAAAATAGGTTCTCTTACCTTGGTTGAAAGGCACAACCTAAAATAGTTAGGATAAGATCACATCCTTTTAAGGTGCTATCCATCTCTCCAAAAATCCAAGTAACAAAGGGATAGTTAGATTTCCTCCCGGCTACAAAATGACATATATTTATGATCTAGCTACCTCTAAGCTCCCTGTTGAATCTATGTTGCTACTTGGCTTGAAAAGGAGAACAAATTTGGATACCAACAAGATCCATCCCTTATTTCCTTTGTGTTGGGGCTCGAGGGCCAATGAAAAGAATTGTTTCTTCTTCTCATTGGATTTTTGGTTGGGTGGAGAGTGTTGCCTCTCCCCATTTTTGGTTGTTGTGATCAAGTGAAGAGAAGATGGAGCTTGTTTGGAGATTTGATTCTTGGAGCAATAATAGAAGACAAAATGTATTTCATTATAGTTTCCTTCTTGTAAAAATTCCCACTTCAAGTGGAAGATTATTGTATTGTTATTTTAAAAGAAATGTTGCATTGTAAGTTTCATTTACTAAGTTGTATTATTACTTGAAAGGAAATGCATTAAGGAATGTGTATTTTCCCCTTCTCCTCAAATTGTAGAATGTGAAGGAAGAAATTAGAATGGAAATCATGTTTAAAAATCTTAGTTGTAGTGTATTATGTGAAAGAAAATCTCTTGTATTGAAAGAAATGAGCTATGCTCAAGGAAAGGAAAGTTTATTTTCATTGTTAAATTTGCATTATTGTAATAAGGAAAGAAAGACATTTTAGTGAAGATAGTTTTCACATAATGGAAATGTAGTTGAAAAGAAAACAACTATTCCTATTTTAGTTGATTGGTAGTTTTCATTTAGTGTGTATTTTCTTTTGAAAAATTATTGCGAATCCATTATAAATTGTTTAAGGAAATGAAATTTATCTTCTTTAGTCTTCTATACAATAATTATCAAATTGTTAGAAAAGAAAGTGTTAGTACAAGTTCTTTTAACTTGCCAATATTACTATTTATATTTCATTAATACTATTGATAGTAATATTACAGCTTTAAATATTATTAATAATGAAATATTTAATATTAATGGAACTTGTTAATATGGAAAATATAAAAATATTATTATATTAAGAAAAGGTATACCATTAACAAATATAGTTATTGAAATAATATTAGACTATTTTATACATATACATATGTAAATATATGTATGTATGTATATGTATACATATGTAAATATATATAAGTATTATTTAAAATAGATTTTATTAATGAAAAGCATTTAAGAAGAAATCATATCAATTAAATACCACTAAATATAATGATTTTTTTTTTTTTTTTTAAAAAGGGGTTTGAAATTGTGGAAGCTTCCCATACCACCGTGGCATGTGCTAAGTATTGTGGGAAATATGGTTGGGGGAGGGTCGGGGACCCCATCCCCACCCCATTATCAAATGGGATGGGCGGTGGGGTCACTGACCCTCCCCCCAAACCCAAACCATTTCTATTTAAAATTAAACTCCCACGAAAATCTTAACCCCACCCAATATCAATTAGGCCATAAAACATTATTGTTACTGCGTATATTTCCAAAGTTCGAGTCTACTACAATTGCATCCCGTGTGGTCTCCTTGCCACCGCAAAGCGTGAGTTTGACACACAGATATGTGTGTGTGTGTGTGTGTGTGTGTGTGTGTGTGTGTGTGTGTGTGTGTGTAATACCCTTTATATGGTATTTTCGGTTTTATTCTAAAATGTTTGAATAAATTTTTTAGATACCTTTATATCACACTCACACACACACACACACACACACACACACCCTTTTATCTTGAGTGTATATACATCAAATTTAACCATATAATAAAATGGGGCAAAACCCATAGACGCATTTGGGAAAAAGCTAAATAATGAAATAAAATAAATAAATAACTACAATGAAACCCTAGTTTAAGGTAATAAACAAAACAAGAAAATAGATGGATCATGTGTATCCTTCCAAAAGCTTGGGATGGCCCCTAATGGCTTCCTCCTTCTCCTCGACCAATCTGTAAAATAAAAGAGAAATAATAAGTCAAAAGGAAAGAGAAAGAAACCTTTCATAAGCAACTTAGGGTTAGTGGAATCCTTTGATCTTGTGGCCCCAAATGAATCCATCAATGCATGGGATTCATCCCTACAAAAATTTGGTGGGGAGTGGTTGAGTAAAATTCAAATTTAAAATTTTAATTGCATGGGTTGACTTTGTAAAGGGGCCACTTTATTTGTGTAAGCGGTGGGTTTATTCTTCTAACCCTTGTGCTAATTTAGGGACCTTGTTATTTGTTTTTAAACCTAGTCACATTGTGCATTTAAAATAACTCTAGTATTTAATTAAATAGACCCATTTTCCGTGAGGTTAATTTGTAAAGTTGGGCTATGGTGTAAATTAAATTTTATCAAAATAAAATTTAGGGAAACTAAACCAAACATTATACTAACCTAGTTTATTCATAAGATGGAGGACATTATTATTTTTATAATGGGGATTAAAAAGGAAAATTATATTATTAATTTAAAGTAAGTTAGCAACATAAATGTGACAATTGTTGATTCGAAACTTTTGTGGGTATGCTTTTAAAAAAATCCATAATTTTTCGAGCTTGCGCTACGTTGTTCTTGGGTTTCATACGGGCAAATTTAGCTTGAGACATTAAATAGGTTGTTAAGTGGCTTTGATGTACCCGCTATGGGGGAGTGTTTTTCTTTTATGTGTCTTCTCGCTTCGGCATTAGATGTGTATTTTGGTCCTTTGTGGGTCTTGTATGGCTGCCTCCCTTGTTGTTTCTTTTTGAGCCTTGATGCTTATGTTTTAGTTGTACAAAGTTTTCACTCCCTTCAAAATCAATATATTTACTTAATCTAAAATATCACTAATAAAATGATATCAAAGTAACTATTTAACTACGACAACTAACATTCTTAAATATTCAACAATTTCATTATGATACATTTTTGCAAGCTCAACTCATTATAAACACAACAAAAGCTGAAATTGAGGCTCTCAAAAATTTAAAAAAAAAAACTTGTGAAGCTCTTTAAACATCCACTTATAATATCTTTTTTTTTTTAAGTACTTGTAATTTTTTCAAATTACACCATTACACTAATGAAGAGGTCGAGAGTTATTATGAAAGATAAACTTTAAATTTCTCTATATATGCATGCTTGCATACATGACTCTTTAATTATAAAAGGTTTTAAAATCTGGACTACTATTTAAGAAAGAGATATCTAGAGCAAAGAAAGTATAAATGCAATTTAACATCATCAGTGAGGTTGGAGTTTATCGAGATTTCCTACGTGTGAGGCTTGCTTTTGTCTATACGTAAAACAACAAACAAATTCTTATCTATTTTTATATCTTTACAATAGCATTAAACCCAATGAAAACTAAGCAACTACAAATTTTTTATTACGAAATTATATTTGAAAAATCCTTGTAAATATAGTAAATAAATAAATCTATTGTTAGAAACAATGTTATTAATTTATTCCGTGGCGACCGTCCGCAAATAATTGAATTTTTAATCAAATTAGTCTAATAAGGACAGAGATGATATGTTTTCTCAAATCTGTTTAGGTATATTCTTCTGCCGCTTCGTATTTATATTGTCGTCTCTTTGAATAAAAAATGCGGTTTGTCTCGCGATTATGTCCAAGCTGGGCGTGAATATCTTATATGCAAGATTCTATTTAAGATTAGAGTCCCTGCATTACTAGAAAACACATCTGGTCTACTTTTTTTGTTATTACAATCTGAGAATCCATCATGCCTTTCTCGTCGAGCACTCATGTTGATCTTCCGCTCATTGACATTACCGAATTTCAATCTGATTTCGAAGATGGAGGAGTAAAGCATCCCTGGTTGGCAGCTGTAAGGGACGGCTGCAAAGAATTTGGATTCTTTTGTGTTGTAGACAATGGAATTCCAAATAAACTTTTCGAAGACTTGGAGTCTGTTATCCACGAATTATGTGCCATGCCGGCAGAGGCTAAAGAAAGATCTGCAACTTCTAATCCAAATAATAGCTACCTTCGTAGGCCGTTTTCGGAGAACTTCTCCATATTCAAAACGCCGGATTCAAATTCTGTACAGGAGTTGTCCGACAAGATTTGGCGAGAAGAGGGAAATCCAAGATTCTGGTATGTTAATATGTTTTGAAAGTCACGTACAGTTTATATTTCTTAAATTTCTGTCTCCCAAAAATTGCATTCTAATTTTATAATATGGCAGTGAGACGATTCGAACCTATACCTCGTGTATGGAAGAGCTAGCGGGGAAGATTAGTAAAATCATCATTGCAAGCCTGGGGTTGGACGTCGATACATTATACCATTCTGATTTCGAAAACTGCACGGCTACTTTTCGTATAAACCACTATATGTCTGCAGGAAAATCTATGGATGAAGAGATTCTATTTCCGCATACTGATATCAATTGCTTTACGATACTTTACCAAGACAATAAAGGGGGCCTCCAGATTCGATCGAAGGAAGGGGAATGGTTGGATGTGAAGCCTGTGTCTCATTCCTTTGTTGTGAATGTGGGCGACTCCCTTAAGGTTCATAATTCTGTAAACTAAGCCTGTTTCTATACTATGTTCTACTCTTATTAATATTATCTAACCTTACAGCAATACATATTGGTTTAAGTGTAGGCATGGAGCAATGGCATGTACCGCAGTGCTGAGCATCGAGCTGTTTGTAAAGTGTGGGCGGATCGATATTCTGTGCCTTATTTTGTTTCTTTTTCCAGTGATACGGAAATACGGCCTCCATCTGAGCTTGTAAACAATGAACATCCACAACGTTACAGGCCTTTTACATTCAAACAACTTTTGGACGACTACTTGAATGACATAGTGTTCAAAGAAGGAAAAAATGCTCTGGAATTTTTGGAGCGATATGCTGGCATATGAAAGAGCGTATCAATGAATTGTGTCAATGGGTAGATGGTCTCTCAAGAAATTTGCTAGTGAAAGTCGAATAAAACACAATGGGAGTGTGTGCAAAAGACAAATAGGCGTCGATTATCCTCCGCTCATCAATTGGCGAATCTTATCTGTCCTCGCCAATCACAATGTATAAATTATTTGATATGTATTTTGTGATTGAGGGAGAGCGGACCCCACCAGCGTTTAAATAACATAACAAAATAGGGATGTTTCAATTAGTTGATAGTGATATTGTATATTATGGATTGCTAGTATACATATCTTACAAAAATTTATGTATACAGAAGTTTTAAAATGTTATATAAGAAGTACTTATTTGAGACATACATTAACATTTGTTAAAAGAAATATATTTCCTGGTAACATCGGTGGATGTGTTTTTCTTCATTATACAATACGAAACACTTTATTAAAAAAGGAATATATATTCTATATCACATTAAATATCAAATAATAAATCATTATTGCTATTGATAAAAATACATATGTAAAAAATCTGTAATATTATTTATTTTCTATGTACTTCAATCGATATTTGCTCAACATTTGATTTTATAGTAGTCTTTTATATATGGCAGTTATACTTTGATTCTTTCCGAAGGCTTTTGCACTAAATATAGTCCTAAATTTTAATTTTGTTTTTTTCTTCAATTGTAGTTTTTGAAAGACATGGAATTTGTTATTACCAAAGCCAACCATAAGGGTAGTTGGTGTGTACATCCATTTTGTATCCATGTAATTAGAATTGTTTGTGGAGTTTTATCTTGAATTATAATATGGACTAATTTCTATTATTTTTGCCATAACATATGTCATATATTCTAATGATGATCTCACGAAGTCTAGATTTAAATCTAGAAGACCTACTTCTATCCAAAAAGGTTAAAACTCCTCTTTCTATTTAGCAATTAAGAACCTTGATCTAATTTATCACTATGAGGTCTTGTAAATGTATTGATGTTTTGGTTGTAATTTGTAAGGTGCAACAATTTGTTTCAATGAGTATAATTTTCTAGTTTTCTATTTTTACATTTTATCATTTATATCAAACCGATAGTACTATTGTCAAATTCTCCATGGTTGGTTCTATCTTACTCAATATTTTTTCTTTTAATGAATAACTTCATATCATTAATTGTCATATTTAAATCCTAACGATTCTATATGTAAGAACTAATATTTGTAATTCTCTTATAATATGCTTATCTTTCCCTCTTCTTAATATCATCAAACCATAAGTGGGGGAATGTTAGTATTTCCCCATTGTCAAATTCTCCATAGTTGGTCTATCATACTCAATATTTTTTCTTTTAATGAATAAATTTGTATCATTAAGTGTCATATTTAAATCCTAGTTATTATATATGTAATAAATACTAGCAATCGTACTTAAAATGTACGATAGAAACACTGAAAGGTATCTTGTGATGAAGTGAAAGAGGAGGAAGAAAACAATGGGAGAGTAAGAGGGTTTATGTAGAAGATGTTTGAGAATGGATGAGAGGGCGGGAAATCGAAATGGGGAAGAAATCCGAGAACTCCACACTACAACAATCACATGAGTTTTTATTAAGCATTAGAAGTAGAAAAGGTGTTTCGTGTAAGACGTGGATGCAAATGCTTGTGGAAATATCATAAAATGTAATGTTTGGACGAAGAATATTGAAGAAATCCAAAATATTTTACAATTCCAGTTGTTGCATATATTTGTTAGTCAGAACATATGTACGTTTAATGGGAGATCAAGTGAAGACTAATGACACATGACATAGAGAGGAAGATGTGTAGTGGGTGTAACATAGAAAGGAAGTGATTGCACATAGCCTTATGATTTCACGCCACCTTGCCTTGCAGAAATGATTTTTAAGGTGTTTCCTTGCACCACATCCTTCTTGTCTATTTTTGAATCAATGACTACTAATAGTCCCTCACATCTACAACTTATTTTTCCCATACAAAACCACAATCCATATGATTTCCTCTCATTGATCCTACTTTTGAGATCCAAAATCCTCCTTTGTTGCATCATCCGTTGTTGGAGTTTCAACGCACGCCCTCCATCATTACCCATCGTTCGATTTTAGACTTGTTGGATTGGCCTTTTAATGTCACAACTTATAAGAGATATTTGTATAAAAGGGTTGTTGTGTATTTGAAACTTTCAAGAATCTTTGGGATCCAAATGACAACCATGTAAGCATCGATGTCAATTTTTTGTCAAAGGTGAATGTTTCTTTGAGTACCAAAACTTCATTCTTTGTGCCTTACTAAGAATGATATCAAGAACAATGCATTTGGGATAAATGGGTGGATTATTAGGGCACACAGAAGTAGATTCTGGTATTTTCATTATGTAACCCAACTGGTAATGTGAATAATATATCTAAATAAGGAAGCCACATCATGTCATATGATATAGATCTCCATGACTATCTTACTCAAAACATCAAGGCTAGCCTCTCAAGTATCCATTAGATTCTCAATAGAGACTCAAATAGTGTCTTCATTAAAGTTTTATTGTCAATATTTTTGGGATATTTTCTCTGCATCCACCCCTTCATACGATGGTGGCATCGGATACAACCCTTCTCTTGAAAGACCGACAAAGAGTAGGAACAATAAATTTTTAATACTCACTTTGGTAGTGGTCTACCCCAAAGTTCCAGTCCTATGTAGTTTTATATGCATTTGCTATAGTTGGTATTTTAGAAAAGGTAGGGGCAACAATGATGCAAATTAGAAGAATGATATGGAGTTGGTCGAATTGTCTTCTCATGGCCCTCATAATTTTTCCTATCTTGACCTTAGAGTTGCTATTAAGAACTTCAGCGAGGACAAAAAGCTTAGACCGAGAGGCTTTGACAACATCTATATAGGTATCCTTCGTGTCATAATAGAGTCTCGTGACTTTTTTACAAGATGGAAATCGGAAGTTTGTTTCTTTCTAATTAAATTAATGCATTTTACTTTTTAAGTTTATTTATTGAAGATAAGTGGATCATATATATATATATATAATATAATATAATATATATAATTTATACCATATGAAATATATAATATATAATATATAATATATATTACACAACATAATAAACAATATTTATGATATCAGATATATAATATATAATATATATTAGATATATCGATATATTATAACATATATAACAAAATATATAAAAGTAGATTAATAATGATAATAATAATAATATAAAAAATAAATATAAAATGGGGGGACACATAATCCATTAAATTAAACATTGGGCTGAGAATGGATAAACAAAGGGTTTCACGCACAGGAAGAGTGAAGGAGACAAATCTTGTAGAGACATAAGTGGGATAACAGGAAAGGGAACTTCAATTATTTCTCCTGAACGAAAAGCCTACCAATCCTCCATATTCTTCTTTTGTGGTTGCATACAAAAATAAAATCCATTGTAAGCAATATTTTCTCTCAAAGAAAAATGAACCCACTTAAATACAAACACAAAGTCAAGACCATTATAGAAACTGAAAATTGATGCAATTTGTTATTTGTATGCAAATAATTGTATAAAAGCATTATAAATCACTATTTTTGATAACATTTTACAAAGATTCCTAACGATGGTCCTCAAAAATATCCATGCCCTAACCCTAACCCCTTTGAAGGATTTAAAGAATGGTCATGATCGTGGTGGAAGTTCCGAGGATGTAGGGAAGGTTTTCGGTGGTATCTCTCTATGCGGTTATCGAGTTTCTTGTGAAGGTGTTAGAAATAATAACTTAATATCAAGTGTGTATTCACATATCCAAGAGTCTTGGAGCAAAAATGGTAGAAAAGCGGGTGAAATGGACAACCACAATTGATCCTGCCCCTTTTCCACTTTATATCATAGTCGTCCACATGTTTCCTTGGCACAACTTAAAAGAGAAGCACAAAGGCAAGTCTCAAACAAGCGCAAGCCTTCCACCTACCCCCGGGCTCAAAAAAACCTTTTGGCCTTTGAAAATTCTCGGTGAAAAAGGAGCTAGCGGGAGCCTCCACATGTCTCAATGACACATTTTGAGATGGTCCTGAAAAGTAGAGACCCCAAACAAGCGTGGGCTCAACACGTATCTTAGTCCAGTAGAGTCTATTAAAATTTGAAGTTTCAGTGGAAAGCGCCATGTGTCTAGGGTCCGAGAAAGTCTCCTTTGGTTGTTGAAAAGTCCAAGTAAAGGGCAGAGTGAGCGGAAGCCTCCAAGTGTCCTCCTGGAGCTTCTTCAAAATAAAAATCAGGGGCCAGTCCCCAAACAGGTGTGGTCCCTCCACGTGTCCCATGCCTTTATAAAGTTGCTTGAAAAGTGTAAGTATGGGAAGACCCGACGGAAGCCTCCACATGTTTTTATGGCGCACTTTTGAGATGGTGCCCAAGAGAGGAGACCCTAAATAGGTGCAAGCTCACCACATGCCCTAGGCCTTAGGAAATTACTTTAAAAGTTTAAATACAAAGCAGAGTGGCGGAAACCTCCACATGTCTCCATATCACAATTGTTAAGGTGGGACCCCGAGGTGGATCCTCAAATGAGCGATAGCCCCCGCTTGTCCATGGTCCACCAAAACTATACAAATGTATGTATGAAAATTTTGTCTAAGTTTGGGAAAAGTAACAAGATACTCCACGTGTCCCCCGGTGTAACTCTAAGGCCAAACCAAAAGGTGAATTTTCAAACGAGTGTCATTCCTCAACGTGGACAATTTTTGGGTGGAAGCGAGCCATAGAGGTTTTACGGTGATCCGTGAGCCACATCTAACCAAAAAGGGCCACGTTTCCACTGATGAAGAGATGTAAATTTGATGGGAAAAACACACCCGTTAAATTGTAAAAATGCAGGAAAACCACCATTTGAGCTCCGGAGAAGAATTTTTCCTTGAGGAAAGAGAATTTGGAAATTTTATAGGGTTAAAACATGATCATCCGAGCTACATCCAATCTCATATCCTCAAGTATTTGGGAAAAAATGACAGGGAAAAAAATACACGATTGTGGAAAATGAAAGGAAAGGAAAGACACGAGTTCTAAGACCAAGTTATAGACTCTTTCACATGGACAGAGGAACAAAAAACAAATTTTGGACCTTTAAGTGATCCTCGACCAAGGAAGGGACTGATCATGGCAACCAAATGGAGGAAAAAGTCTTCAAGCATCAATACGGGAGACATAAAACATAATAGAGGCCATAAATTGATGAATTTCAATGACAAATGGGGTGAGACTAATTTGAGCACCAACAATCAGAAAAGTGTAAAAAAATTCATAACGATATTTGGGGGTTACTTTTCGTTATATTATTTAG
This sequence comes from Taxus wallichiana var. yunnanensis, assembly GCA_018340775.1. NCBI lineage: Eukaryota > Viridiplantae > Streptophyta > Pinopsida > Cupressales > Taxaceae > Taxus > Taxus wallichiana. Next base: position 588,347,214 of record CM031236.1, read on the forward strand.
ATAAGTTGCTAATTATGAGGGGGTTTGTTGATAATATTAATGGATGTTTGTGACTATTTTAAATGCATTCGAAGAGTGGCATTGATTATGTTAACTTGTAGTACTTTTAAAATATCTTGTAGGGAAGAGGTGGTAAACTTCTTGTTTAGACTTTAACAATGGATTGCTTCTTTTGGGGTTACGAATCCCATTATGCTAGGAAACCCGGAAGGATGTCTAGATGATAACCTCATCTTAAATGGACTTGAAAATAGGAGGCCTTTCACTGCCCCATACTTTATTTTTCAAGTAACTTGGTTGTCAAGTAATGCCCATCTTGGGTTTTTTCAACTATCCTTCTTCTCTTATCATTACCTTGTGGAGTCTCTTTTCAATGAGAGAAATTAGTTTGTGGGTTCAAATTTAATTTTCAACTCCTTTGATCACATGAGGATTTACCCTTCTTACCTCGTTTGGTTGCTCTAGTTTTAGGCCAATGAAATTTTCCTCCTGGAAGAATTGATTTACCTTTCTATTTCACATCTATGATTGTATCTAGTATGTTTTGGGCTTCTCAAAGATTTTAGTGATGGATGGATTGAGTATTAGATTTCAATCATTTAATCTATAGGATTATAGGATTGAAATGCCAATACTCTTGAGCTTTGGTCTCAGTTTGGAATATTTGACTTTCTTCTTATTGGTTGGTTAAAAATAGTTTCTTATCTCGTGTGAAGAATTTGTGATTTGTGGTTTGTGATTTGAACCATTCTTGAAATAGAACATTCCTTTCATGTTATTGTAGAATGCTAGCTTCTTTACTACAATTTTTAGTCTTAACATGCTCAATTCTCATGAACCGACTCGAGATAATATTTGTGCTTATGGATTTTGTGAGCAGATAAAAGGAAAGATTGATAAAGATTTCATCGGTTTGTTTTTGAATCTCCTTGTATTGTAATGGTGCTTGTATTGGGTTGTGAAGTCCTCTTGCCTTGGATTTTTGGTATTTGTGAAATAAATTTGTCTTATCCTTTTGTATAAAAACATGTAATTATCTTTGTGGGGAATAAAACTTGATCATCACATTATTATGTGTATTTTCTTGATTTTGTAGTGTGACTTGACCAATTTTGTTACCTTCTTGTTCTCGGTGAAATTTCAATCAAAGATCTTGACACCTTTGGTTTGTGTGCCATGTTGAAAATAAAAGTCATAACTTTGTTTAGTTTTCTCGATAAGCAATGGTAATTTCCTCTTTCAAGTCATAAAAATTTCATGTTTAGTAACCCTCCATGGTATTGGCATCAATGATATTCTAGGCATGTTTTAGCGGGTGGAAAATCCTTTTCTAAAGTTAATAAAAATAAAATAAAACAAATACATGGATGAATAAATAAATAAGATAAAATTGAATTTGTGCTTTGTTGATAGAATCAAGAGTCTTTAATAGGAAAGAAAGGATTTTTATACCAATGAAAAAGAATCCACCCTCAAGTAACCATAAGCTCTGATTAAACATTATCCTCTTTGTTGTGAAATTGTAATTATTTCTAAAAGAAATTTCATTGTTAGCTTTTTGGGATATAGTTAGATCTTATTTAGTAGAGGAGTTTGATTAAGTCTAATGCTTCCATTTTGGGAACCCCGCGTGTATCCTTTGGCGAACTTAATCAAGACATCGTGAATTGAAGATGTTACACGAATCTAGTTGAACTCTTAAGTCTCATTAAAAGACCGGTTAATAACTAAAGAGATCATGATGATGAAATAAATTGACCTCCTTACTCTAACCTTTTCATAGTACTTTATAATATTCTCTTAAGCATGGTTAATTGTTGATTCTTACACAAGGAGGTTGTAGTTTGAGAACTTAATGACACTCCACATCGGTTGGAACTTACGCTCATCGCCTTGTGTAAAGGAGGCGTGAATCAAGATTCGTAGTTTGGGTGAATAAGTAACCTTATGAGAGATATAAGGTGTCCCTTTTGGAGCAAGCGAATTTAGCTAGTTTTTCTAGTCGTTGGATGAACCTCATTTTGAAAACTTGTCCTCAAGCTAATTAGTAAATAGTATAAAAGAAATAAGTTCACCTTTGTAAGAAGAAATTCTCGAATCAAACATAAATCTTCTAGATCGTAAAGTCAAGTCTTGTAAGATGTTTTTAGTGAATGTATAACTTTAAAGGATTTTGCACCATGGAGTGTACTAAACTATAGCTATGTACTTGTGGATTGGTCTTTCTTGTGGTGCCTTATCAAAGAGGAAAGTGAACTATTCTTGATGGATTTTTATTTTCTCCTTGTTGTCTATGTGGTCATCATTGTGTTAATATGTTCGAAGAGCTATTTGTAGCTATTGTGATCACCTGTAATGTTGTTATCTACTTCGAACAGGTCAAAAAAAAGCTATCCTATATTTTTCTATGTTGTCTTGTGTGTCTGAAATAGTGGGCGTTACACCTTGTATGAGACCAGAGGTTCATGCTCTCAAACCTCTCGGGTCGGAATAGAGTTGCATGATGGTGTTGAATGATGGTGGTTGATATTAGAAGAGTAGCATTTAGGCGTGATGTGAACTATGTCATAAATGTGATATTTCTAGCGCACGTGTTGGGTATGTCACTTAGTACGTAACTAATGACATGTTGATGTATTGTAGATGAGAGTATTCTCTCTCCTTTTCAGGAGTTCTATGTGAATTTGAGTGTGAGGTACTATTATGTTGTGTGTATGGAAGAAATGTGATTGTTTATTTTGGAGTGTTGGATCCTTTTGGCATTCGTGATGTGTGGGTGTGCTGATATGTTGTGTGACTAGGTTGGTTATAGTGAAGTGGCTTTCTTAATGATGTCATTATCATTTGTGTATAAATGTGTGTATTCCCATGTTATATGGCAGTTGATTGTGTGTTGTAATTGTGCTCATCATAAGTAAAATTCATGTAAGATGTAATGATTAATGTCATAAATTTGGGACATATGGTGAGTGTATGATCCCTATCATATAGTGAGTGCACTTTGGGAGCAACATGTGGTGATGTGTTGTGTTGTAAACTATGAATGTAATGTATGTGATGTACCCTTTATGGTTACCATTCATAAGATGTTATGGTTAATATGCGTGAACCACCATTATGTTAGTGATGTAGTTGCATGTTATGTTGTGAACCTTATGCTAACTGAACCTGAGGGAAATCGGTAAAAGTGTATGTTTGGAGTAGGGGGATGTGCACCATGGGCCGTGTAATGGGATGACCGTAGGTTTAGTAGATGATGACTCATTCTCCTCCTTCTATCTCTCATTGTGGTTTTTGTATGAATGTAATCTAAGTATAGCTATGTGTTGGGAATTCAGGGACTATGGCATAGTGCTATGATTTAATAAGAAACAAAATTATGAACATAAGATCTAAACAATTCCCAAAATCTATAACAGCGGAATTATAAACTAGAATAATCCAAATCAAGAAAAAGTACACATGCATAACACGACATGTCTTGTGGTTCACCAAATGTGAGCTACATCCACCAAAGATAGAGATCTCATATATATAATACAACAAGAGTACAAACCAACTCTTCAATACAAGAGTACAATGCCTCTCTCCAAGAGTATCTCCTCTCCTCAAGATCTCTAAATGGATCTCCATGAGTGCACTACAACCGTTCCTCCAAACACCACCAATAGATCTCACATAGCTAGGAACTACTGCATCTCTGAAATACTACCAAGTTCTCTGTGGATCTGCAAACAAGACCTCTCACATGGGTCTACCATATGTGCAACTATGACTATGCACAAAGAAGTAAGTCTATCTCTCCATCACTACATAACCTGTGCAAACATGAAGACATCCTCCTCTATATATATATATATATATATATATATATATATATATATATATATATACATGGATCAACAATACAATATGATCTCACGGGTCTATAATACAAGATTATATCTACATGGATCTATAATATAATTACTCATGAACAGGTGGATCTACAAGAAGAAAATATATGTGCTTTGCATACTATGCAAGCCATTACAATGAGACAATAAATATACAAAGAAAATATAGTTAAAGATGTTATCCTCTACTCACCATTCGGATGTACCTATTATTTCCTTCTTGTCTAGCTCTCCTATCCATGTAGACTATGTCTTCATGTAACCTGTTCTTTATTTCTCTTCTTCTTCTTCATCCTCTCAATCTAGGAGAATCAAGGATATAATTCAATCCTTCTCTTAATTCTACTTCTAAACCCTAGCTTTCATGCTTATATAGTCATTTATAAACTTAGGGCACATATCGTTGTAATTACAATCAATAGATATACTTTAACGCTAAAAATAGATCAAATTCTTGAGAGTTACTTAAAACACTCTCGCATTGGGTAACCAACATCGGTTCACCCTAACTAGAAAGAGTTCATCCGCTAATCGATGAAGGTTCTTATGTTGACCAATGACCGTTACACCCTGACCGACACCGGTTACTGTCAAAACTAGTAACATGTAAAATCAAGCTATTTGTGAAGTAATTCAACTCCACAATCCTAACAATCTCCCACTTGGAGATAAATTTCTAAATATTTGTACCTGTACCTGTACATCACCGTCCTCTACACATCGTGAAGACAATCTATTCTTTCCTTCAACAATTCTCTCAAAAAATAATACCAGGAAGATTAAACCATCTTCTCCAACCAAGAAGATAGAAAACATGACTTACCAAAGACCTACATGAAGCTACTATGATTTGTGATAACTGAGCTCTCCATACATCAAGGTCCCACTCAATCATAACACCAAGCCTCTCATGTAACTAATCCTCATGACTAACATGCCTACAATATTTCCCACTCAAACCGAAGTCATCGAGCTTCAATTGCAACCATATCCATATCTATAAAACCAACCATGTTCTCCATCCATCTATCCATGTCTTCATGCAAGCACCAATGCAATTGTCCAAAGATAAGTCAAACTGGAATATGTAAAAGAAAAAAGAGATCTTAGGAAAAAATAGCCTTGAATGATCTCTACATGCAACAATCGGTGATCAATCGACAAACACCTACATAACTCAAAGAAATCCAAATCTGCAATCTGAAAATCCAACCTTGCATAAACAACTAGCATGTCTAACACATGCATCTATAGATAACATATCTAATAAGGAGTAACATACTAATCAAGAGAAAATACAAACATCCCCTACTCATGCTCAAGGCATCTAAATCATTCTCATAGGAATCCATGTGCAAATCAAACATTTGCATCATCATAGACTCGAGAAAATTGAATCTATACACATGTATAAACTCACCTATATGTCCATCCATATCACCAACTCTCCAAAAGCTCCAAGTCTCGAAACATGATCCTCTAAAATAGGACACTGAACCATCCATGCCCTCTTCGCCTATAAGAAACCATGTGTAAACTTGTTTTCACGAGAGACCGACCACATTTTTTTGACCGGTACGATTACCCTCTGTGACTGATATCGGTTCTCTAATCAGCGTCAAGTCTTTCTTTGGAACTAACACAACACCACAAATTGGCATAGGTCACAAAACTAGGTGCCCACTCCGGCCAAAGATGACAGTTGTGTTGAGCCAATCATTTCAAGAAGCACCCAAATCTTGCACAAAAACTTAATAGCAATAATACATGCAATAAAAACTACACCAAGATGAAATACATCACCTTACCAGCACCAAGATACTCAACCGCATCTTCAACTAAAGAACATGTTTCTCTGATGGAAACCCTGTCTTCATTTTGTGCTACTATATTCAGCTTCTCTAATGAATCCCATGCATCTAACTGCACCAAAGGATGCATAATTCTCCTTTTCTCTCATTCTCAGATCTAGATCTGTAATCCCAAACATGCATGTGCAACCAAAATAATATAAGCACTACAATACCAAGATAAAACCATACCTCAATAAATGGATCTACAATTTGACCAACATGTTTGTGCCTCCAAGAACCAGGGACACCTCAGCAACAAGATACATTCCATGCATCTTCTTAATTGTTCAGATATGTGATTTTATGTTTAAAACTAGGCTTCCCAATAACTGACCATGACCACCTATAATGACCATGGTTACCCTATAACCAAACATGGTCACCCTACCGATTCCGGTTGCCCAATTAACCGATGCCGGTCATGCTTTGTAATTTCAAGCAACCTACTTGTTTCATCTCCCACTTAAGATTAAATCTCCTCTGTGATCTTCACATCAAGAAAAAAACCCTCCTCTCATACACCTGTCATCAAACCACTAACAATATATTGAAGCAAAACCTTGCTTCTGAAATAACCAAGCTATGATACCAGTCATTGGGAATTTGGGACTACGAGAATAGTGCTATGATTTAATAAAAACAGAATCATGCACACAAGATATAAATAATTCACCAAAATTTACGGTGGAAGTATAAACTAGAATAATCAAAATGAATACAAAGTACACACACATAACACAACATGTACCATGGTTCACCTAATGTGGGCTACATCCACCAAAGATAGAGATATCATATATATAATACAACAAGAGTACAAACCAACTCTTCAATACAAGAGTACAATGCAACTCTCCAAGAGTATCTCCTCTCCTCAATATCTCTAAACGGATCTCCATGAGTGCACTACAACTGTGGCTCCAAACACCACCAATAGATTTCACATTACTAGGAACTACTAAATCTCTGAATTGCTACCAAGTCCTCTATGGATCTACAAACAAGACCTCTCACATGGGTCTACCATATGTGCAACTATGAATGTGCACCAAGAAGTAATTTTGTCTCTCCATCACTGCATAACCTATGCAAACATGAAGACAACCTCCTCTAAAATATCTAAATCTACAAGGAGCAACAATAAAATATGATCTCATGGATATAAAATACAAGATTAGATCTACATGGATCTATAATATAAGCTCTCACCAACATGAGGATCTACAAGAAGAAACTCTATTTTATTTGCATACTATGCAAGCCATTACAATGAGACAATAACTATACAAAGGAAATATAGTATAAGATGTTACTGTACGTACCCAAAATTGTAAGGTACTGTACTGCCGGAACAATGTAACAAGTGCCCCAATGATGATACAGGTCTCCTCGCAAGGTGTTCGGGATCCGGAAGAGCTCTCCGAGTGTGCGTTAACATCCCGCATGCCCCGCTTAGCCCCCGCGTGCCTTATTTTTTCCTTTTCCCCTCTTTTCTTAGCCTTTTTCTCTTGATTATGAAACCGCCCGCTCTCACAGGCGGCGGTCTCGTGACCGCCACCGAACCGCGTGGCGGCGGTCCTATAACCACGCCCGCTCTTTTTCAGTGGTGGTCCTTACGCGTTTTCCGTGAAGCTCGTCGTGATTTATGATCTTGAGCAGGCGGCGGTCCTGTAACCACCACCCTACTCAGAGCGGTGGTCCTTTACGCATTTTCCAGAAAGCTAGTTTTACATGACTCACGTAAATTCAATGTTTTACTAGCTTTCTTTTATTGCCATGAGCTTGCATTTATGATTCCGGTTCCCTGGAATAGTGTTTTGCCATTGTTTATAGTTTAAGAGTTCTATTTGGATTTTACCTTGGCTAAATGCAAATGCTATAAATAGATGGCTTGTGCTCAAGAAAATGGCCCCTTATTCTTGCTCCCATCTTCTCATTCGAGTAGTTCAATCTTTTATTTATCTTAGGATTGATAGTTTAGTTCATTTCATGCTTAGTTAGCATTGTATTGCAGCAGTTAGAAAGCCACATATCCATCTTGTGCGGGTGTTGTTATCATTTTATCCAATCCATTGGAGTAGAATAGCTTGTTTTCACTAGGAATCCATTAAAAGTTGCAGGTTTTGTTCTTCATATAGGATAGTTTCGGAGTTCGGACGTTGTATGTTGCATGACTCGCAATAAATTCCACTAGGAATTGCATAAACCAAGCTCGTACTCTTGTGCTATCCCTCTCCTACTCGCATTATATTCAGTCTGCATTCTAAGCTACCTTTATCCCAATATCTACTTCTGTTGATGCTAGCATTACACGCTTTTCTAGATCCATGTGAACATGAAGGAACAAGGAGATCACACTAAGGGGACAAGATCACACACACCATCGGATTCGCCACTATTGCGAGAATCCAGGTTCTAGCTTTCAAAGTTCTAGTTAGAATCATATCAAATAGAGTAGTTAATTGCTTTATTTTAGTAAATTCTACTCTCGATATTTCCAGGGAAGCTGTGGGGATTGATAGTTTCTAAGAAACTATAATTCACTTCTCACTTCTGAGGTAGGATCGAGGGTCTTACAAATAGATTAGGAAAGCTATTTTATTGTTTAGAATAGATCTACAAATTGCACAGAAAAATAGCTACACTCGGTTATTTTGTTTGTTTCTAATTATTAGTTTAGTCATCGATTCTAGATATTTAGTATTTGCTTTCTTAAATTCATATAGTTCATCAGAAAATACAAAAATAGGGAAACCATATATGCGATAGATATACTTCATATAGTTAAATTTCATTCTGCTACACTTAATTTACATTGTTTCTTTTGTATGACAATTATGAGACCTAGGGAGCCCAGAGAATACGTATTCGAGCCAATCGTGCCTCAGCCCAATCTCATCACAGCAATAACTGATATAGATCAAAATCTTAGGATCCAAGTCTTCCGAACAATGGTAATCTTGCAACAAATCGATTCCTAGTTGAGCGGATTGAACATAGAAGATGACCAAGCACACACATTTTGGTCAAATCAGCCAAACTACAGATTACCCTAGGTACACATTCATATGACTATAGAAAGGCTTGAAAGAGAACAAACCTTTGGTTGTGATCCTTTGGTCCCACAGCCAGGCATAGGAGACACTCTCATAGATATAGATACCAGCTTAAGAATTCAGGTTGCACGAACGCCTGTAAGATATTCTGAGAAAATCACACAGTTATTGGTCTTGAATATAGAAGCTGAGAAAGCATACGATTATTGGATACTAGGGATTAGGACTTGATTCCACGCATGACCATAGCAGGTCCACAACAACCACGAGTCTATGGTTGTGACCCAAAATCCTGCTGACCTAACAAATCAATAGGTGAATTAGACATGATAGATCGGCCTACGCACACTAGTATTCCAATCTACTCCACTTCCACCTATCATCATCGAACAATTATCCTGCTAAAAGAATAGCTAACCGAAGCTAGGGAATTCGGACTAGGCAGAGATAATCGTCCATAGAATTGGCTATACTTTCCACCTTATGACCCTATCTAGAGACATACACGAAATTATCCCGAGTCACTTTCCATGTATTCCACAACCAATAAACCGAATCATGCCAGAGCTCGATATTGGATGGAGCCTTCAAGCAGTCATCCTTGTTGATCGATCTATCACACCAGTCAAGGTTAGAAGGGCCTTCTTTGCCTTAGATTCACAAATTCCATTAGTGTGTGTTGAAGACATTAGATTACTAAACTAGCTTTATGCATTCCATACATATTCCATACCCCTTTGGATGTCTTGGCATGACCTCGAGAGGTCGAGTACGTGGAAAGAGTCGTGTGTAGAGTCCTACTCTCGCTTGTCACTTTTCCAACATACAAAATTGGTGAACGACGTGAAACTTACAATTATTTCACCTTCTATACCTCATCGGCCTTCACATCTGTTTCACCAAAAAATTGGTGAACCCGACGTGAAACAAACAACATTAGTGAAGCTGACGTAAACTTCCTAATTTCTCATCCGGAGTCATAGTATTATGTTTTCTTTCAAGTTTAGTATACTTTTCATCTTCCCTACCTCATTAGCTTTCACAAATCATTTTTCGCTCTCTCCCATTATTCTGCGGGTATTCATATACCCCCCGAATATGTTGGATTTCGATGCATATGGCAGACCCCTCTTGGGTCTTGAGGCATACTACGCCCAACAGAATAGACAATCATCACCCTCACTCTCAGTATGGGGGGACAACTATTCAACTAATCAGTTGTCAACACAAACTCCAAAGATCAGATATAGCTCGTCCTTCCAAACAGAGGGGTTGGAACAACTTGCTCAAACACAACAAACAAGAGCCTTCAGGCTCAAACAATATGACGTTCACCGGAGAATATGGTTCATCTCCTCAGATGCTGCTTAGACCACAAATTAGTAGACAATCAGATTCATACCAAGGTTTAGACGATGAATATTCGGTACGTTATGCCAGGAATGACCAACATTCTCGAAGTATGTACCCACCTATAGGAAGTTTACATACACAACCTGAGGTCTCTTTTCGAGAAAGTACCTCCATACCATGCCATATAGAAAATGCCCTCGGGAAACTTGGCGGGACAACAATCAGTTCATAACAAGATATCATAGACCTATATAAACCCATGGTATACAACAAATACCACCAAGGTAGAATATCTTGACTTCAAAATGAAGTCATTTCAACTCTAATAGAAAAGGTTAGAGGGTTAGAACTTTCTCAAGAAAGTCAAAATTTGCAATTCGTGCAAATAGGGGGTTCCAATCCTCCACACCATCCTAGCCAAGTAGATCTCCTCACAGGAGTAGGCATGTTAGGCATGACTCCTCAGTATTCACGAAAAATGCCAACTAGACCCACCATCTCTAACACTTTGTTCCTCCGGTCTAGTAAAGAACAATCCATTCTGGGACAAGTACCCGTCATACTTAAACATGTACTCCAAATCACCACAAGGGGATATGTTCTCCTCTCCCGGCATGTTTTCTCAGACACAGGGGCTTCCTTACGCCCCTGCCAATGCGTACGCTACGCCATATCAACAACCCATTCCAACGCCACTTCCTCAACAGGCACCATCAATGGTCGAAACATATGCAATAGGGACTTACTCAGAATATTTGAAAGAGCCCTTAGATTTCACTATACGAAGCGTCATGCTTCCAAGACCTCTTCCCGATTTGCCCAAATACAAAGGTGAGGGAGATCCAAATGTGCATATCAAAGCTTACGCTACAGCCATTCGAGAGCTACTCCCATGGGATGGGGTTGTTGCTAAAATATTCCCAAAAACCTTGGAAGGCATTGCTCTCGACTAGTATTATAGAATACCTAAGGCTTCTATACATTCATTCAAACAACTCGTGTCTGAGTTCATCAAGGCCTTCGACATGAACAAACTATTAAGAACATGAATCAGGGAGTTCTTACACATCAAACAAGAACACAATGAATCTGTCACCCATTTCATCCAAAGGTGGCGTACAGTCCTTTATTCCTCGGAAAGTGCTCCAAACATGGATCAAATGGAACTATGTGATTTATTCCTTCATTCTCTTAGCAGAGAAGTAAAGGAAGAAGTCCAGAAGTTCCCATTACGAACTTACGATGAGGTACTGGAGAGTGCTCTTCGAATAGATCAAGCAGTGATTGATAGTGGTCGCAAAACATATGGAGCAAACGGGAGGTTAATCGCCCCCAATCAGAACACTACAAATTATCCCACTACCACAAACGTCAATCAAGGACCTAAAATCCTTAACAAAAATCGGGGTGTAACAACAGATGGAGTAACCGACCAGCCCAAGAAGGTAAATGTTGTCAATACTCCATCACAAATAAACAACCAACGAAACAACAACTTTACCCCGAAAATCAATACAGTGGATTTTAACCATCCACAACAACAACAACAATGGCGAAATCCCATACAAGGGCCAAGTCAAAATTCAACTAGGTATCAAAACCAGAATTCAAACCAAAGACAACAAATGCAAAATTTCAATAGACAACGGTTTGATCAAAATTATGGGCCACAATACACATCAAACCAACAAACTAGGAATTACAATCCTAACTCATATTGTGGTTTCCACAAAATTCGGGGCCATGACACTAGAACATGCCGTGACTACAATAAATTCATGCAACGCTTGCCAAATGAACAAAAACAACTTTTTATGGATATGTTCTTAGCAGATCCTACGTCACCAACGTCAAATACTTTTTCAGGGGCAGTTTCCCCTCAAAACGCACCCCTGAAGATCTTTAATGATCCACTCCCAAATCACGATAACAACAGACTAAATCCAACTGGGACGAACAAGGGTGCAATGACAGGAAACAATGATCATGAAGCCTCGACTTCGCTAAATCCATTAGTTGCACCGCAACTAGGAAGTCAGCCACGACCTAAGGTAGTTGGATTAGTGGAGTTAGACACTGAATTACCCATCGAAGCTATAACAAGGACACGAGAGTATTTCTCTCAGCCAAGTCCAAGCCACCTGCCAAAAACGGATAACATCCAACAAATCATAGCAAAGCCTGTGGGTGCTTATGATTTAATTAATGATCTAACAAAAACCTTCTCGCATATTTCATTTTTAGACTTACTAAAGAACTCTCCTACCCACAGGGCTGCTCTTTTAGAAGCATTAGGTTTAGGTCATTTAATCAACATCACTCCACCTCCTGAAACACAGGTAAATCATATAGACTTTGATATTCATCCTCCAGGGCAGGCGGATAGGGATGTCGAATTCATATTCGAGATAAACAAAATGCCAACAGATGCTGAGATCGCACGCCGAGGTGATCCAGCCCTACATCTGCAAGTATGGGTTTATAACAACTATGTAAAGCGTGCAATGGTAGATGATGGGGCAGTGGTTAACATAGTCCCCTTCTCTTTCCTTCAAAAGCTAGGGTATGGAGAAACCAATTGTTCCACAACTCGAAACACGCTAAGAGGCTATGACAGCCTTAAAGCCACTTCAATTGGAACTATAATATTACCAGTCACCTTAGGACCCAAAACCATTTTGACTGAGTTTTATATTATAGATCGGGAAACTAACTATAATATGATCCTCGGCCGACCATGGATACACCGCATGAAGGCAATCCCTTCTACACTATTTCAAGAAGTAAGGTTTTTACATTTAGGAAAGGTATTCGTGGCCAAAGGTGATCCAAAACCATTTGATGTACACCTAGCCGACTTAAAAAAGAGACCAGGCATACACTCGGAGTTTGAACTCCCAACAAATCAACTTAATAAACCTACCGACGCAAAAACAAAAGAAAAGTTGGTACCTACGACAGATCTTGAAACTGTGAGCATAGCCAAAACAACCCCAACCCCCAAAGATAAGGCTAACACTATAGAAACAGTGTCATTAGGACTACTGCAAAAATTGTTGAGTTAATAGAACAAGATCTACCAATGTTCTTACCATTTGATTCAGTAGGCATAGGATATTCCCTAGGTGTTGGTTCTCTTCCAGCAGAGGATCTCTGCATGGTGGAAGTAGAGTGCGCAAACGCAACAAATACCCCAACATCTATACTCCCAGCTAAGTATTGGACTCTCCATTTTGATGGGGCTAGATGCCGTTACGGAGCAGGGGCAGGTATAATTCTTACTTCACCCGAGGAGAAAGTCCTGCCATTTGCCTTTAAACTAAATTTTGAATGCACAAACAACGGCGCTGAGTACGAAGCCCTCCTCCTTGGCCTCACCTTAGCCAAGAGAATTGGTGTTGATAACATCAGAGTCTTAGGAGACTCGCAATTAGTGGAAAACCAAGTTTCTGAAGTATATGAAACTAAAGCCGAACACTCTGACTTTACAAAACACGTTGTATTAGATTTAAGTAAGGTGTTTAACTTCATATCCATTGAAGAAATCTCGCAAGAGAGAAATCTTCTCACCGATTCAATAGCAACTTCAGCATCACCTTTTACTCCAAGCATGAGTTAGAGGATACCCATTTCACGGTATCCATTCGTGATGAACCATTGATAAAAACAATGACAAATTCCCTTTTAAACGGAAGTGAATCTACCATCCTAGACCATGTTGATAGTGATATGGCCACTTTGGATTACTTAAACACCTATGCGGCATTACATCTCTCCTATCATATGCTATATTTGTCCTTAATTCCACATTCGTCTTCCTACTTCGGAAATCCCATGATGGATTTTCCCTCACAAATGGAACCTAGCATATATGTAGTAGAAAATGGGGATGATTTGGATTTACCCCCAGCACTGCCTGAGTTTGAAGAGGGTAACGCCTCTTTGATCAAAGAAACAATCGATGTCAACATCGGAACAGAAGATGAACCAAGAATATTGAAATTAGGGTCCTCGTTAACCCCAGAAGAAGTAGAAATACACACTCGGATCCTCAAAGAACATCAGAAGGCATTTGCATTTAATTATAAGGAGATGACAGGCATCGCACCCCACATCGTGGTACACAACCTCGTCACTAAATCTGATGCAAAGCCAGTTAAACAAAAATCAAGACCCATGAAACCCAAGGTAGCTCTCATGGTAAAGGAGGAGGTAATAAAACTCCTCCAAGTAGGATTCATCAAACCAGTCGACTACTCCCAATGGGTATCTAACATCATTCCGTTCTCAAGAAGAATGGAAAGATACGCATTTGCATAGATTTCGAGACATCAACAAAGCATGTCCTAAGGACGACTTCCCATTGCCATCTATTGATGTCATTGTTGATGCAACAGCTGGGTTTGAAATTTTGTCTCTCATGGATGGATTCTCGGGATATAATCAAATTAAAATATCTGAGCAAGATCAAGCTAAAACCACGTTTATAACTCCTTGGGGAACCTATTGCTACGTTGTTATGCCATTCGGTCTCAAAACGCGCTGGCTACATACCGTGCGGGCTATGACATATATATTTTTCACGATCTAATTCATAAAATCGTGGAATCCTATGTAGATGACTTTTGGCTAAGGCCAAGAAGCGTTGTGACCATCGAGAAGTACTCCGTGTCATTCTCTCACGTCGATAGAATACGGAGTCATGCTAAATCCATAAAAATGCGTCTTTGGTGTAACGGGAGGGAAGCTCTCTAGGTTACATCATATAAATCACGAGGATAGATGTTGACCCAACAAAAATTCGGGTTGTCCTCGAAATGGTTCCACCTTGGGATGAATGCGGAATCGAGTCATTTCTCGAGAAAGATGGGTGCAATCGAAGATTCATCCGGACTTAAGCTTCGCCATTCATCAATCAACAATTTTCTCAAGAAATACTATAGCATCGATTGGATCCGAAAGCTGCATAAGGAAGCTTTTGACGTGGTTAAGTGTTTCTTGTTGTCACCACCTATGCTAATGCCATCTAAGCTAGATCACCGTTAATTTTATACTCACAAGCTACCAATGTCTCGTTAGCTTGTATGTTGGCCCAAGAGGACGATGACAAGAGAGAATGTACGATTTATTTCATTAGCCAAACACTTTGCTCAACTATGAAACACACTATACACAAGCGAGAACAAGAATGTCTCGCCGTAGTCTTTTGACCAAACACCTAAGACATTATATGTTAAATCAAGAAACAAGGGTCATGGTAAAAATGGACCATTTACGAACTTTCGTCACACAAGGGTCCTTGTCTAAAAAGGCTGGACGTTTTATAACCTTAATGGGAGAATTCGAATTAATGTTTGTAAATCAGAAGTCAGTTAAGGGACAAATCATTGCGGATTGGTTAGCTGATAACCCATTAGATGGAGGTGATCTAGTAGATTTATATTTTCCAGATGAGTGCATATACTACATCGAAACCCGACCCCCTATCTCTGAGTGTCCCACAGTACGTTGATATCATTAACTATATCATGGACCATACATATCCAGAAGGAGCTACACCACAACAAAAAAAGTGGTTACGTATTATCGTAGCTAAATACGTCATTATAGAGAAAGTGCTCTATCGAAAAGCGTTCGATGGAATGTTCCTAAGATGTGTCGACATAGAAGAATCCAAGAAGATTCTCCATGAATCTCACAGTGGAATGTGTGGAGGCCACTTCGGTGGCCATGCCACCACTCGAAAAATACATCGAATGGGCTATTTCTGGCCCACTCTAGAACATGACGCAATAGAGTTTGTACGCAGGTGTCATAAGTGCCAAGAGTTCTCCCATGAGATCCACATGCCGGCACAAGCTCTGCAACCAATCGCTACTCCATGGCCCTTTTCTACATGGGGCCTAGACTTAATAGGGAAATTCTCTCCCTCATCCATAGATGGCCATAATTTTATAATCACGGCCACTGAATATTTTACCAAATGGGTAGAGGCTATGCCTCTTACTACTGTACCTAGTTCTGTAATCGCCAATTTCATTTTGAACCAAATCATTTGTAGGTATAGTATCCTGCAAATCATCATCTCCGATAATGGAACTTCTTTTAAGAATGAAGAGGTTAATGAACTATGCAATAAATTTAAGATAAGTCATCATACGGCTTCCTTGTATTACCCTCAAGCCAACGGACAGGCCAAAGCGACGAATAAAACACTAAAATCCATTCTCCTTAAAATGGTGAAAGAAAACAAACGAGATTGGCACTTGAAGTTATATCCGGCCTTATGGTCCCACCGAACCTCAATAAGAACACCAATGGGAGCCACTCCTTTCTCATTAGTATTCGGGGCAGAGGCGGTTCTCCCACTCAAAGTTGAAATACCTAGTCTCCGCATTTCATTACAAGGGATCCTGGATGAAGATGCTTACAGAGAAGCACGTCTTTCCCAACTAGAAAGCCTAGATGAAACTAGGTTGGATGCTGAACAGTGACATAGAGTCTATGCTAACCGGATGTGCCGGCAGTATAACAAAATAGTCTACGAATGTGACATATACGAAGGTGATCTAGTTCTAAGGCTAGGCAGATAGCCGGATCGATAGGAAGACCGGCGAAGGAAGAAATTTCGGCCCAAATGGTTGGGCCCATACCGAGTCATGAAGGACTATGGAAATGGTGCATACCTCTTATGTACTGCTAGAAGGTGAGGAATTTGGTGAAATAGTCAATTCCCTGCACCTCAAGCGTTTCTACGCGTAAGCAGCTAGCACTACTTATATACTATCTACATTGCATTTTCATATAGATTAGGATCATATTGTCCACTTGTTTCGTACACAAATTGTGATCAAGGAATCTATTCTCAAAGCAATTCATTACAAACTCATGATGTTGTTGGCATAAACTCTTTAATCGTACCTCTCCATTTTCATGATATCATCAAATTATCTCGGAATCATTTTATCAAATAAAGCTAGACATGACGAAGTCTTAATGGTAACCATACCAAGATCTGCAAGTTTATTCTCGCTTTGATTTCTTCTTAGGGTAGGTGTCTTGCCTATGGTCTATTCTAGAAGCTTCATGGTGTCACATCTATCCCATATGTATATCTCTTTGGAAATAAACACATACTGACATTTTACTCAAATAAACAAGTCAAACATTGATCAAACAGAAAATTTTAATTTTACACATTTCCTTGCCCCACCAACCTTTGGTGATGAGCTTGCGTCTCTTACTAGTGACATAGGGTTGGGAAAGGATGGAAATGCCCTTACTCGCCTATGCTTTTCCCACGGTGATAAACCCACGCTTCTTACTAGTAGCATGGGGCAAAGTGTAGGGGGTCCTCTTGACAAATAAATGCAAAAGGTCATACACAAACAATTCAAACTTTGAAACTTTGAGTCAAAAACAAATGAATCAGATGTTCAAAATCCCAAGAGAGTTAAAATCCTAAAAACCCAAATTTTGTCTACTATGTGGCCATCTACGGGTCTAAGTCTGGATAAACCGCAAGGCAAGTTGCATCTAAAACTATGAAGTCACTCAAGTAGAATAGGCTTGTAGCTTCCTAATTTGGTTCCACCAAAAACTTTGTCTGTCTCTCATCACTATCATTTTAACACATTTCATAACTTGTGCCCTTCTTGACTCTTGGTGATAAGCCCTCGCATCTTACTAGTTGCGTGGAGTTAGGAGTGGGGTAGGTTTATCTGTTCATCGTACCGGTTTGCATTCATCACTTTGCAAAACAAGCATGAAGTATCCAAAATTGCTTACAGAAACCAAGATTCAAAATCACATTATATCTACATTATCATATATCAGCATCATGAAACACAAAAGGAAAGTAAAACATTTACATCATTTGTTCACCATCGCATACATTCTAAAAAGCATATAAACATACATTGTAGTATACACGAGAAACTGGAAATAGAAAGGAAGCCATGAGTGCCAAGGTTTTGATCCAAAATAAATACATATATATAAATGATCAACGTTTATATACAATGCCATCATGCACTAAGCATGGTCAAAACGCTCAAAGAGCCGGGATATACAAAGAATATATAGTATAAAATCTACGAGAGCCAAGTGGCCTCTCAATCCGTATGCGACACCTCTGAAGGTGCACACCCACGCTAGGACTCGGCTACCGGTGCTCGAATGTATGGAGGGCTCAGGGTCCCGAGGGGCGGGCGCAGTCTCACCACGAGAATGGCTCCTCATAAGGCACTCAGCCATCCTATACCCCGCTAACTCTGTGCGAAGGGTCGATACCATCCTGGCCACGTGCCAGACTGGAGCGAAGACATCAGTATGTCTACCGGGTGCTGAAGGCTCCCCAACGTCCACAAACAGCTCCGCGCGGGTCCTCTCCATGGGGATCATCAGGGTATCAGTACATACCCTGCGAATCAAATCCCGCCACTCATCAACAGTCTCTGCAAACAAGGAAGAAAGCAAATTAGAAATCAAACAAGAAATTAGGAATACAAGAGAGCAACTAAGGAGATCCTACAAACAAACATTAAAAGGGAGAAAGGGTAACTTACTCGGATCACCGAGGCCCAGGATGGGTCGTTGGGGCAACACACGCTGCCATGATGCCTTTACCGGCGAGGGGATGCTCCTGTGGTGGGAGCAACGTATCACCCCGCAACGGACTCATCCTCTCCACCACCACCCTGGGAGAGTGGCTCCTCCGAAACCGAGTCACCCTCTCTGCACTCTGCTCGACCCTCTCTACTGCATAATATCATGAGTGTCATGCCACTTAGGATTGCTGTCCTCGGTCTCCTCCTTTGTCCCTCCCTTTGTGAACTCCTCAGACTTGGAGTTAATATCAATAGGGTCATCGCCGCTATGAGCAAGACCCGCAGCAATCTGAAGCAAGGGTGCCTGAGGCACACCGGCTCTCCCTCTAGCACGTACTATCCTCCTGGCTACAATAGGAATGCTAGGAGTAACCACTGTCCAACCTCGGCCTCTAGGCCCCCTGTGGCCTCACGGACTGATCTATGGGCGGCGCCTTTGGGGAAGCATACACATGTATGGTAGGCCAAACTGCTGAGGAACTCGGCCAAAGGGGTGCATCTCCACTCGCCCCACTCTATCAATAAGCTGCCCTGTGGTGGAGCAGGAGATCAAGGTAAGAGCCTCCTCGCCCCATATACCGGCCATAGTCTGGTATGGTGTCACCTCCATGTCGGCAGTAGTCAGGGAGGCAACTGGTTGATGAGGTGCTCTAAGCACCGACATGTCTGTCCATCTGGCTGCCCTCACAGCCCCAGGATCTGCCACCTCCACACCCCTGCCATAAGGGATGAAATGCTCATAGACCCAACTCATGACTAGAGTCGGGTGGCTCAATGACTGCCCCTATAAACGGACCACCCTGTATAAGTCGTGATAGGTGGTCCCAAGAATGTCTGCTCCCCAGGCATATATCCGACCATGCCCCTCTATCTGTGCAATAATGGGGGCCCAACAGTATAATAATGTGTCTCCTCCCTTGTCCCCGATCAGTCTCGAGGCAAGGATCCCCATGATGGCCTGGCGAAGTAAGGGGATGGGCAAAGAAGGAATAGATCGAACTCTCACCCCCTTCTTGACCCAGTGGAGATGATTGCATCTCCCATATATGTGGCCCATCGTACACTGTGCCCGTGAGCTGCTTTGTCTCTAGGGTGAGTCGTCTCCCGATGATCGGGACCCCAGAATATGAGTAGAAGTCCCCAATGTAATGGTCCACTCACCACGGACCCACAGCTGATTGGAAGGTGTTCCGATCTGCATCCCAAGTATGAGAACAAGTCACAAAGGATGTGACTAGATGGTGCAACATGGGGCATGCACGATATGCGCAGTATGCCAGCCCTCTGAAGTGTGTCCTCCTCATCCTGTGAGAGGGCATCTAGTACCCCTAGGAGCCAATCACACTCCCTCTCTCTACTCCATCGGATGTACTCCTCTCTTGCCTGCATACACCCAAAAACACACAAAACAGAGCAAGTTAGCATCCGAGTAATACTAGAAAAATCATGTAAACACGTAGAAATGCTAGAAAAGCAAAAACATTTTCAAAAAAATGATCCTTTTGCATTCTGTGCAAGACCTGCCACGCCAGCAGAGGGGCGGTTTTGTAACCGCCACATTAAGGGCGGTGGTCGTGTAACCTCCACCCTGAACAGGGCAGCGGTTGTGTAACCGCTGCCTTGGGCAGGGCGGCGGTCGTGGTCTGAAAACCCACGCGGGTTTTAAATGCTAAACAAGCCTAAAAGTGCAAAAAATGACCCTTTTTCCTAAAAACGAAGCCTACCCAGTAGGCGTCCCCCTAGGTGGACCTTTTAACACTAGCATTTTCAAAAATGACCCCCCCATTGCAAAGTATTTAGCATTTCAAATTTAAGGGGTAAAAACAATAAATTGAAGAAAGCCAACCTGTGATCTCGCGGGGCGGTGTTCCGCACGTGGAGGCATGATCGCTATCTCGCTACGGACGTTTCGACTCTACTCATGCAAGAAACCGTCACCGTGGGTCTCAGAGTTCAAAATCGATCAAATTGATTCGCGCAAATGAATAGGAAAATGGACCCACTTTCATATATATAGCGCCCTGATTCGTTTTAAAAGATTTTTTCATAGGTTTTGGAGCACCGACGGAGGTAAGTTCCTATCCCCGCACAAATGGTACGTTCTCATTCCCTATTATTTTAGCGTTTATTTTCCAAATTATGGTGTCTATCTGCACTTGAGTTCTCTTTTCGTTTTGCAGGTAGAGGGAATTTTGGACGACGTCATTTAGACACACGGACGTATCAGGTATAGCTTCTAACTTTCCATTTCGGGACCGCCATACTCGGACCCACCGTTTTATGCCTCTTCATGGGTAAAGCGCTTCTCGAGGGGGCAATGTAAGATGAGGATCTACAAGAAGAAGCTCTACTTTCTCTCGCATACTATGCAAAGCCATTACAATGAGACAATAACTATACAAAGGAAATATAGTTGAAGATGTTCTTATACGTACCCAAACTATAAAAGGATGTATCTTCTTAGGAACAATGTAACAAGTGCCCCAATGATGATACAAGTCTCCTCGCAAGGTGTTCGGGATCCGGAAGATCCCTATGAGTGTGCGTTAACATCCCGCATGCCCCGCTTAGCCCCTGCGTGCCTTATTTTTTCCTTTTCCCCACTTTTCTTAGCCTTTTTCTCTTGATTACAAAACCTCCGCCTGCCTGGGTGGCGGGCGATAAAGAAAGCTGGTAAAACATTGAGTTTATGTGAGTCATGTAAAAAGAGATTTCTGGAAAATGCATAAAGGACCACCACTCTAAGCAGGGCGGCGGTCCCGTGACCGCCACCCCCGAACAGGTGGCGGTCTCTGAACCGCCGCTCGCTCGAGCGGCGGTCCTTTACGCATTTTCGTAAAGCTCTTTTTACACGACTCACATAAATTCAACATTTTACCAGCTTTATTTTACTTGGCATGAGATTGCATTTATGATTCGGTTCCCTAGAATAGTGTTTTTCCATTTTTTATAGTTTAAGAGTTCTATTTGGCTTTTACCTTGGGTAAATGCAAATGCTATAAATAGATGGCTTGTGCTCAAGAAAATGGCCCCTCATTCTTGCTCCCATCTTCTCATTTTAGTAGTTCGAGTCTTTTATTTATCTTATGATTGATAGTTTAGTTCATTTCATGCTTAGTTAGCATTGTATTGCAGTTAGAAAGCCACATATCCATCTTGTGTAGGCGTTGTTATCATTTTATCCAATCCATTGGAGTAGAATAGCTTGTTTTCACTAGGAATCCATCAAAAGTTGTAGTTTTTTTCTTCAAACGGGATAGTTTTCAGGTTACGGATCTTATGTTGCATGACTCGCATGATAAATCCCGCTAGGAATTGCATAAGCCAAGCTCGTACTCTTGCACTATCCCTCTCCTACTCGCATTATATTGATCTGCATTCGAGATGCCTTTATCCCAATACCTACTTTGTTGATGCTAGCATTACACGCTTTACGGATCACGTGAACACGAAGGAATGAGGAGATCACACTTTGAGGGGACAAGATCACACGCACCATCGGATTCACCACCAGCATGTTATGCGAGAATCCAAGTTCTAGCTTTTAAGTTCTAGTTAGAATCATATCAAATAGAGTAGTTAATTGCTTTATTTTAGTAAATTCTACTCTCGATATTGCTAGGGAAGTGTGTGGGGATTGATAGTTTCGAGAAACTATGATTCACTCCTCACTTATGAGGTAGGATCGAGGGTCTTACAAATAGATTAGAAAGCCATTTTATTGTTTAGAATAGATCTACAAATTGCACGAGACAAATAGCTACACTCGGTTATTTTGTTTGTTTCTAAATTAGTTAGTTTATTTATCGATTCTAGATATTTTAATAGCTGCTTTCTTAAATTCATATAGTTTTTCAAAAATACAAAAATAGAGAAACCATATATGCAATAGATATACTTCATATAGTTAAATTTCATTCTGCTATAGTTAATTTACATTGTTGCTTTTGTATGACAATTACGGGACCTAGGGAGCCCAAAGAATACGTATTTCAGCCAATCATGCCTCAGCCCAATCTCATCACAACAATAACTGATATATATCAAAATATTAGGATCCAAGTCTTCGAACAACGGTAAGCTTGCAACAAATCAATTCCCAGTTGAGCGGATTGAACATAGAAGATGACTAAGCACACACATTTTGGTCAAATCAGCCAAACTACAGATTACCCTAGGTACACATTCATATGACTGTAGAAAGGCTTGAAAGAGAAAAAACCTTTGGTTGTGATCCTTTGGTCCCACAGCCAGGTGTAGGAGACACTATCATAGATATAGATACCAGCTTAAGAATTCAGGTTGCACGAATGCCTGTAAGATATTCTGAGAAAATCACACAGTTATTGGTCTTGAATATAGAAGCTGAGAAAGCATATGATTACTGGATACTAGGGATTAGGACTTGATTCCACGCATGACCATAGCAGGTCCACAACAACCGCGAGTCTACGGTTGTGACCCACAAATCCCGCAGCCTAACGAATCAATAGGTGAATTAGACATAGATACTGGCCTACGCACACTAGTATTCCAATCTACTCCACTTCCACCTATCATCATCGAACAATTATCCTGCTAGACATAGCTAATGGAGCTAGGGAATTCTGGACTAGGCCAGAGAATCGTCCATAGAATTGGCTATACTTTCCACCTTATGACCCTATCTGGAGACATACACGAAACTATCCCAGGTCACTTTCCACGTATTCCACAACCAATAGACCGAATCATGCCAGAGCTCGATATTGATTGGAGCCTTCGAGTAGTCATCCTTGCTGATCGATCTATCACACCAGTCCAGGTTAGAAGGGCCTTCTTTGCCTTAGATTCACAAATTCCATTAGTGCGTGTCGAAGACATTAGATTACCAAACTAGCTTGTCTGCATTCCATACATATTCCATACCCACCAGCTGTCTCGGCACGACCTCGGGAGGTTGGGTACGCGAAAGAGTCGCGTGTAGAGTCCTACTCTCGCTTGTTGCTTTTCTAGCGTACGGTTACCTTCTTCTTACCATTCAAATGTATCTACTATTTCCTTTTGTCCAGCTCCTCTCTATGGAGACTCTATCTTCATGTAACCTATTCTTTCTTTCTCTTATTATTCTTCTTCATCCTCTCAATCTATAAGAATCAAGGATATAATTCAATCCTTCTCTTAATTATACTTCTAAACCCTAGCTTTCATGCTTATATAGTCATTTATAAACTTAGGGCACATAGCCATGTAATTACAATCAATAGATATACTTTAATGCTAAAAATAGATCTAATTTCGAGAGTTAATTAAAACATTCCCATATAGGTAACCAACGTCGGTTTTCCCTAACCGACGGCAGTTCATCTGGCACGACCGATGGTGGTTCTCATGTGTACCAATGGAAGTTCTTATGCTGACCGATGGTGGTTCTCTTGTGTACCAATGGAAGTTATATTGTGAAGCAATTCAACTCCAAAATCCTAACACTTTGTGACTTTGTTTAGCCTTGTCGAAGTGGTGGCAAGATGATTGAGATAGAGATGATGATAGTTGTCTTTATTGATATGTTATCATGCAAGTTGAGGCTCGATGTTTCTGAGTGCCAACAACTTGTTGAGTACCCCCATTGGTGGCTAGGTAAGGCCATATAGTAATCGTAATGTGTTATTCTTATATGTGTATTTTATTCATAAATTTAACCTTTTACTTTATTTTTTTAAGGACCAACAGTTTTATTGATTGCCATGTTTTTATTTTTGGAAATTTCCTTGGTTTTGGTACTAACACATGGAATTTTACACTTACTATGGCCATTTGGTCATTTTTTTGCTTTGTTTTGGATCTTATTTTACATTTTATGATTTTACCACTTTTCCCAAGGCTTGCACTTTTCCACTTTGCATTTGGATTGGATTGATATACTGGTTCTATTGTCGTGATGTGTGGATTAGGGTCATGGGATACACCATGGAATGGTTGGACCTATGGACCCACTTTTTTGTATGGGGGTACACCCCAAGGAGTTATATATAACTAGTAGGTTATCGAACCATGAGTTATTATGTCACTTGGGTTAGGGGTGTCTGGACTCTATGTACATAGGGCTATAGGTAAATTGGCCTCCTTGAGGGAGGTATAAGAAATTGAAGGAGGCATAAGAGATTGAGGGAGACATGCGAGACGTGAGGGAGGCATAAGAGATTGTGTGTGTGTGTGTGTGTGTGTGTGTGTGTGTGTGTGTGTGTGTGTGTGTGTGTGTGTGTGTGATTGATGCTTCGGGGTATGCAAAGTTGTTATGATGTTTTGGTTGTGGTGTTATGATGTATGTGTTACTCATGTTAGTTGGATATGTTTTGTGATGTTGTGGATATGGAATTGATGCCCTTGTTGACTCTATGTACATGTAGCTATTTTCTTAGTTATGTAGAATCTTCATCTATGGAATTGTGGAAATTTAAGGTTGTTGTATTACACTTGTGTTCGAGTATGGTATGACAGTCATAGATGTGTGACCAGTTCTATGTTTGTGGACCGAGACTGTTTCTCTTTTATATATGGTTAAGATTTTGCAATGCGGAACATACATGAAAGTATGTAGAAGTATGCTTGTGAATATTTAGTCTTGTGTATGACCCTGGTAGAGTGTAGTGATTGTAGTTAATGTTGGGCACCTACAAAAATGAAAAAACTAAATTTTTGCAACAATGAAATTTTAAAGAACCTGAATTAAGAATAATGTAATTGGAAAGAGTCTAATTAAATAATGAATAAGAGGGAATTGTCAATCTTCACAGAACCTTGAAAGTTAAAAATTCTTCCAAAATGTTTCTAAGGCTACCCTATAAGTCGTGCTTCAACGACTAAAAATTTTAACCAAAGGGTGCACTTCCACCTTTATCTTCTCATTGATGCTTACCACCTTTCCTTCCTTTAATGTTGTGTCACATGGAGGACGATGATTTCTTAAGGGGAGGAGAATGTAATGCCCCATTCAACGTTACCCTAGCTCTTGCCCTATCGACCCTGTTGATAAGCATGGGAAGGTTGTGTGTGTGCTCCCATTGACCGTTAGTTGACTTCATCCTTATCATAGTGAAGAATTAGCACCCTCCCTCTCCATCTTGCCTTCTCAAGTCATAATCAACACCTCTATTTGTGGACCTTATAGTGTCCTATACGATTAACCTATTAAAGGAATTTTTTTTTCACATTTTGAAGTTTGGATCGGTCATTATTAATATGAATAATAATTATATTCTTTTTAGTTGTAAAATTAATAATAAAAATGATAATAATGATATTTTTGATTCAATTGTCAATCGGCCATTATTTTATATTATTAGTATTTTACTTTATTGTCGATTATTATCGATATTTTATATTAATTATCTCTATATTACTTTTGGTTGTTTCATTCTGATCGTGCCATAGATTGAACCTCGTTTCGTGCTAAAGAAGGGGTTACCCCATCTTGGCACCATGGTCGGTCATTGATCCGTGTTCGCTTTCAAACGTCAACCCCTAGTTTTCTTCCCCTTGGTCGATTAAACTTGCTCGCGTGTTGTTTTAATCATTTAATTAAAGGAAAATTTGATTTTTCTTCCTCCAGCTTGCCAGTCGTATGAAATTTAATCTTTTGGTTGGCATAGGATTAATTGGGTACCTTTCTTCCTTAATGGCTAATTTTGTGAATGTGTAGGGGGTTGTGTGTGGTGCAAGATTTGAAGGGGCCATTTATTATGCTCAAATTAATCTTTCCAACTACCACCTCTCACCCCTTACCACTCTAGCAATGACTTGGCCTTATCACGTGGCTGTCACAAGATGAAATTAATTGTTGTTTGGGTGCTAGTTGTCTTCCTCCTGCAAAAAGATTTTGGTTTTGATCTGACAAAGGGTGGGTGCATGGATTTTTGTGGCCTCCTGCCATTCCTTAAATGTTTTGTTGAAGGCACACACATTGGTTGTCTTCTACCAAATGAAATCCTGAAAGAATGTGGTCACATGGACTGTTTTGTTCTAGTTTTATGCAGACTAGTTCCTTGTTAAGAAGGGCGTTGAAACTTGTTGGAAATGCATGGTTGGTTGAGCCTCTTGTCCTACTACGTACTCCTTTCCTGTACCAAACATGGAAGTAAATGGAGTATGGAAGTCTAGCAAATGGAGAAAAAGGGAAGTATTTCCTTGTCATAGCAAGCTTGAGGAAAGTGAAATTTGGCCTTTTGTTGTGGATTTCTTTCCTGCTAGGCATTATTCGATTTGAGGAAGCTCCATTCAGGCATGTTAAGCCTACCCTTGCAATACTCTGCTATATTTTTATTATTCCATGAAATGAATGTTCCTTTTTCTTGCAATGGCACCTAGAAATGGATTTTATGGTTGTTTATTTATTGTCTTGAGTGTGCTGGTTGCCACCTCTGTTCTTCTTTCTGCATTCTTTGGTTCTTGATTTTGAATTTCCAAAGGGGATTTCACTGGACTTTAATTTTTCTTTACTTTACTTGTTATGAGCTGCATTATATGGATGGGAATCGTTTAACTTAGCTTTATTTTATCTTTTCTTCATGTTGTAGTATATATATCATGATACTTGTATTTATTGATGCCAAAACACCCAGTACTTTGGGGGTAAAATGGTTGATACTCTTATTCGTTGGATTGAATCCCTAGATTCAAGAATGGGTTACCTGGTTCTAGACACCACTTTTTTTACTATCATACTTTTGTGACTCTCTATGAATCCTCTGTGTTCGGCATGGTTTCATTACTCCCATCTATTGTTCATTCTGAGATTTGAGTCTGTTAAAGAGTTCTTTGCCTAGTGGAATGATTATTACATTCTTTTACATTTTAATGAAATTGAAATCTTTACCTATAGCAATGAATGGGGTAAGAGTTTGAATAGCTTGCTGTTGGCGGGTATATCGAGTTGGTTGTTTCAAATTTTCTTTTATTTTGATTGAAAACACCCCTGATGAGTAACATGACTGATATTGAAGTTAAATATAGCTTCATATATAATGGGTTTTGTAAAAATATGATCTATCTTAACCTATGATTCCATTGTCCCTGTTATCATAGTGTTCGGTGGCCATGACCTTGGCTAGTTGGTAAAGAAGCCATAGTCACTTAACATTGCATAAGTATATGATTAGAGAATTGCTTTTGGTAAATGGGTATTTTGGATTTTAGTTGCTCTGTAATATATGATTTGAGATTGTAAAATAGAATAAATCTTGGCTTGGTTGAGCTATGCCAAAATCCAAAGGTGCATTCTACCTTTGGTATGCGTGTTTGATTTCCTTTTCTTTGATTGTTTCTTGTGGGGCCATGATATCGTCAAACTTGGTTAGTTGTTTCGAACAAGTCAAAGGGGTTGGGGAGTAATGCTCCATTTTATACATTGTTGAAACCATTAAGTTGAGTGCGAAATCCTTTCAAAATTAGGTATTGCACTTGGATTACTTTATAAGTTTTGGGTTTCTTGGATGAGTATAGTTAGTTTTCATTCATGATGGAATTGTGTTTATTTATGTGGATTATTAGTGAACGTATTAGTAATGGTCATTAGTTTATGACCAAACTTCGTGATGGTTAGAATTCAAATTGTGTATGGGATGATGAGAGTGAGCCACGGAATGAGAAACAGAAGAGATAGTTTTATCTCATTTTATTCCGCTAAATACAAAGCATGCGTACAGTATTTATAGGACCAAAAACTGTACTGGACTCCCTAGCTAAATGGAGAAGATCCACAATAGTTGCAGAGAATGATGGAAGAATAGATAAAGTGATAAGAAATACACCTAATATCCAACGTATCCTAACATTCCCCCTTATTACATTATTCTTGTAAATGTGACCTCGAAGATTCAAATTTCACTTTTCTAAGAGATTTAGTGAGAATGTCAGCAACTTGTAGCTTCATAGGGATACGATCTTGGAGCTGAATTTGATGGTTCAAGACGTGCTCTCGAATGAAATGGCAGTCAATTTCAATATGCTTTGTTCGTTCATGAAAGACTGGATTCTGCACGAGCTTCAACACACTCGATTGTCGCTTGATAGAGAATAGGTGACTATTTTTCAGGAATTCCTAGGTCATCCATAATGCGGCGTATCCATATCACTTCCCACACGGCTCCTCATGCGCGCGCAATATTCGCCTCTGTGGATGAGATAGAAAAACATTTTGCTTCTTGCTTATCCACGAGATAGGTCCAGATCCGAGATGAAATATGTATATCCTGTAGTTGACTTCCTATCATCAGCGAGATCCAAAGCATGGTCCGAGTCGACATATCCTGTAGGAAAAATTGATCATTCTTTTTATATTCCAGGACCATAATTAGTTGTTCCTCGGACATATCTCAAAACATGCTTTGCTGCATTCCCAGTGACATTTCTTTGGCTCTTGCATGAACTGGAAAGATAGGCGCAATGACATAGCAGAGATCAGTGCGGTGTATGTCAAATAGATGAGCCCTCAACCAATTGCATGTAGAGAGTAGCATCTACTTGAGGTGAGTCTGGAATCTTGAAAGTTGCAAGCATTTTTCCATGGGAGTGGATATAGGTTTACAGTCGGACATTCTATACTTTTCCAGGAGTGTCTTGGCGTACTTTGTCTGGGAGACAAAGATGTGATGCTCCTTTTGCCATATTTCCAAGCCAAGACAGTAATGTAGTAGCCCCAAATCTGTCATGTCGAAGGTTCTTTTGAGATCATTCTTTACAATATCAACTTGATCTTCTGAACTACCAGTGATCACAAGATCATCTACATAAACAACCAGAATGATAATTTCTTTTCCTACCTTCTTTATATACAAATTTGAATCTGAGGGACTACGAGTGAACCCATGCTGCAAAAGGTGATCGTTGATCTTGATATACCATGCCCTGGGAGCTTGTTTCAGTCCATAAAGAGATTTGATGAGACGACATACCTTTTTAGGCTGATTTTCATCAACAAATCCTTCAGGTTGGGTCATGTATACTTCTTCTTTTAGATCACCATTTAGGAAAGCACTCTTGACGTCCATCTGCTGAAGTCTCCATCCTTTCTGTGTTGTGAAGTGCGCAAACTACTCGATGGTCTTCATCTTCGCAGTGGGTGCAAAGGTTTCTTCATAGTCGATGCCTTCTTTCTGAGCATATCCTTTGGCTACAAGTCGTGCTTTATGTTTGTCGATGGATCCATCTACCTTATATTTTGTCTTGAAGACCCATTTGCAGCCTATGGGTTTCTTTCCTGTAGGCAGATCGACAAGTTCCCATGTCCGATTTTTCATGAGTGAGTCATATTCTATTTCCATAGCTTCCTTCCACTGAGTTTGACTGAGTGCTTCACGAACATTATCTAGCTCGGAGCTATTCATCAGTGAACTCATGAGTGCAAAGTTTACCTCATTTCTTGTTTGACTCCTTGTTTTGACTCGATGATGTATCTGGGAGTTGTTGCAAATTTGAGTCCTTGATAGTTCTTTGTACCCACTTCGGATGAGAACTTGACTGCTTTTGAGAAGAACTGTGTCGTTGCCATGAGGATTGATGTGGAGTCACATTCTGCAGTTCTCCAAGGTCAACAAATAGTTCTCCTGGTAGCATTTCTTTTCTCTGAGTAGTCTCCTCCGGCTCATCATCTGATTCAGAGACTAATCGGTGAGATGTGTTTGGAAGTGGATCTTCTGTTGATACTATTGAGTCAAAGGATGACTCATCACAAACCACATCCCGACTCTCGTATATTTTCTTTGTCTCAGGATCCATGAGACGATATGCCTTCGAGGTAGTACTGTAGCCAAGAAGGATACACGGGAGTGTTTTTGGCTCTACCTTCTTTCTCTCTCCGAGTGGGACATGCATGTATCTTTGCCATGTGACCAAATACTCGCAAATGAGAAATTGATGGCTTTTTACCACTCCATACCTCTTCTGGCATCTTGTTCAGTAGAATCTTTGTTGGTGCCCTGTTGAGAAGATATACAGCCATTTGTACTACTTCAGCCCAATAGCGTTCTCCTAGCTTTGCAGTTGATAGCATGCAGCGAGCCATCTCCATCACTGTGCGATTGCGACGCTCAACAATGCCATTTTTCTGGGGCGTGTAGGGAGCAGTCAGGTGTTGCTTAATGCCGTGATGGTTTAGGAAGGCCAAGAACTTCTTTGATGTGAATTCCCCCCCTCGATCTGAGCGGAGTAGAAGAAGTGGTTGTCCAGACTCTTTGACAACACGATGATAGAAGTTCTGAAAGTGTTGAAGAGCCTCACTTTTCTGCTTTAGGAAATATACCCACATCTTGTGAGAGTGGTCATCCATGAACAAGCTGGAAGTATTTGTATCTTGAAAGCAGAAGCGAGTGCAATGGGCCGTTCAGATCGGTATGAACTACCTCCAGACACTTCTTGGCATGGAAGGTGCTCACTTGAAATGGATCTCTATGTTGTTTTCCTGCAAGACAACCAGGGCAAATAGGCAAGGAACTGGACAATTTGGGTAGTCCACGGACCATTGCTTTTGAACTCATCTAGTGCAGTGAACCGACCGACAAGTGTCCATATCTAAAATGCCATAAGGCAGTTGATTCTATTGTTGAAGCAGATAAAGCTACTGCAGAAGATGAAACAGTATCTAAAGCAAATAACTTATCTTTTACAAAGGCTTTAGCAAGAACCGTACCTTGTCGGGAGATTAAGCATGATTTAATGCCATTTTGAACAAGAAATTCAACCTTAAGGTGATGATTCAAGAGCTGAGTAACTGACAAAAGATTGCTAGTCAAGCCAGGAACATATAGTACCTTTGTAAGTGTACATTTTCGTGGCCCCAGAGGAATGGTCACATTCCCTATTCCTTCTGCAATGTACTCTTTGTCATCCGCTATCCGAACTCGATCTCCAGTTGGCTCTTCATGTAGTGAATCAAACAGCTTCTTGTCACCTGACATATGCTTGCTTGCACCAGAGTCTATCAACCAGACTTTCTTCGTGGGCTGAGAAGTTTGAGAGACGAGTACAAGATTCTTACTACAATGGGCTCCTTCTGATGTCTCCTCATCAGAGTCATCATCTTCTTGTTGGGCTGCAAGATGTCCTTTTTGCTTTCTCCAGCGGGGACGTCGTTTGGACTTTTGAAAATCTTCACGCCCGGATGTGCTTGTATGGCTTGAAGGCCCTTGTTTCAGGCTGTTGTGCCAGCAGTGATCAGTGTCGTGAGTATTGGTTCTGCAAATGTGACACCATCTCTTTGACTTTTGATCTTTCTGTTTGGATTGCGCTGGATTTGGCTTCTCTGGGGGACCTTTCCGATTCTTCTGGCCACGATTAGGCTTTGAGAACAAGGCTTTGTCCTGAGACTCCCCATGCGATGAAGTGATAGCTTCTTCCTGCTGCAGCAAATTCACAAGCTCTTCGAATGTCACTGTTTGTTTAGACACATTCAGTGTTGTAACAAACACTCGAAATTGAGAAGGGAGTGCTCTCAAGGTGATTGGGACGAGTAGTTTATCGTCTACCGTTTCACCGAGCGCCAATAACTCGATCTCAACTCAGCCACGCGACGCAGGAATTCCTCCACTTTCTCGTCAGACCCCATAGAGAGGGTGTGCAGCTTCGACTAAAGATGAAGAATCTTTGTCTGATTTTTGGCTTCATAAATGGTTGCCAACTTGTCCCAGGCCTCCTTGGGTTTCTCCGCATTCGAACATGCGGTTGCACGTCATCACTGATACTGAGCATTATCAGCATCAAGGCTTTAGCACTAGCCATGTCATATTTTATTAGTTCATCGGGGGTTGTGGGAGCAGGCACAGACCCTGTGACAATTCCCCATAATCCTTCAAACTGAAGGATTGTCTTCATTTTTGTCTTCCAGGCCGCAAAATTAGGCCCTTTGAGCAACTGAGCATCAGACAGAAGTAACTTCGGAGCAGACATTGTAATAAAAAAATATTTATTTATTTGAAAAGTTATTACAATTTGGACTCACTGTCGAGAATGACTGGCTTGTAGATGCTCGCGATATTCGCGTGCTGTGAGACGGCGACGCTTTGCAGGGCATTCTTCTTCGTCGTCACAATCTGCGTCGTATCCGGCTTCTAATTCTTCCCGTACTCGCTTTGCTTGGCAGCTGACGTCGAAAAGAAAGTACTCAAGGAGTCCTTCTCGAACAAGTTTGTCGAATGCAAGATTGCCGCAATTTCGAAGCTCGTTCAGCAAAGCAAAGTAGAACCCGGAGCTCTCAGGAGCTTCTCCATGGTGTTCTCTGGCTGGCGAGTTGATGTTGTGGCTTTCAGTTGTGGCGACCATGTTGTTGACGCTTTCAATCAAGTTGTCTACACTCGACATTTGATGTAGTGTTGAAGAGACTGTTGTAGACTCAAAACTACCTCGACAGCGTTTGAAGGTCTCCGCGCACAGAAATAAATTCTCTCTCCCAACGAGATCTCCACGTCCAGCTTGTGTTTGATTCTTAGATTGTTTCCACTTCCAGCAGCAGCAGCAGTAGTCTTCAACACGCTCAGGCAGTCCCCACGAAAGAGTTGCCCAAGATCCTTCACAAAGAATTCGGAAACAGTAAAAATGGAGCACTGTAAACCAGTTGATCAGGATGCGGGCGCAATTCTTTCTTGGACATATGATGCCCAAAATGGATCCGTAGATATCACTTTCAAAGCGAAGCCATCAACCAAACACGGGTGGATTGCTTGGGGTGTAAATCCCGGTAGAGGCAGCGGCGTAGTTGGCGCGCAGACTCTGCTCGCCTACCACCAATCCAACGGCACCAACTCCAACTCCATCCTGGTTCCCTCGCAGTTAAGCTTTCAGGTCACCGATTTCTCTTCCGAATTTCTCCACGCTACCATCACTGTATTTGCTACGCTGTTTTTATCCTCTTCCTCACGCAGGCTAAAAAGAGACTCCACATGCAGCAGCAGATCTCCACGTAGCAGCGAGATCTTCACTAATCTCCTTCGCACCAACAAGAATATTTCCTCTCCACGCAGCACACTATTCCATGTGAATTTTTAGCGCTGGGATTTACCGTTTTGCTTTGGGGTTGATTCTCGCATTCTTCTGCTGCGTCGGCCTCGATCTGTCGGTAAAAATGTGGAAATCAAGGGAAAAAAACTTTAAAATTGAGGTGCCTAAGATTGAGGAAGCGGAGGAGGCGGATAAGAAGAAAGTTGTTGTGTTTTTCGGCACACTGTTTGCGAGCGACCGAGCGCTTTGCTCAGGAAATTGCAGTGGAAGGCAATGTAAGGTACAATGGCAAAGTAGTTTTCACAAAGAGTTGATACGGATAATTATCTTTGAGGAAGATGACAAATATGAAGAAAAAATGACACAAGAAAGATTCGCTCGATATCAACCGAGAGTGAGCCACGGAATGAGAAACAAAAGAGATAGTTTTATCTCATTTTATTCTACGCAAATACAAAACATGCGTACGGTATTTATAGGACCAAAAACTATCTTTGGACTCCCTAGCTAAATGGAGAAGATCCACAATAGTTGCGAGAGAATGATGGAAGAATAGATAAAGTGATAAGAAATACACCTAATATCCAATGTATCCTAATAGATGACTATATTCATTATTGAAATAGGACTCTTGTTACCAAATATCATTTGGTGATACGTTATGAGGATTGTTATGAGATTACGAATGGACTTTAATATATAAATATGTTTCTTTGGCCTATATCAGAAAAAATTTTAAAATTATTAATGACATTTGGGGATTACTTTTTGTTATATTATTTAGATAAGTTGTCAATTATGAGGGGGTTTTTTGCTAAGATTAATGGATTTTTGTGACTCTTTTAAATGCATTCGAAGAGTGGCATTGATTATGTTAACTTGTAGTACTTTTAAAAGATCTTGTAAGGAAGAGGTGGTAAACTTCTTGTTTAGACTATAACTATGGATTGCTTCTTTTGGGGTTACGAATCCCATTATGCTAGGAAACCTAGAAGGATGTTTAGATGGTAACCTCACTTAAATGGACTTGAAAATAGGAGGCCTTTCGCTACCCCGTACTTTTTTTTTCAAGTAACTTGGTTGTCGAGTAATGCCCATCTTGGGTTTTTTCAGCTATCCTTCTTCTCTTATCATTACCTTGTGGAGTCTCTTTTCAATGAGAGAAATTAGTTTGTGGGTTGAACTTTAGTTTTCAACTCCTTTGATCACGTGATGATTTACCCTTCTTACCTCATTTGGTTGCTCTAGTTTTAGGCCAATGAAACTTTCCTCCTGGAAGGACTGATTTACCTTTCTATTTCGCATCTATGATTGTATCTAGTATGTTTTGGGATTCTCAAATATTTTAGTGATGGATGGACCGAGTATTAGATTTCAATCATGTAATCTATAGGATTACATGATTGAAATCCCAATACTCTTGAACTTTGTTCTTAACTAGAATATTTGACTTCCTTCTTGTTGGTTTGTAAAAAAAAATCTTATCTCATGTGAAGAATTTGTGATTTGTGGTTTGTGCTTTGAACCATTCTTGAAATAGAAAATTCCTTTCATGTTATTGTAAAATGCTAGCTTACTGTTGCAATGTGTAGTCTTAACATGCTCAGTTCTCGTGAATTGACTCGAGATAATACTTGTGCAGATGGATTTTGCGAGTAGATAAAAGGAAATATTGATAAAGGTTTCATCTGTGTGTTTTATGAAGCTCCTTGTAAGAATGTCTATTGTGTTGAAAATCTTGAAATGGTGCTTGTAATGGGTTTGGAAGTCCTCTTGCCTTGGATTTTCGGTATTTGTGAAATAAAGTGGTCTTATCCTTTTGTAGCAAAAATTGTCATTATCTTTGTGAGGAATAAAACTCGATCATCACAATTTTATGTTTTTTTTGTTAATGATATTATTACAGTCATGAAAATGTTGTAGTGTGACTTGACCAATTTTGTTACCTTTTTGTTTTCAGCCAAAGTTCAATCGAAGCTCTTGACACCTTTGGTTTGTGTGCCATGTTGAAAATCAAATTCATAACTATGTTTAGTTTTCCTGATAACTAATTGTAATTTATTCTTTCGAGTCATAAAACTTTCATGTTTACTAACCCTCCATGGTATTGGCATCAATGCTATTCTAGGCATGTTTTAGTGGGTTGACAATCCTTTTCTAAAGTTAAAAAAATAAAAATAAAACAAATACATGGATGAATAAATAAATAAGATAAAAATGAAGTTGTGCTTTGTTGATAGAATCAAGAGTCTTTAATAGGAAAGAAAGGATTTTTATACCAATGGAAAAGAATCCACACTCACTAACCATAAGCTACAGATTAAACACTATCCTCTTTGTTGTGAAACATTAATTATTTCTGAAAGCAATTTCATTCTTGGCTTTTGAGGATATAGTTAGATCTTAGTTAGTAGTGGAGTTTGATTAAGAACACATTAAGTCTAATGCTTATTTTTAGGAACCCCATGTGTATCCTTTAGAGGACTTAATCAAGAGATCAGTAATTGAAGATGTTACCCGAATCTAGTTGAACTCTTAAGTCTCATTAAAAGACCGGTTAATAACTAAAGAGATCATGATGATGAAATAAATTGACCTCCTCACTCTAACCTTTCCATAGTACTTTGTAATATTCTCTTAAGCGTGGTTAATTATTGATTCTTACACAAGGAGGTTGTAGTTTTAGAACTTAATGACACTCCACTTCAGTTGGACCTTATGCTCATTGCCTTGTGCAATGGAGGCCTGAATCAAGATTTAGTAGCTTGGGTGAATAAGTAACCTTGTTAGAGATGGAAGGTGTCCCTTTCGAGCAACAAATTTAGCTAGTTTTGCAAGTCATTAGATGAACCTCATTCAGAAAAATTGTCCTCAAGCTAATTAGTCAATAGTATAAAAGAAATTAGTTCACATTTGTAAGAAGAAATTCTCGAATAAAACATAAATCTTCTAGATCGTAATGTTAGGTATTGTAAGATGTTTTTAGTGAATGCATAACCTTAAATGATTTTGCTTTGTGGAGTGTACTAAAGCGTAGCTATGTACTTGTGGATTGGTCTTTCTCGTGGTGCCTTGTCAAAGAGGAAAGTGAACTATTCTTGATGGATGTTTCTATTTTCCTTGTTGTCTATGTGGTCATCATTGTGTTAAGATTTTGAAGAGCTAGTTGTAGCCATTGTGATCACTGTAATGTCATTCTATACTTTGAACATGTCAAAAAAATTTATTTTGTATTTTTCTATGTTGTCTTGTGTGTCGAAATAGTGGGCATTACAAAAGATCTCTAAGATGACTTTACCAAAATAGTAGACGTCATTTGAAATAGTAGCCACCGATGAAGTTGAATCTCTTCTCTCTTAAACTGCACTTATAGGCCACAAAAATGCCACATGTCGAAAACGCTTTGCTATAAAAGCCATAAGAATATATCACATTATTTCATTAACATTAATGCATGGTTAGAAATTTTTGCAGACGCCACATATATTATACATTTTGCAATCTTCAGCTA
Organism: Taxus wallichiana var. yunnanensis; assembly: GCA_018340775.1. Lineage (NCBI taxonomy): Eukaryota > Viridiplantae > Streptophyta > Pinopsida > Cupressales > Taxaceae > Taxus > Taxus wallichiana. Next base: position 588,384,459 of record CM031236.1, read on the forward strand.
AAAAGTCATAAATGAAATCAATGCAAAATTTATTATAATTTATGGATGAACACCGTCATGCCAGAGGTGATGATACCAAAGCTATGGTTGCAAAGTGATCTAGGAAATTCTTTGGTTAATGATGTGATGTGTAATGAATAATTTCATGTTAGTGCAAGAGATGGCTTAGAAATGGTTTAGAAGTAATGTAGCATACTCCTAGGCTAGTGATGATATTGACAATATGTTGTAGGGGTTTTCAGCCTTTGGTTTTAATTTGAGAATAATCTTTTTGTGTCATTTTACATACTACAAGAAGGAAAACTTCAAATGTATTTAGATTTACCAAACCACCAATGCGATTAGTCGGAAAGACTTACGGAGAAATAGCCAATAGCCTACTGCAACCAAGTTTGGTTCAGAGTTTCCATCTGGGTTGCTGCTGAGAACTAAAGCTTCCAAGCCTTACCTCAAACTTATCATCCAGTAAAATGTTTCTTGCTTTTATGTCCTGCAAAGCAATGGTTTTGGATTATAGATATGACAAACTGATACTCTCTCTCTCTCTCTCTGCATTCTCTCTCTCTGCATTCCTTTTAACCGTCCATTAATAAAACTGCTTACCCTAAATTTTATGTATCCACTACAATATTTAGTATTCACTGATTATAATGTGGCACTTGGATCAAATATGAGAGGCTTAAGATGTTGTAAGCTCTCTGTATAAGGTGGTTAAGGTCTCTGTTTTACCTTTGTAATTGGCATTCTAAACCCATGTGAATTTCAATATTTTATATATATTTGAACCTTGCTCCACCAGTATGGTGAATCAAATTTTAATGTTCAGTGGATATAATTGGCAAGATAGATTTTGGGATGGAACTATCTAAGCTTAAATTTTTCATTTTACAACTATATCTTATTTTGCATAGCAATTATTTCATTTGTAAAGTAACATGAACACAGATAAAAGATGATATCTAACACAATAATATGTCAAAATGTTTTATAGCCATGAAATTTATTCACTTATAGAACTATCATAAAAGAAAAAAAGCTCATGATAAAAGAAAAGAATTGAGTACCTGTGCATAATTGGAGAAGAACACTCATGGTGCAAGTAAACCAACCCCTCAGCAATCCCTAAGATGATTTTAAACCTAGCAATCCAATCCAAAGGATGTAAAAGCAAATTCTTGCTACTCTGGACCATCTTCTTATTCAAAAGAGATTCAAGATCCCCATTAGGCATATACTTGTATACAAGAAATTTCTCCTCCTTCATTTCCAAGCAGTGCCCCAGCAAAGGAACAAGCCTGGTATGAGAAGCCTTCCCAAAAACCTCAAGCTCCCTGACATACTCATTCTTCTTCACCCTATTCAAATCTATTCTCTTCACAGCCACCTCAGAAGCACTCTGCAACACCCCTCTGTAAAAATCTCCAGAATGACCCACCCTGATCAAAGACTCAGAATCAAACATATTGGTGGCTTCTTATAGCTGGACATATGTGAAACTTTCTCCCAAGTTGCTCAGGCCTATTTCCTCCATCCCTTCCGAAGCATTATCCACATTTGGGCTAACACTTCTTGTTTCATGGCTCTGAATACACAATACCATGATACCAATTATAAGTATCAGAACAATCCCTCCAACAACACCACCAACAATGGTTGTCATTCTTTTTGTGGTTTTTCCTCCTTTCTTCTCAATGACCCATGTTATCACTACTATATTGTTATTTGTTCTATTAGGCTGTATACTTGGGCTGCTGGGCAAGATTGAATGGGCATGTACACCAATCCTTCTGTAAAAAATTATGCAAGACCTTTCCATATGCTGATTGGGGAGCTCGTAAAAACAATTTCTTGATGTTTTTGAAATGGGTATTAATTTTTCCAGCAAAGAGCCATTGAAAAAGTTTCCCCTCATGTCCAACTCTCCCAGAAACTTCATGTCCATGATATTTTCAGGCAGAGGCCCGTAAATCCGATTGAAAGCCAAGTCCACTGTATTAATTTTGTAATTCCGTCAACTCACTTGGCAGGCTACCAGGAAATGTATTAAACGACACAAATAATTTCTGTAGTTTGGCAAAATTGATAATTGAACGAGGAAGAGGCCCCGTGAAGCGGTTTGTTGCCAGATTGAGGTCCATCAGGTCAGCCAAATTTAGGATGGCAGAGCCTGCACTCGTCGCAACTATCCAATCAATGTTAAATGTTCAACGTTAACTTGGGTTCCAACATAGTTAATGCCTTCGCAGTGAGAGGTTGGAAATGCGGTGTAGGAGGGTCATTGGATTCCAACGTAAATTAGAGAAGCAATTATATCTACCAAGGTTTTGACATCTGTCAGAATCAGCAAGGGGGCATCCAGTTGGGGTACGCCTTTAGCGTAACAATTTTGAATTCTCTTATAATATATGTATCCTTCCCTCTTCTTAATATCATCACACCACAAGTGGGGTAATGTTATCATTTCCCTATAAAAATTTAACACTTTTAAGGCAGCGGTCCCATGCGGGGGCAACCGCAAAAAATTTGCAGGTGCGGGTGGTCCCGTACAAATTAATTTTTTTGCCTACTGCATAATTCAGAATCTTCACCTGAAAAACCGGAGCAGCGGCTGCATAGGAGGGTCAATTTGAGTGGGTGCAATGGGTGGGGGGCTGTAATTTTTTTGCCTGCATTCCTTTTTGTTCGGCCACCTGTCAATAGAGCAATGGTTCATCAAATTTCTCTCTTCTGGCTCTGCAATTTTTTCTTAAAATCATGGGACCGCATCACTGCTAATTTTTCCTAAAAAATCTGTGCAGCACCTGCTTAAGATATGTTGCCTTGTGGGTTGCATGGGACCGCTACCTAAGAGATATAGGGTTTCAAAGGGTGAACCCATTTCAATTTATAGAAAGGTGATGTCATTAACATAGGATCATATTTCATTATCCCAAAGACAAATAAAATCACGTGCCAAATAAAAAATCCATATCAAAACATTACGGGAAAAATCAATAACATAGTAATTAACGATAATTTTCACATCACATTCATCTAAATCGATATCACTACCAATTCCTAATAGACAAGTTATGTGTAAACATGTTTCTAGACTACAACTCTAACTTTTAGTCTAAATTTTTATTACGTGTATTTTAAACGTATTAGAATATGTTCTAAGATCCAAGTATTTAATTTGTATATTATTAGTTTTCTAATTCTAAGTCGTAAAATCAACACACACTTATCATCTCAATTAATACATTTATATTTTAATTTTATAATTTTATTTGCCATTTATATATGTAAATCTAATATTAAAAATGCAAAATATATATATCTACAAGTAATGAATTAATTTTTAATTAATAGTAAGAGTGGGTTGAGGGGACCCTACCCCGTAACAACATATATTAATGGAGAAACAAATATGGCGATGAGGCTCAAGTGGAGTCTCCTATACCAGTGCCAAAAGGATCAACAAAGACACAACAAAAGTAATAACAAAAAATACACAAATATAAAAAACTACAAGCTCATGCTTGAGACACATTCGCACATCATCTTAAATGCATCTTAAGTGGATTTGAAACAATTTTACATTTCTTCTTCTTCCCCACAATCATCTAATCTTAACTAGTATTCAAATTTTACATTTTCCTGAGAATGAACAAGAATGATGATTGCAAAATTTGTCTTATCCTTATGAGGTACAATAGGAAGTGAGTTAGTGTCGACAACATAGAATGCCTAGGGGAAAATTTGCCACCTAGAGAAGGGGAAGGAATAACCAACTCCATTGTAAGGCTACCATAAGCTTTGTTCTCTGATTCAACCTCTGAATCACTATCCAAATGACTATCAACAACCAGTTGACTAGGATTTGAATTATTTCACCAAGATGATCTAACTTTAACTTGTTTTTACCCATCTAACAATTTGAAGCTAAATGACCAAGAGAAAAACAAGTTTTTCATCGAAAAGGAAACCTTGAAAAATAAGATTTTGATTAAGAATTGAGTATTCCACAATGAGATCAATAGAGACCAGAAAATCAATAGTAGTATTCACATCTACCAAAATTCGAGCACATGTGGTAAAATCACATTAACGTTTCTTGGGATCAATAGCCATTAAGTTACGCAAGGTATCTCCTATTGAAACTAAGCATTTATCACTCCAAAGTGGAGAGGTAATTATGAAAACCGAAGCAATATGGGTTTCAAATGAAAATCATTAGTAACCAATTTAATCAAGGGGAACCATGGTTTCATAAGCAAAAAAAGTGACTTAAAGTTGCGAGACTTTTCAAAAATCTTCTCCTTGTCAACAATTTTATCAAAGATAATAATGATAAAACCTCTTCATGTGGAAGAAATTTCTAGTTTATCTTTGATAAGGGGTCATCAATGAATAAGGATCCATTCATGGAGCGCTAGGACAACCCAACATATATTATTTACCATATGTAGTGAATTAATTTATAACGTGACACTTTTGATTTGTTACCATACATAATAGGTTAGCAAATTTACGTGGAATTTTTAAAAACATAAAATAAATGTGCTTAAAATTTTGTGGAGTCTTTTAAATATTTCATTGTTTATTTATTATTTTAATATTTGTGATATAAGAAGAATTATAAATTCGATCATACATATAAAGGGAATGAAATTTATTTTTATGTTATATTTAAAAAATCTCAATGAAGATCCTCGTACTTCTGAATAAGCTGACGAATCTCTTCCAAATCAACCCCTATCAGATTGGAGAAGTACAATGAGTCTCACAAAATTATTTGTACTAACAGATAAGATCTACAAAACCCACACTCAGTCTCACATTCTCAGGGGAAATCTCCCACCATCACTTTAGAGGTGGATCTTCCGATTTACTCAAAAGACGGTATGGAGGATTAGACGGAAGTGAAGAGAAATAAAAAGACAAAACTTAAGCTCAACACCTTCAATCCCAAGAATAGGAACTGAGTTGGTTCACTTTTGGTGCTCTGGCTATTTAGCGGCTTGGTTCAGGCTACTTTGTGGCTGCACTCCTGTTGATTTTTTCTATTTTGTTCTTGTTTGGTGGCTTGTCTTCCATTCTTTTTGCTTTTTCTCAACTCAGGTTTGAGCCTGTTTGTTCTTCTGAAGTCCTTTCATTTTATCTGCATTCTTTAACCTTCTTTCGTACTTGGGGTATGGTGCCCACTTCAAAAAACCATTTACCCTTAATAAATAAAACTCTAATATAATAAAATTAAGCATACATGAATTGTGAAATGCATCTATAAGTGTACGTGAGAGGACAATAGGTATACAGAAAAAATATATCAATAAAAGTATATTTGTATAATATATATATATATATATATATGAGATTAAAAATAAAATAAAATTGTTTGGAAACATATGGAAAATGTCAAATATTACATTATTAAAATGCAGAAGTCAAACATGTTAAATATGGTTTTACATATCAACAATCAAATAATTAGGTTTTTACTCTTTTACTTCAATTATTATTTTTTTAAATCTTATTCTAGGATATGAAAGTATTTATGATAATACAAGGAGAGTTAAGAATGTTCGAAGTATTAAACATTTAAAAGATATAAATCAAATAGAACAAATATGTATATGCATATCAATTGGAGCTCAAATTAACAAAATTTTTTGTAAAACCATTAATAATAAAATAACATTAACATTTGGTATGTATATATATATACACACTTTTGTAATTTTTTAGATAAGATAAAAAGAGTTTGGTTTTATAAGGGGAGTGAAAAACCCCAAACAAAAGGAAGGCAGTTTTAAACAAAAACCAACGGTGAGCCACAAAGGCTAAGTCAAAAAAATGTGATGGTAGACCACAAAAAAACAATCCAGACTCCTATAAAGTCTACATATTAAACAATACATTTTTTGACAAACAACCACAAAGGAAAAACAAATAGAAACAAAGGATAACGGAAAGCCAAAGCTCAACAATTAGTTCTCCCATGTATTGCTACAAGCTCTTGCTCTCGGTCCACCATGCTTCATGCTAACAACTTTTATGATCACATGCTTTGGTATTTTTTCCTCTTTTTCCTCTGTCTGAGTGTTCACGGGATCCTTTATGCTAACCTGATCCTTATCTTTAACCTAGGTGTTTACCGCCTCCATGTCAGAGCCCTCGTCTGTCTCAGAATCATCACTTTCAGAACTACTAAGCATGAGCTTCATGTTGGGCTTAGTATCCACCCTGGCCACTTGATCTTGTAAAATAGAGATCCTTTGTTCTTGCATAACAAAATCCGCCTAAATACCCCTAATCCTCTTATGCTGGACATCAATCTTGTGTTGACACTCCTTCAATTCTTGAATGAGATTCTTGTTAACAATAAGGATAATATCAAGCACTCAATTAGTAAATAGCAAATCCATGCAATCCTAATCCCTTTTACTAGAACTCTTACCTACATTCTAACATTCCTTTTAAGATTTCAGGGCATCCACAACCCCCTCGATCAGTCAATTCGTTTCCTTTTCCTCATACGATTAAAGGTTGAAGCCAAGGTTTCATGATCCAAATCGGGTTCACTAATTTGCATAGGATGGGTTGGAATAATGGGCGGTCTTATTTTGATAAGAAGAATAATCAAGCCTTGATGAAGAGGGATGTCAATTTTCTTATTTTTAAAGTCCTCAATAGTGGAGAGCAAGAGACCTATAGAGGAAGAAGGCCAAACTCATGGTCTGGTTTTTGCAGAAGAAATTAAGAATTGAGAGATGGTGGGAAAAAATATTCTAAAATTTCCCCTCTAAGGTCAATTATTTCATGATCATAAGATAGAAGTCAACCCATTATTCAGGGGAGGAAGGTAAACGTGCAATATCATCATCATAATAAAAATGTTTGTTGAGCTTAAAAAAGTAGCAATTTCATGTTTTTTGTGGGTTTTATCCTTAAAGATTTTAATCCCCTCCATTTTCAGACCCGTTATCTCAGCTATGGCTTCCTCAGAGATACCTAATTTGAACCCCTCTAAAATTAAATCCCCCATCAATCCAAGTGTTTCCAAAATCCACAGAGAGAGTAGGGTCATTACCTTTTAGATGACGAATAGCCCAGTGAATGCCCCTTTGTGTACATTATTCCATAAGGCATTGTTAGTTTTCAGGAGAAGGAAAGTAGTGGATTATGTGCGAGACCCTATCACCTCCCATGGCTCTTTCAAATGTTTTGACTTCTAACATGCAATATCAGTCTCAATCTAAAAAAACTTAAGAAAATGCCAAATGAATTGAATCGTAACCATTTTCAAAAAGAGAACCTTCTTTTCAAAAACCTAATCATGAGAGGCTTGGTCATCATGATTAGGCCTCCTCATAATTTTTGTCACCATTAATTAGTGTATTAATGGTTCCCTGAGAATACATCCACCACGACATCATGTCAGCCATGTCTTTACCTTGGTTTGTCAGGGCATTTGTGGGTTTATTTCCAACTTTGTAGATGTGTTGAATGTCCACTTTATCTAATGATGTTAAGATATTGCGAGCTTCCTTGATAATGTTATTGAGCTTCCACCCACACTTACTCTGATCCTTAAGAGTGTTAATCACACACAGGGATTCACCTTCTATGATGATGGATTTTAATCCCAAATCTTTACACATCATGACCCCCAGAGCATAGCCTTAGCTTCTGCATAGTTATTGGTATGATTACCAATGGGTCTCATGTAGGCAGCGATGCAATTCCCCTTTAATTGCAAATCAAGCCCCCTCCTCCAAAAATGTCATTCATCATTTTTTCCGAGCCATCGAAGTTGAGCTTGAAGCTTCCATCAGGGCTTTGACCATTTGACCTTTTGGCTAACCCTCTTCTTCTCAGGACTATTAGGGATGAAATCCATGCACCTTAGGATATATTTTTCCCAATCTGGATAATTTTTATCTTGTTTGGGATTTAAAATCGAGCATTTTCTTTAAGGGACTATCTCACCTTTTCAATCACCTTCTCCAATCTGGAAGCCTTGTTTTTAAAAATCCTATTATTTCATTCTATCCATAAACCCCATAACATGTGAGGGAGAGAAAGTTTCCAAATTTCCTTAACCAGAGCATTCTAAAAATTGAAACACCATTGATTAGGAAGAAGGGCCACATCCAGGAAGGACCATATTCACCTTAAACAGACCAAGGACAGTAGAGAAAACTTGAAAAGAAAAAGGACATTCAAGGAAGAGGTGTTGAATAGACTCTTCATTACATTTATAGAAGCCACATCTGTTGATTATGATCATTCCTCTTTTTCTAAGCCTGTCCACAATAAGAATCTTACCTTTAACAACTTCCCAAAATAAAATATTGATTTTTGGGATAAGATTCTTATTCTAGACCTTCCTCCAAAGAGTATTAGGTTCAATGTGTTCAAAATTTAACAAATAACTAGACTTAACACCATACTCCCTCGTATCCATGGTTCTCTAGATCAACTCATCTTGAGCTCTATCATGGGGAATATGGTAATCCTTAAGCCTCTTATTTAAGTCTTGAAAGGGCTGAATATCCCCTAAGAAGTGAGGGGAGGGAGGAGGGATATCCACTTTCTCTCTTCATCCCAATAATTACAAACCAATTATTCTGTTCTGAGTGAAACAACGCCAAATATCACTCCATGGTTTAACCAAATTCAAGTCTCTATCCACTATCCATCGTTCCTCCCAAAATTTTATCTTAGATCCATCTCCAAGATTCCACTTACTTCCCTTTATCAGAAACTTTCTAGTTTTGTGAGGTTATTCCAGAATATAGAACCTCTAGGAAGCTCCATATCAGAGAAGAGAGCCAAAGTACCACCAAAGGGCCAAAAATATTTCTCTTTCAAGATGTTGACCTAGGTTCCCTCCTCTCTGTGTAATATCCACCCAACCTTAGCTATAAGTGCTTGATTCATGAGTTGAATGTTTTTAATCCCAGACCACCCCTATCCTTTGGTTGAGTGACTTTATCCCAAGCAACTAAAGGGATTCTATTATTTTCCTCTGATCCAGTCCATAAAAACCATTTTTGTATGCTCTCAATAGCTTTCTTGACTCTAACTGGTAGAGTGAAGATGGACATAATGAAAACAACAATGCCTTGTAAGCAACTTTGAAGAATATGATTGTTTCCAAACTATGAGAGCAGTGTACCTTTCCAAGAGGCTATTTTTTTATGAAATCTTTCTATTAGTTTATTCCATCCTTCTTCCTCAAACTTTTTCCCGCAAAGGGGCATTCCCAAGTAAGTATCAGGGAGAGTCTTGATGTTGCACTCCAAAATGGTTGTCATTCTATTTTTTTCTCCTCCCCATATTAATGAAAAAGAATAAATAAATTTCTAAAGTTAATCCTTTGCCTCGTATATTTTTCATAATTTTTAGTCATTCCTTTGATAGCCCTAGCTTCCTAAACAATAGTTTGACCCATAAGAACCGTATCATCAACAAACTACTACAATATTTGGTTTTAAAATGCACAATCCACTTTTATACCTTCCATAATACCAACTCTCTGAGCCCTAGAACATAACCTACTCAAAGTTTCAACAACTATTATATATAGGAAAGGTGATAGGGGATCCCCTTTCCTCAATCCCCTTTCAGATTTGAAGAATCCATTGGGATTTCCATTAATTAAAACAGAAAATCTTAGTTCTTTAGTGCAAGATTGAATCATTTTGATGAAGTGGGGGTGGTATCCCAACTGAATTAGGAGGGAGTACAAGAAATCCCAAGATATTTTGTCATAGGCTTTCTGCATGTCCAACTTCATAATCATATCCTCCCTTCCTGAGAGCTCCAATGAGTGTATCATCTCATGAATAGTAATTATGCTATACTGATGTATTTGACTGATAGGGAAAAAGAACCCTTGATTTGGAGAGATGAAATTAATAAGAGTCTCCCTTAATCTGAAATCCAGAATTTTTGAAATGAGCTTATACATGGTATTGCATAAACTAATAGGTCTAAAGTCCCCAAGGTCCTTATATCCTGTCTTTTTTGGGATGAGGGAAATAAAATTGTGGTTGATTTGTTTGAGTAGGCTACTAGATCGAAAAAAGTCTTGGACTGCTAACACCACTTCTTTCTTAACAATATCCCAATACATTTGAAAAAAGAAAGCAAAGGAAACCATTCGAACACGGGTTTTTTCCCACTATCCCATTTCATAGCATCAAGGATAGATTTTATCTCCTCCTCAGAAGGGGTGGCTATGAGTTCACTATTTTCATCTTGGCTAATAACAGGTTGAAAAATATTAAGGATCTCTGCTCTAGATATTTCATCTAAATGAATATCTTCAACAAACAAGTTCTGAAGAAGGAAACAATAGTAGTAGAGATATCCTTATCCTCAGTAGCCATTTCACCATTATATTTCTTTATTTATTGGATTCTTCCTTTGTTGTCCTTAATAGTAGTTGAGATATGGAATAATTTTGTGTTTCTGTCTTCCTCTTTAAGCATGGTAATTCTATATTTCTGCTTCCAATATATCTCTTCTCGTGCGAGAATATTATGGTATTCAGCAAGTAGATATTTTTCTTTTAATTTTTCCTCCATGCCCCATCCTCCTTGTTCCATGGCTTCTTCCATAGCATGAAGATATTCTGCTATTTTGTTTTTTTGGAGAAATATATTGCCAAAAACTTCCTTGTTCCAAATCTTGAGATTTACCTTAATATTTTTAAGTTTGGCGCCACCCTAAACATGCTATTGCCTTTGATTTCAAGACTCCACCATTATTCTATCATTTTTCTAACCACATTTTTTCAAACCTGAAAGGTTTTTCAATAGGTCTCTCCCTAATATTGAATTTAAGAATCAGAGGATTGTGATCCAAACCAATGTGAGCTAGAGAGGATAGAGTATATTGTTGCTCCTGGATCCATTGGAGATTCACAAGAAAATGGTCCATTATGATTTGGATCAGGTTCTCCCCTTCACACCTGTTAGACCAAGTGTATTTTGAACCACTAAGATTTAGATCCATCAAATCATTCCACCCCAAAAAATTCCCAAGGTCCTCCATACTCTTAGTAAACACATTAACTCATCCTTTCTTTAAGGAATGAGAGGAGTGTTAAAATCACCTCCTATAATCCAGTTTAGATCACTAAACATATTTCTGAAGGTGGTCAATTCTTCCCAAAGCAACCTTCTACCAGTTGTAGTATTAGGAGCATATATATTAGAGAGAATAAACTATTTTCTAGAGATAATTTAAGTGAAACAGATGGATATATGATGTTGAATATTGATGAGGGAAATCCATCTAAGCTATTATTATTCCACATGCACAAAATACCCCTGCAAGACCATGTAGATGGTTGTGATGGAAACCAGCTTCTTTCCATAATAAAATATGACTATCTTTCATCCCATCTTGATTCATCTTAGTTTCTTGTATCATAATAACATCATGTTTCTCCTTCATTTTGAAATCAAAAAAAATCCTATGCTTGTTGGGCATGTTTAGGCCCCTTATTATTAGTGCGTGCTAATTTTGTTTCATTGATTTCAATTCGATTGATGTCACTGATGGGCTAGGTGATCTAGGTATGTTGGCTAGGTGATCTAGGAGTCTCCAAAGGTGCATATGTGTGTTTTTAGTCTCTTAAAGGTGGTATGAAGGTAAAAAAATGTCCATGAGGTGAGTGAGATGTGTCAATGAGTATGTAACTTGTCCAAATGGTTCATTCATCTAATGTATGGGTCAATTCAAGTCATTCTAGGCCTTGGCCTAATGTAAATACATGGTGTAAATCAAGAAAACATGAAAATCCACTCAAAACAAAGGATAAAAAGCATGGATATAACATCATGAGGTGGCACAAGAGATATATAAGGTGATACAAAATTCAAAACAGGTGGTTGAAGGTGAAATAAGTCAGTATAGTGTTTTCTTGATCTCTTCCACAAGCAAACAAGGTGTGATATGATGATCCAAGGCATGAAGATGAAAAAAATCATGGTATGATCATGGAATGGTGTTTTCTGAGGTTTAAAATGATTCATACGTGGTCGATAATTTTTTGAGCACTAATACAGTCAAACTAAGAGAGTAGAATGAGAATCAGAGACCAAAGGGTACCTAGATGAGATGGAATAAAAAAATGTAGGATGAACCAGAGAAAAATATAACTTGTAAGTGTTAAGGGGTGTTTTATTAAGGTTTAAGAAACATTTGGAGAAGCTGAGGATGAATAGTTTTCAAGTTATGCAAGTATTTCCAAAACTGGGTTTTTCAAAATATGAAAATTGAGCACCAAACTTCTTAGCAGTAAAGAGAAATTGTGAAGCCTATTTAAGATAATTCATAACAAAAAAACTGTATTAAATTTGATTAAAATTATGGTGAAAATTTTATTTTTTGATTGATTGATTATTTTATATGTTCTATCCATTTTTATGAGCATGTTTGTAGTCGTTCAAAACCCAGTTTGGATCGGTTTTGGAAAATTGAGCTGGTTAGGTGACCAATATAAAATATTTTTATTGAAAACATATTGGAATATGTAGAGGACTCCTAACAAAATATTTCCATGGTTTTTCTGTTTCATGACACTTAGTGGGCCCCACTAAAAAATAGGATTTACAAGAATATTTTAGTGTAGCAGTTAAACTTGCAAAGGATCATCTTCTCAAATATGAGGTGCATGATGTTGGGGATGTTGAAATAAGATTCATGAAGTTACTGAGTAACCAATTTAAATAAAATTGGATTATTAAGTTCATTTTTAGCGTCATCGACAAAAGGAGCTTGTTTTGAGAAGCTAATGAAGGAGAATGAAGGTTATCATGTTGAATTTCATTGTTAGGATGTTGTTTCTTACCTTAATCATTATCTATATGTGTCATATTATTTATATAAGGGCATGTTTTAGGTTAAATAATTCATGTGTTTCTTAATAGTGATTGAGCCAAAAGCTTGCTCTTTTAGAACTATTTGAGAAGTATGTTTGAATGGGCATGAAGGGGAGACTTTCTCCATTTTACCTAAGGGTATTAATGCTTAAAAATTTTGTATCCATCCAAATTTAATTGTTAGAGGTTATAAGGAGATCTTAAAAGTTCTTTGGAGGTGTTTGACCACATTGTATGGAAGACTAGTTTTTGTGTCTTCAAGACCTATCGGACTAGTTCTGAGATCAAATTTTTGGAACCTTATCCAATTAATTGGAGCAATAAGAAATGTGGATACGATATTATAATTCATTATATTTACATTTATAGGTTACTTTCCTCATGATGAATATATTTGAGGTATGTATCAGCTCAATTTTTGAAGACCAAATTCAGAGATGCTAAAACCAAACTTAGCAAATCTTACAAGTGGTGTTTATTGATGTGTTAATACTTGAGTTGGATCTTTATGGTAAATTTTAATTAAATTATACATTCTACTATTAATTTTGATATGTGACTTTATTCATTAGTATGAGTGGAAGTGGTCTAGTTAGATGGTTTTTCTAGGCTATTTTTGTGCAAGTTTATTTAGGCACACCTATGAGCCCAAATGAATATATTTCTAATTTGGCAAGTTTCTAAGAATAAAAGAGTATAATTTGACTTGGAGGGATAATTTTCCATGTGAATAAAAATTTGTGATACTTGTGGACAAGTGTGAAGATCTATAAGACAAAAATAAGAGTGATTTGAAGAGTCATGGTAAGTGGAAGATCAAAGGTCATGTCTAAGGAGGTATATCTATTCATGTAATCTCATTTGTGAGTAGTTGTTGATAAACCACATTATATTGTGCTTAAGAAAAAAAAATTCAAAGAAAAACATCCTAGGAATAGCCCAAAACCCTTGGAAGTCTTTTCTAGGTTTTGTAGCTGGTTGGAGGTTTATGAGGAGAAGAAGAATGAAGCAAATTTGGTGATATATTTGTTGACTGTAATCTGATTTGATGAGATGTAATCATATTTTTATTCCAATAAATAAGCTTTATTGTATTCGGATATATATGCATCTCTTGGTGAGCTTTATTTTATTATGATCATAGATTCTATGTTCATTGTTTGAAGTAGAAAAGAAAAGATTTTTAAAGGATTGATTCACCCCCTCTAAATCCATTGTCAATTCTAACAATCAGTATCAGAGAGAAGGCCCTTTGAAGTTGTCTTATAAGGCTAAACGAATATCTTTGGTGATAAGGATGATATACCTTTATTGGATAAGGAAAAGAGTAAACTCTTGTGAAGAACTATTGTAAAAATTTTGTGCATCACATGAGGAAATTTTCAAGTGCATGCAGATTCAAATCAAGGAAGCCCTAGTAGAGAAATAAGAACTGAAGAAAGAGAATGAAGAACTAAAGAAGGAGATAAACATCATAACAAGTAACTTATCATCTTTTCAAGAGAGTTCATAAAAATTGGATAAGATGTTAGGAAAACAAAAGGAATATGGTGATAGAGTTGGAATAGGTTTCACACGGAAATTCATAAAGTTTAGAGAATAATGAAGGTAAATCAAGTGAAGGTTATAATAGCAATTTTTTTCAAGAAATTGAAATAGTTTAATGTATTCATCTCATAAAATAACATATGTTAGGAAACCAAATACATTTAAGCATGTTTCTTTTCATGGTAATTGCTATAAGTGTGGTGCTTATGGACACATGGCTAGTGCATGTAATTATAATGTGGAAAATAATGAAGATTATAAAGAAGGAACTCAAGAAAAATGAAATAAGGAAGAAAAATGGTTGGAAAAAGATCTGAAAGTTGAATGTTATCATTGTCATGAAAATGGACACCTAGAAAAGTACCACAAAAATGAAACATCAAACACAAGAAGGTATGATACTAAATTTAATTGATATTGTTATGCTTGTAATGAATTTGGACAGAGGATTTTTAATTCAAAGTAAGGAAGGTTGAATGTCTCGGGTGCCACAAGGTTGGGCACATTACAAGGTTCTGTGATGCAGGTAAACTAAAGAATGAAAGACAAAAACCCAAGGAAAAACCTCATATATAAAAAAGGAAGGGAGAATCTAGTCAAGGTGCTAAAGAGGATTCTAAGAGTGTGACTAATCAAAATAATAAGTCTGTTATGAAAAATAAATAATCAGAGAATCATGAACCAGTCAAGAAACCAAAAGAAGATTTGAGACCTTTTAGGTCTCTCATCAAGCTCCTCCATGGGATATTGGTGTGAGGGGAGTTGTCTTTATCAAGAGTGTGTATTAATGTATTGGATAGGCTTTGAGATTATATCTACAAGATGTATTATAAAATACTAGATCAATTCAGCTCCAGGGAGTCAAGTGCTTATGTTGGTAAGAAATGGTGTTGATAACAATCAATGTTATTACATTTAAATGAGATGGGATTGAAAATTCTAGACCTATTATTTTCTATAAATTTTTAATATGATAGAGGAATTTATATTAATTCTTCATGGGAAATTTTAGGTGAAATTTAGGTCATTTGTTCAAGTTATTGGAGTTTTTGTGAAACAAGATTTTTGAAAAACTCATTTTGAGTTTCTGGTTTATTAGCCTTCAAAATAAATTATATGGTATCCTTATGATAAATAATTGAAGGAATTTTATGAGTAAATTGGCATATAAAATATTGTGCAAAAAAAAATTCTCAAAAGGATGTGTGGTTGAAAAGTTATGGGCATTTTGGTGGAGAAGTTTTTCTCCCTCTAGATGTGTACCAAATTGATAAGAGAAAAATTATAATTTTGGACTCCAAGTCTTGTTTCATCACCTCTAGAGTATTTTATTAGATTTTTAATGATGTTTCTCATGCTTGGAATGTTTATTAAGGTTTTGGTCCTTGAAGGTACATATTTATACCTGTGTATTTTCTCTTGGTGTGAACGCTCTAGGTATGTAAAGGTCCTAACTGCTGACATTAAAGTTATGGTCCAAATAGGTATTAGTCTTCATCTACTGGAATTTTTTAATGATTTTGAGCATATATAAGTTCCTTTGGTGTGGTTGATGTCATAACTAAGACTTTCTGAATAGCTCTAACTCAATGTGACTTAAATCTCTACCTCAAGAATCTCAAATTCAAATGAAAATGTTTGATCAATGCTTAAGCATGGACATAGGAGAAAATGTGAGAAACTTGATAGGTTCATAATGGTGAGTTCATTTGCTATGAGGTGAAAATCCTGAAATTCTAATCCTTTTAGGATCACGGATTGCAATATGAAGGTGCTCACTTTCCTAATGGTGTATCATGCCAAACCAAGATTCTTTTCGGTCTCTATGAGATCTGTCAAAAACAAAATTTTGAATAATTCAAAGGTATTAATTACCTTCGTGGAGTTCATTCATCTTTATTGAGATTTTCTATATCCTTCATTATACAGTCTTACTCCATGTCAAAGTACGGGTAAGGTTTTCATTATTTGAATGCAAAAATTGTTAACTTCTTACCTTGATTTGGAAAGGTGAAAACTTGTTCTAAAGAACTCTCAAAATCCCTCACTTTAAAATTTCATACAAATCTAGTGACTAAATGGAATTATCTTCCTAATAATTAGAAAATTGCAAACAAAATTGTCCTAGGGTTTTGAGAAAAGTATTTTGATGATTTTGGGAGCCTTACCAAATGAACTTCAATAAAATTAGGGACAGGTGGAAAATGTTTATTACCATCCTAAAGATCTTTTAAAAACTTTTGAAATACCGTGAATTAAATGCAAATTTTATCTTAGAAGTCTGGATAATCCATTCTCCACATTTTTAGACTTTTTTTTATTTCTCTAGTGGTATTAAAGCGATTTGCTTAAAAATACATGAAGAGAATCCTAGTCTAAGAAGAAATGGAAGTTTAAAGTGTAATCCTAATCTTTTTGAGCTGAAAAACCTTCATATTAGAAAGTTGAGTGATCAATTGATGAATACAATGTCTCTAAATTATGAAAAACAATTTTTTTCCATGTTCTTGAAGCTTGGACAATTTCAAAGCTCAAATAGTTGTTTGTGTAGGCAATAAAAACTATTAATGCTTTGATATCAAAAAACTTGTGTGACCAAGTTCTTTCGAAATTGGAATTCTTTGAAGTCTTCAACAAGTTCTTGAAGGACACATAATAAGTTAGTCAAAAATCTCTGTACTTTAGAAAAAATAACCTCTTTGTGTTCGCTTTTATAAAGTTAGTAAGCCTTGAACAAGTTCAAGTGATCGAGTTGTCTTCAAACTGTGAAGGAGAAGATGGAAAACAACATCCTTGTTTTATTCACAACCACAAAAGACTCTTGGTATTTTAAAATTCATGAAGATTGAATATGTCTTGATTAAAAGAGGAAGTCAAAAGGAGTGAAGTGGTAGTTAAAAGAAGATGAAAAATATGATGCACAATTGAAAATGAATTCAAACTACAAAAATTGAAAAAGTTTCTTTGACAAAGGATTTGAAGAGTAAGATGTCTTGCCAACAAGAAGAAGACTAGTTTGAAAAATAAAAGTTGTGGTTTTGGTGAGAAGTTAAGGATGTCAAATACTAAGAACTGAAAAGTTTGAAATATAGGATATAAATACAGTGATTCCATGGAAACTGTAGATAAGTGAAGTTAAAGAGAATTATTTTGAAAAGTGTTTTGTTCTAATTGTTTGATAATCTCAAAAGCTCTGATTGTTTTTATCCTTTGTAGAAGGTAAAATGACACTATATCAATTAGCTTGACTGATTACACGTGGGGTAGACTTTGAACCAACATGCTAAGAATAATATAAATATAATGTGCCAAAATAGGTTGAGTATACGTTGTATGACTATGCATAATAGTGAATTGAAAAGTCAATATTCATGTTATTGTTTGAACAAATTGAAGGGTTCTAGCCAGATTTATCTTGAGTTGCTTTGATATAAAAAACCCTTAAAAAATTCTCCAATTTTTTAGAGAAGCTCATAGGTCATAAAGTGTATGTGAATTGTTTTGTCTTAATTATTGGCTCTATTGAAGAATTGGAGAGTCGAGATAATCCTTTAGCTCAAATATTTTGGTCCATGGTGAAGATGGAAAGTCAAAAGTGTTACAAAACCTTGAATCTCTCTCCTAGCTAAAAAAGAGAATATGGAAAGAAGTGAACAAGGTGATAATACAAAAGTACAAAAGAAAATATATGGATATTGAGTCTAAGAATGAAAGGTGCAGGGAGTTGGATACTGAGAATAGTTGAAGTGAAATATGGTACAAAAATTAAAAGAATATGAAGTAAGATAGTAAAATAATGATCGGTGGATGGTATAGTTAAAAGGATGATAAAAATAAGATAGTGAAATAACAATTAGATTAAAATATAGATAGATAAATTGAATGAGATATTCGAAGTGAATGTGATAATAATGAGAAATGAAATGAAGAATGTTTTGAAAGAGATATAGATTATGAAGGTGATAAAAAGTTGATGCTATGCAAAGTGTGTGAAAGAGACACCGAGGGGATAGAGTTATTGTTAATGATATCAAGATAGATTAGATGAGTGAAGTTTTGTTGTTAAATAAGCATGTATCGGTATTAGAAGTCTCAGTTTTTATATTGTTCAAGGATGATTAAAATGGATCACACATTATAGTGGTCCGAGAAGGTTTGAAGTAAAATATGGCTTTGTGGATTGAATTTGTGTATAGTGATTTCTCTAAGTCTATGTGAAATGATTAATAACTTAAAATTGTTATGTTCTAAGAAAATGGTCAAGGGTAATCTAAGATAGTGATGTCTATAGAGTTGTCAAGATAAAGGTACCCACTTCTTAGATAAACTATAGAATGTAAGGAGTAAAGTGCTTTTGTCAGGTCAAAAAGATACTAAAAATGCATTCTACAACTCAGAGGCAGAAGTGAAGGGTATCTCAAGTTGTGGATCTCTCTTACAAAGTTGGAGTCATCTAGAAGAAAGGTTTGATGCTTGTACACTATAACAAGTGCATAAAAATGAGAAAAGTGGTTGAAAATATCAACATGAAGTTATGAGTATGTAGTGTGTTGTGGAAGATATATTGAATATAATTAAGTACACTTAAAGATATGGTGTTTCAAACATTAATATTTGTAATGAAGACCTTAGAAGGTGACTTTGAACTGAGAGAGTAAACTACAGGCATCAAAGTCTGTGAAAGGATCCTTAAGGCAAAGATCCGAGAACGTGATTATGGATTCTCCCCAAGGATAAGGTGGAAAATTTTCTTTAGACTCTTGTACATGTTGTTTGAAGCGAGATAGAGTTGCGGTGTTTTGAAACAACCAAAAATTGCTCTAATGTGCATGATCCATGTTTGTGAGGGGATCATGATTCATTTTTGTAGATGATGTCATGGAGGTCTCCAAGATATATTTGATGCTAAAGAAGTCAAAGTAAAGACAAATTTTTCCTAGGGAAAACTTCTTGGTCAAGTAAGTCATTTTGCATGAACTTGGTTGTCATTGTTTCATGTCAAGTCAATGCATGCCTTTGTCATAAATGTCAAAGGGGGAGAAGTATGTTAAGAAACATGTGAATTAGGTCAGCTAAGTGAGTCATGGTTGCCATAAATGATAAATGGTGATTTTTTTGGGAGTGTGTGTTGCATGTGTTATCATTGATGTCAAGTCCATTGATGTCATAGTGGGCTAAGTGATCTAGGTTTGTTGGCTAGGTGATCTAGGAGGTTCCAAATGTGCATATGCATGTTTTGGCTTGAGTCTCTCAAAGGTGGTATGAAGTTCAAACAAGGTCCATGAGGTGAGTGATATGTGTCAATGAGTCTGTAACATGTCCAAATGGTTCATTCATGAAATGTATGGGTCAAGTCAAGTCATTCTAGGCCTTGGCCTAATGCAAGTACATGGTGTAAATAAAGAAAAATTGAAAATAAACTAAAAACAAATGATAAATAGCATGGATATAACGTCATGAGGTGGAACAGAGATATATAAGGTGATACAAAATTCAAACTAGGTGGTTGAAGGTGAAACATGTCAGTATAATGTTTTCTTAAACTCTTCCACAAACAAGCAAGATCATGTGATATGATGATCCAAGGTATGGATATGAAACCAAATCATGGTATGCATATGGAATTTTGTTTTTACGATGTTTACAAGGATTCATAGGTTGTCAATCAAGTGTTTTGAGCACTCGAGACAGTCGACTAGTAGAGAAGCGAGAATCGAGACCAAAGGTTGCCTAGATGAGATGGAATTGAAAGATTAAAGATGAACCAAAGAAAAATATAACTTGGAAATGTTATAGTGATGCATCCTTAATGTGTGAGGAAACTTTCAGAAGATAAGGATGAATATTGTTTGAGTTATGCAAGTATTTCAAAAGCTGGTTTTTTTCAAAATATGCAAATTGAGCATAGAACTTCTTAGAAGTCAAGAAAAATTGTGAAGCCTCCTTCAAATAAGTCATAATAGACAAAAATAGATCAAATTTGGATTAAATTATGGTTCCAAAATTATTTTGGTGATTGGTTGAGTATTTTATAAGTTCTATCCATTTTTGTGAGCATGTTTGTAGTCCTTCAAAACCCAATTTAGACTCGTTTTAGAAAATTGAGTTGGTTAGGTTTCAGAACTCAATTTTTTTGTTTGATAACATATTGTAACATGTATAATAATCCTAAAAACACATTTATATGGTGTATTTTATTCTTTAAACTTGGTGGGCCCTACTCAAAAATAGGATTTTAATGAAGATTTCAAGTGTACTGAGGTAAAACTTCCAAAGGATAATATTATTAAGTCTGAGGTGGATGATTTTGGGTATGCATACATCAGCTTCATGAAGTTACATAAGTAACTCATTTGGATAAAATTGGAGTATTGAGTGCATGTTTGAGCTTACCAAAAAAAGGAGCTTGTTTTGAGAAGCTAGTGAAGGAGAATGAAGGTAATCATGTTGAATTTAATTGTATGGATGTTGTTTCTTACCTTGATAATTATTTATATGTGTCATATGATGTCTATAAGTGCATATTTCAGTTTTGATAATTCATCTCTTGCTTAAAGGTGATTGAGCCAAAACTACTCTTTTAGAACTATTTGAGAAGTATGTCTGAATGGGCATGAAGGTGAGAATTTATCCATTTGAACTATGGGTATGAATGATTGAAATTTTTTATCCATCCAAATTTAAGTTTTAGAGGTTATAGGGAGTTCTAAAAAAAAAAATTAGAGGTGTTTGACCACATTGTATGGAAGACTAGTTTTTGTATCTTCAAGATCAGCCAGACCAGTTGCAAAGATCCAAGTTTTGGAAGCCTTATGCAATGAATTGGAGAAGTATGAGTTGTGGATGAGATAGTATACTTCATTATATTTCCATTTATATGTTACTTTATTCATGATGAATAGATTTGAGGTATGTATCAGCTCAATGTTTGAAGACCAAATTCAGAGATGCTGAAACCAGCTTGGAAAGTCTTGCAAAGTGGTGTTTCTTGATGTGTTAATCCTTGAGTTGGATATTTATGGTAAATTTTAATGAAATTAGACATCCTAAGATTCATTTTTATATATTACTTGAGTCATGAGGATGAGTGGAAGTGGTCTAGTTAGATGGTTTTTTAGGACTGTTTTTGTGGAAGTTGATTTAGGCACACCTATGAGCCTAAATGAATACATTGGATAATGTGGTGAGTTTATAAGAATAAAAGAGCATAATTTGGCTTGTTTATAGAATTTTAAATATGATTAAAATTCTAGAATACTTTTGGACAAGTGTGAAGATCTAGAAGAGAAAAATATGAGTGATTTGAAGAGTCATGGTAAGTGGAAGATCAAAGGTCATGTCTAAAGAGGTATATCTATTCATGTAAGATCATTTGTGAGAATTTTTGAGAACCCCAAATACATTTTTTTGAATAACTCTTCGATGAAAAGAAAAACATCTTGGGAATATCCCAAAACCCCTGGAAGTCTCTTCTAGGTTTATAGCTTATTGGAGGTTCATGAGGAGGATATGAATGAAGAAAATTTGGTGATATATTTGTTGATTATA
This sequence comes from Taxus wallichiana var. yunnanensis, assembly GCA_018340775.1. NCBI lineage: Eukaryota > Viridiplantae > Streptophyta > Pinopsida > Cupressales > Taxaceae > Taxus > Taxus wallichiana. The sequence continues at coordinate 588,406,436 of CM031236.1, forward strand.
ATCTGATTTGACGATATGTAATCTGACTTGTATTCCAATAGAGAAGGTTTCTTGTGTTCTTGATACATATGTATCTATTGAGAGCATTATTTCAATCTGATCATAGATTGTATGTTCATTGTTTGATTTAGAACAGAAAATATTTTCAAAAGACTTATTCACCCCCTCTCTTAGTTCCTTGTAATTTCTAACACCTACATTTTCCTTTGATCTATTCCTTGGATTTAGTTTCAATTTTGGAGATGGTATACAAGCTTTCTTTGGGACATGGATCTCAGAGAATACCTTTATGGGGCTTTATTTTACTACTTCTATAACCTCAGTTTCTTTAGGTGTAATTTCCTTTAGGGTATTCTCAGAGGACTCAAGATCACATTGGATATCCTCCTCCACTGTAGGAATGTCCTCCAAACTGATGTCTAAGATCTTGAACATATTACTTACTAGTAGTGATTCTCTTGGTCTTTGGGAAAAAAACATGCACCAATATAATCCAATACTATGGATCCAACAAGACTATCCTCTTGACAATATTCAAGGATAACTGCATCTTCATCCTTTTTCAAGATCTTGATTTGCTTCCATCTTGTTGACTTACTCCAAACCCACTTCAACTATTAGTTCTTATGTGTTCTATACTGGGTCTTCTAGAATTCGGTCTTTAATTTCCAATGGTTTTCTTACCAATTTCCATGTAGGATTTAACTTTTATGGTCTACTTCGATTTGGTTGCATGAATCCCTTACCTTTCAGATCTTCCATATTAATGTCTTTTTTTTCTCAATCAAATATTTCAGGTAGTTTCCTTTTTTCTTTAGAATTTTTTATTTATTTTGGCCTTCCTTGAAGCACACAAAATATGTGAACTCATAGAAAATATTTTAGGTATGAACCCCCAAGGTGCCTTGATATCAATACTTCATGGAAGGAACTTTCAAGTGCCGCATTAACACAAAACCATGAAAATAAGAGTCTTGTTTTAACACGGGTGATCAAATCTATAATAACCAAAGCCCCAATGGATTTTGTGATCCCATGTAGAATATCCAAATCCCAATATTGTCAAGGTAAGAATGGTAATCAAACCCATACAAGATATTATTTAATGAATTTTTCGGATGAGTTGAAACTAGGCTGCAATATTTGAACCGAACCACCACCCAACCCATGAACCATGGACCTCTAGAAAGGATTCATAAGAAATCCTCCTCCAAGGATAGATTAATAAAAAATTATTCATTAGCATATACCACTATTTCCATCGAACCTTTAAGCATCCACTTTCTATTTTCCCATTCCTGAACTCCTCAATATTTGGTCTGCTACCAAGTATCTTGGCTAAAATGGTATTGCACATTGAAGTCTTCACCGATTGGTTATTTGTTCCGGTATTTCCAAGAAAATATCATTTTCATTGCAAAAGGGATAATATATATAGAAGATACATGTTTTTCGGATTTTCCAACCACTTCCAAAGTGCCCACATGATAGGGGTCCCATGTTTGGCTCCACCTTGTCCCTTTTCATGGTAAAGCGCACATCCTTCTTGCCATCTGCAAGATCTCCCCTTGAAAACTCTGCACCCAGTCTCCCTTGTCTTTACCCGCTCAAAAAAAAAATTCTCCCATATATATATATATATATATATATACTTTTGTATAATTGAGGCCTAAATTTAACAAAATAACTTATATAGTGAATGATTAATAAGAAAACAATATTCGGTGCTAAAATCTACTTTGGTTTATCCTACTAACTAATTTTCATATTTTTAATTGTAAGGGTTTATTTATATATATATATATATATATATATATATATAGATATATATTTATATGTAATATTGGGAAATATGAAATAATTTCAATCAAAAAATCACTCACGATGTTTTCATTGTGTATCATTCTCTATCATATGACATGCCATCATACTATAGTACTTTATTTTAAGACATTAAAAATTAAAATTCTTGCAGTAATAGATATTGTTCATTGAGTGTTCTTATCATGGTCGATTCCTTCTTTCCCTAACAATTATTTGGAAAAACATTTAATAAGTCACCAAATGCATTATTATATTATAATTTTGTAAATTCAAAGAATGCATGACTATATTCCTCTAAAAACAAATTGACCTTTTCCGAAATCATAAGGTTCTAATTGTGAGAAATTAGTGTTTTCTAATAGGTAATAATTGGAAAAAAGGATCCAAGGGCCTATTACAAAATATATTACATTAAGGATCCATTGGAACAAAAAAATCTATAAAAAAAACATTACAAAACCGGTAGGAATAAAAAAGCATTGAACCAAAAAGAGACCAACAAAATAAAAAAAGCTGTAGTAATGAAACCACACCACCAGTCAACAAAAAGTTAGCAATGAAGCCTTATACACACTTTTCCCTAGTTCATGAACTAGGACCAACACCACCCCCTTGCAAATCATCCTCATCAGAAGAACTAATATCTAGCCGCTGCCTCCTTTTACCTTTATCCCCAACAATCAACCCCTAAAGGGTCTCAACTCTGTTCTCTAAAACTTTCACCTCGGCATTCGTCCTCTGCAAACCCTATAACAAATTCTGATTTCGATCTTTTACAGTGACCATGTCCTCAAGGGCCTCAATATTACTAGAAAAGAAGCTAAATACAATATTTCCTTCCACCAGACTCTCCTTAGGCATGTTCTCATCAGCATCCCAACAAGGTTTTGTAAAGCAATCACCGCATCCACCTCCTTCATAGCTCTGTCCTTCATTTTCTTAAGCCTAATCCTATCGGAAAGAGAAATATGGTCCTCCCAATCATTCCCCAAATGAATACCGACCCCCCTAGTCTGCAAATTCAGCATCCATGACTTAACCAACAAAAGAAGCTAGTGCATACAATATTTCCTACCAAGATGGATATACCAGTGTGCATACATTATTTTCAATTCGAGCTTTTACCCGACTAGTTGTGTCCTCAAGGGCCTTAATCTTATTAGCAAAGAAGCTAAATACAATATTTCTTTCCATCGAGACTCTCCTTAGGCATGTTCTCATTGCCTCCCAACAAGGTTTTGTAAAGCAGTCACCGCATCCACCTCCTTCATAGCTTTGTCCTTCATTTTCTTAAGCCTAATCTTGTCAAGAGAGAAATATGGTCCTCCCAATCATTCCCCGATGAATACCGACCACGATAGTATGCAAATTTGGCTTGCCCTAGTTTTTCTAATGCCTAAAACCTCACAATTTAAAATTTTCAATGCCATTTTAATTTGTTTATAACAACAATATAAAACTATGTGTTTCCAATATTTAATGCTTAATGGATCTTTTTATTTTGATGAAAGTAAAAATTAGACTTCATAAATCCTTTATAACATAGATTAGTGACTCGGTAAATTCATCCTGGTGTTCTTATGCATCAAATCTTATATAATTTTAAGTAACCTCTTTTCCTCCAAATATAATTTGTGAAACGAAAAGTAAAGTGAATGTCGTGTTGGTAGAATATGGAGATTTAATTTGCATAGGGGAAACATTATATTACGTTGCCTCGATAGATGGCAGTCCGAGTTTTGTAGAGAAGACTTTTTGTATGTTATAGCTTTGTAATTAGGCGTTATAAGTTTCAGATTAAGGAGATTTCATCAAGATGTTTTAGTTCCAGGTTCACAAACATATTGGAATAGAGAAACGCCATTTTGTGAGGTTGTAGGGGAACGATCTAGTGTTTTGGAAAACTAAAGAGATAATCAGTGATTTGGTAAAAATCGTGATAAATGAAGTCGATTCCAAACTATGGAAGTAGACGATAAAATTAAATAAAAATCTTAGACTCAAATTCGTTCATCCATTATGCAACTTGTCTGTCAAAGGACGCCAGACTCTCTCTCGGATCCTGTCTAGAGCTCATCAATTTATATAGCAAACAAAACAATCTGCAGTTTCATTGCTTGTTGTTTTATATGGTTGGTGATTTGCGACTACAAACTTGATCGTGACAGCCATAACAGAAGCGTTGGAGGAAGTAAGGGGTTTCAAAATATTTGTGCTTTCAAGATTGAAGGTTCTGATCTGTGCATTAGATCTTGGACCGATTCACTGTTCAATACGAAATCATAAAAATTCACATCAAAAGCTGCGTTGGATCTATTTCGGCTTTATTTCCTCGATTACCATCATCAGGCGCAGAAATACTGATTATTATTTTTTGCATGAATTCAACTCGGACCATGCTCTAGCATGGAGCTCATACTTGGCATCTCACTGTCCATACACCATTAGAATAAGTCTTCCTCCACAGTTGTGCTTCATTTTACCTTATTCGATGTACAGTTGTCAGTACCTATGCTGGTGCGCTTCATTGCAGTCAACAGATATTTAGTTTATTCTAGTGTCATTAGTGTGAAACACGTGAAGTGTCACATATGGTAAGTGATTCATTTTTTTAGGTTTTATGAGTTGTCAATCTTTAGTATTTTGTTATCTCGTTTATAATAAGCTATGACACTATTCTCGATAGTAATGTTAATAGTTATTGCTCATATAAGTCCTAGTAGGTCCATTCACTAAAGTAAAACTCATCTTATAAATTGTTTTTCTTTTGTGGATGTCAATATTCATTAATTCATTTTATGTTTATACTTTGGTCATATGGTCATTATATCATGGTATTTTGTGGTATATAATCATAATTTTCATTCTCATCTTGTTGTTAAATTTTGTCTATTATAAGTTGAAATTCAAGAGTTGAGTCAAGTTCAAAATAAAAAATGAGTTGTAATCTCATTTTATTATTTTTTAAATTTATAGTCGACTCAAAAGTATCTTTGTCAAATTTTTGAATAGTCATAAAAATTTGTGTCATTATTAAAAAAGTCCTAAAAATAAAAAAACATTTACCTCATGAGACGCATTTTTGGTGTTACTCGAAGTTTGAAAAATAAAGTGTTTCACAGTGGAGGAGGAAAAAAAGAATAAGCTCAACTGGAAACAAATGTGCTTCATGTTCACATCCGGCTAAGTTCGCAACACATACACTTTGGAGGATGGAAGCATCGAGAGGCCGGAGGTCAATCAATGACCTCTAGTCGGTCCAACGATGGGGCCGCATGAAGGTATGTTAACAATGTGTGTGAGTTTACATTCATTTCGAGTTGTAGTTTGTTTCAATTTTGTGCAAGATTATTTACGAGTTCTTGTTTTGTGTTGAATAAGTGAAAAGTTCACATTGAGGGGGACATGGTTTGATCTTCCATTTTCATTTTTAACTCTTTTTAAATTTGAATTTAGTGAGTAGTGTTTCCTACATAATTCCTTGAAGGAAAAACTTAGTGACAGGGACGAAAGCACAAAAGATGCCAACATCATGATATTTGGGTTGTTGGTTGTCCTGTAAAACCATCTTTTGTTGAAGTTATTGGTTATCTTGTAAAACCATCCTTGTTGAGGTTGATGGTTATCCTCTAAAACCATCCTTGATGGGGTTGTTGGTTTTCTGAATAACCATCTAGATCATGAGCACGCATGAGTGACACTCTGCAAAGGAAGTGTGATTTTTTTCTCCGATGTTCGCACTAAGGGAGGAATGTTAGGAATTTACATTATTACTCACATTATTAGTGTGAGACTTATTTTTTAATGTATGATTTGATTATATTTACATCTTGGTAAATATAATATTGTGATGTAAGCGAGTTGTAATAACAACACATATAGTTATTTCAACGTGATTTGGTTCTAAAACCAAATTCAAATAAATAAGTAATGTGAGGAGTATTGTTAGAAAAACCTCCTAGAAAATATGATCAATTTTTCCTATTTATTTATAATGTCATGTACGAAACAAATATAGAAGAAATAATTTGAGTTAACTTTGTCTAAGCTCAAGATAAGGTGACCCTACCCCATGTAATAAGTAAATACAAAGATGTAGCAGTTGAGAATAGATGAGGCAATGTCTACCAAGGTAGTACAAAGAAGAAACAAAAATACAACACATCCAAACCAATAGAATAAAATACAAAAACTCAAAAATCTCATCCCTTAGACCCCTTCCCATGGGATATTAAGTGCATCTTGAGTGGAGAATTATTTCCTTTATTTTTTTCATCAAAACCATATAATCCTTTTTAGTATTTGGATTTTCATTTTCATTACTATAGATTTGAATCATAACTTTAAAATGATCCTTATAATTTTGGATCCCTAATGAAGCATGAGGAATGGAAGATGTTCCCTTTTTCAAATCCACAAAATCGAAAAATTCTGAAGATCTTGATGCAATGGATCCTTCTAAATATGTGGAAGCACTTTGTTAGTGTAAAATCACAAAGCACCCTTCGGATGCGATCGTCGGGCTTCTAGGTTGATCACTCGAGCATCCAAAGTGTGATTGCACAACATGGAAACCTCTCTCCAAGCGTGGGACTTGTGAAACCGAGAGATGAATCTCCGAGAAGGCTGGTTCCTGCTCCTAAACTACCTGCCACAAGCTATTCCAGTGCAGGCAAGCTAATATAATCCTAATCTAACAATGGCAAGGAGACAGAGAGAGCGAGAGAGAAAGGAAAAGAACAAAAGCCTACACTAAAATGGTGATACACCAGAGAAGGAGAATGTTGAACCTCTATCAAAACTACCATGGGACAAAGAGAGGTGAGCAATGGGAAGGATGGACAGATGCATCACAAGCCCAAGGATAGTTTTCACACAGAAAATGTCCCAAAACTCCATGAACACGGCTCCAAACCTGCAATGAACATTCAAACATGCACAAATACCTGCAATGAAGAGAGGTAAGAAGAGAACAAGCAAAACGAGCAAGGATGGACGGATGCATCACGAAACACGTTTTTGTTGCTCCGAAGTTTCGCATAGAACATCATTTCATTAGTAAAAGGAAAAAACGCCATTACGAGAGCAAGGGAGGAGGTTCGAACTCTATTTTCAACCCTAGAGAAGAAAAGAAGGGAGGGCAGAGTAGAAAAGATGAACAACTTGTAATCCCCATATAAAATGAGCCAAATCTGGCTTTATACAATGCATGGGTCGAGCCCAGGAGACAAAAAACATAGGAAAACGTGTAAGCAGCCCAACCATTGACCAAAACACATTCTTCATTAAAATCGGTGGTTGAGACATCACTTCTGGCCATGTTGAAGAAGAATGCAACCCATGTGCATTAAAACGGTTGTTGAAACATCGCTTCTGGCCATTATCACGTGTCAGAGCCGTTTCTCAATTTTCTCTCTCCAGACTACACCAAAATTCAAGATTGATCCCAGAATCATGTAGAGAATTTCATAAGCTTTCCGTTGATATAAAGAATGTGCAAATCCGAGCTCTGGATCGAAAGTTATGGAGGTTCAGATTTTTAGGGCACAAAAGCAGTGAAAATGTGTTTTGAAATCTTTCTGCGCTCTGCCACTGGATGACACGTGGCACGCATTGATTGGTCACGTGATTCTCTCTCCGCCTTTCGACCGGCTTTCTTTTGAAATTTCCTTGTGGGCCCCTTAAACTTGGACACGTGGCATGCATTGATTGGCCGACAGGGGCGCGGGGCAGACCTTGGCTTTTAGCTTTTCGGCCAAAACTCATGCCAAATTCTCTAACTCCTTCCCAAGCTCGCATTCCTGTTCCATAGGACATGTGTCCTCTTTTGATTGGCTTGGGCTGACCCCTCAAAATTTGTCCTTTGACCTTTGGACTCTTTCCCCTGCGACACGTGTCGTGATCTAGTTGGTTCTCGGCCCTTTCGGCTCCTTCGCGCCCTTCGCATCTTTATGTCCTGGATGTCCCAAACTGCTTGGGCCAAAAACTTCCGATCCACCCGAAATGGGCTTCCTCGTCCCTCATTTGGCCGATGACACATGGCGTTGTTTGATTGGCTTTCGGCTCCTTCGGTGATCCGCGTCCCATGCGCGTCCCTTCATCCTGGATGTCCCAGTACGAACTTTCTCTGTTTGGGCGAACCGGCCGGTTTGCGTCATCACGGCCCAAATGTCCCAATTGCTTCCAGACTGTTTGTTCTCATTTCGGCCGATCCGGCGGTTTGTGTACTTCGTGTACTCTTGTCCCGAATAGTCCGCTTTCGGTGATTAGTCATTTTTCTTCCTCTTTCGGCCGGATCGGCTTCTCGCGCCCGCCGCGTACTTCTGTCCCAGATGTCCCTTTGCTTCACGGGCCGCCTGGAGGCTTTTCGGCCGATCCGCGCCTAGATGTCCCAAATGTCCCGACTGCCCCTAGGACTAGGACTTAGTCATTTTTTATGATTTTTCCTGGATCAATCTACATGCTTGGAACTGCAAAACTCTGATGCATGTTATCGAAATTTACCCTTGGGGGGAAATTTTGACAACAGTTTGGCGACTCAGTGGGGTCATCTGCCTGCTAGATGAATGATCAGTAGCCTGAAGCAATCCATTGGGCATGGAGTCATAAGCAAGCCTGAAAAACTGATCTGAACTTTGAAAACTTCCCTTTGAGCCACTTGAATCCCACCGGACATGGAGTTGTTCTCACCAAAATGCCACTGAAACGAACTGTGCAAGAGCAAAACCAGCACAACAAAAACTATGTACAAAACTGAAAATCATACATGCTCCAAAATGAAACATGCAGAGTGTGCACAAGCACTTCTTCTGCTGAAAGCAAACCTACCTACTCTATTCTAACTGGAGCAAAGGCAAGCTAAACAAACCCTGCAATTGGTTGTGAGAAATAGCTTCCCTTTCTCAAAAGTGGCAGCCATGCAATTGATTTGGAGCTGATCATGGCTGTTAGGATGAGTGGAAAATCAACAAGAAGCTGGTCTTCCACCCAAATCATCAAGGTATCAGCTGAAGGCAAATTCAATACCTCTTTTAGTTGCTCTACATTTGGATTGAAGAGGTATGACAGCTGATCCTTGGTACTTTGTAGCTCACCCTCATGCTCAGAAGCAAGCATGACTGGTTGTGACTTCTCCTTTGGCTCCAATGAAGCCAAATACCTGATTAGGCAAGGTCTGATCCGTTGAGTATGCCCGTTGCTATGATTTTCAACTCCAAGAATGGAGTCTTCTTGTAGACCTTCTTGAATGGATGGTGTGGAAGCAATGGTAGAATCTTTGTGCCCTTTCTCTTCCTCAAATGAAGAACATGAAAGATTAAAACCTTCCAATCTTGGTTCCAACGAGCTACTATAAGATCTTTGGCTGTTGTAAATGAATGCCCTCCTTCATGACAGCAGACTCAAGTGTTTGGAGTGTGGATGATGAAAGAGAGAAAGGTGGAAACTCAACCGGCTCTTCTCCATCAAAACAGTCCTCCAAATCTGACAGATAAACTACCTTATTGTTGTCCTGCTGCAAATATTCAACTTCCTCCATGGTGTCTTCTTGATCTGTAACTTGACCACCATGGTTTCTTTCTCCCTTCAACATTGAGTTTGAGAGGTCAAACTCCTCTTCAGCACTGGAACTTGAGAGAGGTGAAGTAGAAAGAAGAACTGAAGGTTCTCCTGTAGCCTGCTTTGTGCTCAGAGCTCTTGGATCTGCAATTTTCTCCCCCACAGCTGGAATGTGCTCCTCTTCTTTTGGATTTGGAGCAGCTTCTCCTTCCTCCAATGTTTGAAGACAATCTTGCTCTTGATTGAACTCTTCCTCCAGCATGAAGTTTGTCAAGTCAAACTCTTCAATCTGCTGCTCTAGAGGACAAGTTGGGACTGCAAGATCTTCTTCTTCTGCTGCAACAAAATCAGTCCTAACCACCACCTGTTCTCCAACCCTAGCCTCTTCTGTAGGTTTAACCATCAAGGGGATCTTTGTCATCCCAAATTTGGTAGCCAAACTTACTAAGCTCTTAATCATTTCTTCTTTTCTTGGCTCTTCCTCTTGCTATCCTTGATGACTGAATTTTGTAATTTCTTCTTCCCCACATGGAATTGGGAATGCAAGAGGAGGGATGGGTTGTAACTCAACTGATTTTACAATTTTTTGTGGTGGTGGAGGAGGTGAAACCTCTTGTTTCTTTGGAGGAGGGGGTATTTCTGTTAGCTCTTGTGGAGAGGATGACTGTTTGGAAGGGAAAAGGAAAGAAGAATTGAGATGGGGTGGAAGACTAGGGGATGGAGGGATGGATTCAACACTTGGGACAGTAGATGGAGAGTTTAAAGCTTGACACTGCTGAGATGAAACAGATTGGGAAAGAGGAAAAGAAAAGGCATGAGAAGGTGTGCTTACCTGTTGACAAGGTTGTTGAATACTCCTCTCATATACCTCTATTTCTTCAATCCACTTTGCAAGCAAAGGCAGCGTTGCAATCATGAAGTCAAGCTTCTCCTGAGGGCTGTAATGCCTTGGAAAAGGTCCCACCCATGGACAGGGTGCTCCACAACCGATTCCAAATGCTCTCATCTGTGCCTGAGCCCTGGACTGCACTATGTTTACCTCCATCTTTTGGATTTTCTCCAACAGACCAGCATCTTGGATCTGATGGTCTTCATTATATGCATACTCTTGCTCTTGGAAAGCTCCATAGCCAAACTGAATTTGGCACAGCTGCTCATATGGGTATGCATACTGATCTTGAATCTGCTCAAAATGCTGATTTGGAGGATTCGTAAAACATGTTAGAGATGGAATATACTGCTGTTGTTGATGTGAATTCCATGATAGAAATGAGGTCATGATTGCACAACTTCATAGAATGAAAGAAGATGGAAGAGATGGAAGGAAGAATGGATATAAAAAGAATGAAAATGAATGGAAAGGAAGGTCTGCAACTTCAGAGATGGGTTGTTGATAAGATGGAGTCACCAGATGTGTTTGCAAGTGCCTCCAAAGGCTGAAATCTTCACAGGAACACATCAACTGCAAAGATGAAGTGGAAGACCTTTAAGGTCCCATCGGGCGTGCCAAAGCTGTTAGTGCAAAATCACAAAGCACCCTGGATGCGAGATCAGGCTTCTGGGTTGATCACTCAGGCATCCAGTGTGATTGCACAACATGGAAACCTCTCTCTGAGCGTGGGACTTGTGAAACTGAGAGAGGAATCTCCAGAGAAGGCTGGTTCCTGCTCCTAAACTACTTGCCACAAGCTATTCTAGTGCAGGAAAGCTAATATAATCCTAATCTAACAATGCCAAGGAGACAGAGAGAGAGAGAGAGAGAGAGAGAGAGAGAGAGAAAGGAAAAGAACAAAAGCCTACACTAAAATGGTGATACACCAGAGAAGGAGAATGTTGAACCTCTATCAAAACTGCCATGGGACAAAGAGAGGTGAGCAATGGGAAGGATGGACAGATGCATCACAAGCCCAAGGATAGATTTCACACAGAAAATGTCCCAAAACTCCATGAACACAGCTCCAAACCTGCAATGAACATTCAAACATGCACAAATACCTGCAATGAAGAGAGGCAAGAAGAGAACAAGCAAAAACGAGAAAGGATGGACAGATGCATCACGAAACACATTTTTGTTGCTCCGTAAGTTTACCTGCAGAACATCATTTCATTAGTAAAAGGAAAAAATGCCATTACAGAGCAAGGGAGGAGGTTCGAACTCCATTTTCAACCCTAGAGAAGAAAAGAAGGGAGGGCAGAGCAGAAAAGATGAACAACTTGTAATCCCCATATAAAATGAGCCAAATCTGGCTTTATACAATGCATGGGTCGAGCCCAGGAGACAAAAAACATAGGAAAACATGTAAGCAGCCCAACCATTGACCAAAACACATTCTTCATTAAAATCGGTGGTTGAGACATCACTTCTGGCCATGCTGAAGAAGAATGCGACCCATGTGCATTAAAACTGGTTGTTGAAACATCGCTTCTGGCCATTATCACGTGTCAGAGCCGTTTCTCAATTTTCTCTCTCCATACTACACCAAAATTCGAGATTGATCCCAGAATCATGTAGAGAATTTCATAAACTTTCCGTTGATATAAAGAACGTGCAAATCCGAGCTCTGGATCGAAAGTTATGGAGGTCTGAAGTTTTAGGGCACAAAACAGGCGAAAACGTGTTTTGAAATCTTTCCCGCGCTCTGCCACCTGGATGACACGTGGCACGCATTGATTGGTCACGTGATTCTCTCTCCTCTACCTTTCGACGGGCTTTCTTTTGAAATTTCCTTGTGGGCCCCTTAAACTTGGACACGTGGCATGCATTGATTGGCCGACAGGAGCGTGGGGTAGACCTTGGCTTTTAGCTTTTCAGCCAAAACTCATGCCAAATTCTCTAACTCCTTCCCGAGCTCCGCATTGCCCTGTTCCATAGGACACGTGTCCTCTTTTGATTGGCTCAGGCTGACCCCTCAAAATTCGTCCTTTGACCTTTGGACTCTTTCCCCTGCGACACGTGTCATGATCTGGTTGGTTCTCGGCCCTTTCGGCTCCTTCGCGCCCTTCGCGTCTTTATGTCCCGGATGTCCCAAACTGCTTGGGCAAAAACTTCCGATCCACCCGAAATTGGCTTCCTTGTCCCTCATTTGGCTAATGACACATGGCATTGTTTGATTGGCTTTCGGCTCCTTCGGCGATCCGTGTCCCGCACGTCCCTTCGTCCCGGATGTCCCAGTACGAACTTTCTCTGTTTCGGGCAAACCGTCAGTTCGCATCATCACGGCCCAAATGTCCTAATTGCTTCCAGACTGTTTGTTCTCATTTCAGCTGATCCGTCCGGTTCGCGTACTTTGTGTACTCTTGTCCCGAACAGTCCCGCTCAGCAGTTAGTCGTTTTTCTTCCTTTTTCGGCCGGATCGGCTTCTCGCGCTGCGTGCGCCCGTCCCGAGATGTCCCTTTGCTTCACGGGCCGGCTGGAGGCTTTTCGACCGATCCGTGCCTAGATGTCCCAAATGTCCCGACTGCCCCTAGGACTAGGACTTAGTCATTTTTTATGATTTTTCCTGGATCAATCTACATGCTTGGAACTGCAAAACTCTGATGCATGTTATCGAAATTTACCCTGGGGAAATTTTGACAACAAGCACTTCCTCATTCTTAGAGTTTAAATCAACATCTTTCTTAGATTGAAAATATGCATCAAAATATGACATTTCGTTTACAATCAGGTGGCTAGGATTTTAAATCTTCCACCAAGAGCTTCTAATTTTAACATGTTTTCTTCCCGTTTGACGATTTGAAGCTAAATGACAAAGATAAAAATAGGTTCGACACTTCAATGGAAACCCTTCATAGTCCAGATTTTGTGTCCAAATTATATCCTCAACTTTGAGTTCAATAGTGGTTGGAAAATATATAGAAGTATCCATATCAACAAATATTTCGACATATGTAGTGTACTCATCATCCGCATTCTTTGGATCTCGTTGTCAAAAACTTTCCTAATGTGTTACCTATAGAGGTTAAGCAACTCTCCATCAAAAATTTGAGGGGAAAATAAGGTAGACAAATCCAAACCTCGCTTAATAATGAAAGTATCAAACACCGAGTTAAATAAAAGGGAACCACAGTTTTAGAAGTACAAAATGGGTTTGAAAATTGCAAACTATTTCAAAAATTAAATCTCTATATAAGATTTAAGATTTTTTTTTTTGAAAAACCCATGTGAAGTAGGATAAATATCAAGCTTTCCTTCCATGATCAGGATCCAATGGCTTGAAATGTATTCATGAAGAGTGGGTTGGCACAGAAAAAAATTATTTGATCCACAAATTAAGCCATTTTTCATAAAAAAAAGTTTTATATTGCAAAACCTCTGCTCCAAAACTAACAAAGGGGTTGGATTTTTTGTAAGTCATAGGCTTAGAACTAGATTTATTGATTGCATCTTGAAATATATTCTTATGATCCACATTTCCCCTATTTCTATTACCTGCTACATCATGCAGAGGAAAAAATACATATTTATTCAAAAAATCACCAAGATCATATGTAGTGAGCTTACAGCAGCGATAGGGAATCCTCCAATCTTTCGGGAACCAAGTGCACAAGGATTAGGAATGTCATTGTCAAAAGAGGATGCAAAATTCCTAGATCTAATGACCTGTGAATCCATACGTGGAATGGGAAACTGTCCATTAGCAAAGAGGATCTCAAAGAGAGGGGAAAGGCACACCCTCTTTCTTCCACCGAGTTGTAGAATTCTCATATAATATAACACCTCTAGATGTCCATTTATACCCCTCCATAATACTACAAATGTCGGATAATATTCCATAATCCACATAGGATTTCACACCTCCTCCTCACCAAGATGCATCAAAGATCTTGAGACGGCCAAATCCATTCTCGAGAGAAAGAGTAGAAAGTAACCTTTCAGTTCACTATTCATAGAACCACCGCCACTACCATTAGTCTACACTGTGACGGGAGTTCGGTGCGGTTTTTGAGACCTCTCACTGGAATCCATTTTCATAGAAATAAAAGGTAATTCAATCATTATAAAACACTTTATCTCGCCAATTAAAATGGATTTTTACCACTTCTTCTAGGAAATTAACTTCTATCTTATTTGAATACATTACAACATAAAGATGGAGTGGTGGAATATCCATAAAATATTTAAAAATCTATAAATAGACTCTTACTTTGTAAAAAACTAAGAGTATATAAGATTGCATTGTAAAGCCTATTTGAAGATGTTAGTTTTGATTTTTGGGATTTTCAATTTTTTTTTTTTTTCAAATAGAGTGTGGATTAATAGAATAAAAATATTCTAATTATTACCAAGTCATAAGAATGAAAAGGCCTTTGCTTGAACCCCATCTAAGTGGTCTTGATGCTTCAACTTCCGGATAGAGATCTAAACCTCTCAACGTGGAAAGTAGATCTCCTTCCGTTACCTTTGGGGTGGAGGTACTTGAAGCTGAAAAAAATTTACCATGAAAGGGTTGTTATGCATATTTAATGGTCTCTAGCAAGTGCTCCCTCATCTACTTTTTGGATCTCCTTCGAATGGTAACTCGTCAAGCTAGGTAGAGTGGATATGTATCCCTGTGCTAGAGGATTTTTCATTGTGGTTTTTAACCGATAGAAGAGAATTATATTTCTATACTTTAAGAAATTCAGAAGCATCTCTTTCTCATGAAATTGTGGTTCCCTTCCTTCAACCCACTCACCGAAACATTCCATATTAGACTAGTATGGGTTCATTTTCCTCATCTCCCATTGCAATTTTGGGGGAAGAAAGCTTGATTGCGATTGGAAATACTTTGGGAAAATGTTTGGACATTGATTCCAAAACTGAATTGTATACCCACACTACCTATGCTCATATTTTGGTAGATCTAGATACCTCGGTTGATCTACCTGACTTCAATGGAACTTAGGGTGTTGGATCAAATTTTGTCTCAACCTTTGGATTATGAAGGGTTACCCTTCAGATGTAGGAAATGTTTCAGTCTTGGTCACTTAGCTTCAGACTGCAAGAGTGTGAAGCACAAGGTGAATGGGCAGGTTTCTTGGTGGAAGGATGCTCAACCAAATATGTTAGTTTTGGGAAATGATATTTATTATTCCTTGGAGGTTTAAGAGAATGATGGTGATGAGATTTAGATTCATCTAAGGAATCTTGATCCCTCTAATGATGTGGGGGTTGGTGGGAATTTTCTCTATCATTGCATACTTGTTGATAAGTCGTCCCGTTTAGGAACAACCTCTAAAGTTATTAAAAATATATTTTGTTGAAGAACACAATTTTTGGGAACATTGAGAGCTTGGACGTCTTGGTTTCAATATCATCATTTCAAAACTTAAATCCTAACAAGAGTGAGGGTTGGACAGTTTTGAATATAAAAAAGAAAGGGAGGCCTCTCACAACTCCCCTTCAAATGCACTTGAGATCCCATGGACGTGTGCCTCTCAGGTAATCATATTTGTTGTTATGTTACTAGGGGTGTTTTATTTTGGTCTAGGACCATGATTCACACTATACCCTATCATGCCTTGTTGTCTATCTTTCGGTTTATACATAGTTTTTGATCCTTCTTCACTTGTGGTTTGTTGTTGTTGGTAGAGGCCTCTTCATTTGAGCATCAATGTTATATCCTTACTTCCTTTATATGTGGGGTTTTTTTTCTCCCCTTAAAACCAAACCATTTTAGCCCTATCTAAAAAATATAATAATGAAAAGGTATTTTTAATGAATTTGAGGATAGATTAGAAATATGGTAGAACCACACCTAAATATGGGTGTAATTCCCGTTCATCGTTGCTGCTTTGCTTCTGCGATGACCGTGCTTCTTGAGTTGAACGTCGTTGCATTTCCTTTGAAATGTTAGTGTTTCACCTTGTCAAGTTTATTTGTTGGTTGCTAGTAATAAGGATAATATTAATAATAATAATGACATTATGATTGTATTATCGATCAACGATTGTATTTTGTTATTATTTTCTTTATGTCGATTGTTATCGACATCATCCTTTGATATCTTTAAACTATCCTTTTAATTTGTTTGTCGCTCCCACTGATCGAGCCTCGTTGCGCAAACGAGGAAGAGTATGATTTGTGGTGGCGCCTTTGAAGGTGGGGACTATTTTTTTAATGTCGATGGACCCTTGATAATTTCTAAAATTAATGTTTTATATATATCAGCCTTGTTTCTCCTGGCAAGCGGCCTGTCCCCAAAGCATGGGCTCCAAAAATAAAATAAAATGAAATGTATTATCCTTGTGATGTGGTTAGTTGGCGGATGGGAGGTATTGCTTGTCAATTCCTTAATGAACTTTTAATTTCTTGTTTGGCGTGAGACAGTGGGAGACTGTATTTTTTATTCTTTTTGGTAGGGGTCTTGATTGGTAGTGGTTGAAACGCCTTTTCTCCCTGGTTGGTGGTGGACAACATTAAGTTGGATGGTTGTCTCATTATTTTTTTAGCCTACCTGTTGCTTCTGCATAATCCTTCTCTGACCGCGTGAGATTTCATTTTTGTTTGACTGCGTGTGGAGTGGTTGAGAGGCCAGCAAAATATGCTCTGTCAAGGCATTTTTCTTCATGGTTCCTCCTGGATACGTCCTTTTTGTCTTCCCTGGCCACAATGAAACCTCCTCACGCCTTATGCTGGTGCGCAGATCCTGGACATGGTTTTATGTTGTTCCTGATGCGTTTTGGGGGAAGAAGGAGCATTGTTTTCTTTTGATGGCCGCGCACAGCTACCAGCGAGTGAAGTAGGCGTGTTTCCTCCACTTTCTTTGAGTGCTGCGAGGTGTGTTCTTGTCAGGGTTCCGCAATAGCGACCTGCAGCAGCAACTAGCCAGGCGGCAGGCATGTTGCAGTGTAGTAGAAGCCTTTGTGAGAACTTCCAGCAAGCAGGTTGTCCATCTACGTTGTTATCTATTCAGTATCAGATGCATCCTCAGATTCGGGATTCTCGACTGCAGATCGTCCAGACAGACATATACACAGTGTGTATACTTTTGCACATATACAATTTACATACGCCGCCTGGGATGATGGCTCCGAGAGGGCGGCTGGTGCCATTAGTGTTTATTCAAGCTCTTGTGCTTCTCTGTCTCTGCACGATATAGGGGATCTATGCTCAGAGGAATAGTTCTTGGCAGACTCTTAGCGGTCAACCACCACTAGTCATAGCTCGTGGTGGACTGTTCGGACTTTTTCCTGACCAAACTCTTCCTGCATATCAAATTGCAATCAATAACAGCTTATTCGAAGCTGCAATGTTTTGTGACTTGTAGCTATCAAAAGATGGACAAGGAATATGCAGAACAGATATACATTTGGAGAACAACACAGACATTAATTTAGTTTTCCAAAATCAGAGTACTTCTTATTTTGTCAATGGAAAAAACATCCGTGGATATTTTGCTATTGACTACACTGCTGGAAGAGCTCCTAAGTAATATTTCAACAATTCAGGCATTCACATCACGCACTCATGTCTTTGACAGAAATTTTCAGTGCTTCCACCAGAAGCACTGTCTTCATTTGGTGCATCTGCAGTTTGGTTGAATGTACAGTATTCAAAGTTTTATGACGAGCACAATTTAAGCATGCCATCATATGTGTGGTCCTTATCAAAAACGATGACTGTGGATTATATCTCTTCAGCCGAGGTTGGATTTTTGAGAGCCATAGAGCCAAGTTTTCAAAGAAGCAAGACAAAGTTTATATTCAGATTCCCAAACAAAGAAGATACCGACCCTTCAATAAATCAAACATATGGTTCCATATTAAGCAATTTAATATCTGTGAAGACATTTGCTGTCGGAATCCTAGTCCCAAAGAGCTTTATTTGGCCACTTGGTACAGATGGATATTTCCAAGCTCCTACAAATCTTGTAAAAGATGCGCATGTTCTTGTAGAGATTATTGGTAATGCCATGTGAAGCCATCTGCAGACATAGTCTGGCACTATAACAAGGCGCACTGTGCCAGGTCTGCAGTGATAAATAAGAGACCATATTTGTTTTCTAGCTTCTTAAATGGGCTCCAAAAGTGGATTTTCCATTATGCTTTGGATGGATGTCCATGTTCCGTTGTAGCTTTCCCTTTTCACACACGTTGGGAGGATGTTGGTAATTATTTTAGACCACCCACCCTGGCCGTGAACTCCTACCTGTGCCAACGTGAAGATGGTCGATGTTTGGGTGCCCAACGAGCTTGAAGAAAATGGAATTAGGCTTGGGTTGTTGTTGCTGGTCCGGGTGGTGTCCATGAAACC
Source organism: Taxus wallichiana var. yunnanensis (assembly GCA_018340775.1). NCBI lineage: Eukaryota > Viridiplantae > Streptophyta > Pinopsida > Cupressales > Taxaceae > Taxus > Taxus wallichiana. The sequence continues at coordinate 588,425,052 of CM031236.1, forward strand.
TATTGAATCTGGAGAAAAAGGCAAGATATTTCTACACTTTTCTACTGCTATTTTATTTAAAATTATTGTGAAATCGAACCACTTTTTCCTTGCATTGATTTGTCAGTTGGATGTCATGATGGGAGATTTCCCTTTCTGCTTGTTTCTTCTTGTTTTAGCTTTTATCGTTGTCAGTATGTTGGTCGAAAGGATGCGTGTGCCCTCTCCTCTAGGTGTTATGTTTCTCTTGCTCGAGTGATAGACCTTCGTCTGTTGTTTATGTATTTATTCTTCTCTGTGATTGAGTTGCAAGTTATTATGTTGATCAAACTAGTATTTTCGATATCATGGAAGTAAGTTTATGATAACTATGAAGCTCCTCCCTAGCACCCAAGTTTTTCTTTTGACGCTTCTTGTTAGCTCCTTCGCAAGTCCCTTTGATAACCTTTTGGCATCGAGAAAGGAAGGTTGTAGGATTAGTGTGATCAATGCTTGGGCTAGCCAGCTTAGAGTTTTGGAATTAAAACTTTTAGAATGAAAAGGTTTGTGTGCAATGTGTTTTCCGTCTCGCGTGTTTAGACTCTTATATTATCTTTCATCTCGTTTCTGGGCTTTTATGGCCATCCTCAGGAAGTACCTTGACCATCCCTATCAACTTGAACCATAACTAGCTTTTCAGATCAACTAAGCTCGAGGTTTCTTTGTGCGAATCCAATACCTTGTTGACACTAGAATAGTTTTGGTCTAATCCCCCTCTCAGAATTGTTGTTGATGGCACTCTTCTATTTTTTCCTAACTTGATTTATTTCTCCTTTGTAGTGTTAACGCTAGTAATTAATATTGGTCGGTTTAATGCACGTAATTATCTTAATATTTTGTGATGGAAATTTCCTTAAATGTGATTAATCTTCGAAAAAAAAAAAATCATCTTTCATTTGATAGTCTTATGGATTCATAGCGGAAGGTTTTGTTTTGATAATGTCACTTAGAAATTATGTTTCTATGTGTGACGGTGATTGTGTTACCAAGGGTTGCCTTAAAATATGGTTGTTTTGGGAAATGGGTAATTTATTTTAAATTAACCAAACATTAGTATTGTAGTGGAGGTTTGCAAATCTTTAGTGTTATAAAATTTGTTGATGTCATTATTGTATACTCTTGTTTGATGGGACTCCCTTCTTCTCTCGTGTGTTTCTTTACTGCTTTGTAAGGCATTGGCCCTTCTTGAATGATTGGAAAATTCTTGGAGTTAATGGTCAAAACTAGTATACTTTGCCTTCGCTTCGAAACTTATGTTGTGTGTATACTCTATTTGATTCCGGTTCGAAACTCAATTATACATGGCTTTTTGTGTTAATTTTCAAAACCCGTGGTTCCCCTTTCTTGTCCCAATCAACTCTTGTTCTTTTAGGAATATATTATTTTAGCCTTTGCGTTTGGTACCTTTGATAAATTTCTAGATGGTTGGTCTATATATCAAATCTCAATCTTGTAATTATTGTTTAATTACTTACTTGACGGGAATTTTGTTTTTGCTAGATTGTTTATTTTCTCCTTATAGGGCCAAGGGCCATTCTCATACGATTGCTATACTTTCGTTGCTTTTACTCCTAACTGAAGTACAAGGTCTTCTCCTTCTTTGATTGGCATGGTGGAGACTTTATTATAACTTGATGTGTTGTTAGTGTTTAGAGGTTTGACCCATTTCTTGTAATAAAGTGCTTCCTTTTGTGGTATTGTTAGATAAAAGTTATGGTGGTTTTGTGTAGCCTTATCTTGCTCGAGTTCTCGAACCGACTCTTGTGGAAAAATTTATTTGAGATGGATTTTGTGAGTAGATGAGGGATAGACTTGTAGATTTTTACATCAACCTCGGTGAGAAGTTCTTTTGTATGAATCCTTTTTATATTGTTCAACTATTGATAACATCTACCTTGGAAAAACTTAGAAGAGGATCAATGTCTTAGTATATTGTATCGTGGTTTATGTCGTCTTAACTTTGGAACCTTGAATTGTTTGTCTATCTTGGAAAATATAAGAAAATTTGTTTACCGCTTGTTGAGTGACCTTAATGGATTATCGGTATTCTAAGAGTTGATGTAACCTTATTTCATTTTCGTAAATGAATAATGCTAAACTTTCTCCCTGCGATTAAATGTTGAGTTAAATCTTTCTAAGACTTAGTCATAGTGTGTTATAAGTAAAATAAAATGGGTTGTTTAATACTTATAGAAGTTAAACTAAAATTTATATTGCAAATAAATTAGTGTAGAGGTGACCAACTTGAGAGCATGTAATTCCATAAGTGATCAAAGATGAAACTATCCTTTGTTAAGTAACATTATATAACTTGATATCCCTAGCTACACTCATGAACACTATCCCTTTCATGGTGAAATTCTTAAACGAACTTAACGGAAATCTATGGATTGTTCTAGAAGATAATAAGATTTAATAAGCAGGAGATAACAATTTAGAAACCACGTAATCTATCTCTCAGCCATTGGAAGGTAAATTGTTTTATTTTTATAAAACTCATTTAGTAAAGCCTAAGTAAAATCTTTAATAATTCTGGTTAAGTTTTCAAGTTTCAATTATATCTTGGTAATAGCAAATGAGGCCTTGAAGATGATTTCAACTCAACCTTCTTCTTCTAACCTTAAGGATGATTACTCGAGTGTCAAAAGAATAAACTTAGCTTGGTAAGATGAATTGTATGAATCATATCTTGAGCCTCCTTGAAAACGTAAGCTAAGAATTACAAGATGTATTTTTAAGATAAATAACCCTCAAGAATATCTCATTGTGGTTGGCCCTATTTGTTAGAGTGTTATGTCGTTGGACTTCTATGTTGTCTTGTCAAAAAGAAAAGTGTATTATCCTTTTGGGTGTGAACGTTCTCGTCTTTGACCTTGTAGTCATCCCCGTAACAAGTGGTTCCTAGAGTTGGTTGTAACTTTGTGACGACATGTTGTGTCATGTTATGTGTTGAAGCAAGTCAAAAAGAAATTTATCGTGTCTTTTACTGTGTTGTTCATGTGTGTGTTTTTTTGGGTCGTTCAATGGGGAAATCATGTTCTCACGATTAAACCATGGTATGAAAATTTCAAACTCGTCACATAATCATTTAATACCAGAACTATTTTATATTTATTGCCTCATATACCATACCAGTTTTGGAATATACCTTGCTTTGAGGCTATAGGGAATTCGTTGGTGGATTTTAATGTTCTAGACCCCTATAATATTTCTTATGTAAAAATCCTAATCAACATTGATACTTCTACGAGATCTTCTGCATAAATGAACATGAAAGTTGATTGATAAATTTCTTTCCAAAAACATAGATTAAAATGGTTTGGCATTCCATTATCACATATGTCATAAACTTGGTCACCTATCTATGTAGTGCATCATTGGGAAATGAAAAATTTAAAATTCATTGTGGAAAGAATCACTAATGGAACACTTTACGGTAATTACAAAATCTAAAAGTGAGTTCAAATGTTCCAAAGAAGAGGATTCAATGTCTAAAGATATGGAAATAATATTGGAAAATAAGGGGACAAAGTTACAACATAATATATCTTCTCTACCTCATTAGGTTGAGGTAGAGAACTTTGAGGACCCTAAGATAAATAAGGGTTATAGGATCGTCAAAAATGTGGAATTTTTTTCATCTCGGTTTTCCTAAAATAAAGTATACTTATGTGGAAAGGAGTGGACATTGGTGAGTAATATTAAAATAATGCATTATGAAAAAGGAAGCTACTGAGACCAAGATGAATCTTTAATCCCATATGGGGGCTAGTTATATTGTTCCTTTGGTTTGATTTTCACTTTGGTGGTTTAATTTCACATTTGCAGCATGCGAGCCTTCATTGTTTATCTTTTGGTTGATTGTATTAGGTTTTTGGAATTCTTAAATTTACATATTTTACCAGTAAAAATAATTATGAAAATAATAAAAAATTTGCATTTTAAAATCAATGCAAATCATTAACCTTATCTTTATGTAATTTTTCTCCATTTTCTTTATATGTGGAATATCGCATCCTGAAATATGATAGTACTTTTCTCTAGATTTGTTTTTAGCCAACTAACCTCAAAGAATACCATTTTATACTACAATAAATAGTCTTTCAATACTATAAACCACATAATTTTAAAATATTTCATATTTGGTTTGATATTTGTGTGCAATAATTAGTTAACCTTGTTAGTGAAATTGAAATCAACACCTAGTAGCTTCAAAAAAATGCTAAACTAACATCTATGCACCATCATGCTAAGAGCTAAACAAGTAAGAACATCAAAATTATGCATTAGAACCTTTAAAATGAGCTTCAAATGAACATGTAAACATTTATTTCTCTACTCTTTAGAAATATAAATCTATGAAATGGACATAGCTAGATCCTTTAGCTATTAAATGGTTGATAGTTATTGCTTTCTCTAAGAGGCTTGAGGATGGAGGTTCATCAAGTCATGGAAACAAGGCCTTTCTTGATTAACTCCGTTGATCTTCAAAAAATAGGTTGGATGATTGAATGCAAAGGGATGATGCTTAGCTTCACTCTAATGGAGAATGCTCCAATATGATGAAAATGGTTATAGCTTAGCCTCTATTCTCATTTAGGTGTGTAAAGGTGTCAATAGAAAGGTAGGAGGAGGTATCCTTATATAGCCCATTGGATAAAATAATCTCTACATCCCCTTACGTTTGGGATAATAGATAGGTTGAGTTAGTTATTGATAAGGATGGTTAAAAGTGGGTTGAGTCAACATTAGGAGAGTTTATTTTGTTTTAGTGACTAATGGGGTTTGAGGGGATTTATTAATTAACCAAAGTGATTAATTAATAGGTGTGCAAACTTATAGAAACTTTTTAGAGGAATAGTTAGTATGATTTATGTTATGAGAGGATTTCAATCAAATAAATGAAAATTTATTGATTAAATAGAAGAGAGAATTAATTAATTAAGAATAATTAATTAATCTAGATTGAAATGTATTAATTAATTAAAAATAATTAATTAATATGGATATGAAGGGGATATATATTAATTAGAAATAAATAATTAATCTAGATTGAAATGGGAACTTAATTAATTATAAATAAATAATTAAACTAGAAAGAAAGGGGAGATGATTAAGGTAATGTCATTAATTGGCATCATTATTGGATAGAAAAGTTAATTCACTCATTTAATGTAACTAATTAACGGTGATAGAAGAGAAAATGAGCATTTATTTATGATATGTCGTCGATTTGCGAGAAAGGATATTGTTATCCATATTTCACCCTCAGGCCAAAAATTGGATCAGCCACGACCTCACATAGAAAGAACCTGAGAAAATTCATTTAAATATGTAAATAGGTCACAGAAGGACTCAACAATGGAGTGACAAGGGCTGAGAAAGACTAAAGGACCCTATGCAAAAGAAACAACTCTGTTGAGTTGTTTCCATTCTTAAATCTATTTTCCAAGTTGCAGAAGGACCCAATAATGGAATAACATGAGTCAAAAAGAAGGGGCAGTGCCACAGAGGAACCAGGAGCAAGAAAGGGAAAAAATGGTGAAGTTTTGAAGTTTTTCGGGCTCAAGACCATTCAAGAAAGAGTCCAAAATCGACTAAGTATGGAGGAGGTAGCAGAAAGAACCACGTGTCCTAACGGTGCTTCTCCAAAGGTGAATCCAAAAAGGGAAGCCCAAACGAGCACCAGGCTTCCACGTGTCACAGCCCCAAAAGTTGTGGGACTGTTGAAAAGTCTTCAACTAGAGAGAGCATGCAGTGTTGGCTCAACACAAATATGAAATGGGAGCTCAGAGCAGAGACTCAAACTTGGGCCATCCCTCCATGTAGTAAATGGTCAAACAGAGTCAAAAGGCAGACAGGGCGGGCCTCAAAATTGGGTACTTATAAAAGTACAAGAGGAGATTGCTAAGTGTCAATGTGGTGCATCTCCAAGAGTTAGTCAGGTGGTGGAGACCCAAATGAGCGTGAGCTCCCCACATAGCCCAAAGTCCAAAAAGAACAATAGGGGACAGTTAAAAAGTCCATAGACTAGCGGAGGCCGACAAGTGTCAACTCAACGCTCCTCAGAGGAAAATTTTCAATTGGGATTTCAAGCAAGCATGGTGCCGCCACGTGTCTAGTCTAAAATAGGGGAAGATTTAGTGAATAGTCAATGTATAGACTAGGCCAGGATGAGGTTGCCAAGTGTCTAAATGGCACTAATTGGAATATTGAATAGAGAGAGAGTTTCCAAGCGAGCGCCAAACCTCCACGTGTCGTAGATCAAAGTGGGCCATCAGGGGAATGTTATTTTTATCCCTTTGATATCCCAAAAGGTGTAAAATTTGTAAAATGGGCCACAACTCGCCTGGGAAAAAGTCAGCGTTTGAGCCCGAGTCAAACTATAGCAGGAGTTAGAGGAAAAGGTGAAAATTTTCCTTTTGACAAAAAGGCACACAGGAAAAATTTAAGTGCATCTCCCAGACCCAAACAAAGGGTGCTACATGTCCGGGAAGAGCTTGGGGCTGTGGGGGTTTTCGAGTTTTTCGTTTTGCGAAAAGGGAAAAGATAAATTACAGACCCACAAACCTGATTTTTTCTCTAATTTGGCTGCCACGTGTCCCATATCAAAGAGGGGACCCATTTTTCAAACTATTTTCCCACCCATTTGTACGGACTCGATACAAACTTCGAAGAGGCATATCTTTTCGACGCAGTGGGGATCAAAATATTGCAAATCTTACACCGTTGGAAGTGTCTTGAGGCCTTCGACACCATGGAAAGATAAAAATTCATTTTTCTCAATCCCTGGTAGGTGAAAAATGGAGAAATATCTTTAGGCCTTTAATGCAGGTCTTCCTTGCCTCAACATCTAGATCAGATTCTATCTATTCCATAGTTTCCTCTTCTTTCATAGTGCTAAACCAAAGATTGATGCAGTAAAGACAGATTTGGGGGTAGATTTTGTCAGAGGCATTAACAACAGTGGTTGAGCTTCAACCTGCTTTTCCCACTCCTCTCTCTCTTTCTTCTCTCTGATTGAATCTATAAATGCAGGGGCGGGATTCATTGTAAAGGGTTGGACATTCTTTGTTTTGCAGGCTCCCCTTTCCTTATAGAAAAGGGATTCATGGAGTTCAGGCCTTCCATTAAAGTTGCAATATGCTCTTACCTCTGGTTTTTTGTAATGCATTGTATCAATCTACATAGAAATAAAACACATTTGTGATTGATAATAGATACTTTCTATTTCTTTTTCTCACATTTGGTCTTTCATTATAAATCTGGTTGTTAGTGCTTGGTTATTGCATTTTTCCTTTTGGTTTGTGTTTACGAGAAAAACTAATGTTCATCATTCCTTTGGTGCATCACCTTGTAGCTTAGTTATTTCTTATTTCTTATATCCCTTTTTGTCCTGTCTCCTTGGAAAATTTTAGGTTAGGTATAGAGATAGATCCTCTGCAAATTCTCATGTATGCACCTAAACAAAGGAATAGGAACCAACGTTTAATCTAGAGATCTTTTCCATTTTTAAAAGGTCCCACACCTTGGGGAAATTTCAATGTTATGCAATCACACCAAATGACTCTGCCTTAGAAAAGTAGATCTGTAGAACTCATTTGGGGGTGCTATGATTTTGCACTAACATTTTTGGCACGCACGATGGGATAGATAAGTCTCCATATTTATTATAGTAAGGTTGATGTGAACTTGTTGTGATTTTAGATTTTAAGAAGCTTTTAGAAATTCCACATCTCACGACTCCAAAAGAAATAAATCCACTTGGTTTCAAGAAATTCAAACAAGTTCATGAGAAGAATACAAGAACCGAGAGAGGAGGAATTATTTGTTTATCTAGACTTATCCCCAGAGACAGAGAGGGAGGGGGAAGAAGATCCCAGAGGTCTCTATCTCCACACAACAGAGCCTTATCAACACCTCCTCCCAACAGGCCATTCTTTCAATCAAGAGGGGTTCTCGGGCCGATCATGATGGTTAAACCAAATCCTTATGTCAATTTCACTTTGGTAGTAGCCTACTCGGTTTGAATGCACAAAATCTGGTTCGATAGAAGTAATAAAGGGCATCCCATATTTCATCTGGGAAAACTAGACTTCTCCGGTGATCATGTCCAAGATATTACAAATTTGTGTATAATCCATGAAATCTATGAGATGGACATTACAGAAAGTTTCTCACCTCTTCACTTGAAGGGAAAGTTTCACAATGGTTCGGGAACCTTGTGATAGGCTCTATTCAAAATTGGAACCAAATGTGCATAGCTCTTGAGAACCAGTTTTGAGAAAAATGTGATAACTTATCTTTGTTGGAGCAACTAACAACAATAACGAGTTCCCCGAACAAGTAGTTAACGGACTTCAACCTCATATTTAAGTGGATCTGGGATAGGATTATAATAGAAGTAAATCCCACTAATGAAGGTGCCTTTTTATACTTTCTTAGGGCTTTAAATTTTGATATTTCTTTGATAATTCAGCTAATGGGGGCACAACCTTACCTATATCCTATTACCTTTCCATAGGGGTTGAGAACTATTTAATTCGGGCTGGAAAATTCACTCCTAAGCCATCCATGCCTCTATACCCCGAGTTAGGAAGCCCAAATACCATCCAAATGACCACATTATCCCCTGTACCCACCCCTGGAGTGAAATCTCAGCTGAAGCCTCCACCTCATCATCTAACACTTAAAAAGAACTCCATGAAGTCATGAAACAACTTCAGAACCTAGGAAATGAGCTAATAACCATCAAAAGACAACAAGCTCATAGTTCTAGGTTGTATTAGCCCCAAGCTCAGTATTAAGCTAGACCCCAATATCAGCAAAATATACCACCATCTCATATTGTGAATCGGGGTTAGAAGCAAGGACAACCTCAACTGATAGACCTTTCAGGTCATATGATCCAAGAATAGCTTCAACATCAAGGGCATTGGTTCCAACACATAACAATATGGCACAAGACTATGATTGGTGCTTCCTATGCAATCAGCCACATAACCAATCAATGTGCTTTAATGATGCACTAAATCAATCCTTGCTTTGGTGTAGACTAGTATGGTGTCACATGAACCTAGCCAAGAAGGAGATCAATAGTAGGGAGCTCAATAAGAGGGAACTCCAAGTGATATTATGCTTGTCAATTGGCAAGCCAAGGACTTCTATGGGATGAATCGGTTCCCTTCTTAAAGTGTGGCTACTAATACATGGTCCAAAAAGAGAAATATTGGAGAAGGACAACCAATTAACTCAAGTGACCCTTAACCTTCCATCACTCCATAAGGTGTTGGCACTCCAAATATAACTCCCAACATGCGGGGCCAACCCAAGCTACATTCCAAATCCACTCAAGCACCGGTTGTGACAACCCATGTGTAAGAACAAAATGTTTCTAGGAAGGGGAAGAAAAAGGATAGCTCATTCAAGTATCGTTGAGAAAAAGAATAGGACAAGTGTGAACATTTCATTATGGGATTCATTGGCCTTTCCATGGTAGAGGGATCTATTGCAGACTACCATGCAGAATTGGTCAAGCTCAAATCAACCCCCTAATCAACAAGAGATATTGCTTGCCAATAGAGCTCAACTTGGGAGGAACTATGGATAAAAACAAAGTAAGAACTTGAGACCTCATCCATTCTATGTCTCATTGATGATTGGAGACAAATTGGTGCACAATTGTGTGATTGATTCTAGGGATAGTAGTTATGTGATGCCTAAAAAAATAGTTGATCAACTGGGTCTCCAATATGAAGTCATCTTTAGAGGGGTAGTACAATTAGATGGAAAAATAGTGAAAATTGTTGGAATCATCAAGGATCGAGCCTCGCTCTACATGCCGGCCCTAATGTGACTATTTTGCGAACATATCAATCATAGATTTTCCACCACATTTTGACTTGTGTGTCGTCTCAGGGACTTCATTACCAAAATTGGAGGTTATTTGTAAGCTGATTGGTCACATATGCTCTTTAGAATGAGGTATGGGGAAAAGGCCACAATCAGATCTGATCCCATTACTGATTATCATATTGAATCTTATGTGCCTAACCCAATCAATGCCAACTACTCAACTTTTGATGAAGAAGACCTCCTAAACACTTGTGAAGTAGATACCAAGGTGGGATGTATCCCAGACTTGACTCTCGATGAGTGGGCCAACAAAAGACATGCTTTTGAACCCTATAAGAGATGGAAGAATCTGAGCTAGGAGTCTATTATCTACATGAAGAGAATCATCCTCTTCCTGACCTAATTAAGCCATAATGTAAATATGAAAATGAGGTATGGAAATTGTTCTTTGATGGCTCAAGGAGTAGACAAGGCTACTGGTGGAGGAGCCATGATTGTGTTCCCCAAAGGTATGAAATATTATTCAGCCTTCAAATTTTAGTTTGCCTGCTCAAACAACACTATTGAATATGAAGCTTTGGTCCATGGTCTTCATTGGGCAAGGAAAGCTAGGAATCAAGAACTTGCAAGTGTTTGGTGATAGTGAACTAGTTTCCCATCAAGTCAGAAGACTTAATGCTATCAAGAATGACCTGCACAATAACTAAAAGAGTAGGGTATGGGATCTCATGGAGGATTTCGAGGCCTTCAACATTGTGTCCATACCTAGGAAGGAGAACAAAGCTGTTGATAGGCTTGTAGCAGTTGGAGCAATGTTTGATGTGGTCGACAACATAAAAAGAGATAGAGAATAGCCACATATCCATATAGTTGTGAGGCTAGCGTGTCCAGATAACAACACATGCTAGCAAGTGTTTGAAGATGATTAGGAGATCATTAATTTTTTGCAAGAAGAAGATGAATTCTCAACTAGAAATCAAGGTAGATTAGAGAAGCAATATGGGAATCAAATAGTACATCTACATAAAAAAAGCTCCCCAAAGGCTTAGTGACATTGGAGTTGAGTTTCAATCCTAATGATCATTTTAGAAAAGAGAAGGCTAACATACAGGTCAAAGGAGAAGATTCAAAGTCAATCCCGGTTGGAAAAGAAAAAACATTTCAAATTGCGAAAGTGGCCCCATAGCAAGAAAGGTATGAATGCATACAACTTTTCCAAGAGTTTCCAGATATATTTTCTTAGAGTTATGAAGACCTAAGAGGGTTCAATCGAAAGCTAGCACAACACACAATCAAAGCTGGATCTAGCCGCTAAGCCCATCGAGTAAAAGCAGAGACTAGTCAACCCACATATTGAGCCTCTAATGAAGAAAGAACTGAACAAGCTAATAGAGGCAAGTATCATTTTTCCAATCAAGCACTCAAGATGAGTCAAAAACTTGGTCCCAGTTAGGAAGAATAATGAGGAGATTAGGTTGTGTGTAGATTTTGATACTTGACCAGAGATTCCCTCAAATATCACTACCCACTTCCCTCAATGGAGCAGATCTTAAAAGTAGTGTGCTGGTTCAGAGAGATCCTCTCCTAGATGGATACTCAAGGTATAACCGGATCATAGTGAAAGAAGATGATCAATTAAAAATGGCCTTCACCACTAAATGGGGTACCTTTTCCTATAGAAAAATTCCATTTGGATTGTCCAATGCCAAAGCCACTTTTCAAAGGGCAATGGATATGGCATCAAAGGGATGATCAACAAAATAGTGTTGATCTACCTGGATGGCATTACTGTATTCTCCAAAAATTTAGTAGACCACCTTTTTCACTTGAGGCAGGAGTTCCAAAGGTGTAGGAGATTCGGAGTATCATTGAACCCCAAAAATGCATATTCTTGGCCCATGAGGGTAGGCTTCTAAGCCACATTGTGTCAAAATAAGGTTTGGCAATTTACCCAGAAAGAGTTGAAGCCATAAGAGCATTGCCATTGCCAAACCACAAGAAGGATCTTCAAATTTTCTTTGGAAAAATCAATTTTGTCGTAGGTTTGTCCCTAACTTTTCTACCCTTGTCAAACCAATCACATTGATGTTGAAGAAGATCCCGACATTTAGGTGGGCAATTTGAAGGAAAACACATTTTAAGGACATCAAAGAAGCTATATCATAGGCCCTAACTCTCGTGAATCCAAATTTTGTGAAATACTTCATATTGTATGTGTTTGGTGGTAGTGACACAATTTCTACAATCTTAGCTCAGTAGAACAAAGAAAGTAAAGAAAATCCAATTGCTTTCTTCAGTCAAGGTCTAGAGGACTATGAAGTGAGATACTCCTTCATCGAAAAATTAGGTCTTGGTAGTAATCAGAGGATTAAAGAAGTTTAAGCATCTGGTTTCAAATAATAAAATCCAATTGTTGGTCTCCCATGCGGGAGTTAAAGAATTCCTTCTCAACAAGGATCTAAATGAAAAATGTGTAGGATGGATCACTCGTGTCATGGAATATGACATTGAGATCAAGGTCACTAAAGCGGCTGTGGGAAGGGGTTGTGTGAACAACTAGCCTCAAGTCAACAAGATGAATAAAATAGTGAAAAGGAGGTTGTTTTTGTTCTATAGGATAATCAAGAGCAAGGAAATGATGATGTATCTATTCCTTGTTGGACCCAAGACATGGTGCACTTCCTTCGAACAGGCATGTGTCCTCATGGGATGAGTAAAGAAAAAAGGAGACATTTTAGACTACAGGCCATCCCATATGTTCTTATTGATGGTGTCTTGTTCAAAAAAGACATCAATGGCATTATGTTGAGATGCATTAAGACAGATCAGGCTAAAAGAGTGTTACAGGATTTCCATGTTGAAGAAGCAGGAGGCCATTTTGCTCCAAGGGTGACACTACTCAAGATCATGAAAGTGGGTTATTACTAGCCTAGAGTGTTTAGTGACTGCTACTCATGGATCAAAAGGTCCAATAATTTTGCATCCTTCAAAGGAAAAGAAAATCTTGCAGCACTTGCATTACACCCAATTTCAGTTGACCAACCTTTCATGTAATGGGTATTGGACTTCATTGGACTCATCAATCCAAATTCAAGATAAGGCCACAAATGGATTCGACTACAATAGACTATTTCACCAAGTGGACCGAGGCGGTGGCACTCAAAGAAGCAAATGAGTCTAGTATACTAGATTTATATGAAGGGATAGTGACCAGATTTAGAATATCAGTCACCATTATATTAGAAAATGCATTGGCATTCATAGGTGCCAAGATCACATGATGGGATGTTAAGAATGATACTTACTTGAGCACTTTATCAAACTATTACCCTCAAGGTAATGGTAAAGTTGAGTCTACAAACAAGAACTGGTAAAGATCATCATCAGAACTCTTGATGAAAACTAGAGAACTGCACAAAAGCTCAAATCAGCCTGGTGGGATGATAGGATAACACCCAAGAGATCTACAAGAAGCTCTCCATTAAAACTTGTCTATGGGAAAGAGGTAGTGTTGCCTATATCACTTGAGTTGTAAGCATTGGAGCTTGTGAAGTAGCTAGAGATGTCTGAATTTGAACCAATATAGGCTAGGTATGCAGAGAGCTAGTAGAATTAGAAGAAACCAGAGAGCATGCACTCCAAGCAATAGAGAAGGATCAAGCCTCAATCAAGAGATGCTTTGAAAAGAAGGAAAAGAAAGGACCTTCTAGGAAGGAGACCTGGTTTTGAAATGGGATGCAGATCAAGCAAAACTAGGAAGGCATTCCAAGTTTGATGCCATTTGGAGTGGCCCCTATATGGTCACAAGATGCAAAAGTAGCAATGATTTCCAATTGTCTATGTTGGATGGAGAGGAATTGTAGATTCTAGTAAATAGAATCTATCTTAAACATTGCTACTAGAAGAAAGGTTATCACCTTGTACATATTAGTTTAATCCCTTTTCCTCTAAGTTCTTGTGCACATTGTCTTGTTGTAGTGTAGGTTGATTTTCTCCTAAGTGATTTGCACGCTCTGCATGTTCTATTTGGAGCATGTATGTTTTCAAATTTTGTATATAGTTTTGGTGTTATTTTGTTTCTCTCGTGCGAGTCAATTTAGAGAGATAGATGAAGCCCCGGGTCAAAATAATTTTCTACTCTCAGAAACCTTCATTTCAAGATTTCTTATGAAAATTGAGAGTGCAAAGCTTGATCAGGCTCGTGAATCAAAGAAATCAGTATTAGACCATCATTCTTGACTCCATTCCCAATGGATATGACAAGGCAATTGGTATTTTCATCTAGCAGGTAGATGCCCTTGTGAGTCACCAAATTGTTATCCATATTTCACCCCAAAGCCAAATATTGGATCAGGCATGACCTCTAATAGAAAGAACCTGAGAAAACTCATTCAGACCTATAAATAGGTATGAGAAGGACTCCTCGATGGAGTGCTGGGGTTGAGAAATACTAAAGGAACCTATGTAAAAGAAATGACTTTTTTGAGCGTTTCCATCTCTTAAATCCATTTTCAAAGTTACTGAGAAGGAGCAAACAATGGAATAGCACGGTTAGAAAAGAAGGGATAGTGCCGCGGATAAACTAGGAGAAAGAAAGGGAAAAAATGGTGAAGTTTCAAAGTGTTTTTGGGCTCAAGACCGTTCAGGAAAGATTCCAAAATTGAGTAAGTATCGAGGAGGAAGTGGAAAGAACCACATGTTGTAATGACGCTTCTCCAAATGTGAATCCATAAAGGGAAGACAAAATGAGTACCAAGCTTCCACGTGTCCAAAGCCCCAAAATTTGTGGGACCGTTGAAAATTCTTCAACTAAGAGAGTGTATTTCAGGTGTTGGCTCGACGTAAATCTGATATGGGAGCCCAAGGTGGAGACTCAAACATGCACCAGCCCTCCACGTAGCAATTGGTCAAATAGAGTCAAAAGGAAGACAGGGTAGGCCTCAAAATTGGCTAAGTATAAAAGTGTAAGAGGAGAATGCCAAGTGTCAGTATGGTGCATCTCCAAGAGTTTTTCCCATGGCAGAGATCTAAATGAGCTCGAGATTGCCACGTAGCCAAAAGTTAAAAAAGAACAAGAGGGACTGTTGAAAATTCCAAAGACCAACAAAGGCCAACCAAAGTGTCAACTCGACACTCCTTGAGGAGGAAAATTTTGAATCGAGACTTTTAAGCAAGCACGGTGACACCATGTGTCCAGTCTCAAAAAGGGGTAGAGTCCATTCAATAGTCAATGCATAGGCCGGATCGACGCAGAGGTTGTTGTACGTACCCAAAATTGTAGAATCTTGTGTTGCCAAAAAATGTCATACATGCCCCAATGATGATATAGGTCACCTCATAAGGTTTTCGAGATCTAGAGAAGCTCACGAAGTATATGTTAACATCCCAAATGCTTTATTCAAGTTCCTTGTGCTTTTTCTTTTCCTAATGCCTTTCTTTTCTAAGCTTTTTAACCTTAAGTGATGAAACCACTGCCATGCTATGGCGGTGGTCTGCTAACCGCCATCCACTGCTCGGGCGGTGGTGGTCACATCACGTGTTTTCTATCACACTCCTTTGATCATGACTTGTGTAATTTTTTAAATTTCACCATCTTTTCTCAACCTCCTTAGCTTGTATTAATGTTTTATGTTCCCTGGAATAGTGTTTCTTCATTGTTTAATGGCAAAAGAGTTCTAATAGGAATCACCTTTGGGTGAATGTGAAATCTATAAATAGTTAGCTTGTTTTCAAGCAAATGGCCCCTCAACTTCTCATTTCCATTGTTTAGTCTTTCAATTCCTTGTTTAGAGCTCATTTTGTTTTCATGTTTGCATCCATGCTAGTTTTCCTTTGCTTTGTTGGAAGCCATTCGATCTTCTTGCTTCAGTCTTGTTCATTGTTGTTCATGTAAATTAGTTTAGAGTAGAATAGTGTCATTTGTAAGTTGAATCCATTAGAGTTGCAGGTTGTGTTCTTCACAGAAGGTAGATTCTAGAATCTCTTGGTACACTTGTGTTGTATTCCCACAATAAATCTCGCTAGGAATTGCATACGCCAAGCTCTATCACTTGCGTTGTCCCTCTCCTACTCACATTTTATTCGGTCTATATCCAAAGCTACCATTGTTCAAAATACCTTATTCTGTTGATCTTTAGCATATACACGCTCTTTTGGAATCACGTGAAACACAAAGGAATGAGGAGATCATTCGAGGGGACAAAATCATACACGACTTGGAACGCCACCGTTTCTGCAAATTCCAAGTTTTATTTGTCAAAGTTCTAGTTAAAACATATCAAATAGAGTACTGAAATATTTCATTTAATTAAGTTTCATTTTTCAATATTGCAGGGAAGCTGTGGGGATTGATAGTTTATGAGAAACTATGATTCATTCCTCACTTCTGAGGTAGGATCGAGAATCTTTCAATTAAGTTAATCAGCTATCTAGTTATTTAGGATAAACTCACAACTACACAGGCAAGTAGCTACATCGGGCTACCTTACTTGTTTTAATTTTGTTATTAGATTAGTTGTCATTTTCTAAATATATTAGATTAGTTTCTCTTTCAATTCTATTCAAAATTCTATTAAAAATACAAAAATAGAGGAATATATATATATATATGTTGTAGATATATCTTGCATAGTTAGTTTATTTCATTTCAGTTAGGCTTATATTGATCTTGTATGAAAATCACGGGACCTAGGGAGCCCAGGGAATACATTTTGAGCTAATCATGCCTCAACCAAATATTGTTTGCATAATAAGCGACATAGATCAAAATATCGAATTCAGGTCTTCCAAGCAACAACACAGACCTAAAAGAAATCAACGTACATGACTAAGAGTATTAAACATAGAAGATGACAAAGCACACATGTTCAAGTCAAATAAGACAAATTATGGACTACCTTGATAGATATCCCATATTTGTAGAAGGACCTAAAAGAGAAAACATTTGGTTGTGATCCACTAGTCCCATAGCCAAGTGCGGGAGACCTCCTCGTTGATAGAGACACTAGCTTATCTATCCAAGTTACCATAACACCTGTTAGGTACTCCGAGAAAATATTGCAACTTCTAGTTCTAAATGTAGAGGCCAAAAAGGCATATGACTACTAGATACTCGGACTAAGGGGTTGACTCTTCATATGACCATAGGAGGTCCACAACAACCACGAACTTACGGTTGTGATCCACAGTCCCCTGACCCAACGGGCCTACAAATCAAACTAGAATTGATGCTGGTTTGTGAACATTAGTATTTAAGTCCTCTCCACTCCCACCAGACATCATCACACAACTATCATTATTAAACGTAACGCTTAACCAAGCTAAAGATTTTACGGAATAGACTAGAGAATCATCCATAAAACACTAAAAGATCCACTACACATTTAGCCATTCATTTTCATGACCTTTGGGGGTATACATGAAGCACACATAGGTCATCTTCCATGTATTCCCATGACCCATAGATCGGATCACGGTAGAGATCGATATTGATTGGAGCCTTCGAGTAGCTATCCTCACCAAACGATCTATCACACCGGTTTAGGTTAGGAGGGCCTTCTTTGCCTTAGATTCGTAGATCCCACTATTGCGTGTTGAAGAAATAAGATTACCTAACTAGCTTATCTGCATCCCATGTGTATTCCATCCCCACCATTTGTCTCGGCATGACCTCGGGAGGTCGGGTGCGAGGAAGAGTTACTTGTAGATTCTCATGCTCACATGTCACTTTTCCATCGTACAAAATTGGTGAACCCGACGTGAAACTTCCTACCTTCTAGTTTGGAGTCTTATTTCTACTTGTTCTTCCAATTAGTATACTTTTCATCTTTTCCACCTCATTAGCCTTCACATCAACTTCACCAACAAAATTGGTGAACTTGATGTGAAAGGAACAATTGCTTCACTTTCACACTCTTTTGTTTAGTTTTATCCACCTTCGCTCTTTCCCATTATTCTGTGGGTATTCATATACCCCCCGAATATGTTGGGATATGATGCATATGGTAGACCTCTCCTAGGTCTTGAAGCATACTACGATCAACTAAATAGACAACCATCACCCTCACTCTCAGCATGGGGTGACAACTATTCAACTAACCGGTTTTCAACACAAACTCTGCCTCAAAGGACTAGATATAGTTCTTCCTTCCAAATAGAGGAGTTGGATCAGCTCACTCAAACGCAACAACTAGAGCCTTCAGGTTCAAACAATATGACGCTCACTGGAGAATCTGGTTCATCTCCTAGGTGTTGCTTAGACCATAAATTAGTAGACAGTCAGATCCATATCTGTTTTTAGATGACAAATACTTAGCACGTTATGCTAGGAGTGAACAACGCTCTCAAAATATGTACCCATCCATAGGAGGTTTGCAAACACAACCGAGGTCTCATTCCAAGAAAACACCCCCATTCCTCCACCTATAGGAAATGCCCTCGGTGAAACTTGGCAAGGAACCGATCAATTCATAGTAGGGTACCATATGCCTATACAACCTCAAGATATACAACAAACACCACTAAGGAAAAATACCGTGTCTTCACCAAATGAGGTCATCTCAGCCTTAGTTGAGAAGGTTAGACGGTTAGAACTTTCTCAAGCAAGTCAAAATTCACAGTTCATGCAAGAAGGAATTTCCAATCCTCCACATCATCCCAGCCAAGTAGACCTCCTCACAATAAATGGTCACGTTGGGCATTCCTCCTCAGTATTTATAACAAATTCCAACTAGAACCGCATTTTCTAACACCGCTCTAGTGGAAAACATAATACCTCCCGGTTTAGTACAAAATAATCCATTCCTAAGAAATGCTCCTCCATACTTAAACATGTATTCCAAATCACCATAGGGAGATATTTTCTCTTCTCCCGACATGTTCAATCAACCACATGGATTCCCTTATGCCCCTACAAATACATATGCTATGCCATATCAACAACCCATTCCACCTCCACCCCCTCAGCAAACATCATCAATGGTCAAAACCTATGCGATAGGGACTTATTCAAAATATTTGAAAGAACCTTTGGACTTCACTATATGAAGCATCATGCTTCCAAGACCTCTCCCCGATCTACCCAAGTACAAAGGAGAGGGAGACCCGAATGCACATATTAAGGCCTATGCCACTGACCATTCGAAGCTGCTCCTTGGGATGGAGTTATTTAAAATATTCCCCAAAACTTTAGAGGGCATCGCCCTCGATTAGTATTAAAGAATACCTGAAGCCTCAATACATTCATTTAAACAACTCGTTTCAGAGTTCATCAAGGTGTTCGACATGAACAAATTGTTGAGAACAGGAATAGAGAATTCTTGCATATTAAACAAGAATACAATGAATCTATTGCTCATTTCATCAAAGATGGCATCGAGTCCTCTATTCTTGCAAGTGCTCAAACATGGATCAAATGGAACTATGTGATTTATTCCTTCATTCCCTCAAGAGAGAGATAAAGGAAGAAGTCAGAAGTTCCCACTAAGAACTTATGATGAAGTGCTCTAGAGCGCTCTTCGAATAGATCAAGCTGCATGATAGATAGTGGTCATGCAAGACATATGGAACAAATGGGAGGTTAATCATCCCAAACCAAAACACTATGACTTATCCTACTACCACAAATGCCAATCAAGGACCTAAAATCCTTAACAAAAACCATGGAGTGATGACAGATGGAGTAGTGATCAACTAAAAAAGAAAATGTTGTAAATATTCCACCCGAGTTAACAATCACGAAACAATAATTTTCAATCAACACGGTGGATTTTAATCATCCTCAATGACAACAAAACAACAACGGCGGATCCAGACACATGGTCCAAGTCAAAACTCAACTGGATATCAAAACCAAAACCAAAGAAAACAAACACAAAACTTTAATCCTAATAGTCAATAGTTTAATCAGAGTTTTGGACCACAACACATGCCAAACAAACAACCTAGGAGTTATAATCCTAACTCATATTGTGGTTTCCACAAAATTCGAGGCCATGACACTAGGACTTGCCACAATTACAATAAGTTCATGCAACATTTTCCAGAAGAAAAAAGACAACTCTTCATAGATATGTTCTTAACATATTCTATGACACCTATGCCAAATACTTTCACAGGGGTAGTTTCCCCTCAAAATGCACCTCTTAAAATCTTCAATGATCCACTTCCAAATCACAATAACAATAATAAATTCAATCTAAATGGGACAAACAAAGGTGTAATGATAGGAAATAATGATCACGAAGCCTCAACTTCACTAAATCCACCTGTCGCACCACAATTAGGAAATTAACCACGAACCAAGATAGTTGGTCTAGTGGAGTTAGATATTGAGATGCACGTAGAAGCCATAACAAGAGCACGAGAATATTCTTCTCAACCAAATCCAATCTATCCACTAGAGCCAGATAACATTAAACAAATGTTGGTAAAACCCATAGGTGCTTATGATTTAATTAATGACTTAACAAAGACCTTCTCTCACATCTCCTTTTTGGACTTATTGAAAAATTCCCCTGCCCATAGGGCTGCTATTTTAGAAGCACTAGGTTTAGGTCATTTAATTAACATCACTCCACCTCCTGAAACACAAGTAAACCATATAGACTTGATATCCACCCTCCGGGGCAGCCGGATAGGGATATCGAGTTTATATTGACATAAACAAAATGCCAACAGATGCTGAAATTACATGCAAAGGTGATCCAACCTTGCATTTACAGGTGTGGGTTTACAATAATTACATTAAACAAACAATGGTGGATGATGGGGCAACAGTTAACATTGTCCCCTTCTCTTTCCTTCAAAATCTAGGATATGGAGAAACAAACTATTTTACAACAAGAAATACGCTAAGAGGTTATGATAGCCTTAAAGCTACTTCAATTGGGACTATAACACTACCAATCACCTTAGGACCCAAGACAATCCTCACCGAGTTTTATATCATAGATCGGGAAACCAACTATAATATGATCCTCGGTCGACCATGGATACATCGCATGAAAGCAATCCCTTCTACGTTATTCTAGGAAATAAGATTCTTACACCTAGGAAAGATATTCATAGCAAAAGGTGACCCAAAACCATTCGACATACACCTAGCAGACCTGAAGAAAAGACCAGGCATTCACTCTGAGTTTGAACTCCCAACAAACCAACTTAACAAACCAATCGACTCAAAACCGGAAGAAAAATTAATACCTACAATAGAACTAGAAATTACGAACCTAGTCAAGGGCATCCCAGCCCTCAAGGATGAAGCTAACGTTGTAGAAATAGTGTCATTAGGAACTACTACAAAAATTGTCAAGTTACTGGAACAAGATCTACCAATTTTCCTACCATTTGATTCCACAGGTATGGGATGTACCCTAGGAGTTGGTTCTCTTCCAGCAGAGGAACTTTACATGGTAGAAGTAACCAAAATAGAAGAAACAGATGCAAAGAATGTCCCAACATCCATTTTTCCTAGTAAATATTGGACTCTCCACTTCGATGGAGCTAGATGTCGCTATGGAGCCGGGGCAGGTGTGATCTTTACTTCTCCTGAGGGAAAGATCCTACCTTTTTCTTTTAAGTTAAAATTTGAATGTACAAACAATGACACTGAGTACAAAGCCCTCCTCCTTGGCCTCCTCATAGCCAAAAGGATTGGTGTTAGGGACATCAGAGTATTAGGAGACTCACAATTACTTGTGAACCAAGTCTCTGAAGTATATGAGACTAGAGTTGAGCACTTACAGCTCTATAAAACAACGGTATTAGATCTAAGCAAAAGATTCAACTTCATATCCATTGAGGAAATCCCACGAGAACAGAACCTTCTCATAGATTCAATAGCAACCTCAACTTCACGTTTTACCCCAAGTAATGAGTTGGAAGATACAAGTTTCAAGGTATCACTTCGTATTGAACCATTGGTGAAGAAAATGTCAACAAACCCTCTTCTAACACATACAGTTGAGAATGAATCTTCTATCTTACATCATGTTAATAGTGATAAAGTCACTCTTGAATATCTAAATGCCTATGCAGAGCTACACCTTTCTCACCCTATAGTTGATCTTTCCCTAATACCACACTCCTCTTCCTACTTTGGAAATCCCACGGTAGAGTCTCCTCCATAGAAGGATCTCGATATCTATGAGATAGAAAATGGAGAAAGCTTGGAACTACCTCTAGCCCCACCTGAATTTGAAGAAGGTAACACTTCTTTGATAGAAGAAACCATTGACATAAACATTAGGACAGAGGAAGAACCAAGAATTTTGAAGTTGGGATCTTTGCTAACTTCGGAAGAAATAGAAATACACACCCAAATCCTTAAAGAACATAAAAATTCTTTTCCATTTAATTATAAAGAAATGATAGGTATCACACCACAAGTTGTGGTACATAATCTTATCACTAAACAGAGAGATGCGAAGCAATTAAAAAAATCAAGACCAATGAAGCCAAAAGTGGCTCTCATGGTAAAAGAGGAAGTAATAAAACTTCTCCAAGTAGGATTCATCAAACCCATTGACTATTCACAATGGGTATCTAATATCGTTCCCATCCTCAAAAAAGAATGGAAAGATATGCATTTGTATAGACTTTCGGGATATTAACAAAGCTTGTCCCAAGGATGATTTCCCATTACCATCCATTGATGTTATCGTTGATGCAATAACTAGATTTGAACTGTTGTCCCTCATGGATGGGTTCTCAGGGTACAATCAGATTAAAATATCTGAACAAGATCAAGCCAAAACCATGTTTATAACTCCATGGGGAACTTATTATTATGTTTTCATGCCATTTGGTCTTAAGAATGCCGGCGCTACGTATCAGCGAGAAATGAATTATATATTCCATGATCTTATCCATAAAATTGTGGAATCATATGTGGATGACTTGTTAGCCAAGGCCAAGAAATGTTGTGATCATCTGGAGGTGCTCTGTATCATCCTCTCACGACTAATTGAGTATGGTGTCACATTAAACCCAAAGAAGTGCATTTTCGGTGTAACAGGAGGAAAACTTCTAGGATACATTATATCTTCACGAGGAATTGATGTTGATCCGGCCAAAATACGGGTTGTTCTTGAAATGATTCCACCTTCAGACGAGTCTAGAATTAGGTCATTTCTCGGGAAACTCGGTGCAATCTGAAGGTTCATCCTAGATTTAAGCTTTGCCATTCATCCAATCAACAATCTACTCAAGAAAGATTATAGTATCGATTGGAATAAAGATTGCAACGAGGCCTTGAAGTAGTTAAGTGCTTCTTGTTGTCACCACCCATGCTAATGCCTCCCAGGCCAAACCATCCTCTAATCCTATACTCATGAGCCACTCATGTCTCACTGGCCTGCATGTTGGCTCAAGAAGACAATGATAAACGAGAACGCGTGATCTATTTCATTAGCCAAACGTTGCTCGATTATGAAACACGTTACACACAGGCAGAGAGAGAATGCCTTGCCATAATTTTTGCAACAAAATGTTTGAGACATTACATGTTAAACTAGGAAACAAGGGTCATTGTAAAGACAAGACCATTTACAAACATTTCTCATAAGGATCTTTATCTAAAAAAGTTAGCCATTTCATAACCCTAATGGGAGAATTTGAGTTAACTTTTTTAAACCAAAATTCCATTAAAGGACAAATCATTAGAGACTAGTTAGCTAACAATCCACTAGATGGGGGCGAGCTGGTAGATCTAGACTTTCCGATGAGTGTATATACTTTGTGAAACCAGACCCCCCATTTCTACATGTCTTTAGTATAATGATATCATAAATTTTATCATGGACCATACATACCTAGAAAGTGCCATGTCACAAAAAAGAAGGCAGTTACGCATTATTACCACTAAATATGTTGTTTTAGACCAAGTGCTCTATCATAGAGCTTTTGACGGCATGCTTCTAAGATGCGTCGACATAGAAGAATCCAAGAAGATTCTCCATGAATCCCATAGTGGGATATGTGGGGGCCACTTCGGTGGTCATGCCACCACTCAAAATACATTGGATGGGCTATTTTTGGCCCACTCTCGAACGTGACATAGTGGAATTTGTATGCAAATGCCACAAATGTCAAGAATTCTCTCATGAGATTCACATGCCAGCACAATCCCTGCAACCAATAGCGACTCCGTGGCCCTTCTCCATGTGGGGTTTAGACTTGATAGGGAAGTTCTCTCCCTCATCAACCGATGGCCATAATTTTATAATCACAACCACAAAATATTTTACCAAATGGGTGGAGGCCATGCCTCTCACCACCGTACCAGGTTCGGTGATTGCCAAATTCATTTTGAACCAAATTATCTGTAGGTATGGTGTCCCACAAGTCATTATCTCAGATAATGGCACATCCTTTAAGAATGACGAGGTTTGTGAGTTATGTAGCAAGTTCAAGATAAACCATCACACACCTCTCTTTACTACCCTCAAGCCAATGGGTAGGCTGAAGTGACAAACAAAACGTTGAAAGCTATTCTCCTCAAAAAATGATAAAGGAGAACAAATGAGATTGGAATTTAAAACTATATCTGGCCTTGTGGGCCCACCGAACCTCAATAAGAACACCAGCAGAGCAACCCCTTTTCACTAGTATTGGGGTAAGCGGTTCTCCCATTTGAGGTTGAAATACCCAGTCTCCGCATCTCATTCTGAGGATTACTGGATGAGGAAGCTTACGGGGAGGCACCTCTCTCAACTAGAAAGCCTTGATGAGGCTAGGTTAAACACCGAACAATGGCATAGAGCCTATCTTTAATTTGGATGTGCCGTAGTATAACAAAAAAGTCTATGAGCGAGAAATATATGAAGGAGATCTAGTTCTAAGACTAGACAACCAGATCGATAAGAAAACCAACGAAGGAAGAAAGTTCTAGCCCAAATGGTTTGGCCCATATCGAGTCATGAAGGACTACGGAAATGGTGTGTATCTCTTGTGCACACTAGAAGGTGAGGAATTTGGTGAAACTATCAATTCCTAGCACCTTAATTGGTTTTACGCATAAAACGTCAAATTTATTGCTAGTACATTATAGCTACCTACATTGCATTAGTCTTTTAGCTACTTCATTCTATCCATTTCGTAAAAATGATAGTTCAGGAACTTACTCTTAAAAAAAAAACGTTACAAATTTATGAAGATATTGGCAAAAATATTCATATCACATCTCTTCAAACATCATCAAATATTTTCAAATCTTCTCATCAATTTCAACAGACAAACATTGACGGAAACCATACCAAGACCTGCATACTTGGCTTTGTTCTTTCTTTCTACTAGGTAAAGTTGTCCTTGCCTATGGTCTATTCTAGAAGCTTCTTGGTGTCACATCTATCCCTCTTAAAATCTCTTGGAATGAAAGGATATCCCAAAGTCTTAGATCAGAAATGTCAAAATCAAATGAAATCAAAAGCACCAAGCAAACAAAATATTTTATTTTACACACTTCTTTGCCCCATCAACCTTCGGTGATAAGCCCACATCTCTTACTAGTGATGTGAGGTTGGGAAAGGAAAGAAGTGCCCTTACTCACCTATATCTTGCCTTTGGTGACAAACCCATGCTTCTTACTAGTGGCGTGAGGCAAGGTGTGGGGGGTCCAGTCACACAAACTAACAAATCTTGGTATGCTAAGAAACACAAGTCAAATTCTGTTAAGAAAAAGCAAATATCCAAATTCCAAGGAGATCAAATCCTCAAAACCAGATTTTGTCAACCAGGTTGCCATTTATGAATCTAAGTCTAGATAAACTAAAAAGTAAGTGGCCTTCTAAGCTTGGTAGTAGTTCTGAGTAGGGTAGGTGTGTGGGTCCAAATTTGGTTCTTGTTCTTGGTTTGTCTGTCTCTCATCATTCCATTCAATCAAGCTCATACAATTTGTGCCCTTCCTAATTCTTGGTGTTGAGCCCTCGCGTCTTACTAGTCACGTGGATTTGGGATTGGGGCAAGTTCATCTCTTCATCACTATGCATTCATCACATTTTGCCAATATAAGAAGGAATTACAAATGTTTCCCAAAGAGTTCAAAAGTTCAGTACTACCATATGTTAGTATCATCTCACATCAGCATGGAAAAAAACATATAAAGTAAAAACATTCCATTTACTATCATTTGTTGTCCATTGCATACATTTTGGAAACATGAAAAGCAAATACTCTAAAAAAATGTCTAAACAACACATTTAGAAAATGAGTCACAAAATTCAAGATACCAAGAGTTTAGATCAAAGAATATATATATATATATATATATATATATATATATATATATAAGTTTCATATATAATGCCATCATGCACTAGGCATGGTCAAAATGCTCAATGAGCCGGAAAATACAAAAATACTCATATAAACAACCTCACAAAGGTCACTACAAAAAGAGCCAAGTGGCCTCTCAATCCCTATGGGATCCCTCAAAAGGCACACGATCACGTCTAGGACTCGGCTCTGGTAGGCTGCTGAGTGCCTCTTGAGGGCTCGCGGTCCGATAGTAGCTGTAGCCTCCTCATGAGAGTGGCTCCTCCTCATCGGCCTACTTGTATAACTTGGTAAAGGAGGAGGTCACCATCTTGGCCATGTGCCAGATAGGGGAAAAAACATTGGTATGCCTACCGGCTTTGAAGGCTCCCCTGCATCCATAGATAGCTTAGCACGAGTCTTCTCCGTGGGGAGCATCAGGGTATTAGTACATACCTAGTGAATCAAGTCTTGCCACTCATTAGCAAGTCTCTGCAAGCAAAGGAGAAAAAAATTAGAAAATGATCAAAAGGTGAAACCAAGGATGAACAAAAAAAAGAGATAGCGACTAAGGCAATCCTAGCTAAAAACAAATATCAAAGGAAGAGTGACAACTCACTCGGATCTCGGGCCTCCAAGAAGGATCTCTAGGATCCACCACAGACACCAGATCCATGATGGCTAATGTCCTCCTCCTACATGGGGAAAACATGGCATCCTACCATGGACTCATCCTCTCCACCTAGGTCCTGAGAAAGTAACTCCTCTGAGACTAGAGTCACCCTCTCCGTGCTCTACTCCACCCTCTCAGCCTGTAAGATCTCCTGAGTATCATGCCACTCGGGATCACTATCCTCTTCCCCACCCGACTCTGCTGATCTCCATGTCCTCGGTCTCCTCCTCCATCTCTCCCCCTGTGAACTCCTCAGACTCAGAGTCTATATCAATGGGGTCATCACTGCTATGGGCGGGGGACCGGCGGTAATCCGAAGTAAAGGTGCTGAGGAGCACCGGCTCTCCTCGAGCGCGTACCACCCTCCTGGCTGTAATAGGGATGCTAGGAGTAACAACAGTCCAACCCGGCCTCTAGGACCTCCTCTAGCCTCTGAATTGATCGAACACGGCACCTTTGGGGAAGCATGTCAATGTAAGAAAGGCCAAACTACTGAGGCACACTCGATCAAAGGGTGTGTCTCTACCTTCCCATCCCATCCACAAGTTGCCCTGTAGTAGAGCGAGGAAATCAAAGTAAAGGTCTCCTCGCCCCCCTGACCCCCGCCATGGCTGATAAGGTGTGGCCTCCATATCCTCGGTAGTCGGGGAAAGCAACCGGCTGGTGGGGTGCTCTAAGCACCATCATCTCTGTCCATCTAGCTATACCCTCACGGCCCCGGGATCCTCCACCTCTATGCCTCTCCCATAAGGGTGATGCGCTCATAGACCCAACTCATAACTAAGGTTCGGATGACTCTCGGTATTTGTCCTATAATTAACCACCCTGTATAAGTCATGATAGGTGGTCTTAAGTATATCGGATCCCAGGCATAAATCGACCATGTGCCTCAATAATTGTGTGATGATGGAAGCCCACGGTAGAAAAAAGTATCCCCTCCCTTGTCTCCGATCAATCTCGAAGTAAGGATGCCCATAATGGCTTGATGGATCAGAGGGATGGGAAAGCCAGGAATAGAATGGACCTTCACCCCTTCTTCGAACTAGTGGAGACAACTGCGTCTCCCATATAGGTGGCCCACTGAGTCACCTGAGCTCTGGATACTACTATATCAAATGAAAGTCTCCTCCCAATAATCGGGACTCCCAAAATGCGGTAGACATCCTCTAGGGTGATAGTCCACTCACCCCTAACACCTGGAAATTGGAAGGTGTTCGATCTGCATCCCAATAAGAAAATAAGTCACATAATATGTGACTGGTAGGTGCAACGTGGGGGACCCGTGCAATCCTCAATATGCCTTCCCCTCTGAGAGTATCTGCTCGGCTGAGAGAGTGCATCTAACAACTTCTTGGAAGCCAATCACACTCCCTCTCTCGGCTCCATCTAATGTACTCTTCCTTCTTCTACAAAACACCCAAAAACATGCAAAAAGAAGCAAGTTAGTGCCAAGATTACATTGGAAAAATCATTAAAGCAAGTAAGAATACTAAAAATGCAAAAATAAACTTAAACTAGTGTTGTTTTGACACTCAGAGAAACCGCCCTAGCCCAAGCGGGGGTGGCGGTTCCGTAACCACCTTAAAAAGGTGGCGGTCCTGTAACCTTACCCTGCTCGGGGTGGCGGTCTGTCCGCGACTACTGAATGGGTCACATGCCCTAAAATGCTTAAAAATACAAAAATTGACCATTTTAGCTAAAACAAAAATCCTACCCATTAGGCGCCCCCTAAGAGACACATTTAAAATTGACATTTCTAAAAATAACCCCCACGACAAAGTTTTCATCATTTTTACATTTTGGGTGCAAAAATGTTAAATCGAGAAGAACTAACTTGAGATCTTGTGGGTCGAGGTTCTGCTCATCGGAGGCATGATCGCTATCTCAATACGAACGTTTTGACTATACTCTCGTTGAAAACCGTCACCGTGGGTCCCAGAGCTCAAAAACTATCAAATCAACATGCGTAAATGAATAGGAAAATGGTATATATATATATATATATATATAGTGTTTTGACTCATTTTGAATGCCCCTTTCACAGGTTTAGAGCCGATGGAGGTAAGTTCTCATCCCTACGCAAATGGTAAGTCCTCATTTCATACTAATTTAGTATTTATTTTTGATTTATTTTATCTATCTGCACTTGAGTCCTCTTTCCATTTTGCAGGTAGCGGGAACTCGGATGGTGAAATTTTGACACATGGGCATGTCAGGTATAATTTCTAGCTTCCCATTTTGGGACCGCCATACTCGGACCCACCATTTTACGCCTCTTCATGGTTAAAATGCTTCTCGAGGGGGCAATATGTACGTACCCAAAATTGTAGGTATTGTCCTGCGAAATGATGTCACACATGCCCCAATGATGATACAGGTCACCTCGTAAGGTGTTCGGGATCAGAGAAGCTCACGAAGTATATGTTAACATCCCAAATACTTTATCCAAGTTCCTTGTGCTTTGTTTTATTCCTCTGCCTTTCTTTTCTAAGCTTTTTGACCTTTAGTGATGAAACCGCCACCCTGCCTGCCCAGGCGTGGTCTCTCCTCAACCGCCACCTGCTCGGGCGGTGGTCCTTCACGCATTTTCCAACACACTCCTTTGATCATGACTTGCATAATTTTTCAACTTTCACCATCTTTTCTCAACCTCCTTAGCTCGTATTAATGTTTTATGTTCCTGGAATAGTGTTTCTTCATTGTTTAATGGTAAAAGAGTTCTAATAGGAATTACCTTTGGGTGAATGTGAAATCTATAAATAGCCAACTTGTTTTCAAGCAAATGGCCCCTCAAACTTCTCATTTCCATTGTTTAGTCTTTCAATTCTTGTTTAGAGCTCATTTTGTTTTCATGTTTGCATCCATGCTAGTTTTCCTTTGCTGTTGGAAGCCATTCGATCTTCTTGCTTCATCTTGTTCATTGTTGTTCATGTAAATTAGTTTAGAGCAGAGTAGTGTCATTTGTAGATTGAATCCATTAGAGTTACAGGTTGTGTTCTTCACAGAAGGTAGATTCTATAATCTCTCGGTACACTTGTGTTGTATTCCCATAATAAATCCCATTAGGAATTACATACGCCAAGCTCTGTCACTTACGCTATCCCTCTCCTACTCGCATTTTATTCGGTCTATATCCAAAGCTGCCATTGTTCAAAATACCTTCTTCTATTGATGCTAGCATATACATGCTCTTCTGGACTCACGTGAACATGAAGGAACAAGGAGATCATTATGAGGGGAAAAATCATACACTACTGGATTTGCCACTGTTCTACAAATTCCATGTTTTATCTGTCAAAGTTCTAGTTAAAACATATCAAATAGAGTAGTGAAATATTTCATTTCAATTAAGTTTCATTTTTGATATTGCTAGGGAAGTTGTGGGGATTGATAGTTTCTGAGAAACTATGATTCATTCCTCACTTCTAAGGTAGGATGAGAATCTTTCAATTAAGTTAATCAACTATCTAGTTATTTAGGATAAACTCACAACTACACAGGAAAGTAGCTACACCAGGGCTACCTTGCTTGTTTTAATTTTGTTATTAGATTAGTTGTCATTTTCTAAATGTATTAGATTAGTTCTCTTTCAATTCTATTCAAAATTCTATCAAAAATACAAAAATAGAGGAATATATATATGTTGTAGATATATCTTGCATAGTTAGTTTATTTCATTTCAGTTAGGCTTATATTGATCTTGTATGACAATCACGGGACCTAGGGAGCCCAGGGAATACGTTTTTGAGCCAATCATGCCTCAACCAAATATTGTTATAGCAATAACTGACATAGATCAAAATCTCAAAATTTAGGTCTTTGAGCAATAATAGACCTACAAGAAATCAGCGTACAACTAAGAGTATTAAACATAGAAGATGACAAAAAGCACACGTTTAGTCAAATCAGACAAATTATAGATTGACTTGATAGATATCCGTATGAATTTAGAAGGACACTGAAAGAGAGAAAACATTTGGATTGTGATCCACTAGTCCCACCAACCGGAGCGCGGGAGACCTCCTCATTGATATAGACACTAGCTTACGTATCCAAGTTGCCAGAACACCTGTTAGGTACTCTGAGAAAATGTGCAACTTCTAGTTCTAAACGTAGAGGCTGAAAAGGCATACGACTACTGGATACTCGGACTAAGGGGTTGACTCTTCATATGACCATAGGAGGTCCACAACAACCATGAACTTATGGTTGTGATCCATAGGTCCCACAACCCAACGGGCCTACAAATCAAACCAACATTGATGTTGGTTTGCGAACATTAGTATTTAGGTCCTCTCCACTCCCACCAGACATCATCACACAACTATCATTATTAAACATAACAACCAACCAAGCTAAAGATTTCTGGACTAGACTAGAGAATCGTCCATAAAACACCAAAAGATCCACTACACATTTAGCCATTCCATTTTCATGACCTTTTCGGGAGGTATATACGAAGCACCCACAGGTCATCTTCCACGTATTCCATAACCCATAGATTGGATCACAATAGAGCTCGATATTGATTGGAGCCTTTGAGCAGCTATCCTCGCCGAACGATCTATCACACCGGTTCAAGTTAGGAGGGCCTTCTTTACCTTAGATTCATAGATCCCATTATTTCCGTGTTGAAGAAGTAAGATTACCTAACTAGCTTATCTGCATCCTTTGTTTATTCCATCCCAACCGGCTGTCTCGGCATGACCTCGGGAGGTTAGGTACGAGGAAGAGTTACTTGTAGATTCTCATGCTCGCATGTCACTTTTCCATCATATATTTTCCAAGTGTCTAAATGGTGCTAATTCAAAGATTGAATAGAGGGTTTCAAATGAGTCGGATCGGTAATGTAATGCATTGTATCAATCGAAGAGTAATAAAACACATTTTTGATCGATAATTTATCCTTTCTATTTCTTTTTCTTGCATATGATCTTTCATTATAAATTTGGTTTGTCTGTTCTTGATTATTGCATGTATTCTTTTGGTTTGTGTCTATGAGAAAAACTAGTGTTCATCATTCGTTCAATGCATCACCTTATAGCTTAGTTTTTCTTATTTCTTATATCGCTTTTCATCCCTATCTCCTTGGAAAATTTTAGGTTAGGTATAGATATATATCCTTTACAACTTCTCACGTATCCACCTAAACAAAGGAATAGGAGCTGGCCTATAATCTGGAGAGATTTTCCATTTTGAAAGGTCCTACACCTTGGGAAAGTTCAATGTTAAGTAATCACACCAAATGAATCTTCCTTAGAAAAGTAGATCTCAGTAGAACTCATTTGGGGGTCTTGTGATTTTACACTAACAAATATTATTAGTGTAATTTAAGTATTTTAATTTCTTGAGATAAATTGTAGGTGTCTACATTTTCCCTCTTTAGGGTGGCATAAGTGATGCCACTTCAAAGATAGTAGACATATAAAATTTTGAACACGTAGAAGAAAAATTAGTAGAAGTGAGAGATACCCCATATAGTTTCGATGGGGTGATGATAGAAGGTGATCGACGATCGAAAAATATGAGAGAAACGGATAGAAGAATGGGTAGGGGCGGGATGTCCCGGGTGAATCGGAAGAATAATGTTGATAGGAGAATGATGTAGAAGAGGAATGAATATGAAAATAAAATAGCAATATTTTCATCAGTGTATTGAAACAACTTTAGTTTCATCATATTGCCAAAGATATACATCATCGTGCTTATTAAAAATATAAGCATATGACAAAAAGTAGAATGACATGAAAATCCATAATACGAAAAAATTATCCATTGCTGAAAATACCAACTCCATGCAAGATACAAAACATAATGCAATACGAGAAAGTAAAATATTCCTAACTACTTGTAACATACATAATGCAATGCAATATGAGAAAGTAAACAAGCTAACCTAATAGAGAAATATAATGTAATTTTTTTTATCAATATTAGCTTCCAACCTATACGAATTGATGAAAAGGTTTAAAAGCGTTGCCCCAAGAAAGGATACAAGCAAGGGGAACAATGGAGGACACTTGGGTCCTTTGAAAATCAATCATGCACTATGAAACAATACCAACCAACTCATTGTTTCTCATATTACACACATAGTAAGAAAACCAAATTTGTTGATAGATGTGGATAAAGATGATCTGCGATTCACACACAAGAATAGGTGAGAACAAAATACTGATATTTTGTAGGATGATTTTTATTGTTTTTAATAATTTAGAAATATATTTAAATGTTTTTTATTTTGAAAGTTTTCTGAAACTATTTACAGGAAGACAAAAAAGTATGGATTCCCCTAGCGATAGATGGGATGTACAAGGGTAGAATGCCACACATGTTCAAGAAAGTGAAGATGAAAATATTCCCCAGCAATTAGGTGGGAGTAATCAAAGGAAAAATCTTCACACACTGAAGGTGGATCAAGAAAAATATAAAATAGGTTCAATCATGAAGGAGAAAGGATTACCCTAGTGTAAGATGGACAATAAACACATGAGAGAAAAGAAGTAGTAAATTGTATTATTAAAAGGGAAAAAAAGTGCATACAAATAGGGAAAAGATGACATCTCATAAACATGAATGTTCTAAACCATTTTCAAAGATAAAAGGATGTTATGAAAATATTTAGAAGGCGATCAATGAAAAAGTGATTAGCCCAAGGCACAAACCATGAGACAAGACATGTGCTAAAGCAATAGTTTGAAAAATGTACAAAAAGAAACACTTGACAACATACTAATCTAATATACTCATCAATATCTGGTGTGTGCACGTGGAAATGAATTACCTCTTGAAGGAGAGAGTTGATAGATAGTAAATTAAGACACTAACCAATGTGTACGAATGATTTAGTTTGAAAGGTGGTTTGTGAATGGATTAGAGAAGGAGATCTGTACATTTCTCCATTGTTAGTCGAGCATCCATAATCCCGATGAAGATGCATTTGATTATAATCAAAAAAATTCTCTAATTCCAATTAGGAATCCATAGCCTCGATAGAGATTATTGGAAATACCCCAAGAGAGAGTTATATATAAATTTGCTTTTGCTTTTTGATTAATTGATTTTTATTCTTTCCCTTTTTGAAAAATTATTTCAATTCTCTTATTTGATAAGGGGTTAAGAACCATTGATGGCTTGATGGAAGGATGAGGAAGTGATTGTGATGATGACATTGTCTAGTGTTAAAAAAATGCATCAAAAATTTCTTCAAAACTAGTTTATTAGATCTTAATTGTGATAAGATATCTAAGAGGGCAGTCATTCTTTAATTTACCAAGGTGATAAAACACCAAGGTCAAATAGATACCATATAGATAAATGTTGAAAAATGTGTTCGAATAGGCTAACCACAATAAAATCAAAGGGATGAGAATGGTGGATGACTTGTAGAAGAATAGTAAATAAAGGGAAGAAAGAACTTCCACGTGTAAAAATACCTCATTGAATTGTTTGATCTTTGTACCTTTGATTTTATTTTTGTAATGTTTTAATGTTTTCTCTTTTTTTGTGTATTTTTTGAACTATTTTATGATTTTTTTAATTTTTGATGGTTATCGGAATGAAACATGCCACTTTGTGTGATATGATCAAACAACGATGTTCGTGATTTCTTTGATAAGAGAGACTAATTGTTTTCATCTATCAAGTGTAATATTATCCCTGATCTTGATGATCATGGTGAGATCACACTCAAAAAATGATTGTGATTTGTTTTGAAACATGGGTTTTGTATGTGGGAGCTTGAGTTTGCTATCCATAGGTTTCTACACTTTGCACCATACTTGATGGGTATGTTGGTGTGCATTCTAGAATCATATTTTAGTTTGAATTTTATAATTGTTTGAGGTTTTGGGAGCTCTGGAGCTCTTTGGTGTTTTTATCTTTGCTTGGTAAAAAACTTGTTTAGGTTTTTTATAAGCTAATGTTTGACTTGTCTAATCCTGGTAAGTGGGAGAAGAACATGGAAATTTAGAATTGATGTGAGAAATGATAGTGGGCCTTCAAAAATATTTGGTAAAAGATTAATGTGATTGATGAAAATGATATAGTCCAAGGATTGAATAAGATGGGCTACCTAGAGGTGAGCCACAAATAGAAGACGAAGGGCTACTATGATGTTTCCCTAGAATAGGAGAAAGGATACTAGGGCAAAACCATAGCTAGAATATTATGGGATACTAGGATGTGGCCCAAGAATAGAAGATGATGAAATACATGGGGGTGATCCATCCATATAAGACAAGGGGCTAGTTGGATGTACCCCAAGAATATAAGATAATGAACTAATAAAAATGTCCCACAAATAGTAGAGGCGAGTCTACTATAAGGTGACCCATATCTAGATGAAGATGAAGAGCTACTTGGCATTAACCTCATAAGATAATTTTATTGAGGAATTTTGATAGAAGAAGAGTGATTGGGTGATGAGAAGATAGGCCATGGATCAATGCAATACCTAGGAGTTTCATCACGTAATTAAGAATGTGAAGATGAAAGAATAAGAGGAGGATTAAGTTGCATGATTTGACGCTCTTCCTCTATTTCTTGATAAAAGGAATCATATTTATCCTCACAATATGCGGACACATCAAATTTTAAAGAGAATATTTTTCGTAATTTATTAGAGGATATCTTTTTGTGCCCATAGAAAGGACATGATTTCTTCGTTTTGAAATAAATCAATCGATATGGGTTGTCGATTGACCACAAGGGTTTGATTTGATGGAAAATGGCCAACTGGTGTGAAATATTGAGAATATGTTTGATGATGATTGATGGTAGAAGGTGACATAGGTGACAAAGTAAACTTAGGGTGAGATGTCACATGAGTAGAAGAAGATGTGGATTTAGAATTGGTTGGTATAGGTTTCCTATAAGACAATGTTGTCGAAGAAGAATAGGAGAATTTTGTATCCAAAATTCCATAGATTGTGACATATGAATAGACTTAGACAATTGACTATAAGGACTTTGAGTCATACAAATCTTCAAATAAGGAAGAATTCATGGGGGTCATTAATGAAGAAGGTCCGGTGAAGAAGGGGAGGACCGCGACTTAGGAGTTGAATTGGATGAATGATAAAGGGGGTCTCGTGAAGAAAGGGGGGACTCAAGAATCATAGTAGAAGTTGAATGAAGGAGGTCCTCCAAAGAAGGGGAGGAGCTATAATTTAGCTCGAGTAATTTAAATACTTAAATTACACTAATTGTATCCTTTCCCTCAAATTCACAACATATTGTCAATAAATGCTCATTTTCTCTTCTATCACCATTAATTAGTTACATCACATTAATAAATTTACTTTTCTATGCAAAAATAACACCAATTAACAACCTTCTATTAATTCATCCCCCTTTCTATCTAGAGTAATTAATTATTATTAATTAATTAGCTTCCTCTTCCATTAAATTAATAAATCACCATTTATTCGATTAAATTCCTTTCATAGTGTAAATCATGCTAATTATTCCTCTAAAAGATTATATAAGCTTGCTCACATATTAATTAATCACTTGGGTTAATTAATAAATCCCCTCAAACCACATGAGTCACTAAAGGAAAAAATAAACTCTCCTAAGGTTGGTGAACCCCCTTTTAACCATCCTTATCAACAATTAACTCAACCTAGCTATTATCCCACATGTAAAGGGATACGAGAGATTATTTTATCCACAGGGCTATATAATGAGCCCTCCTCCTACCTTTCTATTTACACCTTTACACATCTAAATGAGCATAGAGCCTAAGCTATTACCATTTTCATCATCTTAGAGAATTCTCCATTAGAGTGTAGCTAAAAATCATCCCTTTGCATTCAATCATCCTAACTATTTTGTGAAGATATATGGAGTTGATAAAAAGGAGTCATTTCCATGGCTTGCTCAAACAAAACATATGAACCCTTTGATAAATTAAGGATCAACCTAGGTCATGTTACTACAAAATCACAACACCCCTGAAGTTTGCAACTCGATGGGTTGAGATTCTCTGTGTGATTGTAAAACATGGAGCATCTCTCAAAGTGTGGGACTTTCGCAAATCGAGAGAGCTCTCCGAATGGACATCGTTCTATTCCTCCATTCAAATGCACACATACAATTTTTAGAGGGTCTATTCTAAAACCTACTCTAATTTTCCAAGGATTTAGGGTTAAGGAGATGAAATAAATAAAACCTAGACTAACAAGGGTGATAAACCAAAGGAATGATGAACACTTGCTTTTCAATAAACACAAACCATACTAACACAATACAACCACCACACAGATGACCAAACTACAATGAGAGACCCGAAGGATCGAATGAAAACAAAAAGAGAGTTAAAATCATCCACAAACTTATCTCATTGCTCCAAAATTGATACAAAGTGCATTACAATAGCCAGGAGGAAGAAATTGCATTACAATTTGAATGGGAGGTTCGAAACACCTCAAATTCACTGTGGAAAAGAGAAGAAGGGAGGGTGCAAAGAGAAACTATCCATCCTTTAGAAAAATTCCCCTCTTCATAATATATAGGAATAATTAGAGAAGGAGGTAGAAGAAATCCAGATTCTTGTTCAACCATCCCTAAAGGGCAATGAATTCCCGTATAACAATGATGGGTTTCACAATAATACCCATGCCTCCACTATTGTTCATGGTTGGGAAAGAAAGGAAGCCCATAATCCATTATGGGGGTAGGTGAGAATCCTGACACATTCAAGAATGGTGGTGCATTTAAGGATACCATGTTGTAGTTGAGTAGCAGACGTTGTGATTTCTAAAAATTCTCCCCTTGCCTAGATCCAAGCTTCCGGTCGAAGGTTATGGATTTTTGAAGATTGAGGGTTGGACATTTAATGTGGGCTCATAATATTTAAAAGATTATATTCATGTGATATCCATGTGGCAGCCCCACGCACCTTAAGACTTCACCCCCTCCCTTCACTCTTGAATTTAAACTCGAAGAGACACATGGTGTCTTCGCAGCCTGCTCTATTTCCTTTGCATTCTAGCTAACCCCCTCTGGTTTTGTGAAGACACTATGTCTAACCCTAGACACGTAGAGGGTGGCGTATGTTTGAGACCTACCCTTAAAGGAGCTCCGATGAGACACGTGGTAGCTTCCACTGACCCTTTCTTATACTTAGCCGATTCGGGCATCGAGTGAACACTTCCTGCCTCATTCCTTTGGGTGATTAAGGGGCCCCACTATGTATAATGCCAAAACCCTTTTATGGGTGGGACTTCTATTGTTAGATCCTAAAACCGAGATGGTGGGACACTTGGTATCATCTTTGGGTCACCCCTTCATTTCCTTGTGTTTTGGCTTAGTCCCTTCTTGTTTGGCAGAGAAATATGTCGACTCTATACCCTTGAAGGGTTCACGCTTATTTGGGACCTGCCTTTCGTATCATACCTTTGAAGTTACACCGAGCTGAAGCGTGGATCCTTCTTCTATCCTTAGACCTTTCAACAGACGACTCTATCTTTCCCACCCATTTAGGAGTAACTTGTTGGACCCTAGACACATGGAGAGTCTACGCACATTTGGAGACCCTGCTTGGACCTAACCTTTGGAGGTGCGCCATTGAGACATGTGGAGGCTTCCAACGACTCATCCCATATTAAGATTTTTAACATCTAGTTTAAATTTGTAGACACGGCCACGTGGAGGGCTCATGCTTGCTTGGGGACTACATTTGGATTTCACCATTGTAGTAGCGCTAATGAGGCATGTGACACCTTCTTTCATTATTTTTCTCTTCTTTAGGTTGGATCATTTTGGGCTCAATTTTGGGATCGAATGTGAGTCCACATGATTGGGACAACCCCTCCATTTCTCCTCCGAAAGGTCGAGTTCGACCAATTTTTCCTAAGGAGAAAAATTGGATAACAATCTGGTAACTCGCGAGATCACCGCCTACTTGGTGAGCGAATCAATTTCCTTGAAGTATCCATTGGGCATGGAGTCATAGATGATAGCTTGATATTGACCATGTTCTTTGAAACTTGAATCAGATGCTTGCTTTGGTGACCTTGAACACATCAAATCTATCGCACTCTCAATTTTCATAAGAAAAGATTGAAGATGAGATTTCTGGGAGTAGAAAATTGTCTTGACCTAGGGTTTTCACTTTTTCCTGAAATGGACCACTACAACATTCACCCGAGAGGCATATTGAATTGTATAATGATACAACCTTGGAGTAATAAAACCTTTGCAGAGTGCTTAGGGAAATAAAACCTATTCTAATAACAACAAATATGTGCATAATCACTTGGAGGAAGGCTGGAAATCCTAGAATAATATGTACAAGGGTGAGAATTTTCCTTCTAGTAAGAATGTTAGAGATAGATCCCATTGAATGGAATCTTCAATTCTTCATCATCCAACTTAGCCACTGTGAGGAATTGTTACCTTTACATTCATTGATCATGTATCAAACACTCCATATGGCATTGAACTTGGAATTTCTGCATGGCTTTACACGGTCTGCATCGCACTTCAAAGATTACCAAGTCTCCAACTTGAAATTTCCTAGCTTTAGCTTGATTTTCAAATCTCTTTTTGATCAACGCTTGATCCTTCTCCATGGTCTACACTACATGTTTTCTTACTTCTTCTAACTCCATCAATTGTGCATACCTGCTCTCCATAGTCTCTAAGCGAGCTAGTTCCGGTTGTTTCATGAGTTCTTGGAGCTCATTTGAGAAGCTAGAAGATGAGGTGGAAGCTACATTTGAACTATGATTCCTTAGATCCCGAATGGGAGCTAATGTGGGTGCTTGAATAGTGCTTGGAGCTCTCGGTTCTTGATATAGAGGCATAGGTGACCTAGGTACAAGTTTACCAGCTTGAATTAAACAATTTTCAGATCTAATAGAAATGTTATAGGATGTGCGTAATGTCTTGCCTCCCATGGATTGAATCATCATGGAAATATCATAAGTGAAAGCTTTAAGTAAGTATAGAAAATCACCTTCAACTGTTGGTCTCACGACCACGAATCCTATCCCACGTATGCTATAATGTGAAGTTGAAATCAGTCAATTGCTCATTAGGAGCCCTCTTGATTGTTGTCAATTGTTCCAACAAGGATAGATTATCACCCTTCTCTCTAAATTGATTATGAAAATTCATGCACAAATGGTCCCAATTGTAAATGGATCCCATGCTTAGACTCTGAACCACTCTAAAGCTTTACCTTTAAAAGATGAAGCCAACAAAATTGACCACAACATCCATTTTATTGATCGATGAATTACACAAACATTTACAATATCCTATATGTGGTCAATTGGAGTCATCTGGTTCTCTCCAATAAAATATGGAATGCTCTTCTGCTACATCACGGAAGTTGATTTTTGCATTGAGAGCCAACAGGTGCTGCAAGTGCAAGTGAAGTTGACGTAGGGGTTGGGTGTGTCATCCAGTTGTTCGGAGGACTCTAGTCAATTAAACAAAAGGCCTACCGAGGTAGAGGTATTGACAATTTCTGCTTGGTGGAGATGGAGACCTTTGAGCTTTTCTTACCTTTTTCTCTATCTAGGGATAAATGTAGATAGAAAAATAACCCCTCCTCTCTAAATCTTGACCTTGTTTGTATTTTTCTCATGAACTTGACAATCTTGGACTACTAAAACCAGTGGTTTTGGCCTCTTTTGGAGTCGCCACATGTGTAATTTTAGAGCTTCTTATAATTTGGGAACTCAAAACAAGTACACATAAATATTTCGTATTAAAAATGAAAACTTCTTGCCCCACCTGGGTGTGCAAAATTGTTAGTACAAAATCACAACACCCCGAACTCTATAGCTCGATGGATTGAGACTCTTAGTGTGATTGCATAACATGGAGCATCTCTCGAAGTGTGGGACTTTTTGAATCGATAGAGCTCTCCGGATTGAGGCCATTTCCTATTCTTCTATTCAAGTGCACACATATAATTTGTATAGGGTCTATTCTAAAACCTACTCTAATTTTCCAAGGAGACAGGTTTAAGGAGATGTAAGAAATAAAACCTAGACTAAAAAGGGTGATGCACTAAAGGAATGATGAACACTTGCTTTGCAATAAACACAAACCATAAAAACACAATACAACCACAACACAGATGACCAAACTACAATGAGAGACCAGGTGGATGCAATGAACACAAGAGAGGTTTAAAATCATCGACAGAATTATCTCATTGCTCCAAAATTTATACAGTGCATTACAGTAGCCAAGAGGCAGAAATTGCATTACAATTTGAATGGGAGGTTCAAAACTCCACAAATTTTCCTCTGGAATAGAGAAGAAGGGAGGGTGTAAAGCAAAACTATCCATCCTTTTACAAAATACCCGTCCTCACAATATATAGGAATAATTAGAGAAGGAGGTAGAAGAAATCCAGGACTCTTGTTCAACCACCCCAAAAGGGCAATGAATTCTCCTACAACAATGATGGGTTTCACTGCAATACCCATGCCTCCACCATTGTTCCTTATTGGGAAAGAAAGGAAGCCCATAATCCATTATGGGGGTAGGTGAGAATCCTGACACATTCAAGAATGGCAGACTGCATTTAAGGATATCTAATTATAGTTGAGTAGCAGACGTCGAGAGCTTTCCAAAAGTCTCCTCTTGCCCAGATCTGAGCTTCCAGTCGAAGGTTATGGCTTTCTGAAGATCGAGGGTTAGGCGTTTAACATGGGCTCACAATATTTAAAAGATTATATTTGTGTTAGATCCATATGGCAGCCCCGCATGCCTTAAGACTTCACCCCCTCCCTTCACTCTTGAAGTTACACCGAAGAGACACGTGGTGTCATCTGCGGGCCTGCTCTATTTCCTTTGCATTCTGGCTAACCCCCTCCGGTTTGGTGGAGACACTATATCTCGAACCTAGACACTGGAGGTGTGGCATACATTTAGGACTTGCCATTGGATTCGAACCTTTCGGGAGTGTGAATTAGACACATGTCAGCTTCTCTTGACCCTTTCTTATACTTAGCGATTCGAGGCCTCGAGTGAACACTTCTTGCCTCATTCCTTTGGGTCGGTAAGAGGCCCAACCATGGATAATTCCAAAACCCTTTACGGGTGTGACCTCTATGGTTAGCTCCCGAAACTATGATGGTTAGACACTTGGCATCATCTTTGGGCCACCCCTTCGTTTCCTTGTGTTTTGGCTTAGTCCCTTCTGTTTGGCAAAGCAATATGTTTGAATCTAGAAAATTTTAGTGTTCGATCTTATTTTTGACCTGCCTTTTGGTTCTTACCT
The DNA here is from genome assembly GCA_018340775.1 of Taxus wallichiana var. yunnanensis. Classification (NCBI taxonomy): domain Eukaryota; kingdom Viridiplantae; phylum Streptophyta; class Pinopsida; order Cupressales; family Taxaceae; genus Taxus; species Taxus wallichiana. The sequence continues at coordinate 588,467,099 of CM031236.1, forward strand.
TTGAAGTTACACCAAGATGACATGTGGCTCTTTTTTACGGCCTTATACCTTTCAATGGTTGACTCTATCTTTCCCGCCCATTTAGGAGAAACTTATTAGACCCTAGACACATGGAGAGTTTGCGCACATTTGGAGACCCTACTTGGACCTGACCTTTGGAGGTGTGTCATTGAGACATGTGGAGGCTTCCACCAGATCATCGCCCATTAATAATTTTAACATGGGTGCAACATTTTAGACTTTGACCAAGTGGAGGGCTCGTGTTCGCTTAGGGACCACATTTTGGATTTCACCCTTAGAGTTACACCGATGAGGCATGTGACACCTTTCACGATTCTTTTTCTCTGCTTCAAGGTGGATTTTGGGATTGAATTTGATTTACATGATTGGGCTGACCCCTCCATTTCTTTTTGCAAGGTCGTGTTCGACCAATTTAGTCGAGGGCAAAATTGGATAACAAGTCCATTTCATAGATTTATCTTTTTGAAGAGTAGAGCAATAAATGTTTACATGTTAGTTTGAAGTTCATTTTCAAGGTTCTAATGCATAATGTTGATGTTTATTACTTGTTTATCTCTTATAATGATGGTGCATAGATGTTATTTTAGCATTGTTTTGATGTTACTAGGTGTTAGTTTCAATTTCACTAACAAGGCTAACTAATTCTTACACACATTTGGCATGCCCGGTAGGAGGGACACTTAGTCCCTTAGCATTCTAGTTCAGATTTTGTTGTTTTTTCAACATTTGGCTAACCCTTAATATGCACATGTATGAAATGATGTTAAAATTCTTATGATCTTGTTAATTTAACGTGTGCGGAGTCTTATTTAGAGGTTTAATTTTGATGGCTTATTGTCAATTTTGAGCTAACATGTTATAATTTGGAGTATTTTTAAAAAATTTACATTATTGGGCCATATTTTAACATCATCACTAGGTACCCTAATGTAATCCATGTAAGAGGGAATGTTGTGGACGAAATAGGAAGTGCTCCACACACCTACTTGACTAGTATACATGTGAGATTTAGCATCAAAGTTATCCATATCATGACCTTAGTGAGAGTACATGATGGACACATTTATTGCCAACTATTTTTGATGGGGGTAAATTTATGCCAAGATAACTGAAGATTATTCAAGGTGAGTTTCTTGGTGAATCGAGCTCGCTCTTAGATATCTTTTGACACCTAGTTGAGTGAACCACCTAGGAAGGCCAATAAATATTTGGAGTAAACTTGACCAGATCTTTGTTATAAAGAGCCATCATTCATCATGAAATGTGTGAAGCATTACTTTTACTTAGTTTTCACTTTCCCTAAGGAGAGGGGAAACTCTGCCGAAGTGAGTACAACATTTTTCATCCTCACTTCTACTACTTCCTTCACTTTATTATTATACTTTGTTTATCAATAGAGAATTTACCACTGTATGTTTCAAACTAATGTTGTCACCACATTTATGTTCATTTACGTTCATCCATATTTGTAGTTGAGTGGTTAAATTTCTGAAGTGTGTGGGAACATACTCGTATCATTGGTAACCATTTGATCTTGATACCCAAGTCAAGATCGTCATCATAGTTAGGCTTGATTCATCACTTGATTCTCCTTTTAGGTGTTATCTTCATTGTATCGTATTGACACAAATTTTGATACTTAAGTATTGTTTCTTGAAAACTCGACCTAAGTGGCTAGATTCTAATGTTAGAATACATGCATTGTAACAATTCCTTGGTATACTCTAACCTTAGTTTACCTTCAAATATTACCTTGATTTTGATATGTGTTTTTGTTACCTTTGCACATGTCGTAATAATATTATTTCTATACTCGATACCTTACTTTTCCATAAAGTTTGGTTAATTTATCTTAATGGTATTATTGCATCGTTCATGTTTGTAAATTTTAATTTTTGAGATTTAGGTCTTGATTGGTCATTAATTTTTCTTCGTGTTTTGATTTTGCGTGATTGTTCCTTTTATTTATACAACTTATAAACTCATTTCTAGGACAATACTTTGGGTTTTAATCTTCTTGATCTTCTTGTTTTTGCCTAAGTTCATGGTAATTTTTAACATATATTTCAAATCTTGGCAAAAACATTCATATGAAACAAATTTTGCATCAATCAAACATAGGAAATATTTCCTTTGTATCCTATATATTTCTAATTTTTTTATCAATCCTTAGACATTTACGCCTCCAAACCTTATTGGATTATCAATATTGAGTCATCATGATGTATGTTTTCTTTAGCTTCCCTTTTTGAAAGTCATACAAGCATCATGTTGAGAAGATGAAGTATGACACAAAGGAGAAGGCACATAGAATATTCACACGTGGTAGCAAGCAAGGTTTTAAGGTGTAGAAGGATAGGGAAGGAAGTGTTCATGAAAGACAGATTGAATTGGGACATAGCCATTTTTATGGTTACGGGCTATATTTGGAGATAGCATCCGAAGCACACAATAGGATGGAGACTTGCGCGACACAAAAATACTATTTTGGAAAGAGAATCTACTAAAGTGTCATGCATGAGTTTGAATAAATAATATAATTACTACTGCCAATTAACTATAAGAGATCTATTATTAGTGCATTTGCTTATGTGCATGATATTGTAAAGGCACATGTAAGAAGCTTCTCTTAGTGGATAATCAATATGCACAACATGGGAATAGAACCTATTCTATCCTAATCTAACCATTCCAAGGGGATAGAGAGAGAGAGAGGGTGAAAGAGCCTACACTAAGTGGTGATACACCAAAAAAGGAAGTGGTTGAATCAAAATCCAACTTCCTAAAGTGGAGAGAGGTGAGAAGAGGAGAGGGTGGAAAAAATGCACCACGGACTAGAGATAGATTTCACATGGAACACCACTTCAAAACCCATTAAGCACAGCTCCTAGAACCTGCAAAAAACATCAGAGTATGCACAATATACCCTACAATGATGAGAGGTAAGAAGAGACAAAAAAATAAGCTAAGGATGGACAGATGCATCACGAAATAGATTTTATTGCTCCAAAATGTTACATGGTACATCATCAGTGGGAAAGAGGAAAGAAAATGCCATTATAGAGCCATGAGAGGAGGCTTAGACTCCACATTCTACCCTAAGGAAGAAGAGAGAGGGGGAAGAGAGGAGAAACAATGACCAACCACTTTGAATATGCCCCTTCATTACAATATATAGGAAGAATGAGAGAGAGAGAGGAGGAAGAATTTGAATCCTACTTCAACCACCTTGAGATATGCATTGAATCCTTCTTTGAAAGCTCAACCACCATCAATCAATGCCCCTCTCAAATCCTCCTACAATCTATCAATTCTGGTTCCCTATGTCTTTCTGCTTGGCATGCTAAGGAAGAAGAACAGCGGATCAAATTAAATCTAATCTGGTAGTTGAAGAAATTAGATTCTGCATTAATGGCCTAGAAGACATTTTCCCATTTTCACCTACTAAATCCTATTAAGAATGATATTTTATGTTTCATGGCATAGAGGGTGTAGATACATTTCCAAAAAAGTCTTCTCCACCCAAATGCAAGTTTCCAGTCAAAAGATATGGCCATCTGAATATTAGGGTCATGGGTGCACCATGTTTAAAGTGTCTATCATCTAGGGTCCCATGTGAAGCGAGCCTCGCGCATCTTGGAGATTCAGTTCCTTCCTTATGCTCTTGAAATCATGTCGGACTAACACATGGTGGCTTCTGCGAGCTCCTTGGGCTCCTTTTTTTTTTCCTAAGTCTCCTTTCTTGATGGGGCCAAAAGTCGACCCCAAACACGTGGATGATTCATGGTCATTTGGAAAAACCCACCCCAATTTTACTTTTGAAGTTGGGTGCTTGAGACATGTGGAGGATTCCACAAGATCTTGGACTTTTCAATGGCCACTATTACTTTTTTAGGCCCAGGACACATGGTGATATGGCACTCATTTGGGGTTACCTTTTGATTTGCGCCTTTTAAATTATGCTGATGCAACACATGGCACCGTCTGTTGGTTCTCTATACTTAGTCGATTTTAGGCCCACTTTGTCTCCCTTTGTTGACTCTATTGGACCCTAGACACAGGGAGAGTTAGCACTCATTTGAGTCTCCACTTTGAGACCCGGCCTTGTGTGTGTCGTCGAGACACGTGGAGGCTTCCATTGGCACTCTTATACTTAACCAATTTAGGCCCACTTTTGAATTTGACCTCGTTGACCATTGGCCATGTGGAGGGCTAGCGCAAGTTTGAGCCTCCACCTCGGGCTCCCATATTGAAATTACACCGAGCTGACACTATTTTCCTTTCACTTGTTCTAACTTTTTAATGTCCGGCTCTATCCTTTTTCGGGCTTGGGACATGTGGAAGCTTCACGCTCATTTGAGTCTACCCTTTTGGATTCAATCTTTGGAGGTGTGTCATTTGGACACTTGGCAGCTTCCGCTGACTCTCTATACTTAGCCAATTTTGGGGCTCATTCTGAATCATTTGCAGATCCCAAAGACTTTGAGCCTTCTCCGTTTCTTTCCTTTGAGCCTCTGGTTTCTTTGACATTGTTTCTTCTCCTTAGTTAACCCCTGCTTCTCCATTTTAGAGTCCCTTTTAACCTTTGATTGTTGGATTTGAATGTGATTGATTCATTTTTCTTGAATTTCTTCTATGTGGGTCATGTTTGATCAATTTTGGGGAAAAATTGGGATAACAATTTGGTGACTCATGGGGACATCTGCCTACTAGATGAAGAGACCATTGGCCTTGAAGCATCCATTGGGCATGGAGTCAAGAATGATAGCTTGATATTGATCCTTGTCTTTGATCTGTGAGCCCGACCATTTGCACTTGGTGACCTTGAGCCTATCCTAGAAATAGATTGTCTTAAAAATGGTTTTTAGTTTCTCTGCATTTGTTTTATTTTGAAATTTGCAATTGTTACAGGAAACTATGGGTCTCTCCATCATGAACATTGAAGGGCCTGGCCTTGGTAGCTCTGGAGAAATGTGAAAAAAACTTATGTACAAATACAAAATCATACATGCCTCAAATGAGACATGCAGAGTGTGCACAAGCACTTCTTCTGCTGAAAACAAAGTCTACTCCTACTCCTACACTAACTAGAGAGAAAGAAGCTAAACAATCCTCTACTACGGGGGGAGAAGTAGCTTCCCTTTCTCAAAAGGGGCAGCCATGCAAATGATTTGACACTGAATATGGCTGCCGTATGAGTGAAAAAAATTGACTATAAGTCATGGTCCTCCACCCAAATCATCAAGGTATCTACATCAACCAAAAATACCTCCTCAAGTTGATTGGTATTGGACTCTGGAGGTGTTGATGGTGACCCTTGGTGCTTTGAAACTCATCCTCATGCCCTGAAGTGGGCATGACTAGTTTTGGCTTCTCTCTTGGCTCCAATGAAGCCAAGTACCTGATTGGGCATGGTCTGATCCTTTGAATGTGCCCTTTGCTCTGAAATTTAACTCCAAAAATGGAGTCTTTTTGTGGACCTTCTTGGATGGATGGTGTGAGAGGGATGATGACATCCTCTTTGCCTTTTCTCTTCCTTCTCTGTGAAGAACATGGAAGACTCATATCTTCCAACCTTGGTTCCAGAGGGATGTTGTGAGACATAGGTTGTTGTTCTTGAATGCCCTCCTTTATGGAAGTAGGCTCATATGCTTGGAAGGTGGGTGATAGAGGAGTAAATGATGTAATTTCCTAGGCTCCTCTCTATCAAAGAAATCCTCCAAGTCAGAGATAGATAATATGTCTCCTTGTTGTCTGTTGCATGTGCTCAACCTCCTCCATGGTGTCCTCTGATCTGAAACTTTCTCACCATGGTTCCCTTCATCCTCCAACATGAAGTTTGAAAGTTCAAACTCCTCTTCAACATTAGAGATTGAAGGGGATGAAGTGGGAGGAAGAACTGAAGGTTCTTTTGTAGCCTGCTCCACACTTGGAGCCTGGAAACTATATGGTCCTCCTCCATCATGGGTTCATCAATCAAATCAGGCCCTTGAAATGAAAGAAAAGAATCTTCAATGATGCTTTCTTCATTGAGTGGCTTCAACACTTGATTTGATCTCTCCCAGCTACTCCTCTTCAATGGGGCTTGGAGCTGATTGTTCCTCCTCTTTAACTAGTTGTGTAGCTTGGATTAGATCAACATTCTCTTCAGACAGAGTGCCATTAGGGAAACTGTATTAGAGAAAAAAACTGCTTGATCTTCTTCTTGTTCTTTTTGTTCTTCTTCTACTGCAAACTCAGCCTCAGCCACCACTGGCTCTTTAACCTTGACCTCCTCTATTGGCTTGACCATCAAGGGGATCTTTGTAAACCCAAATCTGGCAACCCAACTCTTCAGATCTTCTATCATTTCTTCTCTGTTGGGTTCCTCCTCTTGTTGTTCTCCTTGACTGGTCTTTGGAATCTCTTCCCCATATGGAATTGGGAAGGCAAGAGGAGTGATAGGTTGGGGTTCAACCAGCTTTGCAATTGTTTTTTGGTGGGGAGGGAGGTGGAACTTCTTGTTTGTTTGGAGGGGATGACTGTTTGGAAGGGAAAAGGGCAGAGGAACTGAGGTGGGATGGGAGATTAGGAGATGGAGAAAAGAAATTAACACTTGGGGCAGCAGATGAGGGGCTTGACTCTTGATCATGCTGAAATGATAAAGTTTGAGAAAGAGAAAATGAAGAGCTAGGAGGTGGTGGACTTACCCATTGACAAGGTTGTCTTGTGTCCAACTCATAGGCCTCAATCTCCTCAATCCATTGTGTAAGTTGAGGCAGCATTTCAACCATGAAGTCAATCTTCTCTGAGGGTTGTAATGTCTTGGAAAAGGGCCTCCCCATGGACAAGGTGCCCTGAAACCAATCTGAATGCCTTCATCTGTGTTGTACCCCTGGATTGCACCATGCTAGCCTCCATTCTTTGAATCTTCTCCAAAAACCAGCATTCTCCACATAGTTTTCACCATTGTATGTGTCCCCTTGTTCTTGATAAGCTCCATGGCCAAACTGACTTTGACCCTACTCATATGGGTAAGCATAATGGTTCTAGATCTGATCATAATGTTGATCTGGAGGAGTTGGGAAAAACATTGGAGGTGAATGCATGCTTATTGTAAGTGTGAATTCCATGAAGGGAATGAAGTCATGATTGCACAACTTCATGAAATGGAAGAAAAATGGGAGATATGGAAAGAAAAGTGAATGAAGATGGGTGGAAATGGATGGAAAAGGTCTGTAACTTTAGAGATGGGGTTGTTGACTAGATGGAGTCACTAGATGTGCTTGCATGTGCCTCAAAAGGTTGAACCTTAACAAGAACACACCAACCTACTAAGATGAAGTGGTAAGGTGCTTGACTTCAGACTTGTCCCAACTTGTTAGTGTGGTGCCAAATGGTGGCTTATGATTTTAGTGTAAATCACAACACCTTGAAAATGTCTAACCTCGGTGTCCCTAGGCATGGTGTGAAGTGGGGCATTCGGTGTGATTGCACAACATGGGACCATCTCTCAAGTTGTGGGACTTGCAAAACTTGAGATGGACCTCGGAGAAATCCGGTTCTTGCTTCCTAATCTACCTACCACAAGCTACTTCAGTGCAAGAAGAACCTATTCTATCCTAATCTAACCATTCCAAGGGGAGAGAGAGAGAGAGAGAGGGTGAAAGAGCCTACACTAAGTGGTGATACACTAGAAAAGGAAGTGGTTGAATCACATATCCGATTGCTACTGAAGTGGAGAGAGGTGAGAAGAGGAGAGGGTGGACAGAATGCACCATGGACCAGAGATAGATTTCACATGGAACACCACTTCAAAACCCATTAAGCACAACTCCCATAACCTACAACAAACATAGAGTATGCACAATATACCTGAAATGATGAGAGGTAAGAAGAGACAACAAAATAAGCCAAGGATGGATAGATGCATCATGAAATAGATTTTATTGCTCCAAAATGTTACACGGTACATCATCAGTGGGAAAGAGGCAAGAAAACACCATTACAAAGCCATGGGAGGAGGCTTAGACTCACATTCTACCCTAAGGAAGAAAGAGAGGGGGAAGAGGAGAAACAATGACCAAACCCTTGAATATGCCCCTTCATTACAATATATAGGAAGAAAAGAGAGAGAGGAGGAAGAATTCAAATCCTACTTCAACCACCTTGAGATATGCATTGAATCCTACTTTGAAAGCTCAACCACCATCAATCAATGCCCCTCTCAAATATGCCTAAATCAATCTATTTTGGTTCCCTATATCTGCTTGGTATGCTGAAGAAGAAGAACGATGGATCAAATTAAATCTAATCTGGTAGTTGAAGAAATTAGATTCTACATTAATGGCCTGGAAGACATTTTCCCATTTTTCACCTACTAAAGCTTGTTAAGAATGATATTTTATGTTTCCATGAAATAGAGGGTTTTGATATGTTTCCAAAAAAGTCTTCTCCCCTCAAATATGAGTTTTCAGTCAAATGATATGGCCATATGAAGATTAGGGTCATGGAGCGCACAATGTGTTTAAAGAGTTTGTCTATAGGGTCCACGTTGGCAACCTCGCGCATCTTGGAGATTTGGCTCTGAAAAGTATGACCTTGAACACGTGGAGGCTTCGCGCTCATTCTGAAATTTCCCCCTGGTTTTGCTTTTGAAGTTGTGTGGTTGTGACACGTGAAGGCTTCCGCAAGGCTCTTGTACTTTTCAATGGCCTTTCTTACTTTTTGGGCCCTAAACATGTGGCAATGCTTGGCGCTAATCATTTGGGGCTTTCCTTTTGTTCTACACCTTTGAAATTGCCTTGATACAACATGTGGCACTTCTTTTACTAGTTCTCTATACTTATTCAATTTTGGGCTACTCTGTCTCCTTTTTGACTTGACTTTGGACCCTAGACACATGGAGAGATGGAACTCATTTGAGTCTCCGCACTTCGGATTTTAGCCTTTGTTGCATCATCGAGACACATGGAGGCTTCCACCAGATCTCTTATACTTAAGATTTAAGGCCCTTGCTTTTGAATTTAACATTCATTGACCATTGGCCATGTGGAGGTCTAACACAAGTTTGAACCTCCACCTTGGGCTCCGATCTTGAAATTGCACCAAGCTCACGTGTGTTTCTTACGCTTGTTCAAAATTTTCAATGGACGACTCTATCCTTTTTTGGGCTTGGGACACATGGAAGCTTGCGCTCATTTGATTCTTCCCTTTTGGATTCAATCTTTGGAGGTACACCATTTAGAAACTTGGTAGCTTCCATTGACTCTCTATACTTAGCCAATTTTGGGGCTCGTTCTAAATCATTTATAGAGCTCGAAGACTTTGAGCCTTCTCCATTTCTTCTCCTTTGAGCCTTTGGTCTCTTTGACACTATCTACTTCCTCAGCTAACCCTTCTTCTACATTTTCGAGTCTCGTTGTTTCCTGATTGTTGGATTTGAATGTGAGTTCTTTGGTTTCTTCTATGCAGAGTCGTGTTTGATAAATTTTTTTGGGGGAAAAATTGGGATAACAATTTGGTGACTCACGGGGACATCTACCTACTAAATGAAGATACCATTGGCCTTGAAGCATCCATTGGGAATGGATTCAAGAATGATAGCCAATCTTGATTCTAAATTTGATCTAGAAGCCCAACCGTTTGCACTTGTGGACCACCGATCCTGTCTTGAGAAATAGATTATCTTGAAAACATTTTTTACTTTCTCTGCACTTGTTTTATTTTGAAAATTGTAACTATTACAGGAAACTATGGGTCTCTCCATCATGAACACTGAAGGGCCTTGCCTTGGTATCCTTGGATCAAATATGAATAAAACTTATGTACAAAAGTAAAAAATCATACATGCCTCAAATGAGACATGCGGAGTGTGCTCAAGAACTTCTTTTACTAAAAACAAAGTTTACTCCATCTCCTACACTAACAGAGAGAAATAAGATAAAAAAACCTGTTATAGGCAGGGAGAAGTATCTTCCCTTTTTCAAAAGGGGCAGCCATGCAAATGACTTAAAAATGAATATGGCTGCCCATGTGAGTGAAAAAATGACTATAATCCGGTCCTCCACCCAAATCATCAAGGTATCTACATCAACCAAAAATATCTCCTCAATTTGATTGGTATTAGACTCCTAGAGGTGTTGATGGTGACCCTTGGTGCTTTGAAACTCATCCTCATTTCTTGAAGTGGGCATGACTTGTTTTAGATTCTCTCTTGCCTCTAATGAAGCCACGTACCTGATTGGGTAGGGTTTGATCCTTTGAATGTGCCCTTTTCTCTAAAATTTAACTCCAAAAATGGAGTCTTTTGTGGACCTTCTTGGATGGATGGTGTGAGAGGGATGATGACATCCTCTTTCCTTTTATCTTCCTTCTCTTGTTAATAACATGAAAGACTCATATCTTCCAACCTTAGTTCCAGAGGGATGTTGTGATACATAGGTTGCTTTTATTGAACTCCCTCCTTTATGGAAGCAGACTCATATGCTTGGAAGGTGGGTGATAGAGGAGTAAATGATGTAATTTCTTTAGGCTCCTCTCTATCAAAGCAATCCTCTAAGTTAGACACCTAATTTGTCTCCTGATGTCTGTTGCATGTGCTCGACCTCCTCCATTGTGTCCTCCTAATCTGCCACTTGCTCACCATGGTTCCCTTCATCCTCTAACATGAAGTTTGAAAGTTCAAAATCCTCTTCAACATTAGAGATTGAAGGGGATGAAGTGGGAGGAAGAACTAAAGGTTCTTTTGTAGCCTACTTGATACTTGGAGTCTTTGGAATTGTATTGTCCTCCTCCATCATGGGTTCATCAATCAAATCAGGCCCTTGAAATGAAAGAAAAGAATCTTCAATGATGTTTTCTTCATTGAGTGGCTTCAACACTGATTTGATCTCTCCCATCTTATCCTCTTTAATGGGAATTGGAGCTGATTATGCCTCCTATTTAACTGGTTTTGACTTGCATTAGATAAACATTATCTTTAGAGAGAGTGCTATTAGGGACACTTTGTATTCGGAAGAGAAAAAAGACTACTTATTTTCTTCTTCTTGTTTTTGTTCCTTCTTTGCTGCAAACTCGGCTGAACCACCACCGACTCTTTAACCTTTAACTCCTCTATTGTTTTGACCATCAATGGGATGTTTGTAAGCCCAAATATGAAAACCCAACTCTTCATATCTTCTGTCATTTCTTTTCTATTGGGTTCCTCCTCTGCTATTCTCCTTGACTAGTCTTTATAATCTCTTCCCCATATGGAATTGGGAAGGCAATATGAGTGGCGAGTTTGTTGTTTAACCAGATTTGCAATTTTTTGTGGTGCGGAGGGAGTGGCGTAACTTCTTGTTTTTGAGGGGATGACTGTTTGGAAGGGAAAAGGGAAGAGTAACTGATGTGGGATGGGAGATCAAGAGATGGAGAAAATAAATTAACACTTGGGGAAGAAGATGAGGGGCTTGAATCTTGATCATTTTGAAATGATGAAGTTTGAGAAAGAGAAAATGAAGAGCTAGGAGGTGGTGGATTTACCCATTAACAAGGTTGTCTTTTTCCACCCTCTCCTCTACTCACCTCTCTCCACTTTAGGAATTCAGATCTTTGATTCAAACACTTCCTTTTCTGGTGTATCATCGCTTAGTGTAGGCTCTTTCACCCTCTCTCTCTCTTTGTCCCCTTAGAATGGTTAGATTAAGAAAAAAATAGGTTTTTCCTGCACCTTTGGAGTAGCTTGTGGAAGGTAGATTAGGAAGCAAGAACAGGCTTTCTTTGGAGTTCCATCTCAAGTTTTGCAATCCCCACAACTTGACAGATGGTCCTATGTTGTGCAATCACACCGAATGCCCAACTTCACACCCAGGCCATTTGGGGGTGCTGTGATTCTGCACTAACAACTTATGTGTTTATTGTGTTTTAATATAATGGATTATGTTGGGTGAATAATGGTGTTAAACATGATTGAAACTAGTTTTTACATGGTTTACTTTGTTATATCTATCGATTATTATTTTTTTAGATCTACATCTGGTATATGCTCTTTTCACATCCATCTTCATCATGTTCACATCCTATACAAGCAACTCTAAGGAGGGGCATGGTACCTTTATGCGCTTTAGGTGAGCTCTCAACTCAAATTGGGTGATGTTCCAAAGTGTGCTTGGGTGGTTCGTGGTAAATTCTAGGTTGCATCATTGGTTCTGTTATTGTGACCTCTTTTTCAGCTTTTTTTTTTCAAGATGGTTCACAATGAAGATATACTAGTTGATCTTAGCAAATGTTGAGGAGTGGATAACAGATCTAGAATAAGAGTATGCATGGATATTCAACACTAGATCTGATTTTGACACACACACCGGGTGGAGAAGAACCTTTATAATTATCGTATGAGAGCTTATTTGTTATTTTCTGGTATAACTTTACGAGTGGCTGGTTGCTTATGTATCAAAGTGAAGCTGAGATATCACACACTTTTCTAGACACGAGGGAGAATTTTAGGCCTTATAATACACCGACCTAAGTTAAACTTCACTACACGTGCTTTCGATACTCTATTTCAACTTATTCTTTCCCAAAGGTAGCTAAGTTCTAATTTTTATGGTATCCTAAAGAAACTTACTTGCAAGGCATTCCACTGACAATTAAGATTTTGATGGTAACCCTAAATTTAGAGGAAAGGACCATGGCCGGCTAAACCTCACCATGCATGGGGGAAGGAGTAGGTTTGGTGAAAGATGGTAAACCTAGTGGTAGAGAGGAAGAGGGAAGAAATGTATCTTAAGAATAATGAGGCACTCGAGAGGAAGATAGAGAAACAACGTGATATTGCAAAGTGGATGGCATTGAGGAAAGATGGAGAGATTTGTGCAAAAATACGTTCGTTATTGCTAGACTATGAGATATGTCACCTAAACCATAACACCAACCGTTACCCATTATTACTAAACACGCGATAAGGAAGAATATATCCTATTATTGTAATATTTTCTATTCCCGACTCAAGATACAAAAGAATTCAACTTGATTGGTTAGATCCCTAATGCTATAGATATTGATGATGCAATAGACAAGAGTATCGAGATAACTCTAAGGAAAAGGTGAGAATCATGATTGAAATCACAATCATGCGCATTATGATCGAACGATGGCTGCTATAAATGAGGACGTGGCAGAGGTCAAGGATACAATGGAGGATTCAGAGATTGAGGTCATGGTGGTGGATGAGGTGAATTCCCTCATGGAACATGATTTACATGCGGATAACCTAATCATTACAATCACCAATGTCCTCAGGATATTACTTGTTATTTCTATGGGAAGAATCATAGCTATGAGGAATGCCCAAATCTATATGAGAATATTAGGAAGAAACATACACATGAGAACAAAGGTGCATGTATGGTTAGGATATAACATGCTGTGGAAAATCAGTGCATGCCAAAGATGGAACTAGAACTGAGGTTTTCCTAGAAATATAACTACACGTGCTAAAGTTGTGCGTGCTATGAGAGGTGTTACCACATAAGCCTACCATCATTAACGAGGGAATTTTACATGCAAGATAACCAAATCCTGTGTACCAAAAGGAGGTTTATGAGGAGACCATGGAGGTACTCAGTGAACTTCAAGGGGAAATAATATGTTTAAAGGAGAAATCACGGAAGATGGAACTAAAGAAGGCAATGGAGATAGTCTAGTCATATATTGATGACTTGAAGGAGGTATGCAAAATGCTGCATGAGGAGAATATTATTCCATTACTAGGGAGTTGGCTAAAGGGAAAAAATCAAGCCATAAACACTGAGAATGGGTGTCAAATCCTGTATGCAAATATTCCGTTCATAGCTTAGACTACGATAAGGAGATCACTCTGAAAGCTGTTGTCAATGGATGGCTCTTGAGTAATATATTGATTGAAAAATGCGCGGAAGTAAATGTGCTTACTTTAGATGCATGTGTACAGATGGGGAGACCTACATTATAGCCATCTTCTAATGTATTATTTATGGCTAATCTAACTAAGGCCACTCCTATCGTAGTTTTAAAAGATGCATCCATTACTATACAAGGGGCCAAGTTCTATGGAAAATTTGAGGTTTTACTATTGCGCTTTGTTGGCAAGAAAAATTTTCTTGTCGAACAATTGGTGGGTTTTAAGCCAACGCTATGGGAATCTAAGTCCCTCTACTTGAACGGTGCAGATTTTGTATGTGCATGCGTGAAAAGGTTGATTTCAATGGTGGCCTTTGACCGAGAGATCCAATAGGGGTACTCCACTAACCTGTGGCAAAGTTAGCAATTTCTCACTAGAGAAGATTTTTTTTTCGAGAAGGGAAAGGGAGTGAGAATGGAGGTAGGAGTAACTAATGTTGTGAGTATAATATCAGATTCCCACACATGTTAATTAGAAATTTCATTTACATGCATTTATAGTGAGAAGAACAAAAAAATCCACGGGAGAATCTACAAGACCGAATGAAACTCATTGGTTGTAAAGTACTAATTAATTCCTCTATAAAAGAGGAAAAATTCCTTCTTTTTATTATTAAAACTTGAGAATGGAAGAAATTGAGGAAAAAGAGAAAATAGAAGAAGAATTTTTACCTCTTTGATTGAGGAATTAATTAGCACTTTGCGACCAATGATTTTCATTCGATCTCAGTAGCTTCTCCTATAGATTTTTTTGTTCTTAATTTAAATGCATGTAAATGAAATTTCTAATTAATGTGTGTGGGCATCTAATATTCTTGTTGCAACATTAGTTTCTCCTACCTCCATTCTCACTCCCTTTCCCCTTCTCGCATACAAAGTTCTTCTCTAGTGAGAAATTGCTAGCTTTGCAGTGGTTAGTGGAGTGCCCCTATGATCTCTAGTCAAAAGGCCACCATTGAAATCTTTTTTTTCATGCATGCATATACGGAAGATGTAGCATTCAAGTAGAGGGACTTAGATTCCCATAGCGTTGGCTTGAAACCCATCACTTTGTCTATAAGAAAAATTTTCTCACCAAAATTTTTGGTGCCCATCGTGGGGCGCAAAAAAATTTTGGTGAGAAAATTTGTCTTGTGGACAAATTTGTGGGTTTCCAGCCAACACTATGGGAATCTAATTCCCTCTACTTGAATGGTGAAAGTTTTAACTATAAATGCATGTAAAATAAAATATATAATTAATGTACGTGGGAATCTAGTATTCTACTCACAACATTAGTTTCTCCTACCTCCGTTTCACTCCCTTTCCCCTTCTCAGAAAAATTTCTTCTCTAGTGAGAAATTGCTAGCTTTCCATAGGGTCAGTGGAGTTCTCCTATTGGATCTTTGGTCAAAAGGCCACCATTAAAATCCACTTTTTCACGCATGCACATATGGAAGTTGCTCCATTCAAATAGGGGGACTTATATTCCCATAGTGTTGGCTTGAAACCCACCAATTTGTCCACAAGAAAATTTTTATCACCAATACGCTTGTAGAAACAGACAGTTTCCAAGCTCGCATGGATGCTCTTTGTGTTACGCAAATAATGTTGATCTTTAGTTTAGCAAGGGATATATTAGTTTTGAGAACAAGGAGGAAAGAGTTATTATACCTTTAACAGATGGAAAAGTTGCACCCTATGTTGAGCCTTTGAGTTAGGAAGATTTGAATATGATTTATGTAGGCACCATTCGAGACCCAAAAGTGCTTAATTCATGTAAATAAGTAATCCTTCAGTGGGAGGATGCACTGTCTATAAGTGATACTACAAGTATTTCTTGTGATAATTGGGCTTATGGTAATTATGAGATGGTTGGGTGTGAAGTAAGGAGAAAAATTGTGTGGAAAGAAAAACCTCGTTGCATCAAGAGGTTAGGTAAAAATATGAACGTCTATACATTAGGAAAGGAGAACATACGGTATTCCTACGGGCCATGGAGAAATAGTGGATAAACCAGTTAAAAGAAGAAGTATGTTAGCATACACCCTACGCAGACAACAACGCATTGGTGGGTGGTTCACAGGATAATCTTATAGAATGGAATGAAATCATGATTTCTCTTACAACTTGGTTTTCTGGGAGCAATGCAATGACTCACTCAAATCTGCACATATCATGGTAATCAACTTGTTCAACACAACATTCAGAGTGTGAGAGGATTTGGACAGAGGTGTAAGAATATTTACTTCCTTCACTATGCATGCACAAACTTTATTTCACTTTACAAGAATGTGCATGTGCTTGGTATGTATATGCAGAGATAAATATATACACTAGAAATTAGCTATATTTGATTATAGGTATGGTCCAAAATTTTGACTACTTCTCTACTAAACCTCTAGTATAAGAGGCATTAAGGGTTATAAAGAAGTTAACTATGGAGAGCAGTGCAAAGGCGTAAGAAATTATTCAGGGAGTTACTTGATGAGAATGACTTAGGAGCGGAGAAAAACTCACTCTACTTAAGCATGTTTAATTTGAGAAATAAAAAGGGAAGATGGTCTACATAGTGGATGATGAAGAAGTAGAAGAACTTGATATAGATCATTTAGTTGGTACACGTGAGGTCTTGGAAAGTGCAGATAATAATGAAAACACCTATCATGAACCTATGAGGACCAAGAAAGTGAATATTGGTATGGATGTTGAACCTAAAGAGGCAATAATTGGAGATTATTGGTCTGAATCTGAATTAGCAAAAACAATGGAGTTTCTCCGTGATTTTTAAGACATATTTCCTAGTGGCTACCATGAATTGAAGGGAGTACATGAATCATTAGGAGAAATGAAGATAAAGTTTAAGGAACATGCATGCCTCGGTAGGAAGAGAGCCTACGGGATGAACCTCAACTTACATGTAAAGGTCAAATAAGAAATTGAAAAAATTTTGAAGTCTAGAATCATCAAGCCCCTAGAAGAATCGGAGTGGGTTAGCACCATGGTTATCATTATAAATAAATATAGTCGATTAGGATTTTTGGATTACAGAGAACTAAATTTTGCATGTGTGATTGATCCCTTTCATACACCTTTCACAAAGGATATATTAGAAGGAGTTGGAGGGCACGAGATATATTATTTTATAGATGAATTATCGGGGTATCATTAGGTCCTGGATTGTAGAGGAGGATCAAGAAAAGAAACTTTCAGGTTTTTGAATGGGGAAGTTTTGCATATCCGTGATGTCCTTTCATCTAAAAAACATGTCTGCTATATTTTCGTGAATTGTTGTTCAAGCTTTCTAGGATTTTATTCATATGTTATTACAAGTTTACTTGGATGATTGGAAAACATATGGGATTGTTAAGGATCATTGTGAAAATTTGTGCTTAATGTTTGAGATATGTAGACAATTAAGCATCTCTTTGAACATGAAAAAGTACATGTTTGCTACACCTTTTGGCACTCTGTTAATACATATCATCTACAAGGAAGGTCTTTTGGTAGATCCAGCTAAGGTTGTAGTTATTTTCAGCCTGAAATATCCCACCAGTCAGAGTGAACTGTGATTAGTTTTGGGTCAAATTGGGTATTATAGAAAATTTATCAAAGGATATGCTAAGGTTGCCACACCCTTGAAAGAGATACTAAAAGGAAAAGGGACATTTTATTGGGGAGAACCACAACAATGTGCATTTGAGGTACTAAAGGAGAGACTTACTACAGGGCCTATTATGCACTTTCCATTATATGACCAACCGTTTCATGTACATATGGATGCCTCTGGCATGGCCATTGGCATAGTGTTAGCTCAACCTAGAGAAGGTATTATAGATCATCCTATTTGTTTTTCTAGTAGAAATTTAACTCATGCAAAGCATAATTATACATTGACATAACGTGAAACCTTGTACATGATCTATGGACTACATAAATTAGGACAATACACTGTTATCCAAAATTCACCCCTCAAGGTAATTTTGATAAAATGCATCAAATTATTCAGTCCCGAGCAAGTAGATTGTTTCAAGGCCCAAAATCATGTTTTTGGGGTCCCCTCAGCCTTTTTTCTAACTCTCCCGTCCAAGAAGGAATCCCAACAGGTTGATAAAATGGAATAAATGCAAAAATAAGGTTGCAGGACTGTTTTGAGGCATTTCAGGTCTGAAGGGCTCGGGTCGTACCAATTCGGGTTGAACTGAGGTTCATCGTACTAAGCTTGGGGCCGAAAAAGCAAGAAAATCAGCTAAGTCAGACATTTTTGTCCTAGGCGGTCTGCGGGACAGTTGGGATGTCGGGATGCGTGGGACGCGAAAAGCCGAATCGGCCGAAAGAGGGAAAAAATTGCCTAAGTCTTCATTTCGCGCGGTTTGGGACAGTTGGGACAAAAGTACACGGAGGGACGCGAACCGCCGATTCGACCAAACAGAGACTTTCATCCGAGCGGTTTGGGACATTCGGGCCAAAAGTACACGGAGGATGCAAAAAGTCGAAGGAGCCGAGAGCGAATGGAATCTCGCCACGTGTCTTCACCTCGAACAGAACAAGGAAGCCCGAATCGAGCGGTTCGGAGATATTTGTCCCAGGA
Source organism: Taxus wallichiana var. yunnanensis (assembly GCA_018340775.1). Taxonomy (NCBI): domain Eukaryota; kingdom Viridiplantae; phylum Streptophyta; class Pinopsida; order Cupressales; family Taxaceae; genus Taxus; species Taxus wallichiana. The sequence goes on from CM031236.1 coordinate 588,485,592, forward strand.
ATTTTGGGACAACCAGGCCAAAGGTATGCGAGGGACGTGGAGGACGAAAAGCCGAAGGAGCTAAGAGCGAATGGAATCTCGCCATGTGTCTTGACCTCAAACAGGAACAAGGAAGCCCGAATTGGGCAGTTCAGAGATATTTGTCCAGGAACTTTAGGACAGCCGGGCCAAAGGTACGTGAGGGACGCGTGGGACACGAAAAGCCGAAAGAGCTGCAAACAAATCAAATCTCGCCACCTGTCTTCACCTCATCGGCCCAGCGGGAAAATTTTGAAAATTTTTCCAAAGGAAAAAACAAAAGGGAAATCGTCAGGAATGGCCCACATCCAATGAAATCATGCCATGTGGCACTTGAGTGGTGGAGCGCGGGGGAGAAATGGGAAAATTTTCCCAAAGTGAAAAATACCAAATTTTCGAAGGACAAAGTGTGCCCCTCAGGCCCGAGCCAATAAAATAGTGCCACGTGTCCAAGTGGAAAGAAATCAAGGAAGGGCCCAAAAGAAATTTTCAAAGGATGATCCCGCGGATGAATCAGAGCCTAACACATGTCATCCAAGTGGTAGAGCGTGGAAAAATTCAAATATTTTCCCGCCGATATGTTTTGGCCTGTTTTTGCCCTAAATCTTCAGATCGCCATAACTTTCGATCCAGAGCTTGGATCTTTTGCGTTCTTTATATCAATGGAAAGATGGTGAAATTGTCTACACAATTCTAGGGTCAATATTGAATTTTGGTTATGTTTGGAGAGATAAAATCAAGAAATGTCTCTGGCGCGTGGTAATGGCAGAATCGACGTTTTCAACAACCAATTTTAATGCAAAATATAGTTCGCCGCTTTTGCTAGGGTTCTCACCCACCGCCATAATGAGATAAATTAAAGGCAACCTAGAGGTGGTTGGGGTAGATTTGGATTTCCTCTCTCTTCCCTCTCTCATTCTTCCTATAAATTGTAAGGAGGGGCTTCTTTCTAAAGGGGGTTGTTCATCTTTTCAGCTCTGCCCTCCCTTCTTTTCTTCTCCAGGGTTGAAAATGGAGTTCGAACCTCCTCCCCTTCTCTGTAATGGAATTTTTGCCTTTTACCATTAAAATGATGTTCTGTGCAAACTTCTGAAGCAACAAAAATGTGTTTCGTGATGCATCTGTCCATCCTTGCTCGTTCTTTGCACTTCTTTCTTCTTGCCTCTCTTCATTGAAAGTATTTGTGCATGTTTTAATACTCATTACAGGTTTGGAGCTGTGTTCATGGAGTTTTGGGACATTTTCTGTGTGAAATCTATCCTTGGGCCTGTGATGCATCTGTCCATCCTTCCCATTGCTCACCTCTCCTTGTTCCATGGCAGTTTTGATAGATATTCAACATTCTCCTTCTCGGTGTATCACCGTTTTAGTGTAGGCTCTGTTTTTCCCTTTTCTCTCTCTCTCTGTCTCCTTGGCATGGTTAGATTAGGATTAGATTAGCTTGCTTGCACTAGAATAGCTTGTGGCAGGTAGTTTAGGAATAGGAACCAGCCTTCTCTGGAGATTCCTTTCTCATTTTTGCAAGTCCCACACTTGGAGAAAGGATTCCATGTTGTGCAATCACACCTTTGGATGCTAGTATGATCAAACTAGAAATCGATCAACATCCGGGAGTCTTTGTGAATCTGCACTAATAGTTCGGCATGCCGGTGGGACCTTAGAGGTCTTCCACTTCATCTTTTGTAGGTTGATGTGTTCCTATGAAGATTTCAGCCTTTGGAGGCACTTGGAAACACATCTGGCGACTCCATCTGATTAGTAACCCATTTCTAAAGTTGCAGACCTATTTTCCATCCATTTCCATCCATATTTCTTTCCATCTCTTTCATTCTTTTCCATTCCATGAAGTTGTGCAATCATGACTTCATTTCCATCATGGAATTCACATTTTCAACAATAGCAGCAATGTTTCCCACCTCCAACATGTTTTTTAAATCCTCCAAATCAGCATTTTGAACAAATTCAAAATCAGCATGCATACCCATATGAGCAGCAATGCCAAAATCATTTTGGCTATGGAGCTTTTCAAGAGCAAGAGTATACATATAATGAAGACAATCGGATGCAAGATCTGGTCTCGTTGGAGAAAATCCAAAAGATGGTGCATCAGAGCAATGTACTCAAATGAGAGCTTTCAAAATTGGTTATAGGACTCCTTGTCCATGGGGAGGCCCTTTTCCAAGACACTTCAGCCCTCAGGAGAAGCTGGACTTCATGATGAAGATGCTGCCCCAACTTGCACAATGGACAGCAGAAATAGTGGCCTATACACTTGTTTCTTTGAACAACCTTGTCAATGGGTAAGTTATACACCATCATCTGGTTTTTCTCTTCCCATTACTCAAGCAACATCATCTCATTTGGAATTGAAAATTCTAAATTCCCCATCTACTGTCCCAAATGTTGATCCCATGTCTCCACCTCTCAGTCTTCCACCACACCTCAATTCTTCTTTCCTTTTTCCTTCCAAACAGTCATCCCCTCCAAGAGAGCTAAATGAAATACCTCCCACCCCAAATAAACAAGAGTTTCTACCTCCTCCACCACCATGAAAAATTGTCAAATCGGTTGAGTTACAACCCATCCCTCCTCTTGCATTCCCAATTCCATGTGGGGAAGAAGAAATTGCAAAATCGGCCATGAAGGACAACAAGAAGAGGAGCCCAACAAAAAGAAATGACAGACAACTTAAGGGTTTGGGCTGCCAAATTTGGGATGACAAAGATTCCCTTGATGGTTAAACCTACAGAAGAGTTTGGAGTTAGAGAACAAATGGTGGTCAGGACTGATTTTGTTGCAGCAGAAGAAGAAGATCTTGCAGTCCCAACTTGTCCTCTAGAGTAGCAGATCGAAGAGTTTGACTTGACAAACTTCATGTTGGAGGAAGAGTTCAATCAAGAGCAAGATTGTCTTCAAACATTGGAGGAAGGAGAAGCTGCTCCAAATCCAAAAGAAGAGGAGCACATTCTAGTTGTGGAGGAGAAAAATGCAGATCCAAAGGATTTGAGCACAAAGTAGGCTATAGGAGAACCTTCAGTTCTTCTTTCTACTTCACCTCTCTCAAGTTCTAGTACTGAAGAAGAGTTTGATCTCTCAAACTCAATGTTGGAGGATGAAAGAAACCATGGTGATAAAGTTACAGATCAAGAGGAAACCATGGAGGAAGTTGAGCATTTGCGGTAGGGACAGCAATGAGGCGGTTTAACTTTCGACTTGGAGGACTGTTTTGATGAAGAAGAACCGGTTGAGTTTCCACCATTCTCTCTTTCATCATCCACTTTCCAAACACAAGAGCTCTGCTTTGTCATGGAGGAGAGCACCCATTTCCGAGAGCTCTGCATCTTATAGCAGCTCTTTGGAACCAAGATTGGAAGATTTTAATCTTTCATGTTCTTCATTAGAGGAAGAGAAAGGACAGAGGAATTTCACCATTTCTTCCACACCATCCATTCGAAGGGTCTACAAGAAGACTCCATTTTGCGAGTTGAAAATCGAGCTATGGGCATATCAAATGGATCATACCTTGTCCAATTAGGTATTTGGCTTTATTGGAGCCAAAGGAGAAGTCACAACCGATCATGATTGCTTCGAGCATGAGGATGAGCTACAAAGAACCAAGGATCAGTGTCATACCTCTCGATAAATGCGAGAACAACTAAAAGAGGTATTGAATTTTCCTTCAGCTGATACCTTGATGATTTGGGTGGAAGACCAGCTTCTTGTTGATTTTCCATCCATCCAATCAGCCATGTTCAATGCCAAATCAGTTGCATGGTTGCCAATTTTGAAGAAAGGAAGCTATTTTGGACAACCAGTTGCAGGGTTTGTTTAGCTTGCCTTTGCTTCTAGTTAGAGTAGAGTAGGTAGGTTTTCTTTTAGCAGAAGAAGTGCTTGTGCACACTCTACATGTTCCATTTGGAGCATGTATGATTTTCAGATTACGTATATAGTTTTTGTGGTGCTGGTTTTCTCTTGCAGTCCATTTCGGTGGCATTTTGGTAAGAACGAGCTCCATTTTAGTGGGTTTCAAGTGGCTCAGAGAGGAGGTTTTCAAAGTTCAGATCAGTTTGTAGGTTACAACTCATGACTCCATGCCCAATGGATGCTTCAGGAAACTGGTAACTTCATCTAGCAGGCAGATGACCCCGCTGAGTCACCAAAATTGTTATCCAAAATTCACCCCTCAAGGTAATTTTGATAACATGCATCAAATTATTCGATCCGAGCAAGTAGATTGATTCAAGGCCCAAAATCATGTTTTTGGGGTCCCCTCGGCCTTTTTCTAACTCTCCCGTCCAAGAAGGAATCCCAACAGGTTGATAAAATGGAAGAAATGCAAAAAATAAGGTTGCAGGATCAATTTGTTTTGAGGCATTTCGGGTCCAAGAAGGCTCGGGCCGTACTAGTTCGGGTTGAACTGAGGTTCGTCGTACCAAGCTTGGGGTCGGAAAAGCAAGAAAATTGGCTAGGTCAGACATTTTTGTCCCGGGCGGTCTACGGGAAAGTTGGGACATCGGGACACGTGGGACGTGAAAAAGCCGAATCGGCCGAAAGAGGGAAAAAATTGCCTAAGTCTTCATTTCACGCGGTTTGGGACAGTTGGGACAAAAGTACGTGGAGGACGCGAACCGGCCGATTCGGCCGAAACAGGAGACTTTCATCGAGATAGTTTGGGACATCCGGGCCAAAAGTACGCAGAGGACGTGAAAAGCCGAAGGAGCCGAGAGTGAATGGAATCTCACCACTTTTCTTCACCTCGAATAGGAACAAGGAATCCCGTGGGCGGTTTGGAGATATTTGTCCCTGTGGCGGTTTGGGACAGCCTAGGCCAAAGGTATGCGAGGGACGCGGAGGACGTGAAAAGCAAAAGGAGCCGAGAGCGAATGGAATCTCGCCATGTGTCTTCACTTCAAACAGGAACAAGGAAGCCCGAATCGGGTGGTTCAGAGATATTTGTCCCTGAGGCCAAAGGTACGCGAGGGATGCGTGGGATGTGAAAAGCCGAAAGAGCCGCCAACGAATCAAATCTCGCCGCGTGTCTTCACCTCATCGGCCTGTCGGGAAAATTTTGAAAATTTTTCCAAAGCAAAAACAAAAGGGAAATGGTCAGGAAGGGCCCACATCCAATGAAATCGTGCCATGTGGCACTTGAGTGGTGGAGCATGGGGGAGAAATGGGAAAATTTTCCCAAAGTGAAAAATACCAAATTTTCGAAGGACAAAGTGCGCCCCTCAGGCCCGAGCAAATAAAATAGTACCACGTGTCCAAGTGGCAAGAAATTAAGGGCCCAAAAGAAATTTTCAAAGGATGAGCCCATGGATGAATCAGAGCGTGACACGTGTCATCCAAGTGGCAGAGCGTGGAAAAAATTCAAATATTTTCCCGCTGATCTGCTTTTTAACTTTATTTTGCCCTAAATCTTCAGATCACCATAACTTTTGATCCAGAGCTCGGATATTTGTGTTCTTTATATCATTGGAAATATGGTGAAATTATCTACACGATTCTAGGGTCAATATTGCATTTTGGTTCAGTTTGGAGAGAGAAAATAAAGAAATGTATTTGGCGCATGGTAATGGCGAATTGACGTTTCAACAACCTAACTTTAATGCAAAATACAGTTCGCCGCTTTTGCTAGGGTTCTCACCCACCGCCATAATGAGATAAATTAAAGGAAACCTAGAGGTGGTTGGGGTAGATTCAGATTTCCTCTCTCTTCCCTCTCTCATTCTTCCTATAAATTGTAAGAAGGGTTTCTTTCTAAAGGGGGTTGTTCATCTTTTTAGCTCTGCCCTCCCTTCTTTTCTTCTCCAGGGTTGAAAATGGAGTTTGAACCTCCTCCCCTTCTTTGTAATGGCATTTTTTCCTTTTACCATTAAAATGATGTTCTGTGCAAACTTCTGAAGCAACAAAAACGTGTTTCGTGATGCATCTGTCCATCCTTGCTCGTTCTTTGCTTGTCTTTCTTCTTGCCTCTCTTCATTGAAAGTATTTGTGCATGTTTTAATACTCATTATAGGTTTGGAGCTGTGTTCATGGAGTTTTGGGACATTTTCTGTGTGAAATCTATCCTTGGGCCTGTGATGCATCTGTCCATCCTTCCCATTGCTCACCTCTCCTTGTTCCATGGCAGTTTTGATAGATGTTCAACATTTTCCTTCTCTAGTGTATCACCGTTTTAGTGTAGGCTCTGTTTTTCCCTTTTCTCTCTCTCTCTTGTCTCCTTGGCATGGTTAGATTAGGATTAGATTAGCTTGCCTGCACTGGAATAGCTTGTGGCAGGTAGTTTAGGAATAGGAACCAACCTTCTCTGGAGATTCCTTTCTCATTTTTGCAAGTCCCACACTTGGAGAAAGGATTCCATGTTGTGCAATCACACTGGATGCTAGTATGATCAAACTAGAAATCTGATCAACATCCGGGAGTCTTTGTGAATCTTCATGTGCGAGCCTCCATGTGTCCTAGGCCCCAAAAGGGAGAGATTCGGCCGTTGTAAAAGTTGAAACAAGAACAAATAACCACGTGTCACCTCGACACAATTCTAAAAGAGAGAGCCCAAGGTGGAGACTCAAACTAGCACTAGCCCTCCACATGGCCAGGGTTCAAAAAAAGTCAAATGGAAAGAGGGCCCAAATCGGTTAAGTATAAGAGTGTCGACAGAAGGCACCAGGTTTCTCAATGGCACACATTCAAAGGCATGACCCAAAGCAGAGAATCATATGAGTGCAAGGATCCCACATGTCTAGGGTTTGAGAAAGACATCAGCCCAAATTGTCTAAGTATCACATACTCATGGAAGGAGCCACTTGTCAACCCGACACATCTTTAAAGGTAAATCTAAAAGTGGGTCCCAGACAAGCGTCAAGTCTCCACATGTCCTGGATCAGATATAGGGCCCTGCTAAACAAAAGGAGTTGACCAAAACATAAAGGAACATAGCAAAGCCATGGAAGGTGCCTCTTTGGTGTAACTTCAAGAACAAAATCTAAAATTGGTCCCCAAACGCGTGCCATCTCTACACATGGCCATGTTTGAAGTCATGGCGAGGTTATCATAGGCAATTTGAACTTTTGGCTTCAAAAGTCATAATGTATAAAAATGAGTCATGCCTCCATTGATGCCCAAGCAGCCACATGTCAAGCCTATATTAAATGTGGGTCGGTGGGCCTAGGAAATTTTTTTTTCCCAAATGGGAAATGTGGGCCAGAGGGCCCGAAGATAGTTTTTTGGCAAAAGGTGAATTACGGGGCTGTGGGGTGTTTTTGCATTTTGTAAAAAAGGCATAAAGTGAATTTCAGGCCCATGAGACTCATTACGCTAATCTTGGTTTTGCCATTTTGTACGAACCCAACTCAAACATTCAAATCGGCATATATTTTGACCCAGTGCCCAAAATTAAAAAAATTGGCACCATTGGAAAGGTCTCAACCTTGTCTACCACAGGGAAACCTAAAACTTTAATTTTGATAAGGTTAGGTGAGTGAAAAATGGGAAAACATCTTCATGCCATTAATATGCTATCCAATTGCTCCAACGAATAGATCAGATTTTATTTGATCCACCGTTCTTCCTTCTTCAATGCGCAAAGAAGACATGGAGTGATGGAATCGACAAATTGTTGGTGGATTTTCAGGGGCGTTAATGGCCAATAACCGAGCTCCAAATAGATTTTCCCACCTCTTTTGTTCCTCTCTCTTCACTAAATCTATAAAATAAGAATTTCTAATCTTTGTAAAGGGTCGAGACAGTTTTGTTTTGCACCCCCTTCTTCCCTTGTTTGTAAGTGAATTTTGGAGTTTTCCAAACCTTGCATTCAAGTCGTAATACAAAGTTTTGCCTCTTGATATCGCAATGTTCTTCATAAACTCTAGAGTAATAATATATGTCAGTGGATTATTCTCAACCCTCTCATGTGTTCATTGTTGTCTTCTGATCTTTCATTGCAGTTTGGTTATTTGTGCATGGTAGTTGTATTGCATTTCTATAGTGTAGGTTAAATTGCAAAATGGGTGTCTAACATTCCTTTGGTGCATCACCTTGTTAGCTTAGGTTTATTTTCTCGTATCTTATCAACCATGTCTCCTTGGTAAGATAGAGTAAGTTTTAGAATAAATCCTCTGCAATTTATTTGTATACACCTAAAAAAAGGAATAGGAACTAACCTTCATCCAGAGAGCTCTCTTGATTTCAAAGTCCCACACTTTGAGAGATGCTCTATGTTGTGCAATCAAACTGAGAGTATCAACTCATATAGTTACAGGTACTCATTGGTGCTCGATTCTACACTAATAGTTACGGCATGCCCCGTGGGACCAAGAGGTATCCATCTTTATTGCAACAAGTTTGATGTGCACTTGTTGTAAGTTTACAGCTTTGAAGAAGCTCTAAAAATTCACATCTAGTGACTCCAAAGGATTAGAACCCACTAGTTTCAATAGTCCTAGATTTTCAAGTTCATGAGAAGAATACAAACAAGGTCAAGAACTTGAGAGAAGGGAATATTTTTCTATCTGCACTTGTCCCCAAACAAAGGGAGAAGGGGGAGAAGAGCCCAGAGGTCTCCATCTCCACCAAATAGAACCTTTTCAACACCTTCTCTTAGTAAGCCAATCATTCAATCAACAAGGGTTCTCAGGCCAATACTAATGGAACAACCACCCAACCCCTATGTCAACTTCACTAGAAGAAACCCACTCACTCTCAATGTAAAAACTCTAGTACCGGTTGTAGCATTAAAGAGCATCCCATATTTCATTGGAGAGAAACAAACTTCTCCTAGTGACCACATTCAAGACATTACAAATGTATGTGCCATTCATGAGATCACCAAGATTAACATTGCAGTCAAATTGTTAGCATCTTCACTCAAGAGGAAAGCTTCGCAATGGTTCAGGATTCTAATAGTAGGCTCCATTCAGAATTGGGACCATCTGTGCAGAGATTTTCACAATCAATTTGGAGAGAAGGGAGATAATCTATCCTTATTGGAACATTTGACAACCAACAAGAGGGATCCTAATGAGTAGTTGACAGATTTCAACCTCATATTTCAAAGTACACGAGACAAGATTCCATTGGCCGTAAGGCCCACAGATGAAGGTGCTTTCTTATACTTTCTTAGAGATTTAAATTCTGATATTTCCCTAACGATTCAATCCATGGGAGTTACAACCTTACCTGTAGCCTATAACATTTCCATTAGAGATGAAAATTGTTTAATTTAGGTTGGTATACTTGCTCCTAGGAAACCTATGCCTCTATATCTAGAACTTGGAGCTCCAAGCACTAGTGAAACACCCACATTATTTCCCATACCTACTCGAAGGAATCAGAGTTCAACTGAATCTTCCACCTAATCCTCTAACACTTCAAAAGAGATACAAGAGGTTATGAAACAACTGCAGAACCTTTGGAATGAATTAGTGACTATCAAAAGGCAGCAAGCTTAGGGTTCTAGGCCATATCAGCCTTAAACTCAGTATCAAGCTAGACCCCCATATCAGCAAAATTGACAACCAGATCAGGTGGCAAATCAAAACCAAAACAAAGGACAACCTCAAGCTACTAGGCCTTTACGATCATATGACCCAAGAAAAATTCAATATCCGGGGCCTTAGTTCCAACACAAAACAACATGGCACACAAATATTATTGGTGTTTCCCATACAATTAGACCCATTACCAATCAATTTGTTTTAATGGTGCACTAAACTAGGCCTTGATGGTACTAAACAAATTAAGGCAGAAAAATTGAATATTTCAATGTGGGAGTCATTGACTATCCCAGGATAAAGAGATGTGTTTACTTGTGTTATGGCCAATTTATAAACTCAAATCAGCCCCCAACCAACAAGAGAAAGTGCATACCAATGCGGATCATCCCGAAGGAAACCATAGAGGACAACAAGGTAAGAATCTGAATCCCCCTCCATTCATGTTTCATTGATCATCGGAGACAAGCTAGCGCATAATTACATGATTGACTCGGGAAAGTAGCTCGTGATTGATTCATTTGTCTTATTGTTTCTTGCCTTATTGACTCATCACTGAAATATCATAAGTTAAAGCTTTAAATAAGTATAGAAAATCACCTTCAACTATTGGTCTCACGACCACCAAAATCCTATCCCACGTACATTGGAATATGAAGTTGAAATCAGTCAATTGCTCATTAGGAGCCCTCTTGATTGTTGTCAATTATTCCAATAAGGATAGATTATCTCCCTTCTCCAAATTGATTGTGAAAATTCATGCACAAATGGTCCCAATTCTGAATAGATACCATGGTTAGACTCTGAACCACTCTAAAGCTTTACCTTTAAAATATGGAACCCAAAAACTGGACCATAACATCCATTTCATTGATCTCATGAATTGCACGGACATTTTGTAACGAACCGTTACACGAAAACCTAGAGGCATTAGTGAAATCCACACATGAGGATCATAACAGCCCACCACACTTCCATAGCCTGGACCCCGAGGCTAGATTTGCACCGTATAGTGGGACCACACCCTGCCCTATAAGAGCCCCGGGTGAACAATGCAATGCCGACATAGCTACCCATGCCGGGACTCGAACCTAGGTGGTCACTCTGATACCAAATGTAACAAATTGTTACACCAAAACCTCGAGGCGTTAGTGAAATCCACACATGAGGATCATAAAACATTTGTAATATCCTTGATGTTGTGAATCGAGTCGTCTAGTTCTCTCCAATAAAATATGGAATGCTCTTGATGCTACATCGGAAGTTGATTTTGTGCATTGAGAGCCAACGGGGAAGCTTCTTAGTGAAGTTGATGTAGGGGTTGGGCTATGCCATCACGATTCTTCGGAGGACTCTAGTCGATTGAACAAAAGACCTACCAAGTAGAGGTATTGACAATGTCTGCTTGGTGGAGATGGATACCTTTGAGATTTCCTTCCCCTTTTTCTCTTTACGGGGATAAATGTAGATAGAAAAATAGCCCCTCCTCTCTAAATCTTGACCTTTTTGTATTCTTCTCATGAACTTGACAAGCTTGGATGGCTGAAACCAGTGGATTACGCCTCTTTTGGAGTTGCCACATGTGTAATTTGAGCTTTTATAATTTGGGAACTCAAAACAAGTACACATAAATATTTACGTAGTAAAAATGAAAACTTCTTGCCACACCGGGTGCACCAAAATTGTTAGTGGAAAATCACAACACCCTTGAAATTTGTAACTCAATGGGTTAAGACTCTTAGTTTGATTGCATAACATGGAGCATCTCTCAAAGTGTGGGACTTTGTGAATCGATAGAGCTCTCCAAATAGAGGTCATTTCCTATTCCTTTGTTCAAGTGCACACATATAATTTGCAAAGGGTCTATTCTAAAACCTACTCTAATTTGCCAAGGAGACAAGTTTAAGGAGATGTAAGAAATAAAACCTATACTAATAAGGGTGATGCATTGTGTTTAACGAGTCATATACTTACCGACACATTTTTCATTTTGTTTGTCAAGAGACTTCTTTGTTAATATTGGAGGCTATTTTTACGCTAATTGGTCACACGTGCTTTTAGAACAAGGTATGGAGCTAAGGATATGATTATATCTAAACCCATCGTGGATTACCATATTGAACCTTATGTACCCAGCCCAATTGATGCCAAGTGTTCGAGTCTTTGATCAAAAGGACCTCACAACCATTTGTGAGGTAGATACTAAGGTTGGTTATATTCCGGACTTGACTCTCGGCGAGTGGGTGAACAAGAGGCATGCTTTTGAATACTACAAGGAGATGGAGTAATCTATGCTAGGATTCAATTATGCATGAGGAGAATCATCCTCCATCTAACATCATCAAGTCAGACCACAAAGATGATAATGAGGTATGTGAGTTATTCTTTGATGGCTTAAGAATTAGATAATGAGCGGAGGAGGAGCTATGCTTGTTTCACCTCAAGGTATGAAATATTATTCATCCTTTCATTTCCAATTTACTTTCTCAAATAACACAGTAGAGTATGAAGCCTTGATCCATGGACTACATTGGGCAAGGAAAAGAGGGATTAAAAACTTGCAAGTGTTTGGCGACAGTGAGCTAGTTACGAATCAAGTCCGAGGACAAAATTATGCCAATAACGATATGCTAAACAACTACAAGAACCGGGTATGGGACCTCATCAAGGATTTTAAAGAATTCGGCATCAATTCCATCCCAAGGAAGAATAATGAAGTTGCTTGAGCATGATTGGTGAAAATTGGGCAGCATTTGATGTAGTAGAGAGTATCAAAAGTGATAAGTCTTAGCCGCATATCAAATTGGTTGTCGGGCCAGATCTCTCGAGATAATAACACAAGTTAACGAGTCATCGAGAATGATCGTAAATTGTTAATATTCTGCAAGAAGAAGATGAGTTTGCCTCCGAAACTAAGACAAATTGGAACAACAAAAGTATGGCGACCAAGTGGTGCAGCTGAGAACCAACAAACTACCAAAGGGTCTAGTAACTTTGGAGTCAATCTTCAACCCAAATGATTAATTCTGAAAGGAGAAAGAAAATATTCGAGGTAAAGGGTGAAGATTCAGATTCCATTCTCATAGATAAAATTAAAACATTTTGAATTAGCATGGTGAGTACCCAACAACAAAAATATGATTTTTTTCAACTTTCTCAATAATTCTCGAGATGTCTTTTCCTGGACTTACAAAGATTTAAGAGGCTTCAACCCAAAGTTGGCACAACACACTATTGAGTCAAACCTAGAATCTAATCCTTTAAGAAATAATCAAAGGCCAGTAAATCCTCACATCGAACCCCTCATGAGGAACGTGTTGGACAAGCTTATCGAGGCCAACATCATCTTCCCTATCAAATATTCAAGTTGGGTTGCAAACTTGGTTCCTATGAGGAAAAGAAGTGGATAAATCAGGTTGTGTGTAGACTTATATGATCTAAATAGAGTATCACTCAAAGATCACTATCCACTTCCATCAATGGAACAAATCTTACAGGTTGTAGCTGGCTCTGAGAGGTTTTCATTGCTAGATGGATACTCAGGCTATAACCAGATAATGGTGAAAGAGGAAGATCAGTTCAAGACAACCTTCACCACAAAATGGGGTACATATGCTTATAAGAAGATGCCATTTGGACTATCAAATTCCAAAGCAACATTTCAGTGAGCTATGGACATGGCATTCAAAGGCTTGATCAATAATATAGTTCTGGTGTATCTAGATGATATCACCATTTTCTCAAATAATGTTGTAGACCATATCTTCCACCTCGAGCACATATTTCAGAGGTGTAGAAGGTTCCAAGTGTCTTTGAATCCAAATAAATTTGTGTTCTTGGCACATGAGGGAAAATTTTTGGGCCGTATTTTCTGAAGAGAATGGTTAAAAATTGATCCTGAAAGGGTTGAAGCCATCCGAACACTTCCATTGCCACAACACAAAAAGTCTCTCCAAAGCTTCTTGGGGAGAATAAACTTTGTTCGTAGGTTTTTGCCTGATTTTCCACTCTTGTGAAGCCCTTCACGAGTGTTGTTAAAGAATATTCTTGCATTTAAATGGAAAACATAAGGAAAAGAGAGTTTTGAATCCATCATGGTTGCAATATCACAGGCCCCAACTCTTGTTAACCTAGACTTTTCAAAGGAATTCATGATATATGCTTTTGGAGGGTCAGAAACAATCTCAACCATCTTGGTTCAGCTGAAAAGGAAGGTTCATAATAGCCCATAGCCTTCTTTAGTCAAAGCTTGGAGGATTACGAGGTAAATTATTATTCCATTGAAAATCATGTTCTTGTTGTCATTAGGAGTTTGAAGAAGTTTAGACACTTGGTCTTGAAAAATAAGATTCAACTACTAGTGTATCATGCTGGTGTCAAGGATTTCCTCCTAAACAAGGACTTGAATGAGAAGAGATCCGGTTGGATCTCTCGTGTAATGGAGTATGACATTAATATCAAAGTGACCAAAATGGTTCATGGCAAGGGTGCAGTATGATCAACTTGCTTCCACAACAAGTTGAGTCGGTGAATGAAGAAGAGGTTGTCCCTCTTATAAAGCGATCAAGAGCATCCAACTAATGGTACACCTATTCCATGTTGGACCCAAGCCTTAGTGAATGATCTCCAAATAGGTTTGTTCCCTCATGAATGAAACAAAGAAAAAAGGAGATACTTCAGACTACAAGCCATCCCATATGTGCTTGTTGGTGGTGTCTTATTTAAGAAGGATATAAATAGTGTTCTATTGAGGTGCATTGGGACAGGAGAAATTGAGAAGGTGTTGCATGAGTTCCATGATGGAGAAGTAGGAGGCCACTTTTCTCCTTGAGTAATAGCTCTCAAGATTATGAAATCTGGTCATTATTGGCCTATGGTATTCAGGGACTCCTACTCATGGATCAAGAAGTGCAAGAGGAGTGCATTCTTCATAGGGAAGGAAAATTTATCAGCCCTACCCTTTCGTTCAATTTTATTGGATCATCCATTCATGCAATGGGGATTAGACTTCATTGGGGTAATCAACCCTAATTCAAGCCAGGGCCATAAGTGGATACTTACAACATCAGACTATTTCACTAAGTGGAATGAAGTAGTGAAACTTAAGGGGGAAAATGATTCCAACATCTTGGATTTCTATGAAGGAATAGCCACCAGGTTTAGAGTCCTTTCCACTATTATATAAGATAATGCATTGGCATTCCTTGGTACAAGGATCACTGAATGAAGTTGTCAAGAATGGTGTATACCTTAGCACTTCATCAAACTATTACCCTCAAGGTAATGGCCAAGTAGAGTCCATAAACAAGAACCTATTAAGGATTATCAGAAGGAATCTTGATGAAAATCAGAGAACTTGGCACACAAATCTCAAATCAGCTCTATGGGCTAATAGGATCACATCTAAAAGATCCACAAGCATCTACCCATACAAGCTTGTATATGGAAAAGAGGTAGTATTTCCCATATCATTGGAGTTTCCCACTTTGGAGCTCATGAAACAGTTGGAACTAGTTGAGTTTGAACCTATGGAAATCAAGTATGCAGAGCTAATGGAAGTAGGAGAGGCAAGAGAGCATGCAATGCAGATCATGGAGAAAGATCAAGCATTGATCAAGAAGAGTTTTGATAAGAAAGAAAGAACAAGAACCTTTGAAGAGGGGGACTTAGTTTTAAAGTAGGATGCAGATCGGAAAAATCAGGAAAGCATTCCAAATTTGATGTCATTTGGAGTGGCCCTTACATGATCACAAGGTGCAAGAGTAGCAATGCCTTCTAGTTGGATAAATTTGATGGCGAAGAATTACAGATTCCAATCAACGGGATCCATCTCAAACACTTCTAATGAAAAGGAAGGTTCCACCCTTGTAAATTTTAGAATAGAACTTTAATTTCTCCAAGTGCGTATGCACATTGTCTTGTTGTAGCATGTGTTATATTTCCCTAGTACTCTGGCACATGTTTTTTATTGCTCTAGGTTTGTGTCGTTATAAAGTTCAATGTGCCTCTAGGTGAATGCGCAGGCTATTTAGCATTTGCAAAAGGGAGACCCATAGTTTCTGTGATTGCTCACTTTAAAATAGAAAAATACAGAGAAACTAAAATCAGGTTTGAAGGGTCCATTTCGAGAATAGACGACCGGAGTTCTAGGTTTCCAAGTGTAAATGTCAAATTCAATATGCAAGAGTAGGACGACATCAGGCCACATCCCATGATGCCATGCCTAATGGATACAACAAGGAAACTTATCTCTTCATCTAGCGAGGGGGCGTCCCCACAATTCACCAAATTTTATCTCAATTTTTCCCTCGGTAAAATTCATCAAACACGACCATGTGTAGGAAAAACTCCGGGGACGGTTCCGCCGTATGAACCCACGTTTAAAATCCAAAAACAGGTTGCAGGTAGGCTTGAAAATGGACTAGTAGGGTTAGGGAAGGGCCAAATAGTGTCGAGCAAACTAGAGGCTCAAAGAGAGAAGCAGAAAAAGGCTCAAAGTTTTGGGCTTTACAAATGATTCAGAACGAGCCAAAATTGACTAAGTATGGAAGAATCAATGGAATCTTCCATGTGTCATCTGACATATCTCAAAGGTTAAAACCAAAAGTAGTCCTCAAACAAGTGTGGAGCCTCCACATGTCCCGAGCCCAAAATGGGCCAGATTCAACCATTGAAAAGTCCAAACGAGTGGAAAGAACCACGTGTCAGCTTGGCACAATTCCAAAAGAGAGAACCGAAGGTGGAGATTAAAACTAGCATAAACCCTCCATCTGCTAGGGTTCAATGAAGTCAAATGGAAATCGGTCCCAAATAAGTTAAGTATAAGAGTGTCGGCAGAAGGTCTTGAGTGTCTCAATGACACACATTCAAAGGTGTGGCCCAAAGCGGAGAATCAAACAAGAACGAGGTTCCCACATGTCTAGGGTTTGAGAAATGCATCGACCCGAATCAGATAATTATCATAGACTCGTGGAAGGAGCCACGTGTTATCCTAACACTTCTTCAAAGGTAAATCTAAATGCGGGTCCCCAGATAAGCGCAAAGTCTCCACATGTCCCATGTAGGATATAGGGCCCCACCAAACAAAAGGACTTGGCCAAAACATAAAGGAATAGAGAAAATCCACGGAAGGTGCCACGTGTCTCTTCGATGCAACTTCAAAAAAAAAACCAAAAGCGGTCCCCAAACATGTGCCATCTCTACACATGGCCATGCCTCAAGTCAGGGAGGTAATTCAAAAATTTTGGCTCCAAAGGCATAAAGTATAAAAATGACTCACGCCTCCACCGATGCCTAGGGAGCCACATGTCGAGTTAATATTAAATGCGGTGATGAACACAGGAAGGAATTTTTTCCCAAATGGGAAATGCGGTGGCGAGCCCATTGATGGATTTTTGGAAAAGGTGAATTCGGGGCTATGGGTCATTTTTTGCATTTTTGTATTTTGTGGAAAAGGTGAAAAGTGAATTTCTAGCCCGCTGACCCGTTCTGCTAACTGATTTTTTCCATTTTTTTACGAACTTGAATCAAACATTAAAATGGGCATATATTTCAACCTAGTGCCCAAAATTCAACAAATTTTGCACCATTGGAAAGGTGTCGACCTTGTCTACACCATTGAAACCTGAAACTTTAATTTTGATGAGGTTAGGTGAGTGAAAAAATGGAAAACTTCTTGATGTCATTAATATGCAATCCAATTTCTCCAATGACTAGATTAGATTTGATTTGATCCCCCATTCTTCCTTCTTGATGCACCGAGAAGACATGGAGTGGTAGACTCGGCCAGATTGTGGGTGGATTTGCGAGGGCATTAATTTCCAATAGCTGAGCTCCAATTCAATTTTCTCACCTCTTATCTTCCTCTCTCTTTGTTGGATCTATAAAAGAATAAGCTTAGCTCTTTGTAAAGGATTGGATAGTTTTGTTTTGATTTTGTGGTGTTTTCCAAATGTCCCATTTGAGTCATTATACAAAGTTTTTCCTCTTGGCTACTGAAATTTTTGTATCAACCTTGGAGCAATAATATATGTCTATGGATGATTCTCAACCCTATCATGTGTTCATTGTTGTCTTATGATATCTCATTACGGTTTGGTTATCTATGCATGGTAGTTGTATGCCATTTCTATGGTTTGTGTTAAATTTAAAAACGGGTGTCTAACATTCCTTTGGTGTATCACCTCATTATATTAGGTTTATTTTTATCGTATCTTCTCAACCATGTCTCCTTGGTAAGATAGAGTACATTTTAGAATAGATCTTCTACAATTTATTTGTATACACACTGAACAGAGCAATAGGAACCAACCTTCATCAGAGAGCTCTCGATTTTAAATTCCCACACTTTGAGAGATGCTCCATGTTGTGCAATCACACCGAGAGCATCAACTCATCTAGTTGCAAGAACTTAGGGGTGAAGTGATTTTGCACTAACACCATTTACCATGAATTCATTCGAGGGAGGATGTGTAGACAATTGAAGATACAATGACAGATGCACAATTAAATAGGTTACAACGCTCACCTTTGGTATTGGAGGATATTGTTATCTTTTTACGTACATGTGTGGTGCTAAAAGTAATGAAATCCTTAGAGAAGAAATAACTTTTAATTCGCACTACGACTCCTTTTATGTTGTTTAGTGGTGACCTATAAAAGTTAGGCTAAGATGAAGTATTGTGCCGGTGTGTACTAGAGCATGAGCGCATAAAACATCATGGTAGAGGTTCATGGTGGTATTATAGGTGGGCATTATGCAGGTGATGCCACTACATGCAAGATTCTACTCATTGGATTATCTTGGGAGACCCACTACATCTATTATAAAGCATATTATAAGGCATGTGATCACTTTCAACGCATTGTTAAACCTATGCAAAGAGATGAAATGCCTTTAAGACCTAATCCTAGTGAAAATCCATTTGAGAAATGGGCTATAGACATTCAGGGTACTATTTCACCAGTTGCACGTAGAACTGGATCACATTACATCATAATTTTCATAGATTATCTTACAAGGTGGGCAGAAGCAACACCTACCAAGGATTGTATAGCAGCTACAATGGCCAGGTTCTTATGGGAAAATGTTCTTACAAGGTATGGATTCCCCTTGAGTTTGACTAGTGATAGGCGCACACACTTTTTGAGTGAGACAATAAGAATTTTATTAGATGAGTTCATGATTGCACACCATAAGACTACACCATATCATCCTCAGGAAAAAGGGACTACTGAAGGTTTCAAAAACATCTTGAGCTAGACATTGACAAAAATTTGTAAAGTTCAAAGGAAATATTGGGATGATAAATTTTCTTCCGTGCTTTGGGCATATAGAAAAACCTAAAAGTAGTTGAATAAGTCCACACCCTTTTAGTTGTTGTTTGGCATGAAGTAGTTCTTCAATGGAATTCATGTTACCTTATTTGTATATTGTGTGCGCTATAGGTCTAGTTAATGAACATGTTTTGGAAGAAATAATTGATCAATTGATATAGTTGGATGGGAGGCACACCATAGCACATTAGATCCGAGAGAAGATGGGAAAGGCCAAGAAGAAGGCATGGCATGACAGAACATTAGGAAAAAAATTAAGATAGGACACATGGTGCTTCTTTATGACTCTAAGTTTCATCCAAGATTAAAGTACATTGGTTGGGACCATATATCATTGCTCATATAATTGAGTCAGGCACTTGTCAATTAGAGACACTTGATATAATACGGTTACTCAGTTACTTTAACGGGAGTAGGCAGAAGCCTTACTATAAATAGTCCTCTTGGTGTTTGTAATAAGGAAGTGTTGCCATTTAGACTAGGTTTTCTTTTTGTATTTCCTTAATATATTTCCTTTTTGGTCTTTATGCTTTGTTAATTTAGTTGGTCTTTTATGCAATAAGCACATTTCCGTGCTAGAAGATAATTACCATTTGAAGAAATTTTATGCATAGAGGACTGCACATACCATTGGTGTGGGGTGGATATTTACAACATGGTACACATAAAGGAATAAAATGCTACAAGTGTTATTAAATTTTCTAGAGGATTGGTTATAAGGGAGATTGTTTTAAAAATATGACCGTAGAAGGAGATAAATGAGGGAACAATATAACGCGAGGTAAGAAGTGGTCGTAGAGACTAGTAGGGGAAGGTGTAATGGTGAGGTAGTCGGGCACATGGAAGTGCCTTTGAAGAGAAGTCTGTAGATAGAAGGTAAGAAGACACACTAGAAGGTTATAACTAGGGTGTGAAGATGTACCGCGTAGATATTATGGAGATGGTCAATTAATGAGAGGATTTTTAGTAGATGGAGGAGAAATAAATACACTAACTTATTGAAAATCTATATAAGAACATGACGTGGGTTCATTTTTACCTTTACGATCACAAGTATTTGAGTGAGATAAGTGCAAACAAGTTGAGTGAGTCATGTTAAGGTATGAAGAGTTGTGAAACTAGGGTGGAGATAAGATTGTTGCACGAAGAGGCTTGCGTCCCCATTGGTGAAGGGTTTGAGCAAAGTAAACATGTTGAGGAGGAGCTAGGGCACCCAGATTTGAGATAGCATATTATTTTTCTCATTATAGACTATGAAAGGGTGGATTTTAGGATGAAACCAAAGCACTGCCGCTGAGGAACCAAAGGAAAGAAGAAAGTAGAAACAAAATTTGAAATTGCTGCCAAGAACAATTTCTCGAGATACTGATATCCATAGGGTGTGATGATTGGACAAGAATGGGATTCCAACATCTATAAGTTTAAGATAAGTGACTACAACCACCACACATATGACAATAATAAATAATTGGATGCATTATTGAGTACAAATACCAATAAGCACATGGTAGAGGATATGTCTAGTGTATGATGACGCCGGAGAGAAATAATTGAAAGAGGTAGGAGTCTATCGGTTATACGAGATCTGTATTTTGGAAAGTATGAAGCTTTATACCGGTGGGTGACAAGCAGAGTCCATGAATAATTTTTCTATTTTGTTAGATGAAGGATTAGAATCACAACATCCCTTATTTCAACACTTAAAAGATAAAAAGGCACATGGGTATACCTAGCTAGTGACCTGACTAATAAAGCAACAATCATGGAGACATAGAAAGAGTTAGGGTATACAAAGGTTCTACATGGAATGGACATTGATAAATTGAAGAAG